>CM060680.1:47342827-48569455 GCA_030686995.1 Artemisia argyi
TTGAATAATATATTTGGCTAATATTAGACCTATAGATTGTTTTATTATTCTTTTCGTTGTGGCTTCTTGGTTTGAGTTGTGTTGACCCTCCACCCGCATGGATACCAAACGTCAAACTCCAAATTAATATGAGGATAATATGAGAAATGGATTTTTGGAAAGTAAAATGGAATATGTTCGGGATTGGGAATATTTGATCTTTGAGGAAATGATTCTGACCGCGTTTATATTGTTAGGAAGTGTCGAGTCTGTAGTTTCCGTTATTTGAGTTGCTATACGTCTTTCATCTATCGATTTCTTTTGCTGATTGCTAGACTTGAGGGAGTTATAGCCCCACTTTTACTCTTGAACTTTGTTTTCAATACTTGGGGTGAGAAACGTGCAAATTGTTTTATGTAAACTTTAAAACCCTGCATGGTTGTATTTTTCTTATGTTTACTTTATCTCGTTCTTTTATGTCTTGTGTTGGATACCAATCCCTGTAGCACCCCGAAAGCTTGTTGCGTCTTCCGCTGTACCAAATTTTGGGGGTGTTACAGATTGGTATCATAGCCAAGGTTATAGAGAACTAGGTAAATAAACACCTAAACTATAACCGATTTTTATAGAAAACGATCCTCGACCATTGCCCGCCAGCCCGCCAAGCCGAAGCATCATTGTTTATATTGAGGTATATTGAGATGATTATTAGATATGAGATGTTTGAGATGATTTGAGGATTTGAGATTTATTGATTAAGTGATATGATGGCGTTTTGAAGAATGATATGGCTTAATTGTTTTATAAATGTTTTAGTAATGCGGTATTTTAAATCTTCTCTTGAAATATATGATTGGGATTTTATGATGGTTTTGATACGGTATTTTGAGTTCGCGGTTTAGTTGTCTTGAAACACTTACACCTACCCTACGCCGTTGTCACAGACTATGGCCTCCCGTACGTTTGACGTTGTTGAGGATATTCTTACTGTACCTGTACGCCATCACAGATCACCATGGCTCCTGATGATCCTTACAGGATTGCCATGCATTCAGCTACTGCATCACCGACAGCTTCTACTTCTGCACCGCCTGCTGCACCTACTACGCAGGGACCCTCATCTTCTCTAGGGCTCCCTGGTACTTCGAGACAGCTTACTCTTCATCAGGCTTTGGCTCGTGTGGCTCCACGTTTTGCCCACCGAGCTACGGCACGTATGTCGGTACGCCCTGCTTCACCACCTTTGCACTTTGATGCTCACACTCTTCTGTCAGATGCACGACGATTGATGGCGTACTCTTCCGATGAGGAGGAGGAGGAGGAGGAGTACGAGGGTGAGGATGAGGCTGATGACCCTCAGGATGCTAAGCAGGGAGATGATGACCCTGAAGAGGAGGATGATCCTCAGGAGGAGGAGATGCCTGATGATGATGGTTTGTTAGTGCCGCCAGCTCAGGCTGAGGAGCCTGATTCACCTATACATCCGATAGAGCCTGTTTCACCTGATCACCCATTTTTGTTTGAGTTGCCACCTGGTAGTCCCGTTGAGTCGGATGCTTCATCCGAGGTTTCTGCTGAGCAAGCAGGGTTGGGTGAGACAGGTAGGATGTGGGCTCAGATTACTGCACAGGGCGAGAGAATCTCACGGTTGTCTAACCAACTTGAGATGGTTATTGGAGAGTTTATCGCTGAGCTGAGAGTTAATATGACTACTGTCATGGGCAGGACGACAGAGATGAGGAGAGGCATGATGGAGATTCATGAGCATATTGAGAGCTTGCAGCGAGGTTTCATCACAGCTCGTGAGGCCAATCGTAAGTTGTGGCAGAGAAACTCTGAGCTAGAGAAGGAGGTAGCAGACCTCAAGAGAGATAGCGACACCCATAGTGTGGAGTTGGGATCATTGTGGAGAGAGCTAGATGGTTTGAGGCAGGAGTTGAGGAGCCTACGCCAGCATCTTGGCTAGATAGTTGGGTTATGTTGTCTTGTTGCTTTCTACACCGAGGTGTGTTCGGTTAGAAAAGCTAGTTATCATATTTTGATGTAGTTTTCATTGATTATTCATCTCGTTTGGAACGATTAGTATCTTTTGTGTTTTTTTTCGGTAGTTGGAACGATGTTGGATCACTGTTGTATGGATGATGGTTATTTTTTATATGATATTATGTGGCTTTTGGATATTATGGAAATTGAGTTCCTATTCGCCTTATTGATGTCTTGTGGTGTATTGCTGATATTCTTTCCATGACTTGGCTTCATTGATTTAATTCTTGTTGAGCATATGATAAGTTTTATCGGAGACTTATGAACCTTGTATGATGTTTCAGATCAATGGCCCCATGACGAAACCCTGTTAGAGCTACCAGGACGGTACTAATCACAATAACAGGAATCAAAATATTGAGGTTCAGGGAGACAATGATCATGTTCCACCTAATGCACCTATTGTGGATCAAGCAATGACCAATCAACTTGTGGAGCAACGAGTTGCTGAGCTACTAGCTGAGTCAAATCATTCCAACAATTCTGCTGGAACATTTCCACCTTTTTGTGGACCTATTGAGTTTGGCAGGACTGAAGGAGTGGTCGACTTGGTCAGGTGGATAGAGAAGACTGAGTCAGTGTTCAATGTCAGCAACTGTGCGGAGAATGCGAAGGTAAATTTTGCTTCTTTTACTTTCAAGGATGAAGCTTTAACTTGGTGGAACAATTATCGAAATTTGGTTGGGAGTGATGTGGCTTATGCTATGACTTGGGAGCAATTAAAGTCTTTGCTGATTCAAACTGTTGGGAATTATTCTATCAGTTACCACGGCTAGTGAAGAAGTTACAACTGCAAGAAGATTGTACTTGCAGTGGAAACTCATTACCACTGCAAGAACAAATATTACCACTGCTCACTTGTTAGCTGTTAGAGAAACGCGTATTGATAAATATAGAAAAGATTTTGTGTATATCTTATTCTATTAGTATTATACTTATCTTGTACAAGAGGACTCCTTGTTCTATAAAAGGAGATCTTAGATGATAACTTAGATATACGTTTTCTTAGAGCTTCAAGGTGTAACCCTAGTGATATCTCAGATCACTCGTATTATTATTATTAATAATATTGGAGCTAGTTGTTTTGTTATATTCATTGTTCACACATTAATCTGTTTCACTTACAATTAATCTTCTAAGTATCATTAAGTAGATTCCGCATACTTAGTGATATCACTCAAAGTATCATTATCAACACAAGTTCAAGGTGTACACGATCCAACAAGTGGTATCAGAGCAAGGCTTTGATATTTTGATTTAGAAGATCCTATGGCAGATTCAAAAGAAACAATGGAGACAGAAACAAGCCAATCAAACATTGCTGCAAAGCTTCCCAAGCTTAAAATTAATGACTTTGAGATGTGGAGGCTTATGATTGAACAATTCTTTATGGTTCAAGACTACACATTATGGGAGATCATAACGTGTAGAAATTCATTCAAACCTGGTACAACTGTTGAGACAGTTGGTGGCAAGCCAGTAACAAAAGTAAATGCTGGTCCAGTTACAAATGATGAAAGAAACCAACTTAAGAATGATTTGAAGGCTAGAGGTTTGCTATTGATGGCTCTACCCAGAGAACAAGTCCAGGCTTTTACCAAATACAAGGATGCAAAGACCCTCTTTGATGAGATATGTGAAGTATTTGGTGGTAATGACTATACCAAGAAAACTCAAAAGACTTTACTGAAGCAGACCTATGAGAATTTTGGCTCATCAAGCAATGAATCTCTTGATAGCATATTCACAAGGCTACAAAAGATTGTAACTCAGCTGACTGCTTTTGGAATAGAGGTAGAAAAGGAAGACCTCAATCTTAAATTTTTAAGAAGTTTACCTGCTGAGTTTGATACAAATGTTGCTGTATGGGAGGACAAGTCAGATCTTGAGACAATGAAGCTTAATGATGTGTACAATAACTTCAAAGTTATTGAACAAAGACTTAAGAAAGCTGGCAAGTTTAAGACAAGTTCTGCAGGAGTTGCACTCATATCATCATCAGGTAATGACAGTTCTGATGATGAAAGTGACAGTGATGATGACAGTGGTAACATGATTGTTTCCACTGGTAATGGAAATGTTTCCACTAGGAGCTCAAAGAAACAGATTGCAGGACTAAGTGATGCTACTTTCTATGCCTTTATATCCAGCCATGTGGGTGGTTCAATCCTCAATCATGAGGACTTGGATCAAATTGATGAAGATGATATGGAGGAGATGGACATCAAATGGCAGGTAGCATTGCTCAGCTTAAGATCAAAGAAGTTCTGGAAGAAGACAGGGAGAAAGATTCATATAAGTGGAGATGAGACTGTAGGTTTTGATAAAAAGAAGGTGGAGTGCTATAACTGTCACAAGAAGGGGCACTTTGCAAGAGAATGCAGAAAACCAAGGAAATCTGACAATAAGTCAACTTGGTACAAGAAGGAAAAGGCCAAAGAACCTACAACAGAAGAGCCAAAGGTGCTATTGGCTATTGATGGAGTAAGCTTTGATTGGAGCTTTATGGGTCAGAATGGAGAAGATGATACAGAATCTGCAATGCTAGCCACTGAGCATGCACTCATGGCTTTCTCTGACTCTGAGGTATATACTGATAATGCTTGTTCTAAAAACTGTAAGGCTGCTAAAGAGTTAGAGGTTTCTAAAACACAATATGATGAACTGATGCTAGATTTACATCATACTAATTATAATTTAGCAAATCATAAAAGAGGTCTAGGTGTTTTAGAAAAGCAGATAGAGCATTATAGGGCTAATGAATCTAAGTTCAGAGATGATATTGCTGTTTTAAAAAGAGACTTAGATTTTTATCTTGAAGTAAATAAAGCTCTTAGGGAAGAGATTGAGAAAGTTAAAAAGGCTAGTGAGAATATTGAGATTACTAAGAAAACTCTAGACCATCAATCCAAGAGCATTGACAAAATTTGGGAAGCCCAAATTGTGAGCAAAGCTAAATCAGGTCTTGGATACAATACTGTTCCACCACCTCTAAGAGGTGTTCCAGCACCTCCTGGTATTGATCTTGCTCACACAGGCTTAGAAGAGTTTCAGGATCCACCCATGACCTATGGACCAAAATTTGTTAAACCAGTTGAAACTGAAAAGGTCCAGGTTGAGGTTGAGACTTTTGATAGTGCTAGTGACTCATCTCTTAAAGATGAATGTTTGAATGTTGAGTCTAAAACTAGTGTTACTGAAAATGTTAAAGTTGAGGAGTGTAAAAGCATTCCTGAAGAAGTTAAAGAGAAGCCTAGAACACAGTCAAATTTCACTAGGTCTACTACTAGGTATGCTGAAATGTACAGGAATAGGCCTAAATCTCCTAGAGGTAACATGAGAAGTTGGAATCATGTTAAAACTAGACAGTTTGGTAGTGACTTTGTGTTTTACAATAAGGCTTGTCACATATGTGGTAGCTTTGACCATTTAGCTAAAGACTGTACCTACCACATGGGAAGAAGGGAAGTTTTTACAAGGGTGAATGGATCAAATTCTAATAAAATGACTCACCCAAATCCCCTAAGCAAAATGGTTCCCAGGTCTGTTATGCTTAACACTGGCATTAAACATGTTTCCACTGCTAGACCAGCAGTTACCACTGCCAGAAGTAATAACAGAGTTTATCCTAAGTCCCCTGTTACTTCTTTTGTTAAATCTTACCAAACAGGGAAAAAGACTTATTTTGAAAGGAATGATCACAAGAACCAAATGTGGAGACCAAAATTTTCTAATCCAGCAGTTTCCACTGCTAGGCATGCAGTTACCACTGCAAGACCAATTGTTTCCACTGATGTTCAAAAGAAAAGGGTAAAATTGGGAAAAGCTGTTAAGGCCTCAGCTCGTTGGGAATGGAAACCAAAAGGAACAACAAACAATCCCAATGGTGTATCAATGACCTTTGATAGATATAATTATATTGATACACGAGGCAGATCCAAGTCATTTGTGGCTTGGGTCCCCAAAAGGTACTAATTTGTTTATGATGTGTGCAGGGACAGTCAAAGATTAATGTTTTCTATGAATGACTTGATGATATTTTCTGAGTTGAACTAATATGGTTTCAAGTTGTTTGATATATGTCTGTTCTGCAAATGTTCATGTAATTGCAAGATGTGTGTTACAGTCACCAAGAGATATAGCCAAGGAAGTGGTCTAATGAGCTGTATTTAGTCTCTATTGCAAACAAAATAATGCTGAAGGTCTTACATATTATGCTAATTATGAAGATCTTTTCATTTCAAGACATAAGATACAGCTTACATTCAAGGTTCCAATTGCATTACAAAGATCATTCCTAATACATTTGGCTACTTGTGTACTACTAGCTTCTATCTATTATTACATAATACTTGAGGCTATGACAAGTACAATGAAGAAGCTGAAGCTGAAAATGGAAAAAGAAGAGAAGGAAGACTGTGAAGATGCACAAGTACCAAAGTCAAGAAAATACTCACAAACTTTGGTCCTTGGCAACATTCATCAATCATTTACTTCTGCTTCTCCTTTCCCTTATGTGTGATTTGAGCTTTATTGCTCTGTCCAATGTGTTCTTGATGCAGAAGACAAGGTTCTGGAGCAGGAAGATCCACCATCAAGTTTGATGATGTTGGGAGAGATGGATCTCTCATACTTGATCTTGGTTGAGATCTCTCTGGTGTGGAAGGAGGAAGAAAGGTTGGTTCTTCATTATCTTCCTCTGAAGATTCTTCATCAGATGTCCAGATGAAGGGAGAGACAAGCTCAGCAGGATTTGTATTATGGCTTGATTCACCCTCTATGTATGCATTCCATTTCTTGTCTTCCACATCCCATCGGTTCTTTATTTCTTTCTCAAAATCAGAACCTCCAAGTCCCCATGGATATGGTGGTACTTCTTCTTCTGTTGTTGGAACAGAAGAGTGTTGATTAGAGGACTCAGGGTTTGCTGACATGATTTTTGAATGCAAATTGGTTTTTGAGATTTTGTTGTGGACTATTAGGGTTGAAAGATTGTTGGTGACTGAGATGTTGTGTTTGGAGGAGGTTAAATAAGCCAAGGTTAGGTGTTACAATAATTAATGAAGATTATTTACTTCCATCCGTTTTGGTAGGTTGAAGAAGTTATTATGGAAGATATCAAGTTGCCTTTGGAGTAATTAATGTATAAATAGTAACTTGGGTTTACTATTTTTGGTTAAGATTGGATGGTTACTTTGAATGGAGTTATAAGATGTGTATCTTAAGACACATAACAAATGGTTATTGATTCACCATGTCTAATCCACATAAGAATCAACTAGTCCTGAGCAAACGGCTACAGGTAAAGACACATCAAATCCGTTCATGGTTGATAGTTTACCAAAAACTAGGTTATCAACTCACCATACATCTTTGTGATCAAGAGTTGGCTAGTCCATAGCAAACGGCTCATGGTAAAGACATATCAAATCCGTTGATAGCTGATAGTTTGCTAAAAACTATAATTAGAGCATACAATTTTACATGTTTTACTTCTCACTGCTCTTTGAAATTTTGTTGATTTTTACCACTGCAAGTTCATTGTTTCCACTGAAAGTGTAAATTTTACCACTGATGAACTAGCCGTTACAACTGTGTGTCAGTAATCGTATTTTTACTAGCCGTTACCAAAAATAAATGTCTTTCCTTATTAATAGGGTTAAAATTTTTTTTGGAAATTATCTACTTACCAAATTGTATTTCTTCAAAAGATACATCTTTCTATAGATAATTATCCATCCGCGTTTTTCTCAAAACCTTATTAATATAAATTGATTTTATACGGCTTGCTTTTTACTCACGATTACTAACACTTTCATCTCTCAAATCACAAAATCATGGTGACTCTCAAGTTTGCAGATGAACACAACCAAGTGGCTTATCTACAAAAGTCAAACGTCAAGAGTGGACCTACTTTTCATCAGATTGTGGACTTTCTCAACTCAACTCATATAAGGTATGCCTTAACTATGAATCCCACAATCTTTGTTTCTCAAATCAAACAGTTTTGGAACTCTGCGGAGTCCATCACACTTGAACAGGGAGACATACATGAACCTGTGGAAGCTCTTAGAGCCACAGTTGATGGGGTAACTATTGATGTTACTGAGTCATCTTTGAGGAGAATTCTCCAATTAGATGATCTCAATGGTATCATCACATTACCTAATTCAGACATATTCCACTACATTGGTCTGATGGGGTATGATACATCTGATCAAAAAGTAACCTTTAAGAAAGGATGTTTTTGCCCCCATTGGAGATTTTTGATACACACTCTGTTGCATTGCCTAAGTCCTAAGAAAACTTCTTATGAACAATTTGGATCAACCATGGCTTACCCTTTAGTTTGCTTGGTTTCTGATAGGACTTTCAATTTTTCAAAGTTTATATTTAATAACATGAAAGGCAATGTAACAAGTTCATACAAATTTTTGATGTATCCAAGGTTTGTGCAAGCAGTGTTAAATGAATTTCAACTGCATAATCATAATAGGATTTATGACACTCCATATCTTAAGCCAAAAGTATTTCAAAACATGAGTAAGGCTTCAGATCTTTGGGATGGAATGACTTATCCTCTTTTACCAAACATGCTTGCAAAGATTTCACAACTACAGGGTGAAGATGCAACAATCCCAGTTGTATCCCATCACACACCCACTATTTCTGTTCCACAAATTCAACATTTTCCTGCTATAACTCACACATATGAAAGGAGGCAAAAACAGCCAACTCCTTCCATGACAACATTGCATGTTGCTGATCCTTATGGTTTAGGAACAAGCAGTGGTGGTTCAAGGCTTCAATCTAGTCCAACTAGAGAAGAGCCTGAATCAATGCCTTATGATTCACCTCTCCCAACAGGTAACACAGTTGGAAGTGATGAAGGCAGTGTGACACTAACTGAATTGATGGGATTATGTACCAAATTAACCAAACAGGTTCAAACTCTGGAGAAAGATCTGGCACTGACCAAAGTACAACATGCCACAGAGTTGAATCAATTGAAGACTGAGATTCAAAAGTTGCAGGCTGAAGTTGTGGATCTCAAGAAGAAAAGACATGTTCAAGTTGTGGTTTCTTCTCCATCATCCACTCATGATGGTATTTCTACAGGATCTGGTTATGATTTGGGAACTTCTTCCAAACAGGGGAGGAAATCAGATGCAGAACTTAAGGAGAGGAGTAAAAATTGGGATAAAGAGTTTACTGAGCTTCCTGATTCTGATGATGATCAAGTAAAAGTTGATGATGCTGAGCCTGAGGGGAGGAAATTGGGATTTGGAGACTTGGATACTGATGCAGGTTTTAATTTTGATGATTTAGTTGGAACTGCTCAACCAATTTCCACTGAGGTAGAACAAGTTTACACTGAGGTAGAACAAGTTTACACTGATCAACAACTTACCACTGTGAGTGAAAATATTCCCACTGCTAGTCAAGGTATTACCACTGCAGAGGAAGAAGCTGTCAGAAGAAGCTTAGTTAAAGGAAAGGCTATTGAAATTGCTTCAGATCAAGTGACAAGAAAGATTTCTGAGTTTGAACAAGCTCAGATTGACTATGATCATAAGTTAGCTGAACAACAACAAGCTGAAGAGTATGAAAGAATTAAAAAGATCAAGGAAGATGAAGTTGCTAGTTTCATGGAAGCAACAAGGTTGGATAAACTTGAAGCTGTTGTAGCAGAACCTATTTCAAGTATCTCTCAAACAATTATATATGAGAAACCTCCAGAATTTTCATATGTGCTGTCAGATGAAGAAATTGAGCATATGATTAAGCATGATCCAGTTGTCAAGAAGAAAGCTATTGAGCTTGTTGCTAACAAGTCTTTAACTGAAGAACAAAGAACAGCTCAGTTGATTGATTTCATTCAAATGAAGAATCAACAAGCACTGGATGAAATTATTGGAAACTTCAGAAAAGGTCAAAAGAAACAAAGACAACCTACAAAGGCACAGATCATTCATGAAATGAAAGTATATTGCTGCCATGTTGGAACTTGGAAGATGGCTGACTTCAAAGGTATGTCTCATGAAAGAATTGAAGGTATCTACTACAGAGTTAAAAGGCAAGATAGTACCTTCAAACCTATTGATTTTGAAGAAGTTGAAAGATTTAAACTAAATAAAAGGAAAGCTTCAAAAGTTGAAGATCATGTCACTAAAAGAATGAAAGCTCCTCAAGAGAAAGAATCTCAATCTGAAAAATGTGCAGAAGATCCACTGAGTGAAATTATCATTGTTGAAGAAGAAGATTTCTATCCAGATCATTCACAATCAAAACATCAAATTATTGATTGGGAAGTGTACACAGCAAAGAATTTTGCTCCCACTTGGAAAATTATCAGACTAGGAGGAGAATCTTCATCATTCATTCAGTTTGAAGATTTACTTAAAGCATGTGACAGAGATGATCTTGATACCCTTTGGAAGCTTGTAAATGAAAGATTCAAGGCTGATACTCTCAAGGATATGAAAGAAATGCAGCTCTGGGTTGACTTGAGAAGATTATATGAACCAGATCTTACTGATAAGTATTGGAAGTTTAATTCATCAAACTTGAATACTACATGGACTTATTTTGATAAATGTGAGGTTCATCATGTTTCTACAACAAATAAAGTGGATGTGTTTATGTTTGCTGAGAAGGAATATCCACTTAAAGCTACAACTTTGTCTGCTATGTTGATGTCAAAGTTAAGAGTGAATGCAGATAATGAGAAGGTTAGAGCTTTGATTCAGAAGATTAAAGATCAAAGTGTAAGAGCTGATAAAGGATTAAGAAAAACAAGATAAGTGTTTGGAAGAATTCCCATATCCTCAGGTTTATTGTATACTTGAAGAAACTTATTGATTTACTTATAAATCATAAGTTTAGGGGAGGATTGTTGGGAATTATTCTATCAGTTACCACGGCTAGTGAAGAAGTTACAACTGCAAGAAGATTGTACTTGCAGTGGAAACTCATTACCACTGCAAGAACAAATATTACCACTGCTCACTTGTTAGCTGTTAGAGAAACGCGTATTGATAAATATAGAAAAGATTTTGTGTATATCTTATTCTATTAGTATTATACTTATCTTGTACAAGAGGACTCCTTGTTCTATAAAAGGAGATCTTAGATGATAACTTAGATATACGTTTTCTTAGAGCTTCAAGGTGTAACCCTAGTGATATCTCAGATCACTCGTATTATTATTATTAATAATATTGGAGCTAGTTGTTTTGTTATATTCATTGTTCACACATTAATCTGTTTCACTTACAATTAATCTTCTAAGTATCATTAAGTAGATTCCGCATACTTAGTGATATCACTCAAAGTATCATTATCAACACAAGTTCAAGGTGTACACGATCCAACACAAACGTACTGCCCAAGGAATGAGGTTAAGAAGCTGGAGATTGAGTTCTAGAATCACAAGGTTAAAGGTACTGACATGGCGACTTACAGTCACCGCTACCGCGAGTTAGCCTTGCTTTGCCCAGATATGGTTAGGACTGAGACTCAAAGGATTGAGCGGTATACCGATGGGTTACCGGTAGCTACAAGGAACGATGTGATTTTTGCTAAGCCTGCAAATATTCATGAGGCTATCACGACCGCTCAACAATTGATGGACTCGTTGGTATTGGAAGAAGCTGAGAAAGACAAGAATGGAAAGAGGAAGAGGGATAATCACTCTAAGGGTAATGACCACCGAAACAAACGACAGGAAACTACTAGAGTTTATGCTATGGGTGATGGAGATAAGAAGAACTACAATAGAGATGCGCCCAAGTGTGGCCGATGCTACAAGAATCATTCTGGACAATGTAATGTGGTGTGCAAGAATTGCTCTAAGATGGGACATATAGCTAAGGACTGTAGAGCTCGACCACTTGCTATGGTTTAAGCTACTCCTGAAGCTATGAGTAAGGTAAATGTTACTTGTTATGGATGTGGAAGAATGGACACTATAAGAATGAGTGTAGGGAATCGTGGAATCGAGGAAATCAAGGATCGGGTGGTAATGGGTACAATCATGGAAACCGTGGAGCTGGAGGAAACCGTGGACGACAAGACAATGGGGACCAATGTGTGGAAGATGGAGCTGCTCATGGGAGAGTGTATGCACTTGGGAACGAGAGAGGAGAAGATCCGAACGTTGATACTGGTACGTTCCTTCTCAATAATCATTATGCTTCCATACTATTTGATACTGGTGCCGATAAGAGTTTTGTGTCCACTACTTTTGCACCCTTACTAGAGAAACCCCCGATGGCCTTAGGAATTGGTTATGATATAGAGTTAGCTAATGGGAACATAGAAAGGATTAGGACTATCATTTGTGGTTGCACGTTAAATTTCCTGAATCGTCCTTTCAACATAGATCTTCTACCCGTCACGTTAGGAAGTTTCGATGTCGTCATTGGTATGGATTGGTTGTCGAAATATCGTGCTCATATACTTTGCGATGAGAAGATCGTGCATGTGCCTTACGGCAAGGAGATCCTAAATATACCAGGAGATCAAAAAGAATTGAGAGGCTCATCTGGACTAGCGGTCATATCTTGCACCAAATTACCGAAGCTAATGGAAAAAGGATGTTGCCTTTTCTTAGCTCAAATCTCTGAGAAATGAGGGAAGGAGAAGAAGGAAAGATGCATTGGAGATGTGTCTATAGTTCGTGATTTTCCTGATGTATTTCCCGATGATTTACCGGGAATCCCGCCTACTAGACAAGTGGAGTTTCAGATTGAGTTGATACCTGGTGCTGCACCTGTGGCACGAGCGCCTTATCGACTTGCACCTACTGAACTGGAGGAGTTATCAAAGCAATTAGCGGAGTTAGCCGAAAAAGGATTTATAAGACCAAGTTCTTCGCCTTGGGGAGCCCCGTTCTTATTTGTAAAGAAGAAGGATGGATCGTTTCGTATGTGTATTGATTATCGAGAGTTGAACAAGTTAACGGTGAAGAATAGATACCCGTTACCGACGATCGACGATTTGCTCGATCAGCTTCAAGGATCGAGTGTGTATTCGAAGATCGATTTGAGATCGAGATATCATCAGCTTAGAGTTCGTGAGGAAGATATTCTGAAAACGGCTTTCAGAACCCGTTACGGGCATTATGAGTTCCAAGTGATGCCGTTTGGGTTGACTAACGCACCAACAGTATTCATGGATCTCATGAATCGAGTGTGTAAGCCTTATTTACACAAGTTTGTGATTGTGTTCATCGACGATATTCTAATCTATTCGAAGAGTGAAAAGGAGCATGAGGAGCATCTAAGGCTTATCTTAGAATTGCTCAGGAAGGAGAAACTGTATGCCAAGTTTTCTAAATGTGAATTTTGGATTCTGACGGTACAATTTCTGGGTCATGTGATTGATAGACAAGGAGTTCATGTAGATCCTGCTAAGATTGAAGCGATTAAAGATTGGGATACACCAACGACCCCAACAGAAGTTCGTCAATTTTTGGGTTTAGCCGGTTATTACCGAAGATTCATTGAGGGATTTTCGAAGATAGCAAAACCGTCGACCAAATTGACTCAAAAGAGTGTTAAATACGAATGGGGAGATAAGGAAGAGGAAGCATTTCAATTACTTAAGGAGATGTTGTGTAGTGCTCCTATATTAGCGTTACCTTAGGGTAATGAGGACTTCGTCGTCTATTGTGACGCTTCTCATAAAGGTTTGGGAGCTGTGTTAATGCAACGAGAGAAAGTGATAGCTTATGCTTCCCGACAGCTCAAGAAGCACGAGAAGAACTACACCACCCATGATTTGGAGTTAGGTGATGTGGTTTTTGCATTGAGAATATGAAGACATTACTTGTATGGAACCAAGTGTGTTATATTCATTGACCACAAAAGTCTACAACACATCCTGAATCAAAAAGAGCTCAACATGAGACATCGACGTTGGATTGAGTTGCTAAGCGATTATGATTGTGAAATCCATTACCATCCTGGCAAAGCAAACGTCGTTGCTGATGCTCTTAGTCGAAAAGAGAGAATCCCACCGTTACGAGTCAGGTCATTGGAAATGACTATCGTATCGTCGTTACCGTCTCAAATATTAGAAGCTCAAATGGAAGCGTTGAAAGCAGAAAATCGACATGCTGAGAACATATTTGGGATGTCAGAAAATGAGATAGGATTTGTTAAGCGTTCTGATGGAGTATTGTGTTTTGGAGACCGAAGTTGGGTACCGTTGTATGGAGGAATTCGAGAGTTGATTATGCACGAGTCTCATAATTCAAGGTACTCTATTCATCCTGGGTCTGACAAGATGTACCAGGATCTGAAGAAGTTATATTGGTGGCTAAATATGAAGGCAGATATAGCATTGCACGTTAAGTGTTTGACATGCTCTAAGGTTAAGGCCGAACATCAAAGACCGTCAGGATTATTGACGCATCCAGAACTCCCGGTTTGGAAATGGGAGCGGATTACGATGGACTATGTTACTAAATTACCGAAGACAGCTAGCGGTTGTGACGCTATCTGGGTGATTGTGGATCGTTTGACTAATTCTGCTAATTTCCTGGCGATTAGTAGATGATAGCGTCGACAAAGTTGCGAAATTGTATGTGAAGGAAATTGTTTCTCGTCATGGAGTTCCGATATCGATTATTTCTGATCGTGACAGCCGTTTCACGTCAGCATTGTGGCGATCACTTCAAACCTCTTTGGGGACGAGACTTGATATGAGTCCTGCATATCATCCCCAAACCGACGGTCAAAGTGAGAGAACTATTCCGACTTTGGAGGATATGCTTCGTGTATGCATAATAGACTTTGGTAAAAGCTGGGAGAAGTACCTATGATAACGCTCAAAATTAACATATTTTTAGTCGCGTTATTGTTTGATTTATGAGTGGAAATTGGTCATATTTGTATACATTTGTTACTTAATTGTGGAATAGTGTTTATACATGCAAATATAGCCAAAAGCAGGGAAAAGTGAACAAAAGATGAAGAATTGAAGTGGACATGCATTTTTGGAGAGTTTCGAGAGGATCAAAGAAGAAAGAAACGTTGCATGAACAAAAGGATTTGATAAAGACAAGTTTGCTATACGAAATTATCAAGGAAATATCAAGTTCTAATGGACAAAGTCATGCCACGAAGAAAAATATTGCATGCAACGTAAAACGACGAAGAAAAGACAAGAAATCATGTTCAGACGAGAACCAACCGATCGGTTGCAACTCGCAACCGGATCGGCTGGAAAAGTGACAAAATGACCATCCAATCGGATGGCGAGAAACCGATCGGTTGGTGGTGACTGAAGTTACAAGTTTTGCATTAATTGGTGAATTTACTCCCCATAATCATTTGTGGCTGATCATTGTTGCTTATTTACTGTGGAGGGACGTTTTTACTTGAAGCATAAGTGTCATTAAGCTATATAATGAGCAATTAGGACTTAGAGATACTGGTACCACCATTATCTAACTTAGTATTACACCAAATCTTGTTAGCTTATCTTATATTGCCTGAAAGTTTACTAAGTGTTGTAAAAACGTCTGAAACGTGTTGAGTTAAAGTCTCAAGCATTGGTTCGAGTGTGGAGTTGTTTACTTACATTGGTGAGCAATTGGAGGAGTGTGGTTGCTATAGTTCCACAAGTTTTCTCATTGTAATTTCAAGACTAGGTACAGCTTGATACTTATAATGAACAATTGTTACTTTAAGTTTTATGAAAGTTTTCTTATTTACTTGTGTTTTATTATGATTGCTATGGAGTAATTTGTGATATACTTGTGTATATGATGTGATTGGTAAATGGAGTATTATCTTATGAAAAAGGTGATGCATGAAAACATATCTATTTTTATGAGTTTGTTGATTTAACATCTTTTCTTGCTTAATTTGTCGGTAAAAACAATTTCTTGAAAAATAGGTCCGAAAGGATTTTCAACTTGTTTTTATTCCAAAATATTAATACACCAAATTAGTATGGAATAGGATGCTTGACAACCATCTTATTTACTTGTTAAAATAGATTTGAAATGATTTCATCACGAAAAAATGACCGAAACGATTCGTAGGAATTCATAAGAAAAGAATTGATTTTCTAAACAACCATGTGTTTATAGGATTGTCATACTAATTTGATATGTCCGAAAGGAGTCATTTAGGTGATAGAATTCTTAGTAGTTGTGAAAACATGACATACATCATGAATTGTATAACTACTCATTTTTAGTTGCGCATCATAACAAGTTTTACACCAAACTTCATACTCAAATTGTTACGATACTCCTATTTACCAATCAAGGAATTATACATAAGTATATGTTTAGTTTTTATTGAGTTTCTTTTACATTAAGATTTTACATAAATTTGGATTGACAACCCTTATTTATCAAACGTTTTTCTAATTACTAAAACTACCAAATCCCTTGGGACAATCTCGACTTACCCACCTTTATTACACCGGACGAGTATACTTGCTCGTATGTGCTAGATAATAATCGGATAATTCGTGTTTATAAATTTTAAAACTTGTACTAACAAAACGCACATCAAGTTTTTGGCGCCGTTGCCGGGGATTTGATTAATTTTCTTAGTTTTTAGTAATTTGTTTGAAATTAGTTTTTTTTTTTTTTTTTTTTTTTTTTTTTTGACAAACCGAATCGGCTGGGTAACCAACCGATCGGTTGGTGGTCACGGTAAAATTTATTGGATTCTCTTTTTAGTAATTAATTCTTACTTTTCTGTTTTTAGTTAATTAGTTTTAATAATTATATGGTTAATGTTAGTTTTTAATAGTTTTAAGTTGCAATTATTAGTCATTTTAATGTTTTATAAGTTTTAATTTCAATTAATGATTTAGTAATTCTTAAACACATCTTAATTAATGTTTTTATTGTTTTTAATCTTATAATTAAAAGTTTTATTAGTTTTATAAAAAAAATAAAAAATAAAATTTAGTGTAAAAACTCCAACCGATTCGGTTGCGGGTTCCAACCGATCGGTTGGAGGTGGTAATTTGTGCTAACCGATTTGGTTGGGGTAGAAACCGATCGGTTGGGCACCTCGGTAAAATTTTTGACATTTTTAATTTTTAGTTTATTTTCTATTCTTAGTGTTTTATTTAGTTAATTTACTTGTTCTTATTTCATATTAAGAGTTTATTTGATTATAACTAACCCTCATGCTAATGATTTGGATTTTTTTTATGGTTATGTTATAGTTAGTAAGTGCTTAAGTTGAAATGGAGAGTTTGAGCCAAATTTCTGCGTATTTGAAAGACTTGGAAGATATGTTCAAGGATTCCGGTGATTCCTTGGAGAAGTTGGAAAGTTTGTTGGAAAAAAGCAAAGTTGGATTTGGAAGGAGAGGAAGTTGTTTGTGATAATGTTGCTTATTTGCCACATGAAATGTGTTATCCAAAGAAGGAGAAGGAGAGGAAAGTTGTTGTTTTCACTAGAGCACCACCTAAGAAATATGATGCTCCACACATGATGTATTCAACACCTTGTGCAGTGGAAGGAGTTAAAGCGTGGGATGCGGAATTGAATATGGAATATGGAGACAATTACATTTTGGAAGAAATGCTTGACAAACTTGGTTTTGTTAGGCTTGATTATGGAAGTTATGGTAAGAAGGAAGTGAAAGGAGTTAAAGTGAATATTCATGGTCATATCTTTAAAGTTGATTTTGTTGTTTTGGAGTATACTAATGAAGATGAACCGGAAGTGATTTTTGGTAGAGATTTCTTAGTGAATACCAAGTGTAGTTTGGATTTTGCACTTGGGGAGTTGAAAATTGACATAAGTGATTTGGAAGAAGGGAAGAGTGTGAATGATATGCTTGTTGATGTTTGTGAAGAAATGGAAATGTTGAAGGAAGGAACGGATGAAGTTTGTAAGATGGGTAAAGCTAACCGAAACAAAACACCATTGAACAGATTAACCCAACCCTCCACCCAAAAAGAAAACAAATCATCATCATCATCATCATCCAAAACACCACCTAGTTCACCAAAAAGTACCAAACCTTTAACCAAAGAGCAAAAACAAGCCATTTTGGAGAATCTTGAAGCAAAGATTAGTGAATTGATGAAAAACAAACCGGTCATTGAAGTGTTGAGGAATTATATGGAGTATAGGAAGAAGCTAGATGGAGTTATGTTGGCAAAGTCTAAGTTGGAGGATAATAGTTTTGATGAAGTAGAGAAGAGAAGGATAATTGAGAATGGGCTCCCAAAGAAAATGAATGATCCCGGAAATTTTGTTTTACCGGTTAAAATTAATGGGACAACTCCTTTATATGCATTAGCCGATACGGGTTCTAGTGTGAGTATTATGCCTTATCCATTGTATCATAAGTTAGGATTAAGAGACCCTACACTTAACAATTCTAAACTCACTATGGCGGATAATTCTAAGGCAAAAGCAATGGGAGAAGTAAGAAATGTGAGAGTTCAAATTGGTTATCAAGCATTCTTGGCAGATTTTCTTGTGTTAAATGTTGCGGTTGATAAGGAACTACCTTTGTTGTTAGGTAGACCATTTTTAAGAACTTGTGGAGCTATAATAGATATGGGAAAAGGTACCATGACAATTGATGATGGAGTTCTTAAGAATACTTACTATCCAAAGCTTAGAGGGGGTAGTAATGGAGATGATAATGATGAGGACCAAGAGGAGGATTACCTTGGTTGCTTTGAAGTAGGAAGGGATGAAGATGGTAGACCAAAGTTTGGTCCATGCACACCTAGTTTCTTTGATATTGAAGATGAAATGGAAAGAGCTCTAGCAATGGAGGCTTTCTTTAATCCTTTTAAAAATATTTTTGTGTTTAACAAGTTGACAGATTTTCTTGGATCTTTACCGGTCCAATTGAAGAATTTGGAATGAGTTCCGAAGGACATAGCATTTACAAAAGAGAAGAAGGAGATGGTGATTGGCATTGCAAATTTGATATCACATGTCCTAGTGGAAGGAACTTTGCAAGAACTTTCAAAACTCAAAAGACAACTAGGAAATTGGCAAACAAGTATCGTGGAGAAGACATTCTTAGGAATGAATATTTCTATGGATGAAGAAGAATGATCACAAGAATAAAGCACACCTTGTGCTAGTTTGTTTGTTTCGTATTTTTATTTTTCATGCATTTTATTTTATGTTTTTAAGTTTTATGCATTTCAAGTTTGAATGAGACTATCTATTTGTTTATCTATCTATTTATCTTTTTATTTAGTTCTAGTTTTAGTTTTTAGAGTTTAAGTTATGTTTTAGTTTTAAGTTTAGAAGTAGAAATAGATGACCAAAATTTTTGGTAGACAAAGTGTGTTGGAATACAAGTTAATAAGTTTGAGAAAAGAGAAAAAAGCTACTAGCACTTGTGTCAAGTCAAGTAGTGGAGAAAAAACTTTGAAAAATCAATTTCATACCAACTGATTCGGATGGATTCACAACTGATCGGATGGAGTTGAATATATAAGCCAAAATTTTCAAAAACTTAAGAAAAACACATACACACAATCCACCAAAAATTGGGGTTAAAAATTCGACCATAAGAAGTTGTTAGAAGGTTGCAGGAGTGATAATTAATCATCAATGGCATTAAGTCAAGTAAGTTATATCATTAATTTTGTTCAATTAAGTTTTAATTCGGATGATTGAAATTAGGTCACGAATTGGGTATTTTTGAATTAGTTCGAATTGAGATGTAATATTTTGGGGATAAGTGATTAGATGATAGGAGAAGGTATTGCAAAAAGAATTAGATCAATTGGTTAAGTTTTGAGTAAGAATTCATTGATTGAATTTTCGGATTGAATTGGGTATAATCTTTGGAGCTAGTTTATTTGCAATTGATGAATCCCAAAAGTTATATGATTGATAATTAGTGATGTTAAGTTATTGCATTGTTGATTAGAACACTATTTGAGAGATTTTTAGTAGATGATGTTCTTGGTTTTTATAGAATCATTGGGTTGATAATTGGAAATGTTAGGAATGATTGTTAGGAGAGTTTGGATGTTTATAAGTACTCAAGAATGAGAGATTACAAGTTAGAAAGAAGTTCGGATTGATTGGGAAACGTTTAGGATGGATTGAAAATGAATTTGGTTTGCAGAAAACTCCAACCGAATCGGTTGCGAGTTGCAACCGATCGGTTGGGAGTGTGCCAAAGTGCAACCGATTCGGTTGGATCTCAAACCGATCGGTTTGTCGCCTCGGAAAAATTTTTGACAAATTTTTAAAATGTGTTTTCTAGTTTCTAAATTGATTGATATTAGTTCTTATACTTATATACTAACATAATTTGAGATTTCTTTCAGGGAAATGTTGAAAGATTGGGACGAAATCCGATTGTTAATAAGTATTTGAAAAGGAACGAGCAAAAAAGGATTACTTTCAGTTTGAAACCGGATTCGAATGAGAATGTCAAGTTTTCTCATGTGCAAAACAAAGACGAGAAGAATGCGTATAGAGAACGTCTTTCAAAACTTCAAGAGAGGAAGATTTCTAAGCCTAGGTTGATTGATTGGGAATTGCTTGAGGAGTATGAATGTGAAGATCAATTAAGGAGTATGATGACTATGGTTTATGTGTATCCTGGTGACGGAGATAGATTTGAAGATTATTCATGGGAAAGAGCTTTTAGTATTCGTGAAGATGTTTACAAGGAATGGTGTTTGGAGTTCTTTTCCACGTTCTATTATGATATAAAGGTAAATGATGTGCTTGGAGATGTTTGTGTTTGGTTTAGATTGTGTGGTCGCGAACATGCTTTTTCTTTGCCAAAATTTGCAGTTGCACTTGGTTTGTATGAGGAGAGTGAGATTCAACATAGGTTGTTTGGACCACATTTTGTGAGTTTAGCTAGAGTAATGATCAATACACGGGTATTGATGAGTATTGGAATAGAATTGGTGATCCAAATTTTCTTAGGAGAAATGCTTCTAGGATTAGGAATCCATTGTTGAAGGTTTTACAAATAATGATTTCTTGGGGATTGATACATAGGAGTGGTGGACAAGACAAGTGTAGTCAACCGGACCTATGGGTGATGAAGTTGTTGGAGGAAAACAAGAATGGGAATGTGGCATGGATTATTGCCGAGTATCTTTCAAAGAGAGCACCGGGGATTAAGAAACAAAGTGATGTCTGTGGAGGTCATTATGTGACCATGTTGGCTAAAAATCTTGGGCATTTTAATGATGAGGATGAAGAGGAAAGCGAGGACGAGTTCGTTCGTTCGGATGTGAGTTATTGATGGTGACGCTTGGTTACATGATTATGGTTGGTTTTCAAAAACAATTATGTGTCGAACATTTTCTATTTCTATTATCTTTAACTATTTTCCTGTAGGATTTATAACGTAACGTAATTTTCTATTTATTTGGTTTAGTTATGCTTTTGTTTGTGTTTGTTTGGTTGTTTCGTATATTTTGCAGTTTTCTTGCAGGAGTTTTATTACGGAAGCATATAGTTGATCAACTTTTGGAGTCGGTAAACTCATTTGCTTATTATGATTAAATATGCATGTTGCGTATTTAACTCCGGTATTTTCTAAATTTTTCCATTTCCTTTACTTTGAAGTCATATTTTTTATTATTACATTGAGGACAATGCAAAACTTAAGTGTGGGGGAAGGAAGAAAATAGAAAAATTGCATTATTTTTAAATTTTTGATTTAGAGTCGTGAACTTTAGTAACTAGTAGTAGTTCGCTCTTCATATTTTAGTTAAAATAAGGTTGATTTCATGGTATATAATAATGATATTTTTGGAGAATAAATTCAAGTTTTAAAGAGCAATTTGTCTCGGAATTGATAACATTTGCTAGCACAATTTTATACCCTTATTACTTTAAATTGTGAGGATTAGTTTTTTTTTATGAGAATAGTATTTCTTATACTATTTACATATTTCATGATGAGTGTGCTGGTGGTTGTGTTAATTCTAGAACTTGTACTTGTTATGCATTACGGTTAAAATCATTTTCGAATGATGAGGATATATTCAAAGAACTTGGTTAGTTACCCTCGTATTTGGAATCCATTTGTTAGCGTTCATTTTTAGCGCTAGATACCCTTAGTTACACCCTTTGAGCCATCCTTTTCATTTTGTTAAATCCAGAAAAATACAAAAATATTTTACACTTTAAACCTTAGCCTTACCTTTGTCAAAGTCTAAAAGGTGGATTGCGAGTTGCTTGGTTGCTTGGTTAGTTTTTGATGATTATTAGTTAGCCACACTTCACAATTCATGTGTGTGCCATTCCAACAAAGACATAGGATGCATACTTCTTATTTGTATTTTTTGTGGTATATGCATATGCGAAGTGTGGGGGAGGAGTTTTCTTATAAAATATATATATATATATATATATATATATATATATATATATATATATATATATATATATATATATATATATATATATATATATATATAAGTCATCGCAACTATAAGGTGACAAATATAACCAATGTGTTATATTATTATGAATAAAGAAAGTCATGTGATATGTTGTTAGCCGATGTGCTAAGTTTGAAGAATATTTTATGGTGAATCAAGGTATCAACATGTGGAGTCGAAGAGAAGAGAGATTGTAACTATTATCATTTTTGGGTTTGTGGATTATGTGAGATTAGCAACTATGGGACTTAGACTTTGATATTATTTTTTCTTTTAAAACCAATTTCATAAATATTCCCATGCCTTATCCTTACCTTTTTGACTTAGTGTAATTATTTTGCACGAAAGTTTATAAAACCCTTAGCCTAAACATTACAACCCGAATAAAAGACCTCTTTGATGAATTATTCTATTGTTTTGATACTTGTACAAGCCTATGGTAAGAAACATTAATCAAGATTGTGCAATGAGTGATCTATTTATCATTTCACATATTGAGTGATGAGTGAATTTCAAATTATTTTCGTGAGGTGCTTAGAATTGTTATCAAGCTCTTTATTTACTTGATTGAGTTCAAATAAGATATTTGCACTATTACCATTGAATTCAATTTTCTTTTGATTAAGACTTGCTCGAGGGCGAGCAAAGCTCAAGTGTGGGGGATTTGATAACGCTCAAAATTAACATATTTTTAGTCGCGTTATTGTTTGATTTATGAGTGGAAATTGGTCGTATTTGTATACATTTGTTATTAATTGTGGAAAAGTGTTTATACATGCAAATATAGCCAAAAGCAAGGAAAAGTGAACAAAAGATGAAGAATTGAAGTGGACATGCATTTTTGGAGAGTTTCGAGAGGATCAAAGAAGAAAGAAACGTTGAATGAACAAAAGGATTTGATAAAGACAAGTTTGCTATACGAAATTATCAAAGAAATATCAAGTTCTAATGGACAAAGTCATGCCACGAAGAAAAATATTGCATGCGACGTAAAACGACGAAGAAAAGACAAGAAATCATGTTCAGACGAGAACCAACCGATCGGTTGCAACCCGCAACCGGATCGGCTGGAAAAGTGACAAAATGACCATCCGATCGGATGGCGAGAAACCGATCGGTTGGTGGTGACTGAAGTTACAAGTTTTGCATTAATTGGCGAATTTACTCCCCATAATCATTTGTGGCTGATCATTGTTGCTTATTTACTGTGGAGGGACGTTTTTACTTGAAGCATAAGTGTCATTAAGCTATATAATGAGCACTTAGGACTTAGAGATACTGGTACCACCATTATCTAACTTAGTATTACACCAAATCTTGTTAGCTTATCTTATATTGCCTGAAAGTTTACTAAGTGTTGTAAAAACGTCCGGAACGTGTTGAGTTAAAGTCTCAAGCCTTGGTTCGAGTGTGGAGTTGTTTACTTACATTGGTGAGCAATTGGAGGAGTGTGGTTGCTATAGTTCCACAAGTTTTCTCATTGTAATTTCAAGACTAGGTACACCTTGATACTTATAATGAACAATTGTTACTTTAAGTTTTATGAAAGTTTTCTTATTTACTTGTGTTTTATTATGATTGCTATGGAGTAATTTGTGATATACTTGTGTATATGATGTGATTGGTAAATAGAGTATTATCTTATGAAAAATGTGATGCATGAAAACATATCTATTTTTATGAGTTTGTTGATTTAACATCTTTTCTTGCTTAATTTGTCGGTAAAAACAATTTCTTGAAAAATAGGTCCGAAAGGATTTTCAACTTGTTTTTATTCCAAAATATTAATACACCAAATTAGTATGGAATAGGATGCTTGACAACATCTTATTTACTTGTTAAAATAGATTTGAAAAGATTTCATCACGAAAAAAGGACCGAAGATTTTCTAAACAACCATGTGTTTATAGGATTGTCATACTAATTTGATATGTCCGAAAGGAGTCATTTAGGTGATAGAATTCTTAGTAGTAGTGAAAACATGACATACATCATGAATTGTATAACTACTCATTTTTAGTTGCGCATCATAACAAGTTTTACACCAAACTTCGTACTCAAATTGTTACGATACTCCTATTTACCAATCAAGGAATTATACATAAGTATATGTTTAGTTTTTATTGAGTTTCTTTTACATTAAGATTTTACATAAATTTGGATTGACAACCCTTATTTATCAAACGTTTTTCTAATTACTAAAACTATCAAATCCCTTGGGACGATCTCGACTTACCCACCTTTATTACACCGGACGAGTATACTTGCTCGTATGTGCTAGATAATAATCGGATAATTCGTGTTTATAAATTTTAAAACTTGTACTAACAAAACGCACATCAACCTACCCCTTGCGGAGTTTTCCTATAACAAGAGCTACCACACAAGTCTTAAAGCTGCACCATTTGAAGCTTTATATGGCCGAAAATATCGTTCGCATATTGGTTGGGCTGAAGTTGGAGATAGCCAACTCACTGACCCTGAGCTTATCCTGGAAACTACTGAGAAAGTGACTCAAATTCGTGATCGATTACAAGCAGCTAGAGATAGACAGAAAAGTTACGCCGATCAGAGACGTAAACCCCTAGAGTTCCAGGTTGGAGACAAAGTGATGCTAAAAGTCTCGCCTTGGAAAGGAGTGATATGTTTCGAGAAACGTGGGAAACTCAACCCCCGCTACATTGGACCATTTCTCATTTTGGAAAGAATTGGGCCCGTGGCTTATAGGTTGAAACTACCACAGGAACTGAGTAAAGTTCACGATGTGTTTCATGTTAGTAATTTGAAGAAGTGTCTTTCGGATGAAACGCCAGTTATACCGATAAAGGATATTCGTGTGGATGAAAGTTTGAACTTTGTGGAAGAGCCGATTGAGATATTGGATCGAGAGATTAAACGACTCAAGCAAAGTCTTATTCCACTCATCAAAGTTCGTTGGAATTCGCGGCATGGACCGGAATTTACGTGGGAACGTGAGGATGAGTTTCGGAAAAGATATCCGAAGCTTTTTACTTCGTAGATGGATTGTTCCGAGTGAAATCCGGGACGGGTTTCTTCTGAGGCTGGGAGGACGTGACAACTGGCAATTTAGGGAAAGAATTTACAAACCCGCATTACTTTAAAATTAATGACTTTTGGAATATTTGAAAAGTCTATCCGTGATGAGATTTGTAAACGTTGGAATGTGATTTTAAACCTTGCGTTATTTATGGAAGTTGATTATTAATTATTGGTTTGGTTTGGTATATTCGTGATGATTTATTTTGAGATATTTATTTGGCACTACATTGACTCCGGCACTAGGATAACCTAACAATTTTTATATATTTTAAATGTTTGGTTCGGTTATTTTATATTTTTGGAACGTATCGCGAGATTTTGGATATTTAGAATGAGCTAGGCTCGGGAGAGTCGTTTTACTTTAAATGAGTTTCGGGTTTGGTCCATGTATTCTACACCTAAGTTACTTAACCCACCTTACCACTAATATTATTCTTATTACTATTATTATTTTTTTTTATATAGAGTAACTACAAAAATCGTCCTTGTGAACCTGGACAAACAAACAAAACCAACACCATCATCATCTTCACCACTCTCTCTCTCTCTCTCTCTCTCTCTCTCTCTCTCTCTCTCTCTCTCTCTCTCTTTTGAAACACAACACCACCGCCACCTTAAAACACCATCACATCCGCCACTGCCCCCTCCTAAACAAAATAATACCACCATCATCACCACCTCGTTCCGATCTATCTTTTGACATAAATCACGCGCCCCAAAACATATTTTTACACCACGTACGAATCACCACAACCACTTAAATATCACCGTATTCATTTAATCTTGTTGGGTTTTTAAAGAAATCAAGTTTTGAAGCCGTTTGGAAGGTGAGTGGCCACGATATCCTTGTCGTGTGCCTCGATTCGTGCTCCAATCCATGTGTACACGGGTTGTTCTTGTTGGGTTTTAAGTTTTATAAATGGGAAATGAAGTTTTGTTAAGGATTTGTTGGTTTGGTATCCGGGTTGGGTCGATTTGGGGTCGATTTGTAGAAGGATTTGATATTTGGATGTTGGTTTGGTGGATTTGAGGCTCGGTTTGAGCATAGCCGAGACCCAAGGGGTCTCGGAGTCGTGTTATTGATGGCTCGTTAGCCATGTCGAGACCCAAGGGTCCCTCGTTGCTATCTTGTTGTTGTTGCTTTGGGTTAGGCCGACGACCCATGAGGTCCGTTTGGTTTGTTTTGGCTCAATTAGAGCAAGGCTGTGACCCTTTGGGGTCCGGTCGAATATTGTTGCTACGTGAGTTGATTATATGACCACTATGGTCCGTTTGGTTGGCTCGTATGGAGGAAGCCGAGACCCAAGAGGTCTCGAGTGATATCACGTTTCATGTAGGTTAATATTTGACCCGGGTTGGCTTGGTAAATCAACCCGTAAATGTGTTATGTTATTTGAGTACCGTTTATGTTTGTCGGATTATTGTTGTTGTCGAGTTTATTATTATTTTGATCATGGTACAATTGGACTTGTGATATTCATTATGGAGTTGTGTTGACGAAGTGGTATTGGGAACCGATTGTGAGACGGTTAACTAGATTGACGGAGATAGGTTAGTCGGGTGCCGTAGTCAAACCCTATTGTTGTAGCAAGTGATTTGGGATTGATTTGGAATTATGACTTGGTTATTTTATTTTTGGACTTGGACAATGAGCCGAGAGTGATGACTCGGACATGTGACCAACTCATATAACTCGATAAATAATTATAATCAAAGGTTAATAATAAAACTCGTAATAACATTATTGGTAATATAATCGTTTATATAAGTATATAGACGTGAAAAACGTGTATATATATATATATATATATATATATATATATATATATATATATATATATATATATATATATATATATATATATATATATATATATATATATATATATATGTATATGTATGTATATGCGTATATTAATAATAATACGATCACGAGTCAATATTATAATAACGTGACGATAATTATTGTACTATGTGAATAGTGTAATAAATGTCGGGAGCGTTATTATAAATAAATAACTATAAATGATGACGAAATCTAATACGTTGGATAAATAATAAATAAAATATGTCTTTTAATAAACAAGGAAAAACTATCGAGTTATACGGGGTTGTGGTTACTTGAGTCCAAGTGGACTTTATTTTATTATGTGAGTTTTGTGTTGTCACGGATATGTGACGATTAATATATCCATTTTCTATAACTACGTAACTTATTTAATCGACGGGTTAAATAGGGTCTATTTAGCTATATAAAATGAATATATTAATGGGCATCGTATCCTACGACGCCCTTAGGTTATGGTACGTGTATTGGAATAATGAATTACTAAATATCTCGTAGAGTTGGCTAAATTGACGAATTTGGCAAATTTGATGATATATATAGGGAAATTATTGGACTACGATACTTACCATATAATATTTTTTGTGCTATGTGATTTAGGTTTGGGTATAATCTTAGAGTGATATATTACGTAAAGAAATATGGGGGATTACCAAATCGACGGATTTGATAAACTTCGATGATTTATTTAAATAATATATTAGGCTAATATTAGACCTATAGATTGTTTTATTATTCTTTTCGTTGTGGCTTCTTGGTTTGAGTTGTGTCGACCCTCCACCCTTATGGATACCAAACGTCAAACTCCAAATTAATATGAGGATAATACGAGAAATGGATTTTTGGAAAGTAAAATGGAATACGTTCGGGATTGAGAATATTTGATCTTTGAGGAAATGATTTTGAACGCGTTTATATTGTTAGGAAGTGTCGAGTCTGTAGTTGCCGTTATTTGAGTTGCTTTACGTCTTTCATCTATCGATTTCTTTTGCTGATTGCTGGACTTGGGTAAAGGGTATTCCACCCGGTAAAATATATTACTCCAAAAAACATTTAAGTATAAAGGAATGTGGCTGAAGTACCATATTAACCGCAAGCAATCGCTTGACACAACCATTAAATCATTTATGACATGCCATAAATGACAACTAGCTTCAACCAATAAGACAACTAAACCAAAACCAGCATAAAATAATATAAATCATAAACTTTTATGCAAAATTTTTAATACAACCTAGTTAACACGAAAGTCTTGAATTCCAGCAGCATTTAATTGAGCAGGAGAGAGGCCAAAATCATCATCATCATCATCATAATTGTTTCCGTCACCCGTATCCGCTTTCTATTGCTCATAAAGAATCTGTTCCTTACCTCCACTACCAGAATACAACGTCCCAATGTGATCATCAAAAACTTCATCATCATCGCTGTCAGAAACTATCACATTGCCCACCTTAGAGAATGGGTTACCCCCACGAGTTGAAGAATCAACCTTTTTAAGAGGTTTGCCATCATCATCTACAAGAGTAACTTTCCTTTCAATAATTAGTTTTTCAATCTTTCCAATTTTCTCAACAATAGGAGTAGTACTCCCATTTCCACACTTAGAAACCTCTAAATCAGCCCCATCCTTAGGAGAAACACTTGTTGCACAAGGAATACCATAATCATCAGTATCGGTCATATCAAGAGCATCAAATGGGTTCGATGTAGCAATAACCTTCCCACTCGTACTTGCCTCATTAGTGATTTTCTCCTTAGTAGTAATCGGCTTCTTCGTGACAGGTCTCCAAAATTTTGGTTTAGGCTTATTAAGCTGAACAACCCCAATAGGCCGAGAAGGAGTAGCCACATTTTTTCCCTTACTCTTACGATTGTTGACCCCAATGAAACCATCATCCGCCTTATCCATAGTAGTAGAAGCTTCAGAAGCCTTTGCTGCCATATTAGTATTACTACGAATAGCCTCCTTAACACGATTTGGGCATTCAATTAAAGCATGTCCAAAAGTTTTACATTCACCACAATGAGGAGGTTTCCATTCATATTCAACATTAATAATTTCAGTAGTAAAATCATTACCTTCTTCATTTGGAATTGCCATTGTAACCTGGCTTTTTAGTTCTGAATCCGCACTTAATTCAACTAAAGCACGAGCAAAACTAATACGGCCCCAAGACTCGACACACATAGAGCTTGTAAAAGCATCTAACATAACAGGTTTCCCTACTTGCGTAGCAATCAAGCTCAAACCATCCTCAGAATAAGCAACCAAAGGCACCTTATGCATTTTGATCCAAACAGGTACCTTGTTTACCTCGTTCCTATTAAGGGATAAAGTGGGAGTCCATTTGTTAAGAATAATAGGTGAGTTACGTATAATCCAAGGACCTCGTTCCAAAACACGATCCACACTCTCCTTAGTAGAAAACTTAAAAAGAAACACACCATCACCATTCTTCATCAGCTTTTGCAAGCCAAATTTTCCCCATGTATTAGTAACATAATTCTGCACTAAAGGAAAAGCAATTGTCTTACCAAGAAAGTAACCAACAAGTGTGTTATCATACCGACTTAAAACCTTCTTCATAGCATCCATAGGCAACATTGTATCGTGATTATCCACACGATCCTCATTGACCAATGCTCTAAAATTCACTTTCGGAACCATACGAGTAGCATTAACGACATTAGCAAAAGAAGTAGGAGAATCTACCTTTGGAACAGATCCCGAACCCACATGCTCATTTGATTTAACACTACCATCATTAGTAGCCTTATCAGTCGTCAAAGTAGAAGTAACCTTTGGATTTGTATTACCCGTCCCAACACACGTCACATCAATATGTTGAGAAATAACACTCTCGACAGCAACCGTGTGCACAGGTTTAACATGCACATTCCCTTCCACAAGTGTAGACATATTAACATCACCATCATCAACTGTCCAATCGGTAATAATAGGCCCCATATTCATATTATTAACTACCTATTCAGTAATAGGAGTAGCAGCATCAGTTGACACATCATTACCCATTAAAACGTCTTCTATAACATTCGTGATAGAGTTTTGCTTCTCCTTTACACCCTTGCCACTCCCTCACCCTTTTGGACTAAGAAACCCTTTCTCCATGTCAGATCACACAAGCCACGCTAACAACCTTAATTAACGATCAATAATCATATAACATAACCATAATCTTCCAAAATTAATAATAATAGATTGAAGTTAAGCACCACGAAGCACCACAAACGATACAGGAAGTTGAGATTAATTTTAAAGTAACAGCCCTAGTATCAAAACCCAAATAATAAATAATAAACACACTAATACGCACTCGCATCAACCGAAGATAAAATAATGACAATAGTAGGATGGAGACCAAGATAAGAATCAATGATTGATAAATAAGATACGTCAGAGAGATTCTTCAAGTAATGTAATATAATATAACCCTTTGTCAATATAGAATTAAAAAGAATTGCTTAAAAAAAGATTCCTAACAATCGATTATAAAATTCAAATCTTCCAAGATTAGTCAGTTGGAATTTAAGAATCGATTTAGGGAGAAAAAGTTATCGCAATTCACAAGTCGCCAGAGAGAGTAGTTTGGTTGCTTGGATTATACGTAACTCACCTATTATTCTTATCAACCCTATAGGTTCACACTATAGCTCATGGTTCCATAGAACCTGTTTCAAGGGCTTGTCTGTCAGAACGTGTATCGGATGAGCCTGGAAATACCTTTTGAACCGACCGGACGATAATAGTCGGGAAAATGCCAGTTTTTCCTATGGAGGATATTAATTTTTTCATATTGAATATCTTGCTGAAGAAGTAGATTGGCTTTTGAACCTTGTCTCGTTTCACTAAGAGTATTGACCCGATCACTCCTCGGATGTTGCTAGGTACATAGTGAGAGTTTCACCTAGTACGGAGCCATCAGGGTAGGTAGTTCGTTTAGAAACGGATTGTTATGATATTCCTTATTCTTCACGTCTAATTGCTCAAATTATTATCTTACTCGTTTCGGATTCTTACTTCAAAAATTGTCGTTAATTCCAAAGTTGATTATAATAGATAAAGGTCCGTGCTTGTTCTCGGTCTTAATCTAGCTAGGTTGGATCGTATCAAAAGCACAAAATTATAGCCATTGGACGACGAATGCTTATTTTTGCTTTTTGACTATATTTAAGCAAAAAATTACATCGATTGGATAGTAAAATGGAAGTGATTCCTTAACTTGTAGTGGTAACAAAATGAATGAATCAATCTATGGCTTGGATGGGTAGGTAAATTTTAAGACTTGCGCGAAGCAACATCGAAATATATGATGACATATTATTATGGGAAGATAAAATTTATAACATGACAGGGTCTCATACAGGTTTGCATACATCAAGCGTGAGTAGCGAGAAGATGATTATAATTACCACCTTGTAACATTTCTCTCAATGGTTCAAACAATGGTTGGGGTAGGTTTTTCAAATCATACCAATCCCAACTTTCACACTTTTCGGGTTCGATATTTTGAGGTGTTTGGTTTGGGTCAGATAAACTTGCACGCATGTAAGTAACAACGGCATGCACATCAGAAAGGATATGGTTGGCTGTTGTTAAGACCTCTATATTGGTTATGTCTAGTCCAGTTTCTTCCTTCACTTCTCTTTTTATACCTTCCTCAAAGGTTTCACCTGAGAAATTCAAATTGGATCAAATTACAGCTCAACCTTAATTACAAAAGAAATCTGAAATTACAAAAATTTACATATACGCAAATAGTTAACAAAAAGATATGAGTACAACTTTTTACATTATACATTTAAGGGGCATAATACGATCTCTTATCCTTGTATTCATTCCATTTCATGATAAATGTCCCAAATTTTATTTTGTTTGGTTTGTCTCATAATAAGTACGTGTACAATGTTTCTCATCGATCTGAACGTTCAACTAAGCAAAATGTTTATAAAAGGTCAACAAACATTTTATTGGGGCAACCGTAATGATAAAGTGACACATCTTTGTGATGATTTTGTGGATTTTGTTTTGTGATTCTATCATTTCTCAAAAATATGAAGAAAAAAAACAATATAGGTAAACAGTGCTCTTCTAATTTTAAAATGTTATTTAGAGAATTTGAAAATAACACTTAATTGAATTATGAAGTAATCAATAATACAGGTTACATGTTTGCCTTATTAGGTTTACATAACTAACCGTATGGATATGAATGTATTTATGTGACATGATATATACCCGAAATGTTTATTTAAAGAAAACTGACCGTACTCAAGGTGCCCACCAGGGAGATTATAAGAGTTGCCGGCGACGAGCGCTAAGCGACGGCGTCCTAACAATATCTTGTTTTCTTTTACTATGAACACTGTAATCCCAACCTCCGGTGCCCGAGATGTTGCTCCATTATCCATATGTGATGCTCCCACTCTTTTTACTCTAGAATCCGAAGGAAACATGAGACAGCTTGTCTACGTGGAAAACAAGTTTCTTTGGTTAATTACAAGATCGTGCACAAAAAATTAATTGAATGTCACATTAGAAATATCTTTTAGTACAATAAAGAAATATGCAAATAATTTTGTGTGCACGATCTTGTATAAAGGTGAAACACGGGTATTGAAATATGCAAATAAATATATGAGACGTAGGCGTCAATTTTTTATATAAAACAATGTTTATAATATTGTTATGAAATTAACTTAACTTTTACATTAATTAAACTTTGTGTATGCACGAGATTATGAAGGGGCAGAGCCAGAACTTTATTGTCGATAGAAAAAAAAAATAATTTTTAGAAACTAAATTGGTTGGGTGGGGGGTGGGGGGTGGGGGAGGAGAGGGGCAAATTACAAATAATATATTTTCTAATATGAGTACATGTCTACATCTTAGCCACACATATTTGTATTTTTGTTCTCTTTCTAATTTATTTTATGTTTAAAAATAATATATTAGCTATAAAATAATAATTTATATTTTTATAATATATTTTCTCTTTCCTACATTAAATATAAATCTTAATTCAAATTCAAATCATAAATCCGTTTACAAACCAAACGGGCTCTAAATGAAAGGTTGTTTATGTATATTTGTAAAAGGTGAAGGCTTGTACTAGTACTTTACTTTAGATTAATTTATCACTTTTATGTGCTGCAATGCATATTATTCACTTGTAAGATATTTAAAATAAAAGTTTCAATATGCATTATTAATCCATTTTAAATATATTGTAATGTTCACTAAACAATACATAAATTGTCTTTAAGATTTGTCTGTGAGATTTGTCTCTTTCACTAAACAACACATGTTTGAGATTTGTCTGTAAAATCCTCTTTATGAGAATTGCTACATCCACATACAATTTACAAAAATAAATCCACACAAAGGAGGTGTCAACATGTGATTGGTTTGAAAAAAGAGAATAGGAAGAAAGTGTATCAAAATACACCAATCACATGTTGCCACCTCATTGTGTGGATTTGTTTTTGTAAATTGTATGTAGGTGTAGCAATCTTCTTTATATAATATATTTCCTCTTTTTTACATTAAATATAAATCTTAATCCAAATTCAAATTATAAACCCGTTTACAAACCAAATGGGCCCTAAATGAAAGGTTGTTTATGTATATTTGTAAAAGGTGAAGGCTTGTACTAGTACTTTAATTTAGATTAATTTATCACTTTTATGTGCTGCAATCTGCAAGCATATTATTCCCTTGTAAGATATTTAATATAAAAGTTTCAATATGCATTATTAATCCATTTTAAATATATTGTAATGTTCACTAAACAATACATAAATAAATTGTATGTGAGATTTAACTGTCATGCAAAATCCGTCACTAAAGACTAAACATGTAACAGAAATCCGTCCTTAGGTCCCTAAAGACTAAACATGTAACAAAAATCCGTCCTTAGGGACCAAACAAGTAACATGAATATACATAAATCATGCTTTAATATTGTGTCATTGCGAAAATCATCCATAATTTTATGTTTTTATGTGAAAATGGGAATTCACATAAATTGTACCAACCGTTTTGCGAACGTTACAAAATTTGTCCCTAGGGACCAAATATGTAATATGTTTTTTTACAGAAATGGTCCTTGTAGATTATCTAATCTTGCAGAAAGAATCCCCGAACTTTTTCTTTTTATGAAAATAAATTTTAACATAAATACTCTTTATGTTTTAGCTTAAATTATATAATTCATCCTTATAAACGATCTTTGTAATTAAAAATTAACATAAATTGTCCTTGATATTACGAAAATCATCCGTAATTTGAAAGGAAAAGTCGTTCAAAAACAAAAGTTAAGTTTTGACCTAAACAAGTTTAAATATAAAAACAAGAGTAATTTATTGTGCAAATGTTTAGAATACGTATCATACTTGCCACCATTTGCTCTTGTAGATAGCGAACAAATTTTTTTGCTTTTGTGATACTTTTATTTTAAATTCATCTTTTTTTATGGTATTTTGCGAATTTTTTTTTACATTTTTGTCCCTATTAGCTAATAGAATTTTTTTTTCTTTTCGAAAAGCAAAAATGTCACATAATATTTTAAAAATGATGAATTTGAAAGAAAAGTACCCACAAAAACATACAAGTAGGCTTGCTAATATGAAAAGTACAATCCATGCTTAATGCATAAATTACATATCCAATTGTATTCTACATTTTCTCTTTCCTAATTTTCACCGAACAGTTTTTCAAGTCCGCTAACTAAATTACTAAGCATACAAGTAGGCTTGCTAATTAGAAATAAGAATAATTTTTCTAAAACCAATTCATGTATTGCACATGCCAGTGGAAAGAGTCTAAGCTAACTTGTATGGCTTATTCAGTAATCTCAAGTTTCAACGATTAATAACACATTCAAGATGGGAGCCTCCATTTTATAACGTGGTGGTCGCGCGTACCCACTACATGATATATGGGCCGGTATACGTACTGTTTAAGTATTGCTACTGTCTAATGTTGCGGTAAGTAGTTTGGAAAAGTATTCTCGTATCCTTGAAACTGTAACTAATAAAGAACACACTGGATGGTAGATTGGTAGTGAAAATAATTTGCTAAACACTAGAGGGATAGTGGCAAAATTCTATTTTGTACCCAGTCAGGAGTGAAATCCTAACCAAATTCTGGTCAATTTGGGACGAGGGGCTGAGTGGGATACAAAAAAGAAGAGATGAGTTTCATGTACAATTTTAAACGACGATAAGTATTTTTTTTTTTATTTTTTTTTTTAACGGCGGGTTAGTTGTTAGATGTTAGTTGTTGGCTTGAGTTAGTGTCGCATCCTCGGGCAGAAATACCAACCGCGAGCCTCTCCTTAGGCGATAACCCCACTCCTAATCCCGATTCGCCTGATATCATTAGAGCTTGTAGTTCTCAAGTGAGGACTTCCCGGTCAGTCACCAAAATCGGTACTACTCTCACTTGAGCTCGCTTAACTACTTAAGCCTTTACCACTAGACCACAAGCCCCATGATTAAACGACAATAAGTATTACCAATAGTTTATGAAGATTTGCTAAAATAGAAATAACTAATGTGCATCCAGAAATTCCTCAAAACTTGATTCAATTCGAATACTCAAAAACAGAACTCGCAAACATAACTAACAGTGAAAGATATATAAGGATGTGAGAATTTACTTGAAAGATGGAACGAGTGAGAGAAAACGTTCGTTTTCTTCTTTCTTCAACAATCTTCATCGAGGACTTGACGGGTTTCATAACACAACGTTGTTGAGACGAATTGAGGAATTTGTAAACAGTTTGCGATGATATAATATTCTTCCCCGAAGTGAGACCTCGATCAATATCTGACGAGATACCATGAGTTCCTAAACTGACTGTCGCCATGCCGGTCAGTATAAGTCGATAGAAGCTTTAATTTGCTCGTGGATGTGTAGAACTTATAAAATTTTAAAACTCTGACTAGCCACATTTTATGCGACGCTCAATGGTTGTGCAGGTACACGTTAATGGACTTTCGCTGGTTCCGCCACCCAATTTAGAAATATTGTAGCGAACTTTAATAGGTATAGGATAAGTAGGAGTGACTATTTAATACAACGAAAATATAGAGTAATAGTCAAATCGACAATGTAAAAGTTGAGAAAGAATGATCGTTCCCTTTTAATTTTTTGGGTTTATAATTTTCAACTTTTAACTTAACTATTTTTATTTATATTACATATAATACTTGATAAAATATATACGAATAAATTGAGTTTTAAATGAATTTTCATTGTTATAATTTTTATCAAGTATTGTATATCACAAACAAATATATTTATAGTTAAAGTTAAGAAAGAAAGACAAAAAAAATCAAAGTGAGACAATAATTTTAATACGGGGAGAAGTAAAAAAAATTATATTTATGGAGAAAAATTCAACCAAGGACTATTATTTTCTTGTATAATGAGAGACAAATGATAAATATCAGCCAGTCATTTTGAAAAAGAGAAAGAAAAAAAATATTAATTAATTCTTTTAGTTAAAACTCACCTCCATTTTTTTCTTTCGAAATTACATATCCAAAAATCGTAAACCGTTAACTTACATAAATTACATCAACGTGAGTTCGTGACGAGCATTTAATTATCTTTCAATAGATGACATTTTCATATACTTTCGACAAATTTTTATTTTTGTTTTTTCTTAGTATTTTTTGATTTTTTATCGGTATAGTATTTATCTTGATATATGGCATGTGATATAAGACTAATTGTAAGTTCGAACACTCAAATTCCGTGAATATGTATAAATATTTGTGTAGAACTTAAAATAATTTGTCGTTTTTAACATTAAAAAAATACACATCCATGGTTATTCAATCATATATAGCACATAATTTTTGAACTTACAAATCAATACAGTTTATTCATGCATGTTGGAGAAGAAGTTTATTATTATTATTATTATTATTATTATTATTATTATTATTAATCATCACTTTATTATTATTATTATTATTATTATTATTATTATTATTATTATTATTATTATTATTATTATTTAATTTTTTGGTTAAACTTAATTGATGTGTCACATATGATATAACACTAATCTATAAATTCGAATATTAAAAATTATGTGGTAAAATGAGCATAATTTGTATAGAACTCCAAAAGAGTTACACATTTTTTTTTGGCATTAGAAAATATGCATCCTTAGCTTTCTAAACATATATCACATATCATATCTGAACCTCTAAATCAATACTGTTTATTATAAAAGTTTGAAAAAAAAAAAAAAAAAAAAAAAAAAAAAACAAATGATATTCAAATTCGCTTGATATATTTCATGTGATATACATTAATCTGTAAGTTCAAACAATCAACATTTTGTCATAAAATAGGCATAAATATTTGTCCACAACTTCAAAAGAATCATTGTTTTGTGTAATGAAAAATAATACTTATGTCCCTTTTATGGCAACATGTCTATTCTTCAAATCTACAAATTAGTGTTATATCACATTTGAATATTAAAAAAAAGATTCATATATTTTCTCCAACTTCTATGAATAAACTGTATTAATTTGGATGTTCAAAAATTATGTGAGGTGTATTGTTGGAAAGCTAATAATTTGTATTTTTAAATGCAAAAAATGGCGAATCATTTGTAGTTTTACACAAATACTTATGGGCATTACACGATCAGTATGTTAGATGTTCGAACTTACAGATTGATATTATATCATATCTGATATATCATGCAAACTACTGTACCCCCCCCCCCCCCCCCCCCCCCCGCAACTATTATATCATTTGTTTTTTCTTAGTATTTTTTGATTTTTTTTATTGGTATTGTATTTAGCTTGATGCCTTGATATATCACATGTGATATAAGACTAATGTATAAACTCGAACACTCAATTTGTCGTGAATATGTATAAATATTTGTGTAGAACTTCAAATAATTTATCGTTTTTAACATTAAAAAAGTACATATCTTTAACTTTTCAATCATATACCACTTAATTTTTTAACTTACAAATCAATACAATTTATTCATACAAGTTGGAGAAAATAGAAGTTTTTTTTTTCCTTCTCTTTAAGTCAAACCTGTTTGATGTGTCACATGTGATATGACACTAATCTGTATGTTCGAATACTAAAAATGATGTGGTAAAATGAGCATAATTTTTATAGAAAAACAAAAGTTTTTTTTTTTTTTTTTTTTTTTTTTTTTTTTTTTTGCATTAAAAAATATACATCATTAACTTTCCAAACATACATCACATATAATATTTGAATCTCTAAATCAATACGGTTTCTTTATAAAAGTTCGAGAAATTAGGAAAAAAAATGATATTTAAACTCGCTTGATGTATTTCATGTGATATACATTAATCTGTAAGTTCAAACAATTAACGTGCTTTCATAAAATAGGCATAAGTATTTGTATACACCTTCAAAAGATTCACTATTTTGTGTAATGAAAAATAATACTTATATACCTTTGACGGCAACATGTCTATTCTTCGAATCTATAAATTAGTGTTATATCACATTTGATATATCAAATGAGTTTGAATATTGAAAAAGAAAAAAACGATTCATATATTTTCTCCAACTTCTATGAATAAACTGTATTGATTTGGAAGTTTAAAAATTATGTGCGATTTATGGTTGAAAAGCTAATAATTCTTATTTTTAAACGCAAAAAATGACGAATCATTTGTAGTTTTACACAAATACTTATGGCCATTATACGATCAACATGTTAAGTGTTCGAACTTACAGATTAATATTATATCATATGTCATATGTCATGCAAACTACTGTACCCCCCCCCCCCCCCCCCCACACAACAAATAAAAAAACAAAATAAAATTTTGTCGAAAATATATGAAAATTACCTCTATTGAAAGATAATTAAATGTTTATTGTAATTATACAATTTGTTTTGCCTAACGATTAACGTTTTTAAGATATAATATTTTCTAAAAAAAGAATTGTGGAAGTGGATTTTAATTTTTTTTTATTATTAAAAAATTATTAATGAGCGGAAGTGGTTGTTTTATTTTAGTTTAAAATGAGTGGCTAAAATTAATATTTCAATATTTATGATTTTTATAATCTCTAAAATAATTGACCTCTATATTTATGTTTTCCTTATATAAGATTACGGCTTAAAAGAATTATTCATTGTATTTGAACATACTTTTTTTTAAACTATTTTTCAGCTAATAATTTGAAATGTACAAATTTAAAGAAACAAGAATATAAGATAGATATTATGTTACTCGTTCTTCAGAGCACAAGAAATTATTAGACAAAAATACACCGTTGGTCCCTAAATTTTCCACGAAACATCACAGGGCACCTTAACTTTTAAAAAACGTCACCAGGCGTCCAAACCTTGTGATTTTGAGGCTGAATGCGTCCCTCCACCATTATTTGTTGTTTTATTTTGTTTCTAGTGAAGGGCATAACGGTCATTTCATATATTTGAATTATTACTCATATAGTTCTCTTAGCTTCTGGAGATGCACGTGACTGGTTGTGTGTTGTTGGATTGTTCAATGCTTGTTCCTATTATGGTAAGAGACCACCATTCAGTTTTATATCATTGTAGCGGATACAGTTTATATTTCATAAGAGCACCCAATATATATCATAATGTTTCTGCATAGCTTGCTTAGATTGCGGTTGAAGTGGGCTACTAGAGGAAATAGGTACATAATAGGCAATTGGTTCTAGGGAAGAATGGGAATAGGATTCGTTGTTGCAGCACCATATCTGTTTGTTTTTAGTATAGACCTAGGGGATGTGGTTTTCTCAGTAGAGAGTAGAAAGTGGATGATTGACAAGACTGAGAAGAAGAAAGAGAAGTGTCTAGCTGATCGAAAACCTTGGACTGAAAGGGCTGTGGAGGAAAATGTGGTTATTCATCCGGTCGTGTATTAGGTATTAGGACACCTGGTCATGCCTGCCCTGCATTGTCTTGTCATTATAGGAATATGACGGAGGAGGGGCATTGAATGTAATGCGGGCTTGCGTATGTATATATAGCTTTTAATGGCACTATGTTTTTGATGATCTGCTTTTGTTAAAAGCTAGATGCCTACGGAGACGTGGTTTCTCATCTCAATTGTAAGTTGATGTTATGGTTTGTATATGAATTCCTGCTGGCACTCATTAGTCATCATATTGCGCATCAAGGAAGTTAATGAAATATTCTGCAAATGCTCAATGGGAATGCCTGGTTGCTACGTGTTGTAAGATTACACCAAAGCTAAACAATTTTGTTGCCAACGATTCTATAACCAACATTGATGATCAGCCCTCTTGTGTCAAGGAACTCAGTATCTGTGAGAACAGAGAAGTTTTGGCAAAGAAGTTGAGTGATATCATCGAAAGGAAATTTAAATGTTGAGATAATGGAATTTGCATTCTGACATTGATATATTGGTGGTAATTGGCGCATTTTAAAATAATATAAATAATGCTTAGTTTGGTCGTTAAAAGTGGTACTATAGCTTTCTTGATCATCACCATATAGGTTCGTGATTATGAGTTCTATACTTCTATACACCTTTGGGTTTTCCCTTGCAGTTCTCGGCACGTAAATACTAGTTATCCTCATCTATAGTAGTATATAACGTATTCTTGATGAATATGAAGATGCCAGCCTTTTGTTAAGTGACTGGTACTGAGAACTTACTTTACCAGTTTGCAATTGGAGAAAATGAGTAGTTGTGATCATCGAATCCATATTCCTGATAGTGTTAGTGTTTATTATCTTCGTTTTGTGACGTCTTAGACATCAAGAGAGGGTTTGAAACACATTTTCTGGTCACTTTTGAGACAATTAACTGTTATTTTGAGAAATGAAGTCCAGTAGCATACAAAACGCCAACAAGGAATGTTAAGGTATGATGGCCTATGTGCCTCGTTTGTCATGTACTGATCGTTATTAATCTCATGTTCTATGGAATGATGGCAATGCTGGGATTAGGGTTGTTAAGCTTTATGATGAGTGTGCTATGTTGTTGGATGTTTCGTTGCATCATTGGATCTTGCTGCTATTTTTTCATGTTCTATTTACTGGTGATTCATTTTGATGTAGCTATGGATCTGCTCGATATTGGAAGTTAAGTTTGAGGGTAACTTGTTCAAAAACCCTAATTCGTTTTACTTTCACAAGATTAGGTGCTGATTCTGCCTTGATTCACATACGTACCTACATATTCTTCTTTTCTAAGGCGTTTTTGGGGCTGTTCTATGAAGATAATGCATCCCTAATTATTAGGGTTTCGTTTATTTCTGGTCTTGTGATCATTTTTGTGGTTATTGGATGTTAGGGTTGATAAACCCTAGTTGTGTCTATGGCAGGTTGTTCATATCGACTTGCATGGTGTGTTGTATCATGTCATATTGTGATGATGATGTGAATCTGTATGGCATGATGATGTGGGCGTTACCGATCATCTTTCTTGGACATAATTCAGATCATGAGGTCCTTGAGGGTTGGTTAATTGGAAGTTAGAGCTCTATGACGTCTTTTGAAGAATCAAGTGTTTCTACTTGAAGCGGTTAACTTGTTATGTTTATTAAGCGTCGTAGTTTTATGTTCTATTATTTGTTATAAGTGTGGTTTGTCACTCTTATATACTGGTTACTGGTAAGTTATAAGAATGTATTGTCATTCTTATATTTGTGTCTGTAAGTGTCCTAAGGGACTGTGGCGAGGGACATCACCCTCGTCCTTTGTACTTCAACGTTTTTTGGATAATATATTTTACCAGGGTGAATTAACCCTTTTACCCAAAAAAAAGGTATGATGGCCTGCTACAAAATTAAGTTCCTCAATTTAAGTCTAATATCTTAGGTTTCATAAGCCTTTTTGTAGATCCTCACTTTTTATATACGTCTCTAATTGAATCTCTTATATTTTCATATCACCATCATCACACGACCATTGGCGTATACATCATCAAGGACCATGATGTTATGAGAAGCAATGTCATCTGATGAAGGGGTTTGCATCAGATGATCATAACCCAAAATGGGTAGTTTACACACTTAACAGAAGCTCAGAATGCATCATCTATATATACATATATTTATTTTTTATGACGCTTTTGAAGCTAAGTGACAGTACCCTGTACCTTTTGATGATTTTTTGGGTGTTACTTGATTTATGTTCATATGTCAACATGATAAGAGAATTATATGAGTAATAATCAAAATATATGAAATGACCATTATGCCATTCACTAAAAACAAAACAAAACAGCAAAAAATGGCGGACGCATTCAGCCTCAAAATCACAAGGTTTGGACGCCTGGCGACGTTTTTTAAAAGTTAAGATGCCCTGTGATGTTTCGTGGAAAGTTTAGGGACCAACGGTGTATTTTTGTCAAATTATTATTATTATTATTATTATTATATTTTTGAACATCAAGAAATTAAATTCACTTTGCTAAAAACGAAGAATTCATACACAACTAATTTGTTGTTTTATTGCTAGGACGACTTAATTAAGCTTACTATTAATACATAATAAGTCGCTATAGCCAGCAAACTGATTATTTCCTTAAGGCTAAGTGCAGTAAGGAAAATTTGTATCGGTCGACTAATTGGTGAATCGGACGTCCTTGTTGTAGTATGTAGGTCGTATGTAGGTCGCGAAGGAAATCGATCGTGTTCTCGACCGATTGAAGAACATGCATATGGACAAAATCTATTTTGTTAAAAAAAATAAAAATTAATATTTAAACCTTTTACTCTATAAATAACTTATTTATCTTATCATTTTATACACAATTTATATACACATTCATCAATTTTTTAAATGTCTTTTTCGCTTCCACACACCTTCAATGAAATATATCTAAGCTATGGTCCAGAAATCGACGAGGATAAAGCTCGTCAGCAAGTCCGTATGAACTTAGCCGTAGAATCTGAGGAAAGTGTACGCTAAATATAGTGACATTCCACAAGAGAAACGTGCTATGATCGACACTTATTTGATTACGAGATGCATAATGCTTTGTTTTGAAAGGCGGGAAAATTAGAACAATAAACTAATTGTAAATTTATTTGGATGCACGTAAAAAGTAAATAAGAGTGTTTGTCTTTTTGTATTGTTTTTAAATTTTGTATCATAATGTCTATTTTTATTAAATAAATGAAAATTTATTTTCGAATACGAAGAACCAAAGTAGAATACGAACTTTTATTCAACTTTTAGATTAATCTGATTCGGATTCAGAATGATTCCCAAATTCCGACCTGAATAACTAATCATGAGCTTGTTCTTCCCTAATTCTCTCCTGTCACTCTTTTTCAGCCCTTGCTTCTTCTTCTAATGTTTCTCTTAGTGCCTCTTCATCCATAATAAGTTGTTGTTCTTGTTCCTTCGTAAGAAATTCATCGGCATTTTCATAACTTTTATTTTCATATTCATCACTTATCTCATGTTCATGCATCAACTGATTCCTCTACTGTTGTTGTGATGATGAACCGTAGTCGGGGTTTGAAGGGGGAGTATTTCTTAAATTAAATGTTTTTTTTGGGTGTCGAGAGATTGTTTCTGGGAGTGTTTTTTTTAGACATTTTTGTATAAAATGGTGAAAGAGTGTTGTGAGTTGGTGTTTAAAAATTGGTAGATTTAATAGGTATGTATAAGTAAAAAAAATTTTGAAAGAAAATAATAAAATAAAATGAAGGTCGCCGCTGCTGCTGCAAAAAGACGATTGTATGTTGTCGAAAATAAAAAGCTAATGTGACAGACGAAATGAAGGTTGCTCATTATCACTCTTGTGCTTAGTACCACAAGTCACACTCACCCACTCACCACAAAATAGCTGACAAACTCCTTATTTCAATTTTTTTTTTTTTTTTTTTTTTTTTTTTTTTTTTTTTTTTGTTAAAAGGCAATTTATTTCAAACCCAAACTAACCACATACAAACAACGGCATACGCTATAACACAAGTGATCAAATACAGGGGACCCAAGGAAAAAAAATACACGAACTTTGACTAAAGAAAAAAGTAACCTAAAAAATACAAAACTACTACAGTATGATACAATAGCGATACCCAGCTAGACATATATAACCATGTATATATATCCCAACTGAAAATTATGCCATGACACCACCGTCACCAAAGCTAGCCGGCCCCACGAACAAAGAAGCTAAAATCCAAGAGAAAATTACTGCAGTACTCTTGCCATACCATGTGTGTCTTAATCTACTCATATTTTTTGTGTTTCTCAATTTTACCCTAACATGTCAAGTTTTTTTTTTACGCGACATGTTAAAGACGTATGTGGCATTCATATATTGTTTCTGGACTCCCAAAAAAAAAAAACAAAAACAAAAACAAAAACAAAAAACAAAAAAAAAAACAAAAAACGTCGCGTAGAAATATAAACTATGTACACGACATGTACCAATACCAATTGAAAAGCTAGTGTGCAAGTTAAAAAATTAAAAACTTACAAAAAACACCCTTTAACTTTTCGATAATTACAACTTTTTTATATAACAAACTTTATTTGTCAAATATTTAGCAAATATATATCAAATTTGTTAATGAAAAAATTATCGTTATGAAGAGCTCTGAATTACGAACAAAACGAGCCCAATATTGATATGCTTTTAACATACGTACGATTTTATAAAATTTCAAAATACCGTTTATAGGTTTACAAAATTATACCATTTTTAATTTATGAATATTTACGTTTATATTTCCCAACGATATTCATATTTTATATGTACGTCTTTGTCCCTTGTGGTTTAAGCGTATGTTTTAAAAGTTTATAAAATCGTACGATTCTATAAAATATGAATATCGTACAATTCTATGAAATAGAATATCGTACGATTTTATAAACTTTTAAAACATACGCTTAAACCACAAGGGACAAAGACGTATAATTCTATGAAATATGAATATCGTTGGGAAATATAAACATAAATATTCATAAATTAAAAACGGTATAATTTTCTAAACCTATAAACGGTATTTTGAAATTTTATAAAATCGTACATATGTCAAAAGCATATCAATATTGGGCTCGTTTTGTTCGTAATTCAGAGCTCTTCGTAACGATATTTTTTTTCATTAACAAATTTGATATATATTTGCTAAATATTTGACAAATAAAGTTTGTTATATAAAAAAATTATAATTATCGAAAAGTTAAAGGGTGTTTTTTGTAAGTTTTTAATTTTTTAACTTGCACACTAGCTTTTCAATTGGTATTGGTACATGTCGTGTATATAGTTTATATTTCTACGCGACATTTTTCTTTTTTTTTTCTTCGGAGTCCAGAAACAATATATGAATGCCACGTACGTCTTTAACATGTCGCGTAAAAAAAAAACTTGACATGTTGAGGTAGAATTGAGAAACACAAAAAGTATGGGTAGATTAGACACACATCAGTAATTTTCTCAAAATCCAATCACACAATTGTTGCACCAGGTAGTGACTGAAGACAGGTACATACTGCAGATAGAAATTTGACCAAACTGTGGACACAATCTTATTTCCATATTAATACATAATAAGTCACAATAGATACTAAGCCCCATATATTACGCCACAAATCACAATTATAACATAAGAGGATCCAATATAAAATCAGTCACAATAATTAATTGGGAGCTGTATCTGCGGTGCAAAGAAATTACATTCATTGAAAGTGAACAGGGAAGGGATTGAAGCCATCTCCCAACATTTCTCTCAGAGGACCAAACATTGGTTCGGGCAGGTTTTTCAAGTTATGCCACTCCCAACCTTCACACTTATCGGGTTCAAAGTTTTGAGGTGTTTGATTCGGGTCTGATAAATTTGCACTCACGTATATAACTCGAAGATGCAGTGCATCCGATATGACGTTGTTTGTTGTTGTTAACAATTCTATATTGTTGATATCTAGTCCCGTTTCTTCCTTTACCTCTCTTTTTGCACATTCCTCAAAGCTTTCACCTGACATTCGATTTGAAACAAGTTGAAAATTGAAAATATTTATTGGGATTCAATAATAACTAGAACGCACGGGTACCGTGTGTTTATATTTTGCGTTATTTGGTTACACGTATAGTTTTTTTTCATGCTTTATAAGTAGAGATGGTTAAGCCAAGTAATTTTAGTTTGAACAACCAACCGCTTTCTAACAAACTTTCTAACTAACTTCCTTCCTAACAAATTAATTTTGAAATCTTTCCATAATAAGCAAGAAAAAAGTCTGAATTTTTAACCTTTCTAATTATAAAATAGTCTCAAATGCATTATAATGTAGTATAGATATAGATAAACATTGGATCTTTTAGGAACGAGCATCTTTTCTGAAAATAAATAAAAATACAATTTGAGTATACGTTTTATTACATCAAGTAAAGCGAATTAAGAAAGAAGATAGATTTAAGATGACCAAGCAAGAATTCATCCCATAATATCGATCAAGTCTCTACAAGTTATGAGAAATATGCGTAGGAAATAAGAGAAAAAGCTGATTATTAATATAAAAGTATAAAAGTTAAAGAACTAAATAAAACTGTCTTTTTGATGGTCTTTGTTTGTAACCTTGTTGGTTACTTAAACAGGACACAACAGAGAAGATTAAGATAACAAATTAGTATATATCAAAGTGATATAGTTTGATAGGGGGTTAGATGATAACTAACCACACTCAAGGTGGCCTCCAGGAAGCGCGTAGGAGTTGGATGCAATGGAGAGGGAGCGACGACGCCCAAACAGTACCTTATCATCGTTTAATATGAATACCGCAACCCCAATTTCATGGACCGGTGACATTGCTTCATTTTCAATATCCGATGCTTCAACTGTGTCACCTTTGAATTCTGAAGAGGACATGAAGCGTGCCTGTAAGTATGGAAAGAAGTTTCTGGTTAATGCCTTTACATTTAGGCCCATTACAAACTTGAACAGCCTTGGGTATATATGGTGGCGTAAGCAGAATTTTATCAAAGGGCATACAAATTTTTAAAACACGGCAAAGGGTGTGCACTTCGTGTGTTTTTATAATAGAACATACATTTTACACTACCGGGAGTGCTCAAAGGATAAGCACGTGCATACCCTCTGCATTAAGCATGTCCGCCCTGTTGGGTAAGGAAGGTTAAAATGAAATGCTTAATCTCTTTGCATTTTATGTAATTCAAAAATGCTAAATTATGATATCATAACAGTAGCTATAAATAAAATGAGTCAAATATGGCCGTTTAAAAAAATAAATAAAAAAATAAACAGAAAATAAAAAAGGACAAATATGTATAGTATGAATAACTATGAAATCAGTGAAACAATATAAGAAGGCTAGCTGGTGGGTGGTGTATATACTTGAACGACGGGAACATTGATGACGCGAACCGATGAATTCTTAAACAAAGAACTCCTAACATGTTGAGGCGAACGCGGGAGTTTATTAACTCTTTGTGTTGTTCCATTGAGGTTCTTCCACAAAGGGGTACGGCAGCCGTCGTGTAACGATATTGCACGAATAAGTGTTGACATTGTGAACAAGTCAAAGGAATATATTGATTTAGATTTGTGATCAGGAGTAGGAACACTGACTGCCGGATCAATTCTTATGCATGCGGTGCGACTGTATAAGGCTTAACGGATGTGTTCTCAAACTAGACTTTACAAAATAGTATGTGTGGGAAGCATGTAAATATGTTGTAATGCCAAGAAAGCAAGTGACTAGAATATTCGTTATGACTTTACGATTTAATCAAACAAATAAACTAGCACATTCTTAACACTGTGCGAAGAAAACATGTGAAGTTAGTAAACTAAAGGAGATAATACTGATAAATAATGTTAAGAATCAAACAAGTATGTAGCTAACAACTATTTGGCACTACCCTTCTAACTTTATCAGTTATCATCTTGTAATCTTTTATATCATAGAAGAATCACGATTTTGGCAAAACGAAGGTTTCTATTGACAAATATGAAAGCTTGATTGTAAAATCGAGTCTTTTTATTTGCTAATTGAAAAGTCAAAATTGGTCAACGCTGGTTTTAATAAAATTAGTGAAAAAAGGTATGTGTGAAAAGTGTAAAAACAAATAATAATAATAATAATAATAATAATAATAATAATAATAATAAAAACTTTAAAAAACAAGGAGGTACCATGTTGCAAAAAAACCATCAGAACGACATGCCTAAAATACGAACTTGATAACTTATAGATTTGTATGGTTTTCAAATTCGATTGTGACACGAACCGTAATTACATCTTATAAATACCTCTCATTCGACACCTACACAAGTTTGCAAAATATACTCATTTGGTATTGTTTAAAAAAAACGTCGATCTTCAAAACATCGAACAAATCTTATTTGTTATTTTATGCTAATCCTCATATGTGTGTTGTGTTTTTTTTGTTGTGTGTTGCTCTTTTGCAATGATCGTATGATTCTAATGTAAATAATTTTTTTGTGTGAAAGGATGGCTGCAACTCCACTTGCTGAAATCAATGGTACACATGGTAAGTGTTACATCAAAGTTAAAATAATCTCTATATGGAACCAATATTATGTTGCTAGCCGGCAAACAAAAGTTTCTGATATCGATATGATTCTGATGGAAGAAGAGGTATAATTATGTATTTATATCAAACCCTTTAAATAGTCGACTCATATGTATTGTGAAAACTATAGCTATTTTTTTTTTCTTTTTTTTTCACACAACAGGGCACCAAGATTCATGCCGCAATCAATAATCTGACGGTTTATGATTTTGATCAGCAGCTGCATAAAGATGATTATCATGTGATATCAAATTTCCACGTTAAAAAGAATGTAGACAAAATTAAACTACCTTCCGGCGGGGGCGGGTGGGGGGGGGGGGGGCGTTCTTTCCCTTGGAGGTCTCGTGTTCGAGGCTTGCCAATGGGGTTTTTCTCGTAGGCAAAGCGGAAAAAAGGAGTTGGGTTTATCACCCAAAGATGAAGGTTTAAGGAAGGCGTGCTACCCACTTGGATATCACTGCACGACTCGGACCACTAACTACTAACTAGACGTTCTTAAAAAAAAACCACATGAATGTAAAATCCATTTTCTTAAAAAAAAAATTAATGTACGTCGAACTTCTGGTTTTGACCACGTACAAGAGCATATGAATTTTTTGTGTTTCAAAAGTTTTCTGGAACACAAAATTGATTCAAAGTATACATTTGGTAAGATTGTTACAAACACTTCTTACATCATATAGTTGTGTACACATTTATTATATGCAAAATAAGCTGTTGTGTTTTCTGTAGATGTTATTGGGTGATTGGTTCATACCAATGATATCACGGTTATTGAATCAGATGCCAAGCCTAAGCAGTTTTTTTGGAGATCTAAGGTAATCTATCAAAGATATAATGTTTTTAATGCTGATAAAATTAGTTTGGTTCCATTAATTTGTACAACGGTGTAACAATTCCATGTACGCTTTAGAATGAGCTAGCTCTTAAGCTACATGTTTTTATCAAGGAACATGCAACATTAAAAGATCCCATAATTGTGCTTATCATCATGGCAAGACAAGGCACATGCAACTGTAAGGGGTTGTTTCTTTTTTGGTTAATATCCTAGATGGTAACAAAACTAAATGGAGAAAGAAAAGTTAAGTGTTTCTTTTTAACTTATTGTAAACACATATCCTAGTTGTGGAAGAGAGTGAAAAAGACGAGATTCCCCATCCAGGATACATTATTACCCATCCATTACAATAATACCCCTCTTCCTCTTCCTCTCTTTCATTTTCTTTTAACCTTTAAAACAAAAGACACAAACCTCATCTCAACCTGAATCTCCTATTCATATCGCCGGCCACACCATCGCCGCTCGTACGCATCACCACCGCTCGTCCTCACCACCACCGCTCATCCATCATCACATCTCCGCTACGTCAGCCGTAATGTTACGAGTGTCCTTGAATTTATGAGATCTATTCGGTCCGATGGTGCTTCCCTCAAGGTTTTGTTATACTTTTCTTTCCACTCATTGAGTTAAGAGAATCGAAATTGGGTATATGAAGAAGATGATGCCAATTTCTATATGATTACGGTTTCTTACTTTTTCCTTTTTTTTTAATATGTTTGATATTTGATATGATTATACGATATACTGTATAATTTAAGGTGTTTATGATTTTGGCTCACAAGTATATAATTGATTTGATTTGTTTCCATGTATTTGTTCTTTTCACCATTAAATTTTTTTATTCTTTTAAGTTTAATTTGTTACTGATTTGGCTCACAAGTATATAATTGATTTGGTAAAGACAAGGGTAAATTGGACATTTGGTTTTTAAGATGGGTCATTTGGTATGAAAAAAGAAACAACATATGTGCAAATGATCCTTACTCCAAGTAACACTATTAATCCAAACAGGATCTATGTCCCAAAAAAAAAAAAAAAAAAAAAAGTATTCATAATATTTAACCATTTTCAAAAAATAACATATTGCTAGGGCGTTGAAATTAACTAAAAATATGTAGTACATGCAGCTATAACACAAGTTTCAAACTGCTTTGCTGGAACAAGGTTGATTATCAACGAAGAAGAGGATACACACATCAAATATTTCAAAAAGAAGTAAAATTATACATTAAAATAAAAGTATTCATATGATTTAATTTTGGAGAATAGATCCCTTGTTTAAAATTTCTTAATTCTTACAGATTTTCAAGCTCAAATCTTGAAGCGTTTGTGGATACAAAGATAGAATTATCTACGAAGACAATTGTGAAACAACCAGTAGATTTATATGCGCAGTTCCCATTGAAAAATATTGAAGATATTTGTGATATTACTGAGATGAGTATGATATTTATTTACGTAGTGTTTATTAACAAATTCATTATTTCTTTAGTGATATGAGTACATAATAAGTTACCACAAGTCACAAACTCACCACAAAATAGCTAACAAACTCCTTATCTCCATATTAATACATACTCCCTCCGTCCCAAAATTATAGTCTCTTTTTAACTTTTTCGGTCTTTCTTTCTCAATTTTGACCTTAAATATTTTTGTTTATATTACATAATACTTGATGCAAAATATATGAATGGATTAAGTTTTAAATGTATTTTTCATTGGTATAATTTTCATCAACTATTGTATAACACAAACAAGAATATTTAAAGTCAAAGTTGAGAAAGAAAGACCGAAAAAGTCAAAAGGGGACTATAATTTTGGAACGGAGGTAGTAATAAGTCTCCAATTTAAAATCAGTCACAAAAATTAATAAGGAACTGTATCAACGGTGCAACGAAATTACATTCATGGAGAGTTAACAGGGAAGGATTAAAGCCATCTCCCAACATTTCTCTCAGAGGACCAAACATTGGTTCTGGCAGGTTTTTCAAGTTATGCCACTCTCAACCTTCACACTTATCTGGTTCAAAGTTTTGAAGTGTTTGAATAAGTTCAATTCTATTTAATGGACTCAAATTTTTAACTATATATTACTACTAGTTATAATATCCGCGCACGCTCGTTTTTTTTAACAATATATTTTTATTTATTAAAAAACAAATAATTTAATATTTGTTTTGTTTTGCTTGATTTATAGTTTTTAATTATAGTTTTTTATTATTAAAAATAATTATTTAAAAAGTTTAATCATATTTTTAGTTGCTTCTTAGCTATATTTTTTGTATTTATCATTTTCATATATAGTATATCAACAAAATAAATTTATAAATTAAAAAATAATAATAATTCAATTATTACTTAACAAAAAAAATATTCTTATTTTCTAAAATACAAAAGTTCTTAATTGAAGTTTTGTTTTAAAACATAAAAGATTTATTACGAGTGGTTTTAATCAAGGCTGTCAAACTCGCGAGTTTACACGTAAGATCGTACGATCTTATGTGCACACCAGTCAAAATCGTGTAGGATCGCATCTGAGGTAGGATCGTAAGTAGGATCGTAGGATCGCACGTAAGATCGTAAGATCGACACGTGATCCGAGTTCACTTTTTTTTTTTTTTTTTTTTTTTTTTTTTTTTTTTTTTTTTTAAGGCCATCCCACTTGCTTAGGCCAAAAAAAATAAACGTGTGTTTTACTATTGTCTAATGAGTAAACCACTATTGTTTCATTTTGTAAATAGATTATAGTTTATACATAGTTTTCTACTTTTTTAAATAGATTATAGTCTAAAAAGTGTTCACTAGTTTAATTTACTTTACTTCACTGTGATTAAACTAATCAAATGGTATGTTTTGTAATGCCACTTATGAAACGTTTGTTTTCTTGAAATCATGTTGATGGCTCGTTTGTTTTGATACATTTAGGACCTATGTTATGTAATATTATTGCACTAAATGGTTAATGTAACGATTGAAATTTGACTTTTTTGTGTTTTACTATTACTTTGGTGTTTGAAATTTAAACTTTGTCATTTTCAAGAGGATATTATATGAATTTATCTTTGACGTTGAGTAAAAATGTAAAACAGTTTGACTCGTATATTACTTGTTTACAAAATATGACAAATTGGTAGGATCGTAAGATTGCGATCCGATCTTACGATCTCGATCTTACAAAGACAAAAACGATCCTGCGTGAGATCGCGATCTTGACAGCCTTTGTTTCAATATAGTATGTGTGGCAAATATGAAAATACATTGTGTATTAACTTTATGACTCGGTTAAATGAATTAACAAACACACTGTTGGCACTGTGCGACTGCGAAGAATACATGAGGCGTTAGTCAATGAAGGGAGATAATATTTTAAGAGCCATATTTTAAATTTTTAATACATACGTCAAGAATCTAAAACTAACAACTAGTGTATTTGGCAGATGGCACTACCCTTTTTTCTTTTTTCTTTCTTTATTTATTTATTTAATTTTTCTTTTTCTTTCTTTCTTATAGTCATTGTTAGAATACCTTTTGGTACTTATAAGTATTTAAGTTGTAATTTATCTTTCAAAGAAGCGACTAACTTTAGGGTGCCGTTTAATTTCTGGAAGGGTTTGATATTCGGATTAGCACCGGTTAAATATTACGAGGTTCAATGATAAGGAATAGAAGTGGTTTTATTTTAATTAAAAATAAGTGGTTAGAATTGACCCTTCAACCTTTATGATCTCCAAAATAACCGATCTTTATATTTATGTTATTTATATGAGATTACGGAATGAAAGAATGAGAAGAGATTAAGTTGGAAGAATAATTAAAATGAGAAGTAATTCAAGCCACATATTTTAAGTTAAACGGAAAAATTTGAAGTAAAATGCATTCATTTTTGTAAACGCATATAAAATGTGTAGTTGTAATTATTTTTCATCATTCTTATTTTTATTATTCGTATAATTTGATCCTAACTCATGAAAGAATTATTCATTGTATTTGAACATACTTTTTCTCTAAACTATTTTTCGACAAATCTTATGAAATGTAGGAATTTAAAGAAATAAGAATATAACATAGATATGTTATGTTTCTCGGAGCACATGATTTTTTTTTTTCAAGAACTTAAATTCACTTTGCTAAAAACGAAACATTCGTACACAACTAATTTGGTGTTTTATTGCTAGGAGGACTATAATTAAGCTTACTATTAACACATAACAAGTGGGTAAACTCGCGTGTTGCTGCGGAAGTACTTTGTTGATGTAATTCAAATTATATTTATAGCCAAAACAATCAAATAATAACCCAAACATGAAAACATACCCCTTGTACACATCCAGAATTAGCACAAAAAAAAATTAAAAAAAAATAAAAATCCAGAATTAGCAACAAAAATAAATAAATAAATAAAATAAAATAAAATCCACTTTACCAGCAAAACTTATAGAAATGCAGCAATAACACTACTATCATTGATCATGTGAAGACTATGTACGTGTTTGTTAGTTGAAGAATCTTCCATAAGCACAATAGGAGGTGCTGAGCTATCGGCACTGAGCTATATATGCAATTTAAACCGCAGAGACACATGTTAATACTTTAATTTCAACCACCATATCATCTATTCCAAATATAATGTAAGTCATTATACTATCACTTTTATTTTTATTTTTATTTTTATTTTTTGCTATATATGTCACTAAATATGACACAATATTAAAATTGAGTGGTTGGCTAGCAAGAAATGACTAATTTAGGATATGGCTTAACAAAATCAATAAATCTATACTAATAAGCTCATAAGCTGTAAAAAGTAAGCTTATTGATTTTCCAAATCTCAATACGCCTATAAACCCAACCTCTAAAGTAGTATGCCACCGAACGAACTTTATCTAAATGCATATATGGGTATTCAAAGGACATAAAGTTTACCTCTTCTAAATGTAGATGTGTAATGCGTTCGACTCTCCAAATGCGTAAACATGACCTATGAATATAGATAAGAAAATAAATGAAATTAAGAACATGTACGCGTTGAACGAATCTTGTAAAGGTCAACTTAAGTAAAAAAAACGACAATCTTCTTACCAACTTAAGTAAAAATATTATTATTATTATTATTATTATTATTATTATTATTATTATTATTATTATTAAGAGTCTATTTCATATTGATTAGGAAAATAGGCCTACACATTCAACTTACTTTTAAAAGTTAGCTTCCAAAAGTAGGACTAAGCTAGATAATATCTCTGTAGCAGGCTAATCCAAACCATTCAAGAAGATGCTTGATTGGCTACAAACGGCCAACTTAAATTGACCAGGGAATGGCCAACCAAGTCAAACAGCCTAGAATCAATCTCCGTGGAAGTATAGGGGTTTCCCGGGTCGTTATATCCCGACGAGGTGTGATGGTAATCAAAACGGGTTTATGATCGGGTGAATTTGGACAGAAAGGTAAGGAATTTGGTTTGTATGATTACACTAAGATATGGGGAACGAAAATAACTTAGAAAGACTATATAAACAATTACTGATGATCAGATATACTAAAAACGTGAGCTAAGTCTAAAAACGCGTACGTTTGATTTAAATTCTACGTAGACGTACGAAATAAAACGCGAGTTTTGTGGAAATAAAATACTTACGGATATGAAAATTACATTTTTACAATCCTAATGATAAAAGAAAATTTTTAGAAAATTAAAATTAATTTTTACACTATTTATATAATTATTATTAATTAAATACTATTTTCTAATTTACTTTTAATTATTTAAAATACCCTAAAATACAAATAATTAGGAAATTAACCTAGAAAAATGAAATTTAAATTTGGAAAAATCTAAAATAATTTAAAACTAATTTTAAAACTGAAAATATATTTTTAAGACTTTTTAAATAATTATTATTAATTATTAACTAATTGTTAATTAATAAAAACTAATATTAATTATTAAAAATACTAAATGAAAAGAGAAAAATATGAAAATATTATTGAAATTATTTTATAACTACAGGAACCTAGGAAAATTATAAAAACACTAAGTGCTTAAGGAAAATAAGCTAATAAGCAATAAGCTTCTTAAATAGAAGCTATCACTTCATTTATTTTTGGCTTTTTCAAAATTTTCTTTTACAAATCTATTAAACTACTTAAAATAAGCACTTTTTGTAAAGACATATTGATTGGGACTTAATAATAAGCACTGTGCTCACTAATAAGCTCAACAGTGAGCTTATACCTTATTAATGGGCCATTTAAGCTCAAATAAGCTGTACAGAGGAAATCAAAAGTAAAATAAAATGAAACTAAGTTAAATGTAATTAAGTGAAACTAGAATGACAAGAAAAAGGACTGAATAAGCCAATGAGAATTAATAAGCAAATCCAAGTGCCACTCAGGCCAAACAGGCCTCAAAAGGCATTATGCAACCCTCTGTGGGGCCCACCTGGGTGATCCAAGGTCCAAAGTGAACCTTGATCCATTAAGCTGGCTGGGTGAGCTTTCTATTGAGCCAAGTAGCAGCTTCTAAAGCCCACTAATAAGCTAAAGGCAGGCTTATGAAGTTGACTGACTGTTCAGGGCAACAGGCCTGGTGGTAGGGCTGGCATAACAGGTCACACGAACCTGTTAAGACACGAACCTGTTAAGACACGAACCTGTTAAGGTTAAACACGAACACGACCTGTTAACTAATCGTGTCATTTTTCTCAAACACGAACACGACACGAAAATTAACAGGTCACCTGTTAACAAACCTGTTAACATGCATATTAGGATTTTAGGGTTTCTTTCTTTATTTATTTATTTATTTTTTTTTTTTTGCGAACCTGTTAACAAACCTGTTAACATGCATAACAGGTCACCCGAAAAACAAAATAAATTGATATTGAATTATTGATATGGATCTGAACAACAAATCCATCAAGAACAAGCAACAACAACAACAAAAACATCAAGAACATCAGTACATCACCAACATCCAAACATCAAAAAAAATCCAAACAACAGCAAAAAAAAATCCAAACATCAAGAAAAAAAAATCCATCTAACCTATTCTAATATTTCTTTTACAAAAAAAAAAGAACATCAGTACATCACCATTCACCAACAAGCAACAACTAACCTATTCTAATCTTTCTTTTACAAATCCACCATCAAAAAAAATCCAAACAGCAGCAGTTGTACATAAAAAAAAAATCCAAACGACCTGTTAACAAATCCACGTACATCACGACCCTAATCGATTCTTTCTTTTACGAATCCACCATCACGGACCCTAATCGATTCTTTCTTTTACGAATCCACCATCACGGCCCCTAATCGATTCTTTCTTTTACGAGGATGATGGCGCGTACATCACGAGGATGATGGTGCGTAACAGCAGCAGCTGATGGCGCGTAACAGCAGCAGCTGATGGGAGAGTGTGTGAGCGCGTGTGGTAGATATTCGTATAGAGGGGAGCAAGAGGATGATGGTGGTGGTCGCGGTGTGGTAAATATTCGTGTGGTAGATATTCGTATAGAGGGTGGCGGCTGGAAAAGTGAGGAGAGGCAGGAAGAGGAACCCTAGGAGAGGGATGAGAACAAATGAAATATTTGTGTGAGGATTAATATATATATATATATATAGTATAATATTAACAGGTCACTAACAGGTCTTAACAGGTCTGACCTGTTAAGACACGAATATTAACAGGTCTTAACAGGTCTGACCTGTTAAGACACGAAACCTGTTAAGGTCAAACACGAAACCTGTTAAGAACAGGTCGTGTCGTGTCGTGTTAACAGGTTTCGTGTCAAAATTGCCAGCCCTACCTGGTGGGGCAACTTAGAGGGTGAAATAAGCTAGGTGAATAAGCTTATTAGTCCAAGATAGGCATGGGTATCCCTAGCCTATACAACAAGCTTTCTGTAAAGCAAAAATGGATCAACTAAGGGGCTTGTAGTAGCTTAATAATCAAACAGTTGAGCTATTAAGGTGTTTACACCACACCAACTACCAAATTAACCATTAAACACTTAACCAAACATAAACAGCAACAATAATTAACTAAGCAACAACAATTCAACAAGCATGGTGAACCATAAGCAATAATGATAAAAGAAATCAACAAGCTTAAATGACTGCTGATCCACACCAGCAGACTTGGTCCAAAGTGTGTAATAATGAAGGCCAAAATAAGCAAGCAATCAAGCATACAAGTTTAAACCATTTAGGGATCTATTAAGCTAGCACATGTGTCATCCCAAAACACCTCAGACCAATAGCCAAGCTCAAGAATTAAGCAAGATCACAGCCAAGCAAAATGGGTAAGAACTGAGATACCTTGGGTGCAGGGGACTGCAGTCATGGTGGGACAGTTTTGAGAGCTTGTACAGGGCTTACAAAAATATTCTAAAATTAATATAAAAATACAAGCATGTAAACCTACTGGTAAAGATCACACATACCAAAATTTAGGTCATAAGGACAAGAATAGAGCAATTTAAAAATGTGGACCTAAGTGGTTTGGGGCTTACTGCATAACTGTATGCAGTTATGGGTTTGGGTCAAATTGGTGGGGTTTTGACCTGTGGAATTCAAAGAACATGGAATGTAATCTAACACTAACTTATAAAGAACTAAAATGAGGCAGAAAATCCTACTTAAAAAGCCTAGAACAGATCTTACCCTAGGAACTAAGTAACATCAGTTATGACAAAAAATTTTAGAGAAATAATGTTTAAAAATCTTTGAAACTTAAAGTAGATTCAAGGTTTTGATTAAAAAACTTCTAAAAGCAGATAACTAAAGCCAATCTAACCCATGAAAATGGACAAAACAAGTTCAAATGCTCAAATATTTGATGTGCCAAACACTCCTCTAATCCTCGACCGATTGGGCTTCCAACAAGAAAATGTCAAACTCAACCAAGGTTTTAGATAGAAAACTACTTAATAGGCTATACTAAGTTAACTTAAGCTAATAGGAATCAAAAGTAGGCAATTTAAGGTGAGCAAACTTAATAAGCTATTTAGTACTAAAACTAGACTAACCTATGTAAAAGCTAACCCACTGATTTAAGGACCATAAACTGAATACTTTAATCAATAACAAACATAACTAAACAGCAAATGTAAGAGAACAAGCATAAATAAGCAGTAAATAAGAAGTAAAAATAAATAAGCAGTAGGCAAATAGTTATCAGGAAATTCTTAAGTTTTTATTGAATTAAAAAGAAGGTACAAGGATTAATGCAATACTGAAAACATTACTCAAAATTAATCTAAGCTCCACTAAAACCTACTTAACTACTACTACCTACTAAAACCTAATTAACTAGCTGCTCAAATGAGCTACATAATGATCTATTTATACTAAAAAAAAGTAAAACTATGGTTTCTTTCTTTTCTTGTCTTCATTCCCATCTCTCATTTTAACCCTTGGATGAGTCACCATTGATCCTGACCTTTAACTCCTTTTTGGCGCCAAGTCAAAATTTGCAATTTGGGGGTATTTTACTTGTGCAGGGAGGCAAGATTTGGAGGGTAGTGGTGGAAAGTTATTATAGGGGTGGAGTGGTGGCAGAGGAGAGGGATTAGGGTGAATGATGGTGTTGGTTTGGCAGTGATTTGCAGGTCACGGGTGTGGGAAGGGGATGGGGTTTGACCATGGTGAGTGTTTGACTTGGGTGGTATTAGTTTAGGTTTAGTGGGCCAGGTAGGATGTTGGGCCAAGAGGGTTTGGTTTTATGTTTTGTGTTTTGGGTTTGTTTGTTTGGTTTATTTATATCATAAGGGCCCTGGTTGGTTGTAATAATAAACATAGGGACCAAAAATGTATTTTCTGATTTTTTGAAGGGCTGAGTTGTAACATTCCCAAAAGTTATCAAAAGGACCATACATGCCATAAATGAATAGTACAAGGGTAAAGTATGATAATTTCCAATTCTAAAATACCCGAGGACTAAATTTGCCAATTTTGAAACCTGAGGGACCAGTTGTGTAATTTTCTCAAACTTTTCACCCAAGGACTTGTTTTGACAATTTTTGAATTCCAAAGGACTTGGGTTGACTTTTCTTTTATTTTAAATCTTCAGGGACTAGTTTTGTCAATTTATGAAACATGAGGGACCGAAACTGCCAATTATGCAAACTTTGTTCGTTTTTCATTTGTTTTTAAACAATTTGCATCTAAAACATATAAAACACAATTCCTGAAATAATTTCTGTATTTTGATGCATTTTTGAGTGTTTTTGGATGTTTTGGCAGTTCAGATACGATAAAAATGATGAGTATTTACACACTCATCAATGCTCTCAAGTCAGCATAATCCGACCCATTTTGAGCGGTTTTGCTGAATAAAAATGGCTCATTTTTACTCATTAACTTCTCCATTTGGCGTAATGAACAACAACAAAAGTGAACCACATACCAATTACTTAAAAATGAACCATTGTTTTTAAAGTCAAATACTTTACCTGCTTGGAGCCAATAAGGTCAAAATCTTGCCTTTCTCCGCATATAAGTTGTTCACTTTTGAAGTCCAATACTTGAAGATAACCTGCAATGAATCAGAAATATATAGACATTTAGAAAAATTGGCAAAAAAAAAAAAAAAAAAAAAAAAAAAAAAAAAAAAAAAAGAGGTTGTTATCATTGTACACTATCTTTTCCAACTTGTCACGATATAATCTCCTTTGTTTGAAAATGCAATGCTGTATTTGAACCTTCACATATATGCCATCAAGCAATTGAATTCTGCACAATGAGGGTATATTCCGTACACATTTTTCATCAAAATAAAGTTATTGATTCTGACATCTTTGACACCATTACCTTTTCTTTGATTTACTACATGTTACCATTCCAAAGAAAAGGTACAGTAAAATGAAAACAATAAAATAGGGAAAAAGAATAGAATTTCATTCACCTTGAGTTTTAGCTCGGCTGATCCCACACATATAATAGCTGCATCACATACCAATAAAGTACCAGCAAACACTTCCTGCTGCAAACAATCATCAAGAGGTTGTTACTGTTATTTATTTATTTTAACTGAGTAGTAGTTTGCTGCTTTGGGGAAGCCATAGGAGTCATGGGGGTAAGAGATTGGTTCTGGATTAGTTTGGTTTATATCTACCTGATGAGGCGAAAAGTGAACCACTTTTAAGGGGTCATTTAAACCCGAATTTGAGATTATTTGATCAATTATTGCCCTAAATCGTTCCTTTTGTTATTTTAAGTACTTTTGGAGAGAAATCTGGAAAAGGAAGCATTTTGGACGTTTTTGAAGCATAAAAGTGAAGAAAACGGCAAAGTCTCAATTTTCCTTGTTGGGAACAATACCTGACGGCGTCAAGGCTCTCCACATGACGGAGTCAAGAGTTACAAAAGAGGTGGATGTGGAAAATACACGTGACAATCCAGAGAGATTTTGTGCATAGGAGATGACGGCGTCACCCAAGGCCGTCATGGTCCAAGTATTTGTGATGGCCCAGAAGAAAATCTTACATGACGGCGTCACAAGTAGATCTAGGCAATACGATTTCATTATGGCGGCGAGTTGACGGCGTCACAACTTAACACATGACGCCGTCACCCTGTAAAATCTATATATAGTTTTCCAAATTTCATTCATTGGTGTGCAACTTTGAGGGAAAAACCCTAGGTCGAATTTTACAGCTTTTTCAAGGGTTTTAACCCTTTGAATCTTTCATGTTCAATAAGAGATAAGTATCCTTTCAAATCAATCAATATGTCTATGTGTTGTTTGATTATATCTTACGCTTGTGTTCTATTTAACATGCTAGGCTAGATTTCTTTTGTGTTTGCTTAGATGTAGTGAAACCTAGATGTTAATTATGGGTTGATTGTTTGTTTATAGTTGTTACGGATGATTGTATTCAATGTTAGGCTTAAGAAAACTGGCAGACTTCCATTGGTAACTTGCTTGAACGTCTTAAGAAACATGATCGGAGGTGTACTACGATTTTTGGTTGTATTTAATGCGTAGGAGAATTCTAATGATCCCATGTTAGGAGCTTCTAACGGCTCGACATAGGAGTGAAGTAGGATCCTATAGAGTTAGGGAATATTGTACACGGCCCTACGACTAGTATTAAGGAATATGACCCGTCATCCATGCAATTGTAACAAGTAATTAACCTGTAAAAGATATCTAGGGAGTAATGAAACCTAAGTAAACACAATTTTCCTCATTATTGTTTCACCACATTAGTATATTAGTTTATTTTCATTTCTGTATTTTTATTTTGATTGCATCTTAGTTAATTGGGTTAGTTGGCTAGCAACTAATTCCGCCCACTCCTTCAAAACCCGAGATTTTAATTGCTTTCCATAAAATATAAAAATACAAAAAGAATCATCCCTCACCTCTAGACCTAGTTTAGGAGGTTTTCTACTCCAAGCGACACTATTCCTGAGTTGAACGATCAATCCCCCGGTACTTGTCAATATACTATACTACGATGATCAGGTACACTGCCTGGTGGGGGTTGTAAGCTTCTCGAGATCCCTTGAAAGGTAAACCTGGTGTGATTCCCACGTATCACTACCACCCTGCCATAAAATAGAGAGCCATTTAATGTTTCAGCAAGCAGCTTATAAGCTATAGGCACTTTTTTCTTGAACATTTAGGTTTGTGTGCATAAGATGTCAATATAAAATTTTATTGCAAAATAATGTTTTACATTAGAACCTCGCAACAACATCTAACTTTTACTTCAATGTTGGAAGCAATTATTTGCGTTCTTTCTTTATCATGATAACTGATAAATTCAGTAGTAACAAATGGTAAAAAAAATGTATTCATTATTAAATGTAACCTCGTCTAATACACAATACACACTTTAATCCACAACTCATTTCTAGCTTATGTAACAAATCAAAAGAAGTATCTTAAACATAAAGAAAATACAAAGGATAACTTGCACAAACCAAAGCTCTAAAACCTACCAACCGGCGAGGTTGCATATTATTTAATTTATCTTGAAACAAATGGCCAACTAAGCATAACCATCTTTGCTTAATATTTTGTAGGACAAATTCATTGATGTACTGCTTAGTCCTAACTTAAAATTTGTTATCATAATTTCATAAGCACTTAAAGCCCTAACCAACAAGCAAAAAGTAAAAGTAAAACATAACGGATTTTAATTTTGATATGTTCGCACTAGTCTATAATTATAAACTCACTCATGGAGACAACTGACATCAAAGATAGTGCGTCAGCCAAAAATGATCCTGCCACTATCGTTGCCAAGAGACTTGAATTGGATCCTGGTGACTCTTTGCTTGCACCCGCCATTCCGACTAAGTTGAAGCAAGCCGTTTGCGATGCTAGTTGGGTCCTGCCTGCCACGGCACCGGCCTGCAAGAAACTTACAAACTACCAATTAGAACAACATAATGACTATTCCCTCCTGTCTAATGAGAATTGCAAAAAAAATTTCTTTCTACAGTTGAATATATTGTAGGTGATTTTAGACTGTTTCTTCAAACCGTTTCCAAAAAATAGCAAAAAGAACATTGACTCATTCACTGATTGGTCATGGAATTAATAAATCAACATACATGCTATGGAAAGAAAGAGGCAATAAAATATAGTCAAAATTATCTTCCACTCATCTAAACTACTTACCGGTACCTGTTTAACCTTCTCAACAGATCGATAATTATCTGACACATCCGCAAGTGCACCTATCTCCTATAAAAAAAAACCCCCCAAAAACACACGACTCATCAATATTCAATTAGATTTTGATAAAAGTAAAAACAACTCATCACCTTCTTTCAAAAATTTCTTCTTCTAAACGTAATTCCGGGTCTCCTTCTCTTCATAAAGCGACCATCTTTAACATAAAATGAAACATAAACACTAACTGATAACCTGCTGCGAAGCTGTTGATGATCCCACTGCTTGTTCCGGCGTTCAAGATTTCACTTGATTCACGGGTGTTCGGATTTGTCTTGTCGTCGGTACGTTTTGATTTTGATGATGAAATTAGTACATGTGTTTTGGGGAACATATTCTAATTTGTTAGCTTTGATGATATGGAGAAGAAAAATGAGTGGATCTAGAATTTTCTAGGTGCAACTTCTGCTATAAGGGAAGGGGTAATAAAGGATTAATTTGGGGTGCACAGTTATAAATAGTCCCACACAGTTGAATACAGTATAAAACAGTGCACAAAAATGGGGCACTATTCATCGCTATTGTAGGTAATATCAGTACTTACCTCTTCCAGCCAATATTGTGGCTCCTTTTGTCATGAACAACCAATAGGAACCTCAATCAGGGTGTTAACAACTTCTTAATGACCCTGCTGTGGACCCCGCGCCCAAATGATTTTTAGTATCTAGTATAATAGGTCACTATAGCCAACAAACTCATTACAATAAAATCTTTAAAATTGATATTTGATAAATTAATAACCTCGATAAAATTAATAATTTATCCAATCAAAACTTGAGACCAACACAAATTTAGACCTCAATCGATAAAATAATATGGTAATAATTTTTTTGAAACTCCAGTGTATATATATATATATTGGTACTAACAAAACTATAAATTAATAATTACTACTCGTAAAACATTTCACAATTTCTTCAATGCCTTGAACCTCGTAACATTAATTAATTTCTTCAATGTCTTAAATTCTTTAAATGTTAATTGGAACTTGTTTTTCTAATTTATTTTTTCATCTCTAACTATTATACATTGTAATAGGGGTGAGCAAAAAAACCGAGTCAAAACCGAAATAACCAGAAAAGGTGAACCGAAAAAACCGTCCCATTTGACAAACCGATGGAGGTTGTTTTGAATTTTATAAAAACCGATTGTTTGGTGCGGTTTTTTGTTTCATATATAAACCGAACCGAAAAAACCACCCCGCCCCACCTTTATATATGTTTTATATAATTTTATCTATATAAGAAATTTGTAATCTAATTATAAAATTCTGAGTGCACAACTTTATCTATTAAAAAAACAATAGTGTTGTTTATTATCTATGCAAATTTATTATATTTATAGATATTATATCTTTGTTTTCGAATAATAGTTTTCTTTGTATGTTTTTGCGAACGAAAAGTGTAAAGCCGCAAAGACCTGCATTTTATATTTTAGAAAATGTTTGGTTATTTTGTACGTTTTTTGAAGCTTTGGATTGCTAGATATTAAGCAATTATTGATATTTGTTTTGAATATTTTGGCTTGAAACTTTGAATCGTAAACTTCATATAAGATCAAAACTTGCTTCTTTTCAAGTAAGAAAAAACTGAACAAAAACCAGACCGACCGACTCAATGTAAAAAACCGAAACCAAACAGTTTGTAGTTTTCAAAAATCAAAATATACAGTTCAGTTTTTGGTTTTAGCATAAAACCGCCCCACCCCGCCCCTTGCTCACTCTTACATTGTAACTAGTATATTGGACTTGTAAATTTAAACGCTATACATAAAATCTCTTTAAATTAATAAATTATTAATCTACCGATGTAATAATATCTTGCTAAATTAAGAAAATATCTCGGTCCCAACATTATTAATTTATAAAAGTTTTACTGTATTTCCTTATTCATACATAGTAATTATTGACTTAGAGTATTGGGTACCATGACGCATGGAGTGGCGTTATGGTGACTTGGCTCATTTTGACCTCACGTTATGATACCATGGTCCGGGCGTTATGGCCTGCGTTGCTATGGCAACATAGATGGAAACGTAGAAGGCGACAAATTTGAAACGAAATAAATACATAACTAGTCCCTCAAAGGCTAGTGCAAGATTTGAAATTCGAAAAAGAAAATACATAACTGGTCCATGCACAATAACAGCTCCTTGAAAAATAATAATACTCATGGGATGGCGGGATTGATGTATGTGTTGATTTGACAGGGTCTTCGCCCTTGACGCAAACTAACATGGTTGATTTTGTGCCGGGTCATGTGGTGATTGAAGCCGCACAACGTAAACACGTCAAATATGAGGCCAAATGCTCAGATATGGGATATGAGTTTCTCCCCTTTTCATTCTCTTCTTTTAGAGAACTTGAGAAGGATGTGGCAGCCTTACTAAAACGTATTCGAAGATTCTTGGTGACGCAAGACATTGGAGCACGTGCTGCTGCTCATATTTTTAGTAGGGTTAGCTTCGCTATAGCTAGAGGAGTGGGGGCTCAGATTGTTTCTCGGCTCCCCACTAATTTCTTGTAAACCCTTTGAGCTTCTAATAAAGTGATGTTTTAATAAATAAATAAAAAAAGATAACTAATAATAATAATTATTATTATTATTATTATTATTATTATTATTATTATTATTATTATTATTATTACAACAACAACAACAACAACAACAACAACAACAACAACAATAATAACTAACATAAATACCCATTTATACTCAACTTTTTTTCCACACTTCCACAACTCAAACTCAAATTCATATACTTCCTCTCTAAAAAAACTTGTCCTTTCAAAATGGATTCGAATCAAACTGATGAAGAACGTAACAACTGGTCCGATGTAGATGACAAAACTGGCGTATACTTTATGATGACCGCGTATGAATATCACCAACGGTTAGAACAAGAAGCAACTCGACCTAGCTTGACCCGTAACCCGATCTACCATGAACGTGAGGTTGCCGAAGTACGTTTGATGAACAACTATTTCAATGAAGGTTGTAAATATCCGCACGAGGCTTTTCGAAAAAGATATCGTATGAGCCAGAAACTATTTCTGGAAAGAGTCAAAGTTATTGAATCTTATACTTCTGACCCTCTTCCAAGTTATTTTAAATTCTTTAGCCAATGACCCGATACTATGGGTCGAATGAGTATGAGTGTTATTATGAAGTGTATATCCGTCATACGCCAATTGGCATACGGCAACTGATGTGTCGTTGTATAGGTGATTATTCCTTATCAAGTTTTAAATTTATATTTTGCCGACTTAACCTATAACAACACTAAAGGGCAGTGTACCCGATCAATGTAGCTTAGTTGGTAAGTAGAGTGCCGATAACTAAGAGTGGAACGAAAACCTAAATTTGTCTATCAGTATTTTAATGTTCTAAGTTAGTTTTACAATCTAATCTAACGCAAGGGGGTTTTAGTCTGAGAGACTAGCACATATTTGGTTTTATTAAATAGTAAATTAAATTAATTAGAACGATTCAGCAAATAACAACACGTACGCAGATAGATAATAGAGACTATAAGAAGACATGTCCTGATAATTAAGTAGCTTGTCACTTATTTTATTGCTAGTTTTATATGAAGTGTATTACAATCTGGTCTTTCTCGTTGGATCGAGTATATCGGCGAGTAAATATTTAATGATCACTTATGCCTATCCTACTTATCTAAAGACGTTAGATTAAATAGGCGAGGGGCAGATATGGCAGTCCACGGGCTCAGCTAAACACAGAGGTTATCAAAGCACCAATATAAGTCACCAAAGACATCAACATATAAACTTTAATTAATAGAAAAGCAATATTAAGGGGAGTGTACGATGTTCCGTAGTCGCATATCACAAGCCCATCTATCCTGATAAATTAAAGCTTAATATTAAAATAAAATAAAAATACTTAATGAATTAAATACACGCAGGACCTTCTTACAGCTCTAATATCTTTGTTTGGAGTGTGTCTTGTGAAGCTTCTTTGACTAAATTCGTCTATTAGGGTTTTGCTCTTGGCACCTGGCACACAAAATTCGTCTGTCTTTGTGGTATTTATACTTTCTGTCTGAGGGTAAGATGCGGCGCATAGAATAGCGAGATGTGGCACATTAACTTAACTTCGCGTGGGGTCCAAGATTAATATATTCTGGAATATTCGTACACCGTCTTTAGATGCGGCGTAACTTGGTTCTTGTATGCGGCGCATGTGCTTTAGCGTCTTGGATTACATTTGGTGAAGTCTTGATAGTGATACGCCGTATGTCAGAAATATGATGCGGCATATCTGGAGTAGAACAAGCTTGACCTTCTTCGTTGACCAAAGTTTCATATGCGGCGCATGCTAGAATTGCATGCGGCACATTCTTCAAAGTCAGGCAATGGTCTTCGAATTCATCTAACTATGATATTGCGGCGTATCTGTTGAGAGAGATACGACACATCTTCTGGGTTCCAGTAGACTTTTGACATCTTGCTAGTTTTGCTCCATATTTCGTCCAAAATCATTAAGTTTCACCAATTGCTTGTTTTTACCTGAGAATTATTAAAGTAAATGATTAAGTATCGATTCTCATGAATAATACAATAAAACAAGTCAAATAAATAAGAAAAATGGTGACAATAAAATGTAGTTATTTGAGTTCATCAAATATCCCCCCACTTGAACTTTACTTATCCCCAAGTAAACTCTAGATTATAGATTATGAAAATATATCCTAAAAGGTATTAGGATTTATTTTTATCATTAAGCACGTATTCGTTTTATCATAATCACACAACCAAACACTTAACCAGTTAGAAACAAATGTAAAATTTGAATTTAAGAACGATCTAATCGTCTCATTGTTTAGTTGTGACGAATATTCTATCATAGGATTGGCAATCATACACATCTACTCCACTAAAGCTAAGGAATAAAATGTCTAAAGCGGTAAAAAGGGTTTTTGAGGTTTAAGGGTTAAACCTAGCTTCGTTCAAACATCTCCTGCATAAACTTAGTAGATCACTAGCACAAGTCCTCGACGCTTCAACTAACGGATGGTCACTACCTGGATTGCTGGCGCAAGTTCTTGACCTTTCAAATGATGGATGGTCACTAATGTGTTCCTTGGATCGCTGGCGCGTTACTTTCATAACGGATGGTCACCAAGTTTCACACCAGATTGATGACACATCGTTAATCAATCTTAAACTCGGATGGTCACCAATCCATGAACTAGATTGCTAGTGCGTTAGTCAATTAATCTAATATTTGGATGGTCACTACCTTATTTACACATTTAATATTCTTATTTGGCCATCATTATATCCGGATGCTCGAAAGCTAACAACGAATACAACAATACGGTAGGGTAGGGATAACATTTAGGATATAAAAATGGGTTTAAAATACAAATAAACAAACATATAGATTAAATCCTAGTGTGGTTATTCACTTTCCCAACCATCCCATGAATAAGACTCATATCATTGAATAACTCACGCTTTTGACACTTGTAACTCACGCTTGATGTAGACACAAGGTATACTCAATAAACTCTTAATCAAAGAATAAACCTTAGTTGGCGTTCCCATAACGTCCAACTCCCAATCAATCCATAAATATAATACAACAACAAATAGTGGCAATATCAACCACTTAGTACAAAACTTTACAATAGTTGGTTTAAAAAACTTCCAACTTCCTTCTTTCTTTTTCTTTTCTCATTTTTTCGATTTTTTTTTTTTTTTTTTTTTTTTGACATCAACATATACTACGATGTGTAAAATTTCACCACATCACTTATAATGATAATTCTGGATAAATTTTTTTCATACTTTTCATAACTTCAGATATAACGGTAATAGTGAAAGTAGTAAACACACGAAAAATAACACGACCAAAAAATTATACAATATGTACTTTTACTCCATTGCATTGTGCAATTTCCCGACCTAACCAAATATAATGAATTTACGCACACGAACACAGGTAACGCAAGGAAACACACTTTGCCTTAAAGCAACTAACCACGGATATTAATCTATGGGGTAGGCTAAGGTTTAAGGTGTAACGGAACAATTAACAAAGGTGTATGAAATGAAAGGAATGGTTCTGAGGGTTTTTCTAGGGGTATCTTACTCTAAAAATGAGAGTAACAAAGGGTTTTACACGGGGGTTAACTAACCAGTGTAGTTAGCTAATAAACTAATAAACATAACATATTTAGGCTATTTGGTGTAATCCTAAAATTTTACCGAGTTAGAAAAGTCATTCCTATTACAATTACGCTCATTATGGTGGATTCAAATAGTATGCGAGCCAAGTTCTAAAGTTTGCTAGTCACACGCACAAAAAATATTTTAGCAAATAAAGTTATGTGTGCGGTTATATAACTTAGATTAAACAAAAAAATGCTAAAAATTTGTCATTTTGATATATTAAGTACAGATCAAGCATAATTTTAGAATCTTAGGACAAGTAAGCGTTCTAATTCTCCATCCCCCCACTTAAGTTGAACAACGTCCTTGTTGTTTCTAATAAAGATTAAAAACAAGGAAATAAAAAGAATTAGAACGGGAAACTCCCCTGAGATTTGCTCGGTATGATCCTCCATTATGCGTTTGTAAGCAAAATCTACTTTCTTGTGAGCGAAAAAACGTTCAAGCCTCCATGAATGATGTCTCCACAGAAAGTTCAGAAATATATATATATATATATATATATATATATATATATATATATATATATATATATATATATATATATATATATATATATATATAATGAGTGTGTAAATACTCATCATTTTTATCGAATCTGAACTGCCAAAACATCCAAAAACACTCAGAAACGCATCAAAATACAAAAATTATCCCAAAATTGTGTTTTATATGTTTTAGATGCAAAACGGATCCCTTAATAATACTCTCCCTAAATCCAAAATTAAACCCAATTCAATCTAACTCACAACCCTTATAACTCCCAAAGCCCACTCCACTCAAATCCTTGGCCCAAACCACAACCTAGCCCACCCCTCCCACGTTTTTAATATTACCTCAGTCAACCCTCACCCTTTGACCCGTTCCCTTCCAACTCACCTCCCACTCAAACCTGCAAACAGCCAAACTCTCCATCATCACCCCTACCTTCACCACCTGCACACTCCAACCTCCCCCCCCCCCCCCCTTGCCTAACCAAACAACCACAAGCCTCCAAAAATACCCCTCTGGCATCAATATATCAAAGAAAAAGCCAAGTGCAATTTTGGGCGCCAAAATACTCAAACGGCCAAGATTAAATGTGGGTGATCCTGTGGTCAAGAGATGAGCTGGGAAAGGACAAAGGGGTGCCCAAAACCCTAATTTTAGAGCTATAAAAGAGAAAGAGAAGCTGTGGTGGAGTTAGTTAGTTTTTTGGCTTATTTCCATGTAAAATTAGTTTAAATTTTCAATTTAGTTGTAATTTTCAGTTTCAAAATATTGTACTAAGTATTTTCAATGAAATCAAATCTCATTGCAACTTTCAATTACCAATTTCCTTTTTCAGTTTAATTTATGCTAGTCTTTCCCTAAAAATCTCAATGTTATTGATGTTTTACTATAGTCCTGGACTTCTTAGGATCACATAGGATCCCAGAAGCTTATTGAAGCTTGTAGAGACCATAAAACTCAAAACTAGCAATAAAAATAAAAAATATAAAAATAGTCAACATAAGTCAACTGTGGTATGTCTGAGATTGATTCCAGGTATTCAGAGGCAATGCAGGGCAAGTTTGGAAGTGGATAAGCCTATCTAAAAATAGGCTTCTTTGGAAAACCCTTTGTTCATGCTAAGGGTGTCTTGTAAGTTTTAGCTTATTTTGGTTCTTCTCAAAAATTCTAGTATTAGATCCGTCTTTTCTAGTTTACTTCTGTTTCATTCATGTTTCTTGCTTATCTGGGTATATCTAGAACTTTGTAATTTGTCCAACCTTAGTTTGTTGCTAAAAGTATTTCATCTGTTTAGTTTTTGCTTCTGATTTGCTCATAAGTTGTGAAAACTAGGAATTTGCTGAGACTAGTTGATGTTTGTTGTTGATTTTAATTAATTAGGTGTTGCTTAGTGATAATTCATGCTTACTGTATGTTGATTGTGGTCTAAACCCTCACACTCTTTGAAAAACACAAACAGACAACAAATAAAAGGGTGTTTGGCATTGTTGGTTTCACCTAGTTACAGTCTGTCTCAGCTGATATCTTTGGTTACTATAACTTACATTAGGTGCTATTAGATCAGTTATAGCTTTAAAACCCAGTATCTTTTGTAGAAAAGTCAAAATCTCTTTCATATTTTCCTTGTAGTTTAACTGTCAAGGATAAAGACCACAAATCATTGAGATTAGTTAAATAAGTTGATAAGGTAGCTTGATTTAACTTCATGGTAACTTGAAACATTATCTTTAATCACTGAGGATCAACCAAATTTCATCTTGGTCAACTTTTGCAAAATTTCAAAAAGTCAAAAAAAGCCATAACCTTCAAATGAGACAGAATTTCTTGGTCATCTCTAGGCTTTGATATAGATTGGAAATTAGTGATTTTTGTTAATTTGAGTTATTTGTTAGCTTATTAATCTGAATCAAGAGAAAAATTGAAGTTTGAAACTTGTTTTCTTATTGAGAATTAAGCTCAAAGTTGGCATGTTGAGTAATAAGCTCCCCTGCACCATCAGAATTGACCAACTCCCTTGTGGCCATAACTTGGTCATCATTTGACCATCAAGTTTAATTTTTGGTCATTTGAGGAGCCTGCTAGGCTGTTTTGTTTAGTCCATGCTTGATTTGCCCTTGTTAGCTTATTTCATTGGCTTATTTAAGCTCCCAATTGCTTCTTTGGGCACTATTGCTGGTTGTTCATCAATGATCACCACTGAGCTTGTTGATTTACTCTTCCATTTATATTCTTGATTGGATTGTTGTTATACGTTGTTTGTGTTGCTTGTGATCTTGTGTTACTTAGTAAATTTTAGCTTTGTCTTTGTGCTTAATTGGTCAACTGCTTAAATTGTTCAACATGTTCCATCCATTTAACTCACTACACTGACAAATCAGTGTAGTTGAGCTCTTTTACAAGCCCAATCATAAGCTCATTTCTGAGCTTCAGCTTGTGTCCATTAGATTTTTGTGAAGCCTTGCAACCAATTTCAAAGTTTCAATTCATTGACAACCTTTTCAAGCTTGTTCATTAGGGCTGCAATCAGCTTCTAAGTTGTCCCATTTCACTAAGTGCAAGCAATACTCAGTGAATCCAAGGTTTTTCATAAGCTGCTCATAAGCTCTCTAGTGGGTCCTACCCTAAGAGCTTTGGCATTTTGGAAAGCCTACCACCTCTTCTAGCTACCTCAGTCCTCAACTAGTGCTTATCAGCTTATCTCATAAGCTCAATTAGCCCTTGAAAGTGACTGTAGGCCTGCCTGTTTGGGTCAGTTTTGTGGGATTGCTTATTTGTTTAAAATAGCTTATTTTGTTAGATTTTCTTGTTGATTTAAGTTCAATTAAGTTCCTTTTAGCTGTTTACACCTTATTTTCTAGCTCTTATTCACTGCATAGCTTATTTGAGCCTCAAACCTTCACAATCAAGCTTATAAGCTCACCGTTTGACTTATTTGAGTGCACACTGCTTATTTCTGAGCTTAAGTTAAAGTCCCTTCACAAAAGTCTCTTATTTTAAGTAGTTTAACAGGTTTGCAAAAGAAAATTAAGAAAAAGACAAATTTAAATAAAGTGATAGCTTCTATTTAAGCCCTTTGGCTTATTTTTCTACTTATTTATAAGTACTTTTCATTTTTAAATTTTTCTCAGGTTCCTTTTTACTTAAAATAATTTTAGGAATTTTTTCAGATTTTTCCTTGTTCATTTAGTATTTTTTATAATTTATTTTAGTTTAAATAAATTAAATAATTAGTTTTAATTAATAATTAATAATTAAAAAGTAGAAAAATTAGGTTTTCTATTTTAAAATTAGTTTTATAATATTTTAGATTTTTCTAAATTTAATTTTCATTTTTCTAGTTAATTTTCATAATTAATTAATAATTAGTGTAATTTAGTTAATTAAAAAGTAATTAATAATTAGTAGTTAATTAATAGTAATTAATTAATTAGTGGTAAAATTATTTTTCTTTTTCTAAAAATTTTCTTATATCATTAGGATTGTAAAAATATAATTTTCACGTTCGTAGGACTTTATTTGCTCACGTTTCACTTTTTATTTTGCGCGTTCGCGTTTATTTTTAAATTCAAACGCGCGTTTTTAGGTTTACTTACGTTTCTAGGTTATCTGATTATCAGTAATTTTTCCAATAGTGTTTCTAAGCTATTCTCAATCATAATCTCGTAGTTTAATCATAATAATCAAATTCCTGATCCTCATGTTAAATCACCCGATCACTTAAAATGTTTTTAATTACAATTGCTTACCTCGCTGGGACATAACGAGCCAGGAATACCTTGTACTCATTGGTTAGTTGGTTTTAGACATTTGACTTGGTTGACCATCACCTGTTCAACTTAGTTGACCGTTCAGAACCAACCAAAATTTGGCGCCGCTGCCGGGGAGGTAGCTGCGTAATCAAAACGTTTCTTAGAGATTAGTGGTTTTTCATTCATCACTATATAAACACCACCACCTTATTGTAAATCTTAATCATAAAACAAAAACGTCATTAACACTTTTCCTAAAGTGTTAATAACACCAAAAAAAATTAAAAACAAACAAAACAGATCGTTACGTTTTCTATATCGTGTTTCTTTTAAGGTGATTCTTAAAGAGATACGATTTTGGTAAACGAAACGATACCAAAATATTGTCCAAAAGTTTTTAACCCATACACAAAAACCCAAAAACATTCGTCTTTTCTTGTGAATAATAATCTACATAAAAATAAACCGTCGCAAACCAAGACAGAACACCTACCAACTAGGGGTGTGGACAATAAGTTCCCAAAACAAAGATTTAAAACTTGCCTTTGTATCCCTGTGAGTGGTGTACCTTTCTTAAAGAAGCCATTTGCTTGTGATTATTGGTTTAAGTTCACTGTTGATTTGCCTCGATTTTGTTTTGATTGGTTTTGATCCCTAGTGCATGCGCACTCGTTCTTCAAGGTCTACTAGCCCATTACGTGAGCTTGTGAGAAAACCTAGAAGACCTCGTAGACGTTCAACACCAACAGTCGGATCTGAGATCCGTACTGTTTCCTCTTCATCTGTCACCATGGCGGAAGACCGCCCCATGTGTGAGCTTCTCCAAGCACCCATCGAGGGTTACGGAGATGCCATTGTTGTTCCAGCCATCGTGGCTGATAGTTTTGAGCTCAAAACCGGATTACTTAATCTTGTAACCTCAAGTCAATTCTACAGTTTTGAGAGGGACGATCCTCATGCTCACATTCGATGGTTCAATAAAATCACTTCAACCATCAAGTACAAAAATGTCCCGTGTGAAGCAATCAAGCTTCTTCTCTTCCCATTCTCCCTAGAGGGTCAAGCCCGAATTTGGCTTGAAAAACAACCCCCTCGATCTATTGAGACATGGGAAGATCTGGTAAAAAAGTTTGTGAATGAATTCTTCCCACCTTCATAGACCACGAGTCTTAAGAACGGAATCACCAAGTTCACTCAAAAATATGATGAATCTTTTGGTGAAGCGTGGGATCATTTCTAAGAATTACTTCGCAAGTGTCCACATCATGGTTTCTCAGAGTTGATGCAACTCGATACTTTTTACAATGGCGTGAGCCAAGCTGACCAGGATTCACTCAATGCCTCAGCGGGAGGTAATTTCTTGAGTAGAACCACAAAAGAAGCTTTGCAAATCATTGAAAATAAGTCCAAGGTCCGCTCTACACGAAGCAAGCCGGTTGTTTCTCAAATTAATGCGGGTCCTTCCACTTCATCTTCTATGAGTCAATCTAGTACGGATGCTAAGATTGACAAGCTCACTGAAGCTATTCAAGCTTTGGTTCTCGTCCAAACAAAGAAAGTTTCATTTCCACAACATCCTCCACCTGCTGAGGTTAAAAAAGTGGAAGTCTGTGTGACTTGTGGTGGTCCGCATGCCTACTACAATTGCACAGCTACTGATGGTTCCCCATATGAAGCTCATGCTATAGCCGGGTCTTCAAATCAAGGAGGCAATCAATACCGCCCTCCTATGGACCCGAACTATCGTCCTAATCATTACCCTGGACCACCTGGTTTTAATCAAAACCAAAATGTCCAAAACCGTAACCAGAATCAAAATAGAATGAACCAAGGTTATCAAAACCAAGGTAATTTCAATCAGGGTCACGGTTTTCAAAGTCAAAACCAAGGTTTCCAAAATCAAGGAAACTTTAATCAGAACCAAGGTCAGGGTAACCCCAATCAAGGGTACTTTCATGAAAACAACAACCGATATCAAAGGAATTTCCAACACCAAACTCAAGGAAATTTCCAAAATCAAGGTCCTAACCAAAACAATCGTGCTCCAAATGTTCCTAACAATCAAGCCATTGTTCCTACTGGGCCTTCATCTGACGAGTTGTTAAAACAATTCATGAAGTCCCAAGAAGAGTTGAACAAGTTGTTGGTTAGCAAGATTTCTGACATCAAGAAGTCTTTAAATGATCGACCCTCGGGCTCAGGTACTACATTACCTAGCAACACGATCGCTAATCCGAGGGGCGATGCAAAAGCGATCACAACTCGTAGTGGTGCTTCATATGATGAACCCGCGATTCCTACTACCTCTTCTTCCTCTCCTCCAAAGGTAGTGGAACGTGAACCTGAGGTGACAAAGGACAAGGTGCAATCTAATAGTCCACGAGTACCGCACATGTCCACCCTCAGGTTGTCCCAGAAACCATGCCAAAACCTGGAGTTGTCTTTGATCCACCTGAGACTCCAGCTGAGAACCCTAAATCCAAAACTTCTATTCCTTACCCATCACGCTTGAGTGAGCAAAAGCTCCGCGAAAAGGCTAGTCACCAAATGGATAAGTTCTTCCAAATCTTTCAAGATTTGCACTTTGACATTAGCTTCGCGGATGCTATAATCTTGATGCCCAAATTTGCATCAACAATCAAGAATCTGTTAAGTAATAAGGAAAAACTCTTTGAGATGGCAAGAACTCCTCTAAATGAGAATTGCTCAGCAGTTCTTTTGAAAAAGCTTCCCGAGAAGCTTGGAGATCCTGAAAAATTCCTCATTCCATGTACTTTTCCCGGGATGGTTGAATGCTTTGCCTTGGCCAATCTTGGTGCTAGCATTAACCTTATGCCATATTCTGTGTGGAAGAAACTATCTCTTCCCGAACTTACTCCCACGTGCATGACTTTAGAGCTTGCCGATCGTTCAATATCACGTCCTCTCGGCATTGCTGAGGATGTGTTCGTTAAAGTGGGAAAGTTCCATTTTCCAGCGGATTTTGTGATTGTTGACTTTGATGCCGATTCAAGGGTCCCTCTAATTCTTGGAAGGGGATTCCTTAGAACTGGGCGTGCTCTCATCGATGTATTTGAGCAAGAGATCACATTGCGTGTTGGAACTGAAGCTGTCACCTTCAACCTCGATCAAACTTCGAGGTACTCCTCCAATTATGACTCTGAATCGGTAAACCAAATAGATGTCATTGATATTACTGCTGAGGAGTACGCTCAAGAGGTTTTAGGTTTTATTGATGATTCTTTGAGTGAAAACCTCACTCAATCTTCTCCCATCATTGCCAATTCTTCTCCTTCCCTCACTCCGTTTGAGGGAAGTGACTTCATCTTAGAAGAAATTGAGGCCTTTCTCAAAAGTGATTCGATTCCCGATGGAATCGATAACCAAGAGATTGACCCTGAGAGGGATATTCTCTTACTTGAGAAATTACTAAACGAAGATCCCTCTCCTCTTCCTGTTCTACCACAACAACTTCATAAAGAGGAAGTCAAAAATGTTGAGAAAACTGATGACTTTCCTGTGGTTGAGCTTAAGGACTTGCCGCCTCATCTTGAATACGCATTTCTGGAGGGTGATGATAAATTACCCATCATAATTGCTAAAGATTTAAGTGTTGAGGAAAAGGCTGCTCTCATAAAGGTTTTGAAGTCACATAAACAAGCAATTGCTTGGCGACTCTCCGACATCAAGGGCATTAACCCTAAATTTTGTACTCACAAGATTTTAATGGAGGATGACTTCAAACCAGCGGTCCAGCAACAAAGAAGAGTGAATCCCAAAATTCATGAGGTTATCAAACAAGAAGTTTTAAAACTTGTTGATGCCGGATTAATTTACCCTATCTCGGACAGTCCTTGGGTTAGCCCAATACATTGTGTTCCAAAAAAAGGGTGGCATTACTGTTGTCACAAACGAGGAGAATGAGTTGATTCCAACTCGTTTGGTTACGGGTTGGCGTGTCTGCATTGACTATCGCAAGTTAAATGACGCCACCCGCAAAGATCATTTTCCTCTGCCCTTTATGGATCAGATGCTCGAGAGATTAGCGGGGAATGAGTACTATTGCTTCCTCGATGGTTTCTCGGGTTACTTTTAGATTCCCATTGATCCGCAAGATCAAGAGAAGACCACTTTTACGTGCCCCTATGGAACATTTGCTTATAAACGTATGCCATTTGGTTTATGTAATGCTCCGGGCACGTTTCAAAGATGTATGATGGCCATATTTTTCGACATGATCGGGAAAACTATAGAGGTCTTCATGGACGATCTTTCGGTCATTGGGGATTCGTTTCAATCATGTCTCTCCCATTTAGACAACATGCTCAAACGTTGTGAAGACACAAAGTTATGTCTAAATTGGGAGAAGAGTCACTTTATGGTCAAAGAGGGCATTGTCCTCGGCCATAAAATTTCAAAGAATGGGATTGAGGTTGACAAAGCCAAAATCGATGTCATTGCAAAATTACCTCATCCCACTACCGTCAAAGGTATTAGGAGCTTTGTTAGGTCACCATATTGATTTCACACAAACAAGAATGAGATAGATATAAGGAGTTGGGTGAATATTTGATTAAGAGAAAAGTGAGAGCAAGAGTTTCCTTAAGATATCAAATAAACAACCAAGTTTACAAGAGACCTAAGACTAGTATTTATAGGTAAGGAGCTAGGGCAACACTCCTACTCCTTCCCTTCATACAAATCGTATGGACTTAAGGCCCATGGGCTAGATAACTTAAGTCTAGTAACCTTGTAAACATAACATTAATGAAAGTAAATAATAAGTTAAGCAACCTATTATTATAAATGACCGAGACTTGATAAAATAGTAAAACTTTGATCCCAACAATCTCCCCCTAAGGGTCGGTCATCACGGTTGCTTGACGTCTTTGTCATTTCTTCATCTTTGACTTTCATAGCTTTAGACGTCTTTCAATAATCATGAGATAATAATCATTCATCGTTCTTTGTGCCTTGTTCATTGTTGTTGTGATAGTGATCAAATAATGAAGTTGTCTGCCTTTCGTCACTTCCGCGTCTGTGGTGGTAGTCCGCCATTCCAACATGCTCATACATCTTCGAATTCTGACTTATACATGTACGTAGTTCCCTTTCTTTCACTTAAGATCTTTAGTCTTTATACTTTGTAGATTCTTCTTTTTGGCGTAGAATCTTTCTTTGAACTTTGTGTTGCTTTGATCTTTGAGGGAGATTTTGATGACTTCAAGATGTATGTATGAGCATGTGGAATCTGTCGCCATGGAGATGATGTAACCCTGCATGTAAACAGTTAGCAATGAAACATTTGGTACTTACAGATAAGGAATTAGAGATCGTCAACAGCATATTGTGAAGACTCCTTCTAACCCTTATCAAGGCCCTTCCCATATTAGATACTCCCGAGGGAGCTTACAAGACCTACTAAGTAGCTTAATGACTGGGTGAGTCGTTGGGGATCACTCCACGACTGTAGACCGCTTAAGAAACCACCACAAACACTAAGCGTAACCCGCAAAGAGTTACCAAAGTGACCTGCTGTCAGGGCTGTTTGATGTTGACCCTGGCAGGATTTCCGTTCAATCATTGAGAAATACTTATGTAAATTCTCTCATAAACGTTATCGGCAGATTACTAAGATCTGCGAAGGACTCGATAGTTTACAGCTGGTGTCCATTGATGTAGAACACCAGTTGTAGAAATATTAAGTGTTCCTAAGAGATCTTTGATGTATCTCATGGCTCTAGACTCGAAAAGTGCACTCTTAGGTTTCCTATGCGGAGACTAGGGAGGGGTCTCCTGCTTCAATATCAACCATCTCTAAGAGATAAGTCGATAGATTACATCGGTTCCTCGTGAGAATGAAACAAGCTCTTTTAAGAGAACTTGAGTGGTTAAGAAGGTTTAGTGCAGTGCGTCACTGGGTCCATGACGTCTTTGTCTTCAATACCGGTGTCACCTTAGTAACAACCAGTAGCATATGAGTTGAACCCGGTGTCTGCCCTAAGGTTGAACATATGGAGGGCTATTTCTTTTCACCCTTTTCTTTACTTTTCTTTTTAATTCTTCAACTCCTTATTTCCCTTTCATTCTTTTCTCCTTTTATCATATCATACCTAAGGACTTCTAATTCTAACTATTGGTGATGTCCTTGGGTAGATCCCTCCGGCTCTGGCGGATCATAGGACGGTTTTTCCTATCTTAATCACCTTATAACTCCATGATTATCCGACAGTTGCCAAGAAACCTTTGATGGAAAATCTCTCAAAGTGTTTGTGATAATCAAACATTTTATTTAACACTTTGAGAGTTTTGTGTTTTCTTATGAAGGGCTCCCCCTTCACATGTGCTCATAAGTGTTTAAATAAATTTGCACATGCGGGAGGAACAAGCACTTTTTGAATTGATCCACTTTCATTGTACCTGACCGATTCGAGACACGCTTACATCATTAGTTAGACTAGCTTGAAGTTATTACCCGGCCTGGTCAAGTCCACAGAAAGTTTCTCGAAACGGTACATTTCTACTAAGACAAATCCTTTTCGAGACACGCTTACGTGGCTAGTTAAAGAGTTCCATTGTCAGCTTTTAGGTGACAACTAGCTCTAGTAACTAACTTGATGTTATTACCCATCGAGGATAAGTCTTTTCGAGATTACAAACTTTTAAGTTTCGTCAATTCCTGGGTCAATTCTGAGTCTAGCTCGCATGAGATTTGACCTTAAGCAACTTTGAACTTTCATATTTTAATCACTTTCAGTTTTCTCCCCCTCGAAAATAGCATATGAGATGTTGTTTTTGATAAACTTTTGATTAAAATATGCTTTTTGAGTCTTACGGGGAGATATCAACAAGAACTTTTTGTTTTTCAAACGATGAGTTTTTTTTCAAGTGCTCCCCCTCAACAAGTGAATACTCATTGAGGTGAAATACTTGTCTTTTGAGCAGAATTATGAAAATCAAAAAATGTTTGATTAATTCTACTTAAAAGTAAGAAGCCTTCGCTCCTTATATAAGGATTGAGGCACTGATGCGTACCTCAGGGTCCTTTCATTACAAGTGCGGGTTGTACATTGTTATGTGTGCACAAGCCATAATGAAAACAATTCAATCAAATGAAACAATTAATATTGAAAAGTTAATATCCAAGTGTACCAGTTTAAACTTCATCAGTGAGTGGAGCATTAAAGTCAGTGAACTTTGGTTCGGGTCTTTCGAAGAGCCTGATAGGAAATGATGGTTTGACACCGATATAGCTTTCCATTCGTCTGATCTGTTCTCGTCGAAATAACCTTTCTTCAATCTTCAAGACAAAGTTACGAACTTGTCTTCTTGAGCTGGATTTCCATCTAGGTGATTCCCCTTTAGCTTTCTTTCGACGATCATCATTCAACCTTTGGACAAGCCCATCACAAACGGATTTTAGCGTAACATCACAGAATTTGTGTATCTCATCGAACCTCATGAAGCTTTGTAGTTTTTGCTGTTGATGTAGGTGATACCAAATGAAGGTTCTTGGATGAGAGTAAACTGTGACGTTTGATAGATTCCATTAAATGTGAATTGTGGCTTTGTCAAATTGATCTTCTGTTGGTGACTTTCCACTCCAAGCTGAAGATCTTCCACTCTTTCTTGAACTATCAATCGTTGGATGAATAGAAGTAGTGATGCCATGAAGTTGTACAGAATTTCTCTTTCGAATCCACGCATTCTTCCTTGAACCTTTTCGAGATACATGTCTTCAATGTCATTGAGATAAAGGTCTGGAAAGTCTGCTTCGGAGAATTTGTACTTCTTTTCATCTTGTCGTTTAACTACAATCTCACGCATGAACATGTAGTTAAATCGTTTCAACTCTTGAATCTCCAAGATAGCAATGATCTTAGATTTATGCTTCACATTTTCCAATGATTTTTCTCCTAATCTGCTAGTGTAACCGAGACGACAACGTTCTGGCCAGTGTTGAATCCCGTGTAGAGCATCTCTGTCGTAAGCTACGATGGAGTTGCTGAATACTGGAGTGGATTCTTCAATTGCAGGAACTTCATATCTTGCGGCTGGTACTGAGACTGTGAGTGAGGAAGCATATTTCTTCTTGGATTTCTCTTCAGTGAGTTGGAGGTTACGAAGATCTTTGTTGAAGAAGAAGCTGTAAGGTAACTTGGGTTTTGCTGGAAATCCTGTCAAAGGTAATGGTTTAGTCCAGTCAGTGAAGTAAGGCTTTTTGTGGTTTTTGGAGCTGAGGTCGATATTCACTTCAGGGTTTAGCTAGTCAAACTTGCCGGACATTGCACTAGCTATATTCTGCATGTGATATTCGTATTCCAACTTGTTACCAGATCTGGACTTAAGGAATTCTTGTGCATCCCTATTGATTCTTCTGAGCTCCGCCTTCGTAAGTTTCTCAATCTGAAGATCCTTCATAATGACTTGAGTGAATTGTAGTGTATTGCCTGGAAGGGGTTCTTCATCTTCGAGAGGAGGTTGAGCTTGTAAAAATTCTGTCAACCAGTCATTCTAAGGTGTGTCATCATTGTCGAGCCATGAATGACGTCTTCTTTTCTTTGATTTCTTAGACTTAGATGTAGCATCCTTGTCTTTAGCCTTTGATGGTGACGATGGTCCAGCTTGAGAATCGGGAATTGGTGAGGCATGGTAATCGGTGTCAGGTTGACCTTGGTAGTCATCAGTTGGTTTCGTGAAAGTTTCTTCCTCTTCTGTTGGACCTTGACCGGTAGCTGAGGTGTGTTGTTGATTTCCAGGAGGAGTGGAGTCCTTTCGTGGTTGTTGAGAAGATGAGGGACCGGTTCCAGACTTATGCTTCTTACCTTTTGAGTTCGGGTCCGGGTCGTCATCTTTCCTTGACCTCTTTAAGGTTCCAGCAGCATCTTTGCATGACTCTTTCAACAAGTTAGCAGATATAGCATCAACAAGTGCCTTTTCTTCAGTAGTCTGTGTGGTTTTGTAGGCAACTTTGTCGTAGAGTTGAGCAAGCCGGTCATCGAAGGATAATTCAGGGACGGTTGGAGTTGCAGTAGAAGCTTTTGCAGTGTGAAGCGTGAATGGTGTGGTTGACAACATTTTCCTAACGACACTTCTGATTCTGTGATCTAAGTTGTCCTTGATTGGTTCAATGAGGTTTGCGACTTCAGGAGTGACAATCTCAACTAGATTTTCAGTAAGATAATCTAGTGTGACAGTCTTAATAAATCCTGAGTAATCAGAGTTTAAGAACTTATCGATCAGCTGCTTTGACTCTTGAAAATCTTCAACTTGTTTGGCAAGACCGGTAACCATGGTTGTAAGTTTGTTGACTTGCTCCTGAAGATCATCTGGTTTAGTCGGTTCATTGATTCAATGTTGCTTTGATGCGGTTTCAGAAGGTGTGGGAGATGAATGCTCAGGTGATGATTTGGATGACGACTCGTTGTGAGAGCTTGAAGAAGAAGCAGGAGGAGTCGGATCCTTTGGTGGAGAGTCTTGAGGAGGTGGAGGTTGCACTGAAGAAGTCTGCTTTGATTGCGAAGATGATTTGAGAAAAATGTTGGTGTCTAAAGCATTTTTCTCTTCATTTTCTTTTCTTCTTCGTTCCTCTGCTTCCCGTGCAAGAAACTCTGGAGTAATGAGGTATTCATGTTCCTGATCCGTAGCGATGTTCTCCTGTCCGCCAACATTCTCCTCTACATTTGCAGTCTCAGTCATAGTGATATCTCCTGTATAATCTATGTCTTTAACTATGTCATCAGGTTGTGAAGCTGATTCTAAAGTAGTGGACACAATGGGAGGAATCATGCTGCTTGTAGCTCCTTCATTTTCTGATTGATCGACAAGTGGTGGTGGTGAAGGTTGAGACTCAAGTCGGCTTTGGAGTGCTGCTTTCCTTTGTTCTTTGCGAATTTGCTTTTCTTCAGCTCGTGTGTCGAAAATTATACTTTTCAATTTAGGTTTTTCGACCAACTGTTCAACGATTGGTTCATCTTCTTCATCATCATTTGGCTCATTAATCGTGATCCCTTTTCTCTTTCTAGACTCTGCTTCAAAAGTTTCAAGACTATGTTGTATAGCAATCTCCGTAGCAGGAAATGCTTCTTCTATTGCTCTGATACGTCGTTCAAAGTCTTGCTCTTCTTCTTCAGATTTTGTGTCGAACTCAGAGTCGCTTTCAGACGGTGGAGGTGTAGGTTCATCTTGAAGAGCGAACTTTGGCATTACCTTCTTCTTTGGCTTGGTTGCAGGCTTAGTTTTGGGTGCAGGTTTAGGTTTGGTGGAAGTTTTGGTTTTGGCAGATGGTTTGGTCTTGGGAGTATCCAAGTTGTCCTTTGACTTAGTCTGAGGTAAGCCAGTGGTGCTTGTAGTACTCCCAGATTTCACACTTCCTTTGTTGCGAGTCTGTATAGTAGCTTCTTCCTGTACCCCTTTGTAAGCATTATCATAGAATTTGAAGTTCAAACTTTTCTTGATATTGTCATCAAGAAGATATTCGGAAAGCCTCATTCCTTTGATCTTGGTAGAGGAAGTGGTCGTCTTGATGAAGGAGGTGGTGAAGTCGTCCTCGAAGAGGTGCTTTGGCTCATTAGGGTCTGCCATCCTTTTGATAAATTCTGGAGTGTCTTTGCAGAAATATTCAATGAGAAGCTTGGTGAATCTTGTGAACGGGATCATAGTCTTTACACATTCGGTTTGGATGCTGTAGACTATATCGTTCATGATTGAAACTGCAAAGTCAATAGGTGTCAAAGTCACCATTCCCCAAAATGTTTGTAAATGCTCAAGTCTGGGATGTTCGTGACCACTCTTTCTTCCTGATATAGATCTTACAACTAACAGACAGAATGTTCTCCAGGGCTGAGGTATATTCTTGGCATTGAATCTGGAATGTTTGACCAGAGGTAAGTCATCATCAACATCATATCCTAACTCAATAAAGAAATCAAGAAGATCCAGTTTAGGTAGTATTGGAGCAAATTCGTTGTCAGTTTGAGGCAGGAGAAGGACTGTACGAAGGACGTCGTGATCTACAATGTAGACTTGTCGATCCAGCGTAACAGTGAAAGACTCATCATCCAAATTCGCCTTAGCCGTAAGCCAGAACTGATGAAGGTGAAACAGAGGAACTGAAGTAGAACTGTTGAGCAGATGTTTGCATGGATGTGCAAGTAGAATATCTTTAACAATCTTGCACGAGTTCTCAGTAATTCTCAATTTGTCGAAATCAACTCGTGGATTGTTGTTGCCAATCATAACGTTGTAGTTAGCGGGAGTGATGTCATCCATGGTGAGTAGTGGAAGAGTTTGTTCAGGGACATTCTCGTTGTGTTCAGCCATGTTATTCTGAAAAGCATTATCATAAACCAAACATCGAGATTTGTTACGAGTTAGCACGATTGCAAAGTTTGATTATAGATAAGAATTTAGAATCATGTAAGCACGTATGGTTCAATTATTGCAAGTATAGTGATAAGAGACGTGTACTTAGAGAGTCTATTGTAATTATGAATCACATAAGTGATTACACATGCACAACGAATTATCACAAATAACATCACATTATACATTGATAAAAGTCCATTATCTCACATTACATGTTTTCGAAATTACAATGTTCACTAAATAGTACATAGTACAACTTTATCGAAAACACATGAGGATATAACACAATTTCGAAAAACATGTCACAAATACCAAAATTTTCGAGAAACAGACAAATAAGTATATTTTCGCAAACCTACAAAGTGGGTATTTTTCGAAAAATATTTCAAAGTATGTTTTCGATAAAAATTTATCGAGAACATCCCAAGTGAAATAATTTTCGAGAATACTCATTAAGTATGATTGCGAAAAAATTCACTTAATAGTGATCTCGAAAATTTTGATCACAGGAGAAAGATTTTCGCAAACACATATTTTCGAAAAGATAGCATAGTGATTATTTTCGAAAAAATACATCACTATGACATTTTCGAAAATAATGTATTTTCGAAAACTTTTCACCAATGCTGGTGTTTGCGAAAAACTGTTTTCTCGAAAGAATTCTTATACAAGAATTTCGAGAACATCCAACGTACGTTTCTGTGAGACTAAATAGTGATCCAAATGATAAAACCTGTTGCAAATGATGATATTCAACGATTAGAAACAAGGTACACTATCATATTCAGTGATTTCGATAATGTCACAACTCGTAAATTCTGGTCTTTTCCCGAACTTTCAACATTTACTATTCATCGGTTACTATTCATCGATCACTATTCATCATTTTACTATTCATCTTTTTCGGAGTCAGTTTGATATTCTGATAAGCGTTTTAAAATTTTACTATTCATAAAACACTATTCACCTCCGGAGAAAAATTGTCATTTATACGTGGGTTGCGTCATTTTTGTAAACGTACGGTTATCTACCTAATAAACGTTATCTTATGAGCTATTATTTTTAATAATTAATCCGACAATCCCAACTATGGTCCTAACACATTTTTATACTCATAACAATAATATAAAAATTATATTATTAATTTACCCGGTGTTTTCAAATCAACTGTTACGTTTTCCGGTCAAAGCTTATAACTCCGTCGGTTTGCGTTATTTCAACCCGATCATTATTTTAACTTCCAATTCTCATCAGGAATAATATTTTACAACTTTTACAACTTCGTCGTATTTTATTTCACCTCGGTAACATTTATTTTAGTTAACTCGGTACCCGATAACACCCAATACACAACCAAAACTAACTAATATCTAACCAATGTAATACCAAAAGTCAAGATTTCTCCACAAAATCTTCCACCCTTTGAAAATGCCGCCCCCCCCCCCCCCCCCCCTTGACCCTTTCCCCTTTTTGTGGATCTTGTTCCCAAAAATAAATATATAAACTTCATTATTATGACATTCTTCATTTTAACATATCAAGAACTAGCAAACACTCTCTTTTTCTTTCCTTTGGTGTGGTGATCGGCCAAGAAAAGAAGAACAACAAGAAACCATAAATTTTTGGAGATCAAGTTATATTCAAGTTTATTTAGTGATCCTTGTTAGGGTTTTGTGGTAAAACTCTAGTTTCCTTTACATCATCATCTTCAAAACTCATCCAATCATCAAGTAAGCTTCAAGATCACTTGTTGATCTTTCTATACTTTCATTTTTCTAGTTTCATGTTGTTTATTCAAGATCTACATGCATATGTTAGTTATACCACTCATTTATATATATATATATATCTAACTTTTGATCCCTAGAAATAGATTATAGTTAGATCCTTGTTAGATCCACTTGATTTATGATGTTTAGGAACCCATGACACCCTAAGAAGGTGTATGGTAAGATTAGACTAGATTTGTGGTGATTGAAAGTGGTTTGGTTGGATTAGAAACTAGTTTGGAACATTAGAAATGGATTTTAAACATATATACAAACCTACTGTCCTTAAAATGAAAACGTGGCAAACTCAGTGGGTTTGGGGTAACTTTTGACCAAATATTTAGAAAATACATTCCAAGACGGAACTATGGCCGAAAACGGGGATGAAAACGAGTTAATAACGAAGGAGATACGCTAAAAAAGAGTTTAACGACGAAAACTATATTTTCTGAAAACTGCATGCTGTTTGACATTTTTCGTTGGACAAATAGAGGCGTTAGACATAACCTAGAGGTGTCGAACTATCAAAAATATATTAGTATATACTAAAACGAATCCGTGGATATAAAGAACGAGTAAAATGAGCTTAAAACGACCAAGTTATACATGTTTTAAAATCGTCAAAACTATATATATATATATATAGTCACTACCAGAAAATAATATAACTACGTACTAAATAATATATTTTCTAGATTTCTTATTCAAGGAGTTTATTTTTAACTAACGAAATACGTACGACCCAAGGTTTATTTATGCGACTACTAGACGATATCTTAAGGTTTTCAAAACGAGGAATATAACACTAACGTTTTTATATATGATATATTACGACAAGTTTTATTATTCTAATTGGACTTATTTTTCTTAAGTATGGAAAATACTTTACTTTGACAATAACACGTATTTTCAAGTTACGAGTGGTATAGGTATCATGTGCATGTGCATTCATTACATCCCTTTCATGATCTAAGTAGATCACTATCATTCATATTAGGTTGCGGTTAGAGATCGAACCTCATTTCTGTGTATCCACTTTTGTCATCGTAGCTATCGCACCAGGTGAGTCATAGCCCCACTTTTACTCTTTATACTTGTTTTAACTCTTTGGGGGAGATACATGCTCAACTAAAAACATACTTTCTTAATACTCAAAACATACCTTCTTGATACTCAAAACATTTATTCTTGATTGTTTTATTCTTGATTGTTTTATACTTGATTGTTTTATACTTGATTTCATACATACGTGATTGTGATATACTTAACTGTGTTATACTAAACTGTGATGTGTATTCTTGAGCTACTGAGACTTCCAATGGCCCCAGATTAAGTTGCTGGGCACAACCATGGAGACTTATATACTTCCAATGGCCCCAGATTAAGTTGCTGGGCACAACCATGGAGACTTATATATTTCCACTGGCCCCAGATTAAGTTGCTGGGCACAACCATGGAAATATACATACAAACGTGAGGTCTTCGGAGATGAAGTGTAGACTCACGACTAATTGCTTAACTGTTGTGATAAACTTATATATGTTTTACTCATACTATATATTGTAGCAGTGGGTTGTAAACACACAGGTTACAAGGCTCTTATGGCGGGACTTGTAACTGAGTGGATTTACGATGCCTTTGCTGGGAAACCTTCATACATATGCATAAACTTTATTTGTTAAACAAACTCTATGAACTCACCAACCTCGTGTTGACACTTTAGCATGTATTTTCAGGTTTTAACTTATGGCACGCTACTAGAGGTTTTGGCAGGGCATGGCATGGTCATAGAAGACTCTGATTATTTATATGGGGACCGTTTTAAACTATTTTAAGGGCCTACTTCTGCACTACTTTTAACGATGTAAATTCAACATTTTTTATTTATCGTTTTTATTCTAAATGATTGAAGTGAAAACCATTTTTGAACTTGTGTTGTAATACCAATTAAGTTACACCCCAGCTACACGTATGCTTCCGCTGGACCCAATTTTGGAGGTGTGACAGATTGGTATCAGAGCTTTGGCTATAGCGAACTAAGTGTTTTTAAAACCTAGACTATAGCTACTTTTACGAAAAACTTAACCCTATGACCGTCACGTGCCTGCCTGCCAAGTTGAAGCCTCATTGTGGTTTGTTGCTGACTTAGATGATGAGATTTGTGTCTCGTTATCTGGTATATTATACTCATTTATTCTAGTTGATTTCTATCATTGTCTTTCATATAAGCATGTTCACGTATCATATATGTCACCCTGTTATGTTTCTCCTTGCATAGTTTCATCATTTGACCTCGAGTTTGGTCACCTGCCTTAGTCTTTCTGAACGTCTTGATATTTGTGAAGGACATAGTCTTAGTATAACTGAGCTGAGTATTTCAAAATTCATGGAACCTCGGTGGAATATAGACTAGTTACCTATATTCAACCCGGGATAGTGGGACATAGGCTGACTACCTATATCCGACTCAGAAATGAATGTTGCAACACTGAGAATGGTTATAATAAAATTTTGTCTGTATTGAATCCTCTACTCAATTTTCAAATGTTTCATTTTGTGTGTGTATACCCTCGTTGTCAGAACGCTTATACTTTTCATCACTTCGTAAACCGCCACCTGAAAGCACGTCAACTAGTCATTTCATCTCATGAATTTTCACCTTTATAACACTTCTGAGACCAACGTTAACTGAACTTCGGGACGAAGTTCCCTTAAGGGGTAGAGACTGTCACAACTCGTAAATTCTGGTCTTTTCCCGAACTTTCAACATTTACTATTCATCGGTTACTATTCATCGATCACTATTCATCATTTTACTATTCATCTTTTTCGGAGTCAGTTTGATATTCTGAGAAGCGTTTTAAAATTTTATTATTCATAAAACACTATTCACCTCCGGAGAAAAATTGTCATTTATACGTGGGTTGCGTCATTTTTGTAAACGTACGGTTATCTACCTAATAAACGTTATCTTATGAGCTATTATTTTTAATAATTAATCCGACAATCCCAACTATGGTCCTAACACATTTTTATACTCATAACAATAATATAAAAATTATATTATTAATTTACTCGGTGTTTTCAAATCAACTGTTACGTTTTCCGGTCAAAGCTTATAACTCCGTCGGTTTGCGTTATTTCAACCCGATCATTATTTTAACTTCCAATTCTCATCAGGAATAATATTTTACAACTTTTACAACTTCGTCGTATTTTATTTCACCTCGGTAACATTTATTTTAGTTAACTCGGTACCCGATAACACCCAATACACAACCAAAACTAACTAATATCTAACCAATGTAATACCAAAAGTCAAGATTTCTCCACAAAATCTTCCACCCTTTGAAAATTCCGCCCCGCCCCCCCCCCCCCCCCCCCCCCCCTTGACCCTTTCCCCTTTTTGTGGATCTTGTTCCCAAAAATAAATATATAAACTTCATTATTATGACATTCTTCATTTTAACATATCAAGAACTAGCAAACACTCTCTTTTTCTTTCCTTTGGTGTGGTGATCGGCCAAGAAAAGAAGAACAACAAGAAACCATAAATTTTTGGAGATCAAGTTATATTCAAGTTTATTTAGTGATCCTTGTTAGGGTTTTGTGGTAAAACTCTAGTTTTCTTTACATCATCATCTTCAAAACTCATCCAATCATCAAGTAAGCTTCAAGATCACTTGTTGATCTTTCCATACTTTCATTTTTCTAGTTTCATGTTGTTTATTCAAGATCTACATGCATATGTTAGTTATACCACTCATTTATATATATATATCTAACTTTTGATCCCTAGAAATAGATTATAGTTAGATCCTTGTTAGATCCACTTGATTTATGATGTTTAGGAACCCATGACACCCTAAGAAGGTGTATGGTAAGATTAGACTAGATTTGTGGTGATTGAAAGTGGTTTGGTTGGATTAGAAACTAGTTTGGAACATTAGAAATGGATTTTAAACATATATACAAACCTACTGTCCTTAAAATGAAAACGTGGCAAACTCAGTGGGTTTGGGGTAACTTTTGACCAAATATTTAGAAAATACATTCCAAGACGGAACTATGGCCGAAAACGGGGATGAAAACGAGTTAATAACGAAGGAGATACGCTAAAAAAGAGTTTAACGACGAAAACTATATTTTCTGAAAACTGCATGCTGTTTGACATTTTTCGTTGGACAAATAGAGGCGTTAGACATAACCTAGAGGTGTCGAACTATCAAAAATATATTAGTATATACTAAAACGAATCCGTGGATATAAAGAACGAGTAAAATGAGCTTAAAACGACCAAGTTATACATGTTTTAAAATCGTCAAAACTATATATATATATATATAGTCACTACCAGAAAATAATATAACTACGTACTAAATAATATATTTTCTAGATTTCTTATTCAAGGAGTTTATTTTTAACTAACGAAATACGTACGACCCAAGGTTTATTTATGCGACTACTAGACGATATCTTAAGGTTTTCAAAACGAGGAATATAACACTAACGTTTTTATATATGATATATTACGACAAGTTTTATTATTCTAATTGGACTTATTTTTCTTAAGTATGGAAAATACTTTACTTTGACAATAACACGTATTTTCAAGTTACGAGTGGTATAGGTATCATGTGCATGTGCATTCATTACATCCCTTTCATGATCTAAGTAGATCACTATCATTCATATTAGGTTGCGGTTAGAGATCGAACCTCATTTCTGTGTATCCACTTTTGTCATCGTAGCTATCGCACCAGGTGAGTCATAGCCCCACTTTTACTCTTTATACTTGTTTTAACTCTTTGGGGGAGATACATGCTCAACTAAAAACATACTTTCTTAATACTCAAAACATACCTTCTTGATACTCAAAACATTTATTCTTGATTGTTTTATTCTTGATTGTTTTATACTTGATTGTTTTATACTTGATTTCATACATACGTGATTGTGATATACTTAACTGTGTTATACTAAACTGTGATGTGTATTCTTGAGCTACTGAGACTTCCAATGGCCCCAGATTAAGTTGCTGGGCACAACCATGGAGACTTATATACTTCCAATGGCCCCAGATTAAGTTGCTGGGCACAACCATGGAGACTTATATATTTCCACTGGCCCCAGATTAAGTTGCTGGGCACAACCATGGAAATATACATACAAACGTGAGGTCTTCGGAGATGAAGTGTAGACTCACGACTAATTGCTTAACTGTTGTGATAAACTTATATATGTTTTACTCATACTATATATTGTAGCAGTGGGTTGTAAACACACAGGTTACAAGGCTCTTATGGCGGGACTTGTAACTGAGTGGATTTACGATGCCTTTGCTGGGAAACCTTCATACATATGCATAAACTTTATTTGTTAAACAAACTCTATGAACTCACCAACCTCGTGTTGACACTTTAGCATGTATTTTCAGGTTTTAACTTATGGCACGCTACTAGAGGTTTTGGCAGGGCATGGCATGGTCATAGAAGACTCTGATTATTTATATGGGGACCGTTTTAAACTATTTTAAGGGCCTACTTCCGCACTACTTTTAACGATGTAAATTCAACATTTTTTATTTAACGATTTTATTCTAAATGATTGAAGTGAAAACCATTTTTGAACTTGTGTTGTAATACCAATTGAGTTACACCCCAGCTACACGTATGCTTCCGCTGGACCCGATTTTGGGGGTGTGACAGATAATGTGCAAGAACATGTTCTCGATAAAGACTAAAACATGATTCTACTGTGAATGACAGTTTCTAGCATATCATAAATATGTATATGAAGCATATAACACGACTATCATCTCACATAAACACAGAACACGAGATATCCACTATGAACGAAGAAACCCAAAACATCGAGAATCACGCATACATGGAAAATTGTTCAAATTAAGAGGCATAAACATGATTCATACACACATGAGACCGTATCCCACTAACAAAAATAACAAAAACTCTAACAAAATCATCAAAAACAAAAATCGTACCAAAAAACCCTAGGTATCAAGAATCACACAAACATGTATTTTAGAGAGATTAATCGTTATAGGAAAGTTAGAAACATGTTTAAGCACAAAACCCCTATCAAAAATTAACCCCCCAAACACGTTTTGTATAATTCCGAAATTATATAAACCCTAGGTTTTCAAAACGAAAAATCATGAAATCTAACCGTTAGTTTAGCGATTAAACGAAAACCATAGTTTGAAATCGTTTAAAGAACACGTAGAAACTTACGGATTGGAGATTGGTAGCACAGATTTCTTGTTTGAATTTGGGCCGTGGGTTTCAAAAAGGGTGTTTGTTTTGAAATTGTTTTGAATGGTTTTAGAAAAAAAAAAAGACGGGGTGTTTGTTTTGAGATAATTTTAAGTATTTTGATTTTTGACACTTTTAGTCCCCTAACTATCCATTTTGCAACATAAGTCCTAAGGTTAGATATAAATAAATGACCAAAGGCAATAGTCTAAGATATACTGCTTACGACATCGTTTTGAGAAAAGTGATATGAGATATCCATAAAGTCCTGAAACAACGCATCAAAGGTGATATGCAAGTATACCATTTTTGAAAAATTTATAAAAATAAAGAGCGAGTCTCCCCCTCAACACTTGTAAAATAACAAGGTGTTGAAAGAAAGCGATATACTTGCATTTTTTTTTTATGCAAAAATAGAAAAATATTTTTGTGTTTTTTTGAGGTATATGAAAAATAAAGGAAAATTTATTTTACAAAGATAGTTTAAGTTTTGATGTTTGACACTTTACTTTTGTTTTAAAAACTTTTCCAGATCCACTGGTGTCAGACATCGCATACCAATTTGGTGAACTAGACTTGCAAACCTTGATGGAGCTAAGGGTTTTGTAAGTAAGTCCGCCAATTGGTACTCAGTACCCCACAAAATATAATTCAACTGTACCCTTCTCGACATGCTCTTTGATGAAATGATATTGGGGATCAATGTGTTTGGATTTGCAATGATGAACTGTGTTGCAGGAGATTGCAATGGCACAGTAGATTGGAATCTTATTGAATAGGTAGCCATAGTCTTTAAGTTGTGATCTCATCCAAATGACTTGAGCACAACAAGCAGACATAGCTACGTATTCAGATTCTGTAGATGACAGTGATATGCAGTCCTGCTTCTTTGATTGTCAAGACACAAGTTTATCTCCAAGAAACTGTAGGCCACCTGATGTACTTTTGCGCGAGTCTAAGCATCCTGCATGGTCAGCGTCTGAAAAAGCTATTAGTTCAAAACCAGAATCCTTCGGATACCAGATCCCCAAGTGGATGGTTCCTTTTATGTATCAAAGGATTCTTTTTGCCTCATTGAGGTGTTTTTCAGTTGGTTTAGACTGATAGCGAGAACACATAAAGACAGCAAATACAATATCAGGTCTACTAGATGTGAGATACATGAGGGACCCAATAATACTTCGGTATTTGGTAGGGTCAACTGGAGTCCCATATATATCAGCATCTAGTTTAGTGGAATTGGCCATCGGTGTATTCATAGTATCACTACTTTGCATTCCATGTTTCTTTAAAATCTCAAGAGCATATTTGGACTGACTTAGAAAAATTCCACAGGGTGATTGATGAACTTGTAGTCCTAGAAAGAACGTAAGTTCACCCATCACGGACATTTCAAAATTATCTGTCATTAATTTTGCAAAATCCATTGAGTAATTTTTGTTGGTTGAAGCAAAAATAATGTCATCGACATAAATTTGAACGATTAATAAGTCCATCCCGTGTGTTTTTGTAAACAGTGTTGGATCCACCGAGCCTAGAGTAAAATCATTAGCCAACAGGAATTTAGAAAGCTTATCATACCACGCCCTGGGGGATTGCTTAAGACTGTAGAGAGACTTCTTAAGCTTGTAGACATGATTGGGACATTCTGGATCAACGAATCCTTCAGGTTGACTGACATAAACCACTTCTCGGAGTTGACCGTTCAGAAAAGCCGTTTTTACGTCCATGTTGTAAACAATCATATTCCGATGAGCAGCAAATGCTAAGAATATCCGTACAGCTTCAAGTCTAGCTACTGGAGCAAATGATTCTTCAAAATCGATACCTTCTTCTTGAGAGTAACCTTTTGCTACCAAGCGTGATTTGTTGCGTATGACAGTGCCTTCTGCATCCAGTTTGTTTTTCCAAATCCATTTTAAACCAATGACAATGATGCCTTCTGGTTTTTAAACCAATTCCCAGACTTCTAATCTTTGAAAGGTTTCAAATTCTTCTTGCATAGACTCAATCCAGTTTTCATAAGTCATTGCTTCCTTAACGTTTTTAGGTACGGTTTCACAAACTGTGAGTGCATAAATGTAAGTTTCACCGTCTGTGTGAAGGCGTTGTCTTGTCATAATTGGTGCATCTGGATGGCCAATAATTTGAACTAACACTACAACAAAAGTGGCTTTTTAGGACCCTTTGGGTAGGACGGTAAAAACTGTTTAATAGGACATATGAGCGTTTAGGGTCCTTTTTAAATATTTGCTACTTAGGTGATGTCCTAAAAAGGTATATAATAGGATGGTCGATGATTTGGGGTCCTATTATCATATAACTTAATAGGACACTTAAAATATGGATCCTAATAAATTACCTTTATAGGACGTTTATTCATTATGGTTGTATTATAATACACCATAATAGGACACTTGAGTTTTGAGTCATAAGACATCAGTTAGTTAAAACGCTTATTCACAAAAAGTTTTATTATAGCAAAATTTAATAGGACCTTTGACACGTGGGTATTATAACGTTAACCTTTATAGGACGCTTATGTACAATGGTTTTATAACATCATTTTTTTAAAACGATTATTTGCAAAAGTTTTATTATAACAAAACTTAATAGAACCCTTAAGACGTGGGTATTATAATGTTAACCTTTATAGGACGCTTATGCATAATGACTTTAGTATCATACATCATAATAGGACATTTTATTTTTGAGTCATAAAATATCAGTATTTTAGAACGTTTATTCGCAAAAGTTTTATTATAACAAAACTTAATTGGACCCTTAAAGGATGCATATTAATTATGGTTTTATTACAATACACCATAATAGGACACTTGATATATAAGTCATAAAACATTAATTATTTAAAACGCTTATTCGCAAACGTATTATTAAAACATAACTTAATATGACAGTTGACACTTGGGTCCCATAGATTGATACACCATCATAGGACACTTGATATTTCAGTCATAAAACATCGGTTTTATGGAACGCTTATTCGCAAACGTTTTTTATTATAAGAAAAGTGAATAGTACCCTTGACAATAGCGTCTTATAACGTTAACCTTTATAGAACGCTTATTCATAATGGTTTGTTTATGATACACCATAATATGGCACATCTTTTTAGAGTCGTAAAACATACGCTTTTTATAACGCTTATTCAGTTTTATAGAACGCTTAATTGCAAAAGTTTTATTTTAACAAAAATTAATAGGACCCTTGACACCTGTGTCTTTTAACATTAACCTTTATAGTACGCTTATTTGTTGTGGTTTTATTATCATACGCCATAATAGAACACTCCTTATTTGAGTCATAAAACATCAGTTTTTTAGAACGCATATTTACAAAAGTTTTATTTAAACATTAGTTAGTATGACACTTGATACTTGGGTATCAAAACTTGATACACCATAATAGGACACTTGATATTTGAGTCATAAAAGATCAGTTTTATGGAACGCTTATTCACAAAAGTTTTATGATAACGAAACTTAATAGGACACTAGCTATTTAAGTAATAAAACATCAGGTTTTTACAAGGGTTATTCACAAGAGTTTTATTATAACAAAATTTAGTAGGATCCTTGTCACTTGGGTCTCATTGGTTTTACTGAAAGTACTTTATGATACGACAATCCTAGGAAAAATACTAAAAAGGTCCCCGCTTATTCAAATAAGCTGGGAATAAGCTAAGTAATTTGAATAGCAAATGAGGGAATAAATGTTAAAAGGATTATTAACATGAAAAGCATTAATAAGCTGCTGTGTCTGGGAGTCCAGAGACCAGTGTTCGATCCCTGCTCTTGGACTTTTTTATTTTTTATTTTTTTTATTTTCTTTTTTATTTTCTTTTTACAAACATGAAAAGCACTAATGAACAAGCATTTTTCAAAACTACAACTATTGTTGGAAACTTGAAATAAGCATACAAATAAGCCAAAAGTACTGAGCAGTTGACAAAAACAAGTAATAAGATAAAAGTGTTGGCGGGTTGCAGAATTGACCCGGTTTGACCTGCGAACAAAAGTACCTAGATAAACAATATCATAAAACGTACTTGTTTCGACCCGCATATAAAATAAAGGAAACATCTAAGTTTCGATCGAAATAAGTAATCATGAGTTGAGAGACAGGAAATAGTACTTACGCCTCAACGCTAGGTGAAAGCAAATTAATTAACTTCGGAAGTGAGCTGAGAAGATTTCACTTTTCAAGGTTTGACCATTTTCTCTTTATATGTAGTATAGATTTAGTCCTTATTATCACTACAAGAAAAACTGGTATTTGGGAGGGTGGAAAAATGTGTCAAATACTCAAAAAGTCGTGCCAAATGATATTTGGCATGGCTTTGGCACGCTTTTGGCTCTGTCCTAAATATGAGGGTGCCAAAAATAAATGGAACTCAATTTTTTTTAATCATCCATAAAATCAAGTCAACATGGTCACTTGAATAAGTAAAAAACAATATGCCCAAGATTCTTGTAAACCATTATGCATTAAGGTAAAAAGAAAATGTACAAAAGCCCACAACTAAACTTATGTAGCAGGCCAATTAATCACTACACTAAAAATAAACTTATATAGCGATATTCAAAAGACATTTTCGCTCACCACCAGCACTCACAATCTTAAGATCTTTCTGAGGCAGAGCCTTATAATACTGCTTCTGCATTTGAGGCATTTCAACCTTGAGAATGGTTTCTTTTTTAGGCGGCAACCTTTTCTCAACATCTGACGTCAGTCTTGTAAGTAAGAAAAGTCGAAATACCTGAAAGTAGAATAAGAAGAGCAAATAAGATATATAATACAATTGCAGTAAAAACTGTTTTATAATAGAAGAAGAATCAAGCACACCTTATGTATATCATCAGATGGTTTTATAATGAATGTATGTGTGTATAACATGTATTGAGGTGTTCCTTTCTTTATATATTACTACTAATCAATTTTCGACATGCTACTTTTTCATAACTTATTTGTTATAATTTTTGAGCCAGTGGAAGACCAATGTTTGTAGTGGAGATACAAAAGAGCACACAAGTTGACCATTTACTAAGCCGGGTTGAACACAGGTTAACCATTTATAAGCCGAGTCAAATAATCCACTGTATTTTGCATGCATTTTGCATTAATGTGAGAAAATAGTAGTCAAATACCCATGTATTTTGCATTAATCGTCAATAAAAAGTCATTGTATAACTTTTTTGTCAGTTACGCCATTTGAAAATATTTCTCTTTTTCAACCATGTTTCATAATGTGGCAATTTGATGTCAAGCACTTTCTTGAACTAAATAAGCAACCCATGCCATTCTTTGATTAAAATAAAATGTGCCTTAACAAATAATTCTCTTTTTCCATTCTGACCAACATAAATTCCTAGTTCTATTAAACATATAAAATCACTACTACAAAAAAGACTAGTTAGATCGGTTAGAAAGCCTCATAAAGATCGGTGCCTAACCACTCTAACTAAGGGTGATCTATTTGAGGGGATACACATATAGATCGATCGAGAACCGATCTTTTTAATGCTCTACTTAGAACAGGCAATAACAAAGAAGCGATCTAACATTGTTTGTTGGGTGGTCATCTTAGGACTAGTTAGATCAGTTCTTCAACCGATCTTGTTGATAAATATGATCTAAAAAAAAAAAAAAAAAATTGGTGCGAAAATTTGAATTTTCCAAAATTTAATTATGCAAAATGCAGGTTTTTCCAGAATCGCATGCATTACCAAACACAATAATATTCCAATACAAATAACTTCGATAAAGATTCAACATTCAAGTTGCAAACCAAAATAACTTCAACTAAAAGAAGACAATTGCAAGATAATTCAACACCCTCAAAATATGAGCTTCACAAGTGTGGAAAAAGCGTTGAGCTTGATGACACCTCAAAATCAGAAAAGCAATCAAGTATGGAAAAAGCATTGAGCTTGATGACCTTTAGAACCATTACATGTCGGGGTTGTCGTTGTAGTTGCTGTCGTTGTTAGCCTGTTAACACAACAGCAAATTAGAATCAGAATTTCAAATCCCTTAACTAATCAATTTCACATCATTATGGTCACAAACAAACTTAATCTTAATCTACAAGGATAGTTTAACATGGCATCAAGAAGTGTATCCACTTTTGTTTAACATACCTGATACCTCATCAAAGGATCTGCTCCAGGTTGAGATTTAATCGTCCCTTGAGACAACTGCTCACTAGCTTAGTTGCTGACTTGCTTCAACCTGTTAATTAATGCAAGTTGTAAATTAACGATGCAACTTACTCATAAACCCCAATCATACATACATAGAAACATGGACCATCTCGACTTTTTATTGGTTCTGACCTGAATCATTACAGTGCATTCACTTTTAACCCATCCTACCTATTTTGTTACCTTTAGCCCACACGAAAGATAACTCTGGTATATAAAGTCAGAGTGAACTTATAAGGTGCAATGATCAGTTAGCCATCATTCATGAGACTATACTCCACAACAGGGATGTGAAAAATTTTAGTACCTTGAAAGCGTCAAACAACCAAACATTTCTATCATCTTGTGGAACACTAGTCCACGTACCCCATGCTCCTATGAAACGCGATTTCCAAATGCTTGTGATGCTACGCGCACGATATGAGAGGAATAAAACTACAAAAAAGGAAGGATTCATCATAACTCGTAAGTTATATGAATGGAAGAACATTTAAAGAACTTAAGTATTTTACACTTACGCTTTTCCCTGAACTCTTATGGTGAAACGTCTATCTTCATTGCTTGACTGCCCATCACCCTCCTACATATTAGTGTCATTTATGTCTTCAACATCAGCCATCTGAGTACTTTAAGAAAAGCTAAAATAGGTGCAATGATGAGTTGCATACTATGGAACAGCAGCTATATATGCAATCGCACGCAATGTTAAATAGCAGCAGTACTTAGCTGTAAACTGTTCTTGAAACTAAAACACATACCAGAAGCATAACTAACTAGGTATAACCCAGAAAAAGGTCTAGAACATGTGTTAGTTTGCTAAGATTACGTCTCTTAGCAGTTGACTCGTGTTTCCCTAACTAGTCCCGAAGAAATATGAAACTCTAGTCTAGACGTCTGGTTGCATTAACACTCCATGCTATAAAAACTGTCTCATGATATGAATCTCAATATCAAACCTAATCAATTTCCAAAAAATCAATTACCTTTTCTATTAAATATCTACCAACAACATGATCCATCAGTAGCATCTACCTAAAACACTATGTTCATAAAACTTATTCAAACACTAAAATATCTACAAACAAGTGAAACTACTCCATTTTGATCCGTTTTCTAAACTGATCATCTATAATTTTCCAATGTACCTTAAATAAGCATAAGCACAGTTACCTACAGACAAAAACAATCAGTACAATCACAATCATCCATAACACATACCCACACACACACACTTAAAAACTTACAAGCTGGCACAACTTATAATAGCGAAAAGTAAACATATTTCCAATCAATTTCTGGAACTAACTAGCTAACCAATATTCACAAAATCTACATAAAATACACATACGCTTATATAATCTAGCCCAAGTACTTGCAGTCATAAACAACAAAAAGTTGGGTACTTTACTGTCATAAACATATGTATACACAACTTTAGCCCAAGTACTTACAGTCATGAATACACAACTTTAACCCAAGTACTTGCAGTCATGAATACACAACTTTAACCCAATTAATTTATTGTCATAAACATATGTATAAACATCCAAAAAGTCATGTCATTTGGGCATTTTCACAAAATTAGGCAAACAATGCAAATTTAAAACTTAACCATACAATTCATCGGAAACTATGGAATTATTTTTTATTTTTATTTTTTTGGGTAAAGAGGAATAATCCTGTACCCCGGTAAAATGCATTAACCAGAAAAACATTAAAGTACAACGGATGGAGGGTGACGTCCCTCATCTCAGTCCCTAAGGAATTAAAATTTATTACAGGAAAAAAATCTTAATAAACAATTCATCAACAAATTTACCACTAACTATGCACGAAATGTAAATCTTAACTTACATAGAGTGGAGGTAAGGTTAGGGCTTCGACAGCGATGGTGGTGGTGGTAGTTGTGGTGGGTGGTGGAGGTGAGAAACCAGACTATTGAAGAGGGTGATTATGGTTAGGATTTGTTTGGTGAGAGTGGTGAGGCGCACGCTGGTGTGTGATTTTGGGGAAATAGTATAGGGTTTTGTGTCTAAAATTTGATGAAGCGGCAAACGAAAAGTTTGTAATTTGATGAACCGGCAAATGAAAAGTTCTATCCCGCTATTGTGTCTTTAGGTTGTTTTGACTTTTGATGTATTAACGAAAGAAATTCGAAATCACTAAAAGTAAATAGATCGGTTGTTTTGAAAAAACCAATCTATTTAATCATGTGTACAAATAGAAGCTAGTAAGATCATTCTTTATCCAAATAATCGATCTATTTATTACATTTCCCACTCTTTTTCATTTGTTAGATCGGTTTTTAAGAAAACCACTCTATTTCAAGTGATCTATTTAAGCTTTTGTGTAGTAGTGAATATTAGTGTCGTTTATCACCCTTTATGCTATCTAAACAAAACAAAGAGCAATTATTGTATTTTAGATAATTACATAGAACAAAACAAAGAGAAGGAATTTACCTGCTTCATTATTTATGTACTCAGTAAAAGCATTAGCAGTACGAGCACCATCATATCTGAAGAAAGCAATATTCAGTAACATAACTTTATTTCAGCATTCAAAGACAAGTTTTTAGTAAATGTAGGTCTTGCATATTTTTAAGTAGTTTTTAGTAAATGTAGGTCTTGCATATTTTTAAGTAGTAAAATAAGACTATAAGATGCTCACTCTTTGGGGTCTAAAGATCCTTTAGGAGATCATCTGATGGTAGGATAAACAGGTCACCTTATATTTGGTGCAAATAGACTTATGCTTGCATAGTCAACCTACACAAACATGACAAAAAATTACATGTAAATTAATGGGTTATGAACCATTACTAAATCGGCTAGAATACAGTTCACATCATGAATCATTTAATTTAAGTGCATCTGTGAGCATTTTATAATTCATCAATTCATCAGAAGCAAATCAAGAACAAAACATTGCATTTATAATGATAGACAATTCAGAAATATATACAATTAATATAAATTTACACATATCAAGTTACCTAAACATATCATCATTTATGCACACATCGGTCTAATTTTGATCAAGTAAGCTAAGTTTCATCTAATTACCAAATCAATCAATAATCTTTACCACAAATCAGCAGTAAATCAGGCTTAAAAAACAATACCTTCTTATTACGATAAGCTTGCTTCAACTCATCTGCTGAGGCACTCTGTGAGACCCCCAAAAGCTCATAGTATTTTGTATTATCACTCTTCTTAGTTGCTCTCCCAAACATCTTCAATTATTATTATTTGTTTCAATCTTATTCAATTGACCAACAATATTAGTGATAGCAAAACAAGACTTCAAGAAGCGAAGAAAAAACCTGCAACATTTCAAAAGTGCTAAGTTAGACATATTCCAAACTATGTTGCTCTATTGAAATAAAATGGACAAATTTCACACTTTAGATTATTAATGAGGCACATTGAAACTCACAATCAAGGCATTGTCATCTTTTCCACTAAAGAGTCTAAACTAATGAGCTACCTCACCTAGTCACCTTCCATATATATAAATCAAACTACACAAAAACTTTACTGAACTCCAGCAAAAGAAAAGTCCATCAGTTACACATTATGTGATTATGACGTACAGAGCTTCTAGCTATAGTTTTGAAAATTCAATACTTAATATTTGTCAACTGTCCTATCTAAGTACAGAGTGGAATAACAACTACAGAAAAAGAAATCTGAGAACTGAAAGAATGAATTGATCTATTTTTGTTTTTTTTAATAAACATGGAGGATGTAAAGAGAAGATGAATACTCACTGCTCAATTACAAAGCCTTATATATAACAACTAGAATATACGAATTAAACGACATTTTACTGTATGAATGTACTTTTATAAAAAAAAATTGTGAACCAAACATTTCTATATTAAAATAGTTTTAATCAGGCAACTAAAAAAGCTAATAGGACTCTAGATGTTATAACTTATAACGACAAACAACCATATATGATGTCTCTACATAGCAAGTTTCATAGAAAAGGCTTTACTTTTAGATTTTTAACTGTATATTCTAGTTGTTATATTTAAGTTATTAACACATGTTACATGTTGCAACAACTTTTTAATAAACTAATGAAAACACGTGATTATAGATGATTACATATGTCTTCCTTCATCTGAAAGTGTATAATATTACTTTGTGTGTTAGGGTGTACCATTGCAAAAGTCTAATATAATTAATCTATCTTTTTCTTGTGAATTCAAACTAGGGAAATAGATTATCTAGTATAATTGTAGAATAAAAGTTCCCGGTAAAAACATCCCCATAGATTATCACGCCTTTACATCGATCACCGTATGGCTTCCTTAACAGAACTTCCTACTATCCTATTTAGTCAACCTACATTCCCGTATAGCTAATTGACAACAACCGCAATCATATTTACCATTATATAAGTTATCCTATATTTAAAAAGAGCTCTATCTTTACAGTAAAAAATACTCATTTTCAAACTAACATGACTTAGCTACAGCATTAGGCAAATTGATTCACAAATAGAAACAAAAACTTTATCAAAATAATAACAGTAAATAGCAAGAATTTATTATGCCTAAAACCACATAAATTAATTGCAAAATCGTGTACTAACTATGACCAGAGGCTGTTAAATCTGGCTAGTGTGGCGGCAACAGAGATGGTGGGTTCTTTCTTCTTGGTGTGTTGTCGACTGAAAATATTGGAAACACCTAACAATAGATCGAAGAAACATTTAATTGAATTGAAACCCAAGAAATTGAATAAATTAATATGGTACATATATATTACCGACCTTACTCAATACGTGGGTGAGGTTGTCTAATCTCTGAAGATACAATGGTGACGGTCATGTGAGCACTGGTGTATCGGAGGTGGTGGTGTTCTTTGTGTTAGGAGAATGAGAAGATAAAATATGATGTGTTTTTGTTAGGGTTTTTGGGTAATTGAAAATCTAAAATACATAAGAGGGAAAAGTGCAAAATATTTGGCGCTGAAGAATCTCAAAAATTTTGGGTTTATACCGGTGTTCAACAACTAACTGCCCCGATTGAGTATATTTTAGACCCGTGGAGATGATATGCACCGGTAGGGTTGAAAACGAGCCGAGCCGCTTATGAAAAGCTTGAGATCGGATCGGTGAAAAGCTTGAGCGAGCCGAGTCTAAACGAGCTCGAGCCTAAGTTTGGGCTTATTTAATAATAAAGCTCAAGCCCGAGCTCTATACAAAAAGCTCGAGTAGGCTCGCGAGCCTAAACGAGCCCTAGAAATATATACGTATATATATTATCTATATGTATAAACGGGCTTAAAATTAGTAAATGAGTTCGAGCTTTATGTAATTAACGAGCCGAGCTCTATTTGAACTTTGTTTTCTATAACACACCATATAAATTAGCCGAGCTCGAGCTTGTGAAAAATCTCACGAGCCGAGCTCGAGCACAAAATATGAGGCTCGAAATGAGCTCGAGCTTGTGAAAAATTTCACGAGCCGAGCTCGAGCTCAAAATATGAGGCTCGAAACGAGCTCGAGCTTTATATATATAAACGAGCCGAGCTCGGCTCGTTTCCACCCCTAACACGGGTCTTTGGGGGTGTTTGTTTAAGCTTATATATGAGTTTTTAAGCTTTTTTTATTTCGGCTTATAATTCATAAGCCTTAATGTTCCGGCTTATTTTGAGACTTACAGGCTCATATAAGTTTATCATATCGTAATAAACTTATATAAGCCACAAGTCTCAAAATAAGCCGGAAAATTAGGGCTTATGAAATATAAGCCGAAACACATATAAGCTTAAACAAACACCCCTTTATATGATTTCACATTTAGACATGGGTTTATTATTTGCACATGTCTAAATGAGTTTGGGTGGGTGAAAAAATCACTTGAAGACCCGTGATTATCATAAGAGATATATGGAGGTCTAAAACGCCTAATTTGTAGTAGTGCCCAACCCTAAGTAACCGCAATATCCACTGCGACTGGTTTCTATCAAAGTTAAAAAAAAAAAAAAAAAAAAAAAAAAAAAAAAAAAAAAAAACCTATTTTTTTTTTGTTCAGTAATTATAGTTATTCGAGGTTTCACGATTTCGTCGGTCGGATTACGAAGGAGTGTTAGGTGCCAAACAAGTATATATTAGTGGTCTCGGTTTAGTTGTGCAACGAGCCGATACCCATTAGGGTTTACCGTTGATGTCCCATGTACTCTATTTATAGTTGATTGATAATATTGAATAAGATATTTCTTTTGTTGGGGATAACGACTCGGGTTTACATATTTCTTTTGTAAATCTTTGAGAAAAATACGTGTTGATTTTAACAAATCACAACCTATGGTATGTAACTCCGGTAGTACACTTGGGTCATATGAACCGGTGATATTGCCCTGTTGTGGTCCTTTATGAACCTTAATGAGGAATCTTTGATATGATTCCTTTTGCTATGAACCTTAATGACGAATCTTTGCTATGAAACTTTGATTATGAACCTTTGATATGCTTTTCAAAACCATTTGATATGAACCATTTGTTATGAACAGTGTTGCAAAAAAAGTTCTACTATACAAGGCCGATTAATCGCTGATTAGGTGCTACAAGGCCACCGACATTGCCGATTTATGTAACTGGGTCAAACAAATAAGTCAACCATGGTCAACGACTATCAACGGCGGTCAATGTTGGTCAAACTTGCCGGAAACCTATAAATCATGCCAGAAGTACCCAACACTCACTCTAAACTTATTTTGATCACTTATAGTAACTGTTTAAGTCTATTACAAGTTGTTTTTTAGAAAATACATTGCCGTAAATACCAAAAACTCGTCGGAAATACACAAAACTTTCCGAAAATAACTAAAATTTGTCAGTAATGCCAATCCGATTAATCACCGATTAATCCCGCCCAGACCGATTACAAGCTACAAGGTGGTCGACCACCCGACTACTGATTCGTGATTTTTGCAACAGTGGTTATGAACCTATTGGATATGAACCTTTTGATATGACACTCTGATTATGATATGATATCTGACTCCCAGTTTCAAATCCGAGCCACCTGATATGTTCCTTTGCATGCGACACCCTATTCATTTGATTTGACGCCACCTGATATGTTACTTTTGTGTGAAACAGAAGCCATCTTAGATCGACAAGATAGGGTCATGAGAAACCAAGTTTTCACGTTTTGCACAATTTGATACGTCCTCATTTCGTTACATGTCAATTTCGCGGACGAAATTTTTTTTAGAGAAAAAGAGTTGTAAAACCCTAAATCCTGAGTAATTTACGTACAATTTTAAATTTCCTAAAATAACGATACAAGTAATTTTAAACTCGAATATAATTTAACGAATTAACCGTAAATCCATAAAATTATAACGAAACGTCATTTTAGAAATCTTTGAACAAAATTAAACTCCAAAAACATTTTATGACATAAATAAAATACGAGGGAATTTTAAACGCTTCGTAGACATTTGTTTTGGGTTGTTTTCTTTTATTTCACAATCATAAATAAGCAAAGGAACCCAAGTAACTTGGCCCATGAAAGTCCTTAGCCTTTTTGTCCATCTTCGATCCACACAACAAGATAAAACAAGGATCCGGTGTTATTTTTTTCACACCATACGCAACACAGAAAAAAAAAAATAAACCCTAACCCTAAAAACAATGAGTAGCGACATTCAATAATTCTGGTGGGTTTCTTTGCTGTTCAAGACCAAGATTAAGGAAGAAGAAGATTTTGAAAGCTTGTAGATCGTGGTGTTCTTGGCCTGGTTATATTCTGATTCGTGGGGTTTGTTTGGTTCCCTTTTGGTCTCGTTAGATCAGCCTTCAAGGTATTCTTGGTCTCTTTTGTTCCTGCAGCCATTTGACACACATGGTTATACATAAAATCAGCAGTAAACATGCTATACCAACTATAATGATCATACTTTGTATCTTTTGTTTGGCCTCGTTAAATTTGAATACATATATCACATAATCGCGTCACATAAAATCATGAATAAGTTACATATATGTTGACTGTTTTGGCTATACGAATATGGTTATTATTCACATATTAGACCTGGCCTTGTAACCCTAATAAGCACATCAATAAGTGACCTAAATTCTGGAAATAAAACCCTAGTATTAATTAAAGAGGATTAGGGCGAAAAGGGATTAAGATTGTGATGTTTCTGTTTCAAAAGTTGCTGTCATAAATTTTGGGTCGGATTGATGGCTGTCTAAACAGATGTTTCCAACGTGTGTTTAAGTGAATTTTGAGTCTAAACATGAGTACTACTTGTCTACTTTCTGGAAATATAAGTTTCATGATAATTAGAGGTCGGGAGGTAAGCTTTTTGATTTTTATAAGATTAAGTGTCAAAGCTGATTAAATCGGGTCTGAAAATCAGTAGAAGTTTTTTATTTTTCATTTTCAAACAATAAGGAGTTAGGATCTCTCCTTTGACAAGAGTAATATTTGGGTTATCTGTGACTTCCTGAAATTTTTGTAGATTTTTCTGAAGTGTATGAATGGGCTAACCAAAGTCAAACTTTCTGGGTATTTGTGCAGTTATTTTTCTGGGTAGGTCTGGAAAGGTGAATTTTTAAAAGGTACTTACACTTATTAATAAAATCTGCAAAAATTTGAGTAACTACTTAACTTATGTGGGAACCTCAGGAAAAATTGGGAGTGTCTCTGGAGTTCATTTGTGGTGTCTTAAAATTCGTGAGAAACTGACCCATAATTTTAAAATAAACCTAAAACGAGTAATGAGTATAACTATAAGTATAAATCATTAAAAACCATTTGTAACTATTGAAATAAACATATAAGTATTAAGTGATCCCTATTTCGTGTAGTTCATTTGAAGAGGCGGGACGTTGTTTCCTTGTGTTCATACATTCGTTTACTTTCCTTTCATACGCGTTAAGGTACAGATATTCTGACCTTTTCAGTAAAGGTTTCTCATGATTTTTCCTTCCCTATCTTTGACTGCTTGTTTGACTATGCTATGTTTGCTCTGAGCCTCCTTTTGATGGCTTTCCTACATTGATCTGTTATATACTATATTGAACCCTGCTATGTTTTCCTTAATTTATGACACTCTGATTATTTCATGGGAACCCTTTCAAGGAGTGGAAAGTATTGTCCGATTTATAAACCATGGAATAAAGTTGACGCTGCAAAAAAAAAGCTTTGCTTGAACTCTTAAAGGTACACAATGTTAAATTTGTATGTTAATGAATAAAGTATTTGTTTTCTAATGTGAGCTATTACATTTTTTAGACAAAATTTGATATTCCGGAAGCTGGAGAAAAATAGATATTGCAATCATTTGGGCGGAAGGTGAAGAACTGGAGGGCAAGAGTTAAGGAACTCTACCATGATCCGTCTTTTTCAGTTAAGCAACAAATAAGCTCTAGGCCAAAGCAAGTGCAAAAAAAACAATGGAAGAGACTTGTGAAGTATTGGAATAAAGAAAACACTAAGGTGTGAAATACTCTTCCACTTTAAATAACATTACTTAATTTCCCATTATGACATTTTACTTTCCTGCTGCAGAGTTTAAGTGAAAAAAACAAGGCGAATCGGGCAAAAAAGAAGATGATCCAAAGAACCGGTAAAAAAAGTTATGCTCGCGTCCGTGAAGAGTTAAAGGTAACTGTATGGAGACAGTGGGATTGTTAATGTATCCTGTCGATATCCACTGTTAATATTCATTTTCTTTTTATTCATACAGACATCTTTGGGACAAGATCCAAGTCGATTGGATCTTTTTAGTGCATGCTTCTCCAAAGATGGAAATACCAAAAATGTTGACACTGCAAATGCGATTGTAAGTAATATGCTTTTATATTTGGAAAAGTGTATTAATAGCAGAAGTTAAACACAATATGCTTTTTTTCGTAATACATGCCTTTCCTATATGTTGTTTATGCTGATATAAAATGCAGGATGAAATGAAACGACTTAGTGATAATCTGCCCGAGGGTCGGGGATGAAGTTTTCCTTAAAAGCATTCTAAACTCAACCGAGACTGTAGCAAAAGGATGGGTGAGGAGTTTGAACCCAAATGATATAGTTGGTGGTACAGAGATTGGACGAGGATGGTGTGAGTTAAACGTTCAAGTACCAACAAAAAGAGATGAAATGTTGGTGAGACCATATGGGTTATTTGCCACAATTGAAGACTGTGTTGGTGCAACCATAGCATGGACTTGTCCCTTTATCTCGGTATGTCTTTGTTAATCTTGTGATACCAATAATTTTACTAACATGGAGCTTAATGCTTATACATGGGTGTTTATTTGTAGGTGGTCCGTGAGGATTGAGAAAGGATGCATGATGACCCGGGACTAAGCTTCTTGTTGCTTTAATTTATTGTTTAATGTTACAAGACTTTATGTTGGATAGTGTCTACCTTATTTATGTTTAGTGCTTTTGTTATGACAATTGCTTTTTTGAAATACAATTTCGTTTTATTCATTTAATAATTAGTTGATGTTTTATTCATATCGTAATAATAGAGTGTGCATGCTGAAAATAGCGTCCTATCATATGACTTGTCAGGACTTTGAAATTGTCCTATTAAAGTTATTAACCGTCCTAACAATTAACTTTTAAGGACACTTAACATTGTAAAAGTGTCATAATATGTTGTTATTAGGACGTTATTTAGGTTGTTAATAGATATTTTATACGACCAAAAAATTGGTTTCATAATCTTCTTTGAGATATTAGAACCCTTTTCTTGGTGCTAAAGTAGCTATAATGTTATATGATAAGCGTCCTAACAATTATCTTTTAAGTACGCTTGTATGTGTATCAAAAGATTAAAATTAGGTAACCACGTTTTACAACATTGTAAAAGTGTCCTAATATGTTGTTATTAGGACGTTATTTGGTTGTTCATAGACATATTATGCGACCATAAATTTGGTTTCATAATCATATTTGGGATATTAGGACCCTTTTCTTGGTGTTAAAGTAACTATAATGGTATATGATAACCATCCTAAGAATTAACATTAAAGGACGCTTGTATGTGTATCAAAAGATTAAAAGTAGGTTACCACATGTTAGAACATTGGAAAAGTGTCCTAATATGTTTTTATTAGGACATTATTTGTGTTGTTTATAGACCTAAAATGCGACCATAAAATTGGTATCATAATCTTATTTGAGTTATTAGGACCCTTTTCTTGGTTGCTAAAATAGCTATGATGTTACATCATAAGCGTCCTAACAATACTTTTAAGGACGTTTTTATGTGTCTCAAAAGATTAAAAGTAGGTAATCACATGTTAAAACAATGTAAAAGTGTCCTAATATAGTTTTATTAGGACGCTATTTGTGTTGTTCATAGACATATAATACGACCATAAAATTGGTTTCATAAGGGTTAGGACGCTTTGGACCTATTACAACCGCCTTACATGAAACGCTTTTATCCTTGGTCCTATTAAATGAAAGGTCCTAAAAAGTACCATTTTATGACGCTTATGGGGGTCCTAAAAAGCCACTTTTCTTGTAGTGTAAGGGGTGATCTCTAGTCCATTTGTGTGTCGAAGGATGAAGTTGATAAGTATCTCGCAAGTGAGCAGGACCCAAATTGTGTGTGGATGACTCAGCAATGTCAGGGACAGGTTGAGCATTTGCAAATGGGTTAATGAATGGTTCTGGGTCATGCTCGGTGGGTTGTGGAACTGATAAAGGTATGGAGTCTCCAGCTGATTGTCGTGAGTTGGACCCGGTTTGTTCTGTTGTTGTAGGTGATATGACTGGAGGACCGTCTCTTCCAACAGTAGTTGTTGTTTGTTGAGGTGTATCAGGTACTTGATGTTGATCAAGATGTGCAGCGGAATTTGGTGTGGCCTCAGATGGACGGTTAACAGGCGTATCATCAAACAATGGAGCAAACAAGGTTTCCACTTCTTGACGAGAAAATGACAATGGTTCAGCCGAAGATACTGGAAAGTTAAGACGGTTGGTTGCGGGTCCTAAGCTGTTTTGCTCAGAAGCCATTTGAGTGAGTTCATCAAAATTAGCATGAATAGTTTCTTGAATTTCCCGAGTACGATGATTCCATATCCGATAGCCTTTTGAATTTTCACAGTATCCTATAAATATTCCAATGTCAGCCTTTGCTTTAAGTTTACCTAGTTCATCACGATCATTGACTGGGTAGCAGAAAGCTCCGAATACATGAAAGTGACTAATGTTTGGTTTCCTTTTGTGAACAATTTGATATGGGGTTTTGTGATGGCGTTTTGTGATCATGCAACGGTTTTGGGTGTAACAGGCGGTTGAAACAGCTTCTGCCCATAAGTAATCTGGTAATTGAGCATTGATTAACATCGTTCGAGCAGCTTCCACTAACGTTCTGTTGCGTCTTTCGACTACTCCATTCTGTTTCGATGTACGTGGAATAGATGTTTGATGTTCAATTCCCACTTTCTCAAAATACGACCTTAGAGTCTGATTCTTAAATTCTGTGCCATTGTCAGTTCGAACAATTCTGACTGTGTTGCGAAGCTGAACTTGTATTTTGGTGAGAAAGGTGATGATCATTTGTGGAGCTTGATCTTTACTTCGAAGAAAATAAACCCAAGTCCAGCGAGAGTAATCATCAACAATTACTAAGATGTAGCGTTTACCGTTGATCGTTTGAACACGCATCGGACCACACAAATCCATATGAAGCAATTGTAAAACATGATTAGTACTATGTTCAGGTTTTGAGGGAAAATGAGCACGAGTACTTTTTCCTTGTTCACAGGCTGGACATAGATGATCTTTGGCATAACGGAATCTTGGAAAGCCTTCAACTAATTTGTGACGAGCGAGATCAGTCATCGTTTTGAAATTCAAATGAGAAAGGCGTTTGTGCCATAACCAGGATTTAGTCGTTTCAGCTTTGGATAGAAGACAAATTGGAGATGAAGCGATCATGTCAGACATTGAAATTGTGTAAAGGTTAGTGCCACGTTTGCCAGACATCAAATCATTGCCTTGTAGATCACGAACAAAACAGGTTTTCTCGCGAAATGCTACTTCTAAATCTCCATCACAAAATTGACCGACTAAAAAGAGGTTGTGACCCAAGCCTTCAACATAATAAACTCTGCTAATTTCAATATTCCCATGCATGTAGTCTCCGTAACCCATGATTAAAGCGTACTGATCATTCCCGAATCTGACAGTTCCAATAAACTTTGAGACAAAGTTTTTTAACAGTTTGAGATTGCCTGTCATATGTCGGGTGCAACCGCTATCAACAATCCAGAGAACAATCTGAACCACCTGCATCAAAAGAAGACGACAGAGATGGAACAGAAGTAAGGGTGGAACCCGAGGAAATTGTGGGTTCCTGTTGGTTAGAAACACAAATATTTAACAATTTAGGAATCCATTTAAAATTTGGTTTGTATTGTAACCAACGTTGCCAGTCCCAACTAGTTTTTGCTTTGTTCTTAGTGAATGCACTAGCTTTTGGTGTGTTCCTAGAATTGTTGATTGCTGATTTTAGGTTGACTACAACATCATTTGAAACTGTAGTAGGCGTTTTTCTTAAGGTAGACTTAGAGGCATTAGTGGACCTAGAAGAAAAGCCGGATCTACGTTTCTTTTTACGGTGTAAGAGGTTATTAGCTACACATTTGGTATGATCACCAGATAACACACTTTTACGAAAAAACACACAAGATGCATTAATATTCAAAACATTAGAAGGTTCAGCATTCGTTACATTAAGATTTGGATTACAATTTGCCAGATTAGAATCTAAATCAGATGCAATATGAGTTTTATTCGAGTTTCTAAGGTGAGCTTCTACTTCTTGCACTTCTAGTGTTCCTCTTCTACGTTGCGAGAGCCTACTCTTTTTATTCTTCTTAACGTTTTTTGGCTTTGGGCTGCTAACGCTCTTAGGGGAAACTAGACCTGTAACACCCCCAATTCATGATGCAGCGGAATTCAACTTGGGTGTTACTCGACGGCACAACAGTCATAATAATAGAAAACGATCTCTAACCGAGTCGTAATAAAAAGAGTTGTCATTCATATTATTCAAATATATCAGAGTTTACATAGTAAGGTCCCAAAAGGTTCCATGTTTCAAAATACATCAATATAAAGTCTTTGATGTTTTTATCGAATGACATAATAGTTTATAGCCTTCTTCCTTCGGTACGTGCCCTTCCGCTCCATTCTTGATTATCATGGACCTGAAATACATGCTTAAGAGGTCAACACAAAGGTTGAGTGAAGTTCATAGAGTTTGTTTAACGGTTGAACACAATATGTTGGTAGTAAGAGTTAATTAGACTCATACTCATGTTATAAAACAAAACAGTTATTATTATATACTAAGCTCATGCAACCAATACGTTAACGGGTACCAATATCAATCGGCGGTTTTGTTGCCCCGGTAAGTACTTTGCCGTCATACTTAATGTTCAAATATAGTGCATTCGTTTGAACTAATCTGCTCAAACAAATGGGATTCGTCAATCCCAATAGGCCTATTCACAATACTCGCGCTCACTAGTTCTAGTGATTAAATGGTTCATGATAGGGGCCTAGGATTGGCAAGGTAGGTACTTAGTAATAATAAAACAATCAGGCAGCATACAGTTTCAAAGCATTGTGTTCGGTTTTTAAAAGTAGCATGTATTCCCCCCAAGGGTTTGTAAAACATTGAAGTAATGTAAAGTGGGGCTATGAACTCACCTTAAGTAGGATAGCAAGTAATGAAGGTGATGATTGGATCGTGTAGGTTTCTACGAGCAACCTATAATAGAATGTTGCGACTTAGGATCGGAGTGAAGAATATGAATAAGTGCCTATATATATATATATATATATATATATATATATATATATATATATATATATATATATATATATATATATATATATATATATATATATATATATATATATCTTGCATTATAGTCCATGATGTGGTATGATGTATATTGTAAGTCTTTGAAAGAAAAGATTCATGAACATGTATGTTTTGTATATCGTTTACTACCGTTCGGGCCGACATAATTCAGAAGTCATGTTAGTAAGCGTTCGAGGAGCCAGGACACTTTAATTCGTAAATCCACAACTTAACTCGACGGCTTACATAATGAACTCCTCACATGAGGCTCCCTACTATTGTAGTAGTTGATAAAATATATAGATATAAGTTTTGATCCGAAAAGTTACATGTCCGATATTTGAATAAACTTAGGAAAGTTTATTAGTACATGAAGATTGTTATTAGGGGTAGTTTCATAAGTCTTGTATGACCATTTTCTCTTGGTAATATCTCATGGTTCCTTTTTAAGTGAAGTAGATCCAAATTGTTTGTTCAAGTTATCGCCTAATTCATTGTTTCATGTTTACGCCTATGTAAGTTGGTATGGTCATTTCGTCATGGCCTAGCCATGACCTTTGGTCCTTGTTCCAAGGTCATGAGACACAACCTTGGCTCTAGCCATGGTGGTGGTCTTGATTATAGGTCACAAGACCTCTTGTTCCTTTTAAAGTATAACCAATATATAGTGACTTATATATATGTAAATAGCTGTTAAGAAACTGAGAAATATCTCACTCATAAAGCATTTTCAAGGCTCGAACTTCTTTATTCCTGAAGGAAAACGTGATTCCGGACAACTTTCGTGTTTTAACTTTTTCATGAAACGGACCAGAAAGACCTCTTTTTGCGTGTTTTAGGTTCTGTCACAGAAACATTTTAGGCAGTTTTGCCGGAAATCTTTGGTAACTTCAAATGGGCGTAACTTTTGACTCGTATACTCGTTTTAGGTGGTTCAAGTTGCTATGGTTTCCTTGTTAAGTCCTCTACTGTAATATGTAATAATCCAACATCAAATTTTTACCATTTTGATCAGGTCTTACCAAGAAAGTCACTAGTTTGCTTGTTTTAGTAACTTATCTTAACAATCAATTACAACAACATGTTTTAGTCATTTTTATACACCATGGACATTCATACAAGACATAATATAGCAAGAATAACATGTAAATGATATGAACATGATAAATTAACAAGAAGCATGTTAGGTTTAGGCTTACAACTAAGTAACAAGTAAGGAAATGGACTTTGATAGACTTGCTTCAACCCTTTTCACTTCATGCAATCTTTCTACCCTTGTAATCTTGAAAGATGGATGATGAAGGTTGAGGTGAATTGAGTGGATTTAAACTCAAGATAAATCACCAAGTATATTAGGTTTGGAAGTGTTTTGGTAACCTAAGATCAACTAGGGTTTCTATACTTGAACTAGTACTTGAACCTTGCTATAACTTTGAAGGAAATAAGCTAAGGATGGAGTGGTTTTGGTGTTGGTGATGGACGGCACAAGGAAGGGGGGAGGGGGCTATTTATAGTCCTTAGAGGAGGTTAGTTACTTAAGATATTTTCTTGGCAAAACTACACATGTAACCATCTTGGAACACTTTCCATAAGATCAAGCCACACCATGGGGTGACTCCCCCCCTATTGGTGGTTCACAAGCCTAGGGGGTGAGGTGTGCTTGGTCTTGATATTATCCTAAGATATTTGGTTGAAACTTGACTCCGGGAAATGCCAACCGTAAGTGATTAGGTCTCAAAACGTAAAACCGGGTGTCGTAAAATTATGAAACTTTAAAGTATTGTTAGACATGTCCATAAGTTCCATAATAAAATATAAAATGAGTGGTAGGTTCCGTTTGGGAGGTAAAACCCTGCTAAAACTGGAAACACGGGTCTAAAACGCGTAATACGTAAAATGTACGAATATTGCGTAAAATTGAGAAAAGTAAAATGTTACTTTTCTAATATGATATAAATGATTTAAAATGACTTATAATGTCTAGACTGGGCTCAGTCTAGTGTCGGTTGGTATTAAATGTCTTTTAGACATCAAACCGTAAGCCTAAAAATCACGAAATGACTTATAACATCAAGGGATGATTTTTGGTCAATGGAGGAGGGAAAAATATGTTGACTTATTCTAATAAGTTGAAAACTCAAATCATCTTAGAAACGCGGTGCAGGTATAGGCTAGGGTTACGGCTGAGTAAAAACGCTTAAAACTGAAAATTCCAGTTTTTCACGGCCGAGGTTTATTCTGGTCATATTTTTCTCAGTCATGATTTATTCTCAAATAAATCATGAGTGTGTCAAACATTTTTCTGATGTGGGGTCACCTGACGGGGTCGAATTTCGTTGTGCGTGGAATTTCTGAATGACGTTTTACCCTAAAACGTGTATTTCCTTAATATCTTTCACGAAAATGATCTGACGAATGTCAAACATTTAATTTTCCATGGAAATGATTTATCACTCGAGAATATGAAATAAAAATCAACTTTCGGGAAAATTTCGGAAAGAAATGAATAGTAAAAATGAATAGTAAAATTTTCCGGGAATAGTAATTAACCTGAAATTGCGAATTGTTATAAGACCTGTGGCAGTGGAAGAGCTGACATTAGAACTCTTAGAATGCTTATCCTTATCTGTTCTATTTATTTGAAACATTCCTGGTGCTATCACAGTGGTGTCAATAAAATTTCCTTTTTGAAGTAGCTTAATTTTCTCTTTTAAATCAATGATGATGTGTTTTTTGTCCTGAATATCAGACTCAAGTAAACCATTGCAATAACGAATGTCATCGCGGTTTTGTTGCCATTCGGCGTTTTCAATTTTTTAACTCCGCAATTTCATTTTTAAGTAGAAGACATTTGTTTTTGTGAGACTCAATCTTGGTACGTAGTTGCAATTCTGTTTCAATATTTTGAGCTTGACAGCAATCAATCTTTTGTTTGAGTTGACAAATTTCGTTTGAAAGTTTGTTTATCACATCATCACTGTTTTAACGCAACGTTTCATATTGATGTTTCAATGTTTCATTTTGTGACCTCAACAAAACAAGATCAGCACAGTATTCTGCAAATAATTCAGCATTGCTGGAATAATAGAGATCATTCATGAGAAAACTATGAATATCAGCTTGAAGAAGTTGTTCCAAGAGTCGATCAGAGTCTATTTTCAAAAATCGGTTTTTGCGTTGTTGAACCAAAATTGCATTTTCATTAAGAGCGAAAATATCTTTCATATCTTTAACTTCTTTTTGGAGTTCCTGTTCCCAACGAGTAGCACAATAACGCAAATTTTGAACTAAAGGCAGAATTTGTTTTTGAAAAATGTCTCGCTTTTCCCGCTCGTAAGCTGATTGAAAAGTAAGAATTTTAATTTGCGAATGATGTTCAATGACGTTTTCCAAATTATCGATGCCTTTCATGAATGTTTGAAAATAGTGTAAAACTTTACAGCGTGTAGGTAATGGTGTCACATGACCAGAAGATGGTAATGGACCATTTACTTGTGCCACGGGGTTTGACAGGAGCTCCATCGGAAGATGAAACATAAGACTCGGTAACATACCATGATTTCTCAGGTATTTCTCTTGATGGAACAAAAGATTTTGAAATGTGAGGAGCTTTTGAGTAATCATATGGTTTGCAATATTCAACTTGACTCATTTTTGATCGACTCTTCTCTTCTAGTTCGTATTCTTCCTCAGTATTATGTACAAAAACACGCACAACATTATTATCCATTAATTGGTCCATACTGTACAGCTTAGGAATTGTTTTGAATGCAGTGCTAAGAAAAGAGGATCTGTAATCGCCGAGGGCAAAACCTTTATCTGGTCTTGGTTTTAAAGTAAACTTTTTAATTGTTGTTACAGATTCCCCATGTTTATAAACGATATTTTGAAAAGCTTTAATTTGACGTTCGAGAACGAGATTATCATCAAGTAAAGAATTTTCTTTTTCTCGTTTTTGCACTTTATGTTCATAAAATTCTTGTTTGCAAGTTATCACCTCTTTTTGTGTTTTTGAAAGTTCCTGTTGGAGTTGAACAACTTGTTTTTAAAGATCGTGTTTTTCATTTTCCAATTTGGAAACCAATTTACCGTTTGACTCAACAATGTCATATATTTGCTTTTGAAGATTTTGTTCTTTGACATATGAATCCTGAAATGACTTTTCAAAGTTTTTTTCACGATGAACTGCATTTTGAAAGTTTGAAAGTTGTATTTTATAACATTCAATGTCCTTTTTCAAATCGGCATTTTCTTTCAAAACTTTAGTTTGCTCGTCCATTATGTGATTAGAAAGAAGTTGTTTAGCCGTAACTATACAGTCAGGAGCTGGATCAGAAGGAGGTTCATGTTGTTCAATATAGTCATTTTTGTCTTGCTCAATAGGATCATCAAATGAAACGACAGTGTCATCATCAAATATAACAACTGTGTCAAATTGTTCATCCTCTTGAGAAGATAAAAATGGTTCAGAAGGAACAACTTGCGCCTGATCTGATTCAGAAACAGAGGGTGATGCATTAAATTCTATGGAGCATGTAGTTAGGTCATTTACCTGAGACAAGCCATCAGTGGAGAACACTGGGCTTGAATCATTCAACTGATGCTCCTGCATGTTGGCCATAAGCATCACAACTGCATTGGCTTCAAGATCTTCCATATCATCATCATTTTAAGCATTAGCAAAGAAACTGTTCTCATGAGCATTGAAAGTTCCTTCCTTTTCATCTTTGAGAGCCATAAGTAATGTCTGCTTGTGAAACTGACTGCCGCGGGTTCTTGGGTGAGGGCATGCAGTTGCAATATGACCTTTTTCGTTGCAGTTGTAGCACCATATCGCATTCCCAGAGACTGTGTTGTTACTAGCAGCATTGTCATTACTTCGCTGAGGAGCACTTGGATTGTTTCTGAATCCCCCATTGGTGTTGACTCTTTGTCCATACCCAAAATTTCCATTATACCCACCTGAACGTCCAGAATTACGGTTCTGAATCTCAACTCGACCATCTTGAACGACAACTTGATTTCTTGTATTTGATGAAGAACGAAGACAGTTGTTGGTTTTGTTGGAGAATTTGCTAAAAGCACGAGCAACAAGAGCAAGTCCTTGATTTAACGTATTGACGTCATCATCATCATCTTCAATCTGATTAGAGTAATACATGCTATCATGGTTGTCATATGGGGCAAGTTGAGTAGAAGCGTGTTGAGAAGTAGGAGGTTGCTGGGGACTGAAGTAATTCTGTTCCTGATCATAAGCATGATTAGACATCGGAGGATGTGAAGCATGAGTTTGAGCAACGAGTGCAAGGGGATTAGAAGTAGGTGGTGGTATATATCCTCCTCGGGTGACTTTATCTTTTTCAACTTCAGACTCATAGTGCTTAAGATAGTCGTACAACAAACCATATGGATCTCTATGAAGATTCTTAGCTTGTCTCACAAATGTCACATACTTTTGCCACTCAGGACCCAGACTACTAACAAACTTTGTATTGACAGCGATTCTTGGAAGAGGTACTTCATGTCTCTCTAAATCATTAACGACATTGGTGAAACGATGAAAGTAAGACTCAAGAGATTCCCCTGGTTCGATCATGATATTAGTGTATTCCAAGTAAAGTTTAGATTCCATGTCTTCCTTGTTCAGTTGTGTGCCTTGCATCAATAGATGGATGTGTTCCCACATAGCTTTTGCATTTGTTTGAGCATCAACACTTCTGAATATGATGTTAGGTATCCCTTGAAGTATGTAAGACATAGCATACTCATCTGCTTCATGATGGTGATTTTGTTCAGCAGTAAGTTGAGACTCAGGAACATGCATAGCAGTTGGAGCTACTGGAGGATCAGCAGATGGGTCATCGCAAACGTAGTTAACAGGCCAAGGAAACGGTCCTTCAAGGATAACTTGTTTCATGTACTTACCATTGGGTTTCTTGAGTTCAATAAACCTTAAGAACCGACTTGCCCACTGAATGTAATTTCCCGGTGTTAGCATTGGTGGGGTGTCAATAGAGCCTGCTTCGTGTCTGGATTGTTGAGTTGAAATGACTTCACACATCCTGTCAAACCAGTGAGTAGGTTTTGGTGGAGGTTGGCTTTGTTGTGGTGACATAGGATATGATTGTTGTATTGGAACCATCTGATGTTGTTGCATGAAATTATGTTGTTGTGAGTAAACCGGTTGTTGATAATATTGTGGTGATTGTTGATACTGTTGCTGTTGCTGATGATACTGTTGATTCTGATGTTGCTGAGGATGGTTAAAGTTGTAGTACGGTGGTTGAGACATATTGAAACACTTGTGTGAAAAGATGGATCTTGTAGAAGGTATAGGTTTGCCAAATCTCGAAAAATTAGCCCAAGTAGATGATTGCGAAATTATGCACTAAGAGTGATTTCGAAACTTTGTCACAGATCTTGTGATTGCGAAATTATTCACACTGAGATTTCAAAAGATTTTGGGATTTGCGAAAGAAAGGTTTCTCGAAACTTAATGATATTTTCGAAAACCTTGAGATTTCAAAAACTGAAGATGTTTTCGAAAACCTTGTGATTTCGAAAACTAAGAAATTTTCGAGAACACAATTTCACAAACACACTTTCGAAAGTTTACCAAAAGTCAAAGTACTTTTCTTTCTTATACAAGAGAGAAAAGACTGAGTCCACAATTCGTAAGCGATTTGAAGTACTAGAACACGATTTCGAAACTTGGTCAAGGAGGTGATTTTGAAATTTTGTAGAAATTTGTTTTTCAAGGAAAGCAATCCAAAAACGAGTTTTTAATCCAAGATTTTTGTACTTCAAGTTGTAAAATGATGAAGTCTTGAAGAAAGTAATAAACTTGACAAACTTTTTCAAAAATTTAAATAATTTCGAAAAAAAGTACAAAAATCAAATCGAAAATTTTGAAAGAAAAGTTGATACTTTTTTTGTTTGATATGATTTATAGCACAAGTTTGTAAGCAAAGATGTGATAAAAACCAAGAAACAAACAAGAAAGTACAAATTTTTAAACAAAATAACGAATAAAAAGGAGTTTAAGGATCGAATTTCAAAGAAAAACAATAACTACACCTTCATATGGTGAATGATACCACTTGTTAGGTCACCATATTGATTTCACACAAACAAGAATGAGATAGATATAAGGAGTTGGGTGAATATTTGATTAAAAGAAAAGTGAGAGCAAGAGTTTCCTTAAGATATCAAATAAACAACCAAGTTTACAAGAGACCTAAGACTAGTATTTATAGGTAAGGAGCTAGGGCAACACTCCTACTCCTTCCCTTCATACAAATCATATGGGCTTAAGGCCCATGGGCTAGATAACTTAAGTCTAGTAACCTTGTAAACATAAATGAAAGTAAATAATAACTTAAGCAACCTATTATTACAAATGACCGAGACTTGATAAAATAGTAAAACTTTGATCCCAACAAGCTTTTTGGGTCATGCCGGTTTCTATCGTAGGTTTATTCAAGATTTTTCCAAGATCGCCCGGCCTATGACCCATCTCCTCGAAAAGGATGCTCCTTTTATCTTCTCACCTGAGTGCGTAGAAGCTTTTGAAACTCTAAAGAAAAAGCTTACTGAGGCACCTATTCTTTTTACCCCCGATTGGGACTTGCCCTTTGAATTGATGTGTGATGCTAGTGATTATGCTATAGGGGCAGTCTTGGGGCAACGCAGGTCTAAACACTTTCAGCCTATACACTATGCAAGCAAAACAATGACTGAGACTCAAAATCATTATACCACCACTGAAAAAGAATTATTAGCTGTGGTGTATGCCTTTAAAAAGTTTCGGTCATATTTGATCTTGACCAAAAGCATAGTGTATACGGATCACTCGGCTTTGAAGTACCTTTTTGAAAAACAAGATGCAAAACCGAGACTACTTCGTTGGGTTCTCCTCCTGCAAGAATTTGATATCATAATTCGTGATAAAAAAGGAGCTGAGAACCTAGCTGCTGATCATCTCTCCCATTTGGAAAACCCCTATCAAGATGTCTTCGAAAAGAAGGAAATTAATGAAACCTTCCCTCTCGAGACACTCAGTGTGGTTGCCTTTCGTGGAGATTCTGTTACCCCATGGTTTGCCGATTTTGCAGACTACCTTGCGGGTAACTTTATTGTGAAAGGGATGTCGTCCCAACAAAAGAACAAGTTCTTTAAAGATGTGAAACATTATTTCTGGGACAACCCCTACCTTTTTAAAATCTGTGCGGATCAAGTCATCCGGCGGTGTGCATATGGTCAAGAAGCCACTGAAATTCTCAAGGCTTGCCATGCTGGTCCCACGGGGGGCCACCACAATCCAAATTACACCACCAAAAAGGTGTTTGACTCCGGTTTCTATTGGCTCACGATTTATAAGGATGCCTAAGAATTGGTCAAATCCTGCGACGCTTGTCAGCTTCACGGGAATATTTCACAAAAAAATGAAATGCCACAAAATGCAATACAAGTTTGTGAAATCTTTGACGTATGGGGCATCGACTTTTTGGGGCCATTTACATCATCTCATGGAAATAAGTACATACTCGTGGCTGTTGACTATTTTTCAAAATGGGTTGAAGCGAAAGCTTTACCCACAAATGATGCCCGAGTAGTTGTGAAATTCTTCAAAGCTCTTTTTGGTCGATTTGGAACTCCACGTGCTATAATTAGTGATCGTGGTACGCATTTTTGCAATGACAAATTCGATAAAGTCATGTAAAAGTATGGTGTAACTTACCGTCTTTCTACTGCGTACCACCCACAAACAAGTGGACAAGTAGAAGTTTTCAATCGAGGCATCAAGAGAATATTGGAAAGAACCGTTGGTGAAAATCGTGCATCGTGGTCGGATAAATTAGATGATGCACTTTGGGCTTTCCGTACAGCTTACAAAACACACATTGGGTGTACGCCTTACAAACTTGTGTACGGGAAAGCGTGCCATCTTCTGATCGAGCTTGAGCACAAAGCCTATTAGGCTCTCAAGCATACCAATTTTGACCTCAAAACTGCGGGTGATCATAGAAAAGTTCAACTAAATGAATTAAACGAACTTCGTGATCAAGCTTACGAGAACTCTTTGATCTATAAAGAAAAGACAAAGAAGATTCATGACTCCAAAATCCAGAACCGCGTTTTCAACGTTGGTGATCGAGTCCTTCTTTTCAACTCTAGACTCAAGATCTTCTCGGGAAAGCTTAAGACCCGATGGACTGGTCCATTCACTATCGCTAAAGTTTATCCTTATGGCACCGTCGAATTATCTCAAAATGAAGGTCCAAATTTCAAAGTGAATGGACATCGGTTAAAACATTACTTTGGAGAGGACATACCATCCATGGTTGTCCCGGATCTCCAAACATTCCCCAAGGACAATTGAATTTGGGGATCGAGTCAAGCTAGCGACTCGATAAACAAAAACAATAGCACAATACGGGTTTTCACCCGTATCTCTGATTTCTTTCTACTTTCTACCACCCTATGTGTGATTGTATGTACAGATAAATAAAGTGAAAAATGCAAAACGATATTTCCACAGTTAGCTTATAATATTATCTTCTTACGTTCAAAGAGTCGGCATAATAGCCGGGACTTTGAATATTGAGGACAATATTCAATTTTAAGTGTGTGTGTGTGTGGGGGGGGGGAATTCTAGCAAATTTTATCGCAAAATACTTTCAAGTACCCTCATTTTGGCCCAAAATTTTCAAAAATTTTTCACTTTATTTCAAAAATTTTGTGGTAATCAGTCTGCCGTGTCTAAATGACAAAAGGATTGGCTAATCCAGGAGCAAACGGCTCTTGGTAAAGATATCTCAAACCCGTTGATGGCTTGCAATTTGCCCAAAATTGTATGGTAAATCAACTCGCCATATCCCATAAAGTGAATGAGTTGGCTAGCCCTCAAGATTATGGCTTGTGGTAAAGGCAGTGGAAAAACCATAATTGGTAATCAGCTCACCAAGATGTTGACTATTCCATCAAGAGTTGGCTAGTCCAGAAGCAAACGGCTTTTGGTAAAGACGAATCAAATCCGTTGACAGCTGGTGATTTGCTCAAAATCACATGGTTATCAGGTGGACCATAGTTCTTACTTGAATCGATACATCTGGCTACTCCAGAAGTGATGGCTTTTGGTAAAGAGTTTCAAATCCATTAAGTTTTTCTCAGAAGATTGCTAGGGACTAGCAATAGTTTAGTGTGGGGGATTGATGAGTGTGTAAATACTCATCATTTTTATCGTATCTGAACTGCCAAAACATCCAAAAACACTCAGAAACGCATCAAAATACAGAAATTATCCCAAAATTGTGTTTTATATATTTTAGATGCAAAATGTTTAAAAACAAATGAAAAACGAACAAAGTTTGCATAATTGGCAGTTTCAGTCCCTCAAGTTTCATAAATTGACAAAACTAGTCCCTGAAGGTTTAAAACAAAAGAAAAGTCAACCTAAGGCATTGAAAAGTCAAAAATTATGAAAAACGATCCTTGGGTGAAAATTTTGAGAAACTTACATGTTTGGTCCCTGCAGTTTGAAATTTGGAAAAAATGGTCCTTGGGTTTAAAATATTGGAAATTTACAACTTTGGTCCTTTGGTTATTATTATATGGCAGGTTTGGTCCTTGGTTACCACTTTGGAAAAGTTCATTTCAGCCCCTGGATTTCAGAATAATTACATGAATGGTCCTTGTGCTTAAATTTCATACAAACCAAACGGATCCCTTAATAATACTCTCCCTAAATCCAAAATTAAACCCAATCCAATCCAACTCACAACCCTTATAACTCCCAAAGCCCACTCCACTCAAATCCTTGGCCCAAACCACAACCTAGCCCACCCCTCCCATGTTTTTAATATTACCTCAGTCAACCCTCACCCTTTGACCCGTTCCCTTCCAACTCACCTCCCACTCAAACCTACAAACAGCCAAACTCTCCATCATCACCCCTACCTTCACCACCTGCACACTCCAACCTCCCCCCTGCCTAACCAAACAACCACAACCCTCCAAAAATACCCCTCTGGCATCAATATATCAAAGAAAAAGCCAAATGCAATTTTGGGCGACAAAATACTCAAACGGCCAAGATAAAATGTGGGTGATCCTGTGGTCAAGAGATGAGCTGGGAAAGGACAAAGGGGTGCCCAAAACCCTAATTTGAGAGCCATAAAAGAGAAAGAGAAGCTGTGGTGGAGTTAGTTAGTTTTTTAGCTTATTGCCATGTAAAATTAGTTTGAATTTTCAATTTAGTTGTAATTTTCAGTTTCAAAATATTGTACTAAGTATTTTCAGTGAAATTAAATCTCATTGCAACTTTCAATTACCAATTTCCTTTTTCAGTTTAATTTATGCTAGTCTTTCCCTAAAAATCTCAATGTTATTGATGTTGTACTATAGTCCTGGACTTCTTAGGATCACATAGGATCCCAGAAGCTTATTGAAGCTTGTAGAGACCATAAAACTCAGAACTAGCAATAAAAATCAAAAATATAAAAATAGTCAACATAAGTCAACTGTGGTATGTTTGAGATTGATTCCAGGTATTCAGAGGCAATGCAGGGCAAGTTTGGAAGTGGATAAGCCTCTCTAAAGATAGGCTTCTTTGGAAAACCCTTTGTTCATGCTAAGGGTGTCTTGTAAGTTTTGGCTTATTTTGGTTCTTCTCAAAAATTCTAGTATTAGATCTGTCTTTTCTAGTTTACTTCTGTTTCATTCATGTTTCTTGCTTATCTGGGTATATCTAGAACTTTGTAATTTGTCCAACCTTAGTTTGTTGCTAAAAGTATTTCATCTGTTTAGTTTTTGCTTCTGATTTGCTCATAAGTTGTGAAAACTAGGAATTTGCTGAGACTAGTTGATGTTTGTTGTTGATTTTAATTAATTAGGTGGTGCTTAGTGATAATTCATGCTTACTGTATGTTGATTGTGGTCTAAACCCTCACACTCTTTGAAAAACACAAATAGACAACAAATAAAGGGGTGTTTGGCATTGTTGGTTTCACCTAGTTACAGTCTATCTCAGCTGATATCTTTGGTTACTATAACTTACATTAGGTGCTATTAGATCAGCTATAGCTTTAAAACCCAGTATCTTTTGTAGAAAAGTCAAAATCTCTTTCATATTTTCCTTGTGGTTTAACTGTCAAGGATAAAGACCACAAATCATTGAGATTAGTTAAATAAGTTGATAAGGTAGCCTGATTTAACTTCATGGTAACTTGAAACATTATCTTTAATCACTGAGGATCAACCAAATTTCATCTTGGTCAACTTTTGCAAAATTTCAAAAAGTCAAAAAAAGCCATAACTGTCAAATGAGACAGAATTTCTTGGTCATCTCTAGGCTTTGATATAGATTTGAAATTAGTGATTTTTGTTAATTTGAGTTATTTGTTAGCTTATTAATCTGAATCAAGAGAAAAATTGAAGTTTGAAACTTGTTTGCTTATTGAGAATTAAGCTCAAAGTTGGCCTGTTGAGTAATAAGCTCCCCTGCACCATCAGAATTGACCAACTCCCTTGTGGCCATAACTTGGTCATCATTTGACCATCAAGTTTAATTTTTGGTCATTTGAGGAGCCTGCTAGGCTGTTTTGTTTAGTCCATGCTTGATTTGCCCTTGTTAGCTTATTTAAGCTCCCAATTACTTGTTTGGGCACTATTGCTGGTTGTTCATCAATGATCACCACTGAGCTTGTTGATTTACTCTTCCATTTGATATTCTTGATTGGATTGTTGTTATAAGTTGTTTGTGTTGCTTGTGATCTTGTGTTACTTATTAAATTTTAGCTTTGTCTTTGTGCTTAATTGGTCAACTGCTTAAATTGTTCAACATGTTCCATCCATTTAACTCACTACACTGACAAATCAGTGTAGTTGAGCTCTTTTACAAGCCCAATCATTCATTTCTGAGCTTCAGCTTGTGTCCATTAGATTTTTGTGAAGCCTTGCAACCAATTTCAAAGTTTCAATTCATTGATAGCCTTTTCAAGCTTGTTCATTAGGGCTGCAATCAGCTTCTAAGTTGTCCCATTTCACTAAGTGCAACCAATACTCAGTGAATCCAAGGTTTTTCATAAGCTGCTCATAAGCTCTCTAGTGGGTCCTACCCTGAGAGCTTTGGCATTTTGGAAAGCCTACCACCTCTGCTAGCTACCTCAGTCCTCACCTAGTGCTTATCAGCTTATCTCATAAGCTCAATTAGCCCTTGAAAGTGACTGTAGGCCTGCCTGTTTGGGTCAGTTTTATGGGATTGCTTATTTGTTTAAAATAGCTTATTTTGTTAGATTTTCTTGTTGATTTAAGTTCAATTAAGTTCCTTTTAGCTGTTTACACCTTATTTTCTAGCTCTTATTCACAGCATAGCTTATTTAAGCCTCAAACCTTCACAATCAAGCTTATAAGCTCACTGTTTGGCTTATTTGAGTGCACACTGCTTATTTCTGAGCTTAAGTTAAAGTCCCTTCACAAAAGTCTCTTGTTTTAAGTAGTTTAACAGGTTTGTAAAAGAAAATTAAGAAAAAGACAAATTTAAATAAAGTGATAGCTTCTATTTAAGCCCTTTGGCTTATTTTTCTGCTTATTTATAAGCACTTTTCATTTTTAAATTTTTCTCAGGTTCCTTTTTAGTTTAAATAATTTTAGGATTTTTTTCAGATTTTTCCTTGTTCATTTAGTATTTTTTATAATTTATTTTAGTTTAAATCAATTAAATAATTAGTTTTAATTAATAATTAATAATTAAAAAGTAGAAAAATTAGGTTTTCTGTTTTAAAATTAGTTTTATAATATTTTAGATTTTTCTAAATTTAATTTTCATTTTTCTAGTTTATTTTCATAATTAATTAATAATTAGTGTAATTTAGTTAATTAAAAAGTAATTAATAATTAGTAATTAATTAATAGTAATTAATTAAATAGTGGTAAAATTATTTTTCTTTTTCTAAAAATTTTCTTATATCATTAGGATTGTAAAAATATAATTTTCACGTTCGTAGGACTTTATTTGCTCACGTTTCACTTTTTATTTTGCGCGTTCGCGTTTATTTTTAAATTCAAACGCGCGTTTTTAGGTTTACTTATGTTTCTAGGTTATCTGATTATCAGTAATTGTTCCAATAGTGTTTCTAAGCTATTCTCAATCATAATCTCGTAGTTTAATCATAATAATCAAATTCCTGATCCTCCTGTTAAATCACCCGATTACTTAAAATGTTTTTAATTACAATTGCTTACCTCGCTGGGACATAACGGCTCGGGAATACCCTATACTCCTTGGTTAGTTGGTTTTAGACGTTTGACTTGGTTGACCATCACCTGTTCAACTTAGTTGACCGTTCAGAACCAACCGATATATATATATATATATATATATATATATATATATATATATATATATATAGAGAGAGAGAGAGAGAGAGAGAGAGAGAGAGAGAGGTGGGTTCATAAAAAAAGTCCACTTTGATAGAAAAGTGTACAAATCAGCCCCTCCTTTTTTTCACACCAAACTACAGGGGCCTAATTGTATTTTCCTTCATTCTTTAAGGAGGTTTTGTAAATTCGCACCCTACCCCCACCACCCCACCCCCCCGGAAAAAAAAAAATCCCGCCACATTTTTTTTTTGGCCAAAAAAAATTTTTTTTTTTTGGTCAAAAATTTTCCCGCCAAAATTTTATAACCCAGATGAACCTTTTTTTTTAGTGCATCTCAGTTATAAAAATTGGTGCATCATAGTTATAACTGAGATGCACTAATTTTTATAACTGAGATACACTAAAAAAAGGTGCATCTGGGTTATAAATTTTTGGCCGGAAAATTTTTGGCCCAAAAAAAAAAAAATTTTTTTGGCCCAAAAAAAAAAATTTTTTTTGGCGAGAAAATTTTTTTTTTTTTTGGGGGGGTGAGGGTGGGGTGGGGGCATGTTTTAAGACATACCCCTGAAGTTTGAGATGTTTCAAATTAAATCCTATAACTTTTTTTCTCACTTTTCTACCAAAGTGTACTTTTCTCTAGAACCTTACCCTATATATATATATATATATATATATATATATATATATATATATGGGGAAATCATGCCTACTTTACAAAGTAGGTAATTTGCCTACTTTCCTTTGAAAAAAATAAAAAATATTTACAATTAACCCCTTGCAGATACATGTTTTCCCTATTTCAGTCCCTGTCCTCTCCTTTTTTAACAAAAGAAAGTAGGCAAGTTGCCTACTTTGTAAAGTAGGCATGATTTCCCCTATATATATATATATATATATATATATATATATATATATATATATATATATATATATATATATATACCCTTATTTAAATAAACACCTGTATTAAGAAAGTAACAACTTGCACGTAATTCATTAGTAGTTGGCGAAAACAAAACCTAAAAATTAAAATTAAAAATCCGGTAATCATCAGGTCAGTCGATACGCCGCATCTATAGGATGAGATGCGACGTATCGAGCCTGGAATAAGTACGAATCAGAAAATCAGATGCGTCACATCCTTAACCAGGGATGCGCCGCACTAAATAAACTGACAGAATCTTTTAAAGTTTGAAAATAAAATAAAATGCATAAAACAAAAGATATGATTTGTTCAGTTGATACGCCGCATGTATAAGATGAGATGTACCGCATCTACTGTAGATTTGACAGACTCGAAACAGAAAAACAGTAAATGATAAATCCGGGTTGTCTCCCGGTGAGCGCTTTTTTTTATTCCAGAGTCTTCAAGTTAGGCTCACGTTTAGCTCCTACTTTGCATCATTAACGTTCAAATGCCACTTCATAATATACTTGCTAACCAATTCATCGTGGACATATTCAGATCCCAATTTCAACACTCCTTCGTAGAATCCCTTCATCTTTTGATACAGATACTTGATCCCATTCTGTTCGTCTTTATCATATACATAAAGAAATGGTGAAAATTTGTAGCAATATTTGTTAGTGGCGTGTTTAAAGCTTAGGTGAGTGCTAGGCATCATAAAAGTAATAACGTCGCTTCCACTTTGAAAGGTAATTCTTCATTCAAATCTTTTGGCATTAATAGTGATTTCCCTGCAAAATGGTTTTCCAATAATCACATCACCCATCTCTTTATCACGATAGGCATCCATGTCTTCCACTATTGCGAAATCTGTAACAACAACAAATCTTCCAACAAAAATAGGTACATTTATAAAAGCACCGACTACGTTCTTTCATCTATAATCAACCTTTTTTTTCATAATAGAATTATAAAAGGTTTTTGACATCACATTAATTGGTAAAACATGAAAGAAATTAGCGCTAATTTGTTTGTACCCTATCATGCAAGGAAATTGTAAATTGTACACACAATCAGCATGGATTCTTTACCGTAATCACAAAAACTAGGATATCCCTCAAATTCATCATAATTCTTAGTGTTGATCATATTAATTCTAGGCATATCCACAACTTTTCCATCCTCAATTTTGGGTTTAAAATCCTCCATGAATTGATCATTGATTCCTAATGGTAAATTAAGATCATTTAATTCAATGTAGTCGCCATCATAGGCCTCAAATGATTCATTATCTACTAAGGTTTCTCCCATAAGCCTAGCTTCTAGATCGAGGTCCATACGTTCTCTTAATCCTAGCGCATAAATGTTTCGAATAATGCTTCTAGTTGGATTTTGGCACTTATAGAATAGTTTATGGTTTCCTACATTTAATGAGATTTTTCTTTTGAAAACATCTATCTTAGCATGAGAAGTAGACAAGAAAGGTCTTCCAAGGATTAAAGGAATCTTAACATCCTCGGGTATATCTAATATAACAAAGTCTACGGGGAACACAAACTTCTCAATCTTAACTAGCACATTCTCTGCTATTCCCTCAGGTCATTTTACCGTTTTATCAGCCAATTCAATCAATAGCTTAGTTGGTGTTAATTTTCCTAAGCCTAGAGTTGTGAATGTCTTAAGCGGCATTACACTAACACTTGCTCCTAAGTCAGCTAAGGCATTATTGAATGACATGTTATTAATAGAACAAGGTAAAGTAAAACTTCCTGGATCTTTTTCTTTGTGGGGCAAGGCTTTGTGATCAGCTGCAGAGTACTCTTCTTTCATTGTAGCCTTGATCTCCTTTTCAATCTTTGCCTTTTCTTTGAGCAACCTTCTTAAATTGACTGAAGAGTTAAAGAAAAATTCGGGCTTTGCAGCATCATTACCATTCATCAACCTTCTAGGAAATGACACATCAGGCATGATTTCTTCGGCTATGGTGATTGCTTTGACATGATCTCTTGGGTTTGTTTCAGTTGAACTAGGCAATCCTCCAATTCCCCTTTCTTGAAGTACCTTGCACATCTGACCAATTTGTTGTTCCAATGCTTTGATCGAAGCTCTTTGATTTCGTGTGGTAGTATCGGTTGAGGCGCGGATTTCTTTGATCAAAGCCATGTTTTCCTCATGTCTCTTAGCAGCATCGGCCATTATTTGCTTCAATGTATCATCCAAAGTTTGCCTTCTTTCTTGATAAGAGGGATTAGAGTTGTTTCTTTGGTAATAACCAGGAGCAGCTTCCCTAAATCTTCCTGAAGGTTGGAATGGTTGACCAAATTATGTATAATATGCCTCTTCAAATGTTTCATCCTCTTTTTTAGAAGGGCAATCCTTGGTGTAGTGGGGTCCTTGGCATACTTCACATCCAACTTGAGCAGCATAAGCTTTCTCATCTCGTTTATTCATTTCCCTACTAAGTTTATCCAATTGAGCTTGAATGGTAGCAAACCCATCAAAGTTAGTATTGCCCTTGGATCTAGTAGAGGTCCCATCATACCATTTTTTAGAATGATCAGCAGCTTCTTGGATGGCTTTTCTGGCATTTTCTGCGCTCATCTTTGGTATAGCTCCTTTAGCATCCAAGATTTGTCTAGTTGGCACGTCCAATCCCTAATAAAACAATGTTATCTCCTGAATAGGACTTAAATAGTGTTGAGGACATTTTATCAATAAATCCTTATATCTTTCCCAAGCTTGATAAAGGGTTTCATCAGGCTCTTGCTTGAAGTTGTTGATAGCCTCCATTTTTTTAGTAGTCTTGGCAGGTGGACAGTATCTTTTCAGGAGTTTGCTCTTCAAGTCATCCCATTTTTCAATAGAACCAGCTGGATCATTCTTTAGCCACCTATTAGCAGCACCTGTAAGAGAGATTGGAAAGACTCAAAGCATAAGGTGGTCAATATTGACTTTCTCAGTAGTACATAAATCAGCAATTTCAAGGATCTTCTCTACATGTTCATTAGCATCTTTGTGTTCCGACCCACTGAAAGCATTATCTCTTAGTTCCTTGAGAAATTGACCCTTTAATTCAAATTTGGCCCCATCATCCAGTTTACGCCTAGAAATCCTCGAGCTAAAGTCGGCTCGAGTTTTGTTCATGTATACCTCTATTGTTGGTTCCGTCATTGCTTCTGTTATTCCTTCTTCTTCCTGTTCAGAAAAATAATCAAGCTCAAATGAACTTGAAAGATCAAAGCTTTTTGTGTTGAAAATCTTCTTAAGCGAATGAAAAGCTCGTTCAGGTTCTTCGAATGGTTTAGTTAAGTTCTTAGTTGAACTTCTGGTCATGCACTTCCTGAAAATCACCACAAAAGCATCAATAGGGTATGTTCAACAAAGTAGAATATCAGAAAATTAACAACGAAAACGGAATACGAAAAATAAAAGTTGCTGATATCTGCAGACGATGCGCCGTATCCTAATAATAGGATGCGCCGTATCTTAATCGTTAAAAATAAGTTAGACTTTTATTAAGAAAATCAATACGCCACAATTAATAAATTAAATGCGCCGTATGTTTTAATAATCAATAAATCAATTATATTAATAAAAATAAGATGCGTCGTACTAGCAGAAACTAATGCGTTGAATATTCGTTACGTTTCAAAATAAAAGATTTTTGATTCAGATAGATGCGCCGTATCGATAAAAATCGATGCGTCGCTTCCTTTTTAATTAATTCGAAAATTGTTTTTAATAAAAAGTTTAAATACGGCGTATCTGTAAAAACAGATGCGTCGTATCTTCGTTAGGGTTTAAAAATTTTCTGATTAAAAACAAAATACGTCGTATCTAAAAAATAGGTGCACCGTACTCGAATAATTAAATGGGATGTATTTAAAAATTTAAAACGCCACCAGGAAGAAAAAATGCGCCGTATCGTTTGGATCAGCAGAATACAACAAAAATAGTTAATGCAGAAAACAAAGAAAAACACACAAAACAAACAAATACACACAAAAACAGAAAATATGCAAAACATACAATGAATGCAAACAAACAAACAAAGAGTTAGTAAAAATAAAATCTAAAAAACCTAAAAAATCAAAAAAGTTAGAAAACCTAATTAAAATACTAATAGATAAACAAGTTTTAACAATTCACTCCCCGTCAAAGGCGCCAGAAACTTGATGTGTCGTTGTATAGGTGATTATTCCTTATCAAATTTTAAATTTATATTTTGCCGACTTAACCTATAACAACACTAACGGGCAGTGCACCCGATCAATGTAGATTAGTTGGTAAGTAGAGTGTCGATCACTAAGAGTAGAACGAAAACCTAAATTTGTCTATCAATATTTTCATATTCTAAGTTAGTTTTACAATCTAATCTAACGCAAGGGGGTTCTAGTCTGAGAGACTAGCACATATTTGGTTTTATTAAATAGTAAATTAAATTAATGAGAACGATTTAGCGAATAACAATACGTACACAGATAGATAATAGAGACTATAAGAAGACCTGTCCTGATAATTAAGTAGCTTGTCACTTATTTTATTGCTAGTTTTATATGAAGTGTATTACAATCTGGTCTTTCTCATTGGATCGAGTATATCGGCGAGTAAACCCTTACTGATCACTTATGCCTATCCTACTTATCTAAAGACGTTAGATTAAATAGGCGAGGGGCAGATATGGCAGTCCACGGGCTCAGCTGGACACAGAGATTATCAAAGCACTAATATAAGTTACCAAAGACATCAACATATAAACTTTAATTAATTGGAAAATAGTATTAAGGGGAGTGTACGATGTTCCGTAGTCACATATCACAAGCCCATCTATCCTGATGAATTAAAGCTTACTATTACAATAAAATAAAACTACTTAATGAATTAAATACAAGCAGGACCTTCTTACAGCTCTAATATCTTTGTTTGGAGTGTGTCTTGTGAAGCTTCTTTGACTGAATTCGTCTCTTAGGGTTTTTCTCTTGGTATCTGGGCACACAAAATTCGTCTGTCTTTGGGGTATTTATACTTTTTGTCTGAGGGTAAGATGCGACACATAGAATAGCGAGATGCGGCAAATTAACTTAACTCTTGTATGCGGCGCATGTTCTTTAGCGTCTTGGATTACATCTGGTGAAGTCTTGATAGTGATACGCCGTATGTCAGAAATATGATGCGGCGTATCTGGAGTAGAACACGCTTGACCTTCTTCGTTGACCAAAGTTTCATATGCGGCGCATGCTAGAATTGCATGCGGCGTATTCTTCAAAGTCAGGCAATGGTCTTCGAATTCATCTAACTATGATATCGCGGCGTATATGTTGAGAGAGATACGGTGCATCTTCTAGGTTCCAGTAGACTTTTGAAATCTTGCTAGTTTTGCTCCATATTTCGTCCAAAATTGTTAAGTTTCACCAATTGCTTGTTTTTACCTGAGAATTACTAAAGTAAATGATTAAGTATCGATTCTCAAGAATAATATAATAAAACAAGTCAAATAAATAAGATAAATGATGACAATAAAATGTAGTTATTTGAGTTCATCAGCACCTCAACCAATGCGTTTGATTAATATTTGCAAATGGGTGAGCATACATCACAGTCTAGATAATTTTAACAAGTGCATTGCTAATTTGTTTATGCCAGAGTATTTAAGAAAACCAACTTATGACAACATTCAAAATCTTTATACAAGACATGAGCGTTTTCATGGTTTTTCAGGAATGCTTGGTAGCATTAAATGCAAGCATTAGGTGTGGAAAAATTGTCCGGTGGGATGGCAAGGACACTATGGTAGGGTGATAAAAAAAATACCCAAAAATAATACTTGAAGTTGTTGCTTCACAAGATTTATAGATTTGACATGCATTTTTTAGGTGACGGGGGCGAATAACGATATTAATGTTTTAGATAATTCTTCATTATTCGATGAAATTCTTGATGACATCGCCCTTGTAGCTCCATATATGGTAAATGGAACCATGTATGAAAAAGGATATTACTTAGCTGACAGAATTTACCCCGAGTGGGCAACTTTCATCGAAGCATTCATGGTCGCAACTGACGATAAACATGGTTATTTTAAAACAAACAAGAAAGTGCACGAAAGGATCTCGAACGTGCTTTTTGTGTGCTCCAAGGACGTTGAGAAATAATACAACAACCGACATGTCAATGGGAAGTTACCAAGATAAATAGCAGTGACGGATCCAGGATTTTTAATTGTGGAACAAAAAAAAATATCAATTTTCAAGTTGCTCAAAATCAATACTAAGATGCTCAATTTTAATATTACAATGCAATTTCGTTATTGAAAAATAAACTCTTGAATGTCTTAAAATCAAATGATAATTTTGTGCGTCATGGAGAATTTATTCACAATAATCCTTTATTAGCAGTGACGGAGCCACATTGGTGGTTGGGTTGGCCAACGCTCACCCTAATATTTTGCAAAATGTATTACTTGTGCTAGTATTCTGTTTCAAAATAGTAGTAAATTTGATGATATTTCCATGGCCTTGGCCCACCTCATTGTTTCTTTTAAATTTATTAGGGCCTGAAATGTTTCTTATACATAGTTTAATAGAATTTTCTTTACTAATATTTCGATTATATGATCAAAAATCATGTGTTGAGCTCTCTTTCGCACACAATGACATACTTTATATATATATATATATATATATATATATATATATATATATATATATATATATATATATATATATAGGGTGAGGATCAGGTACATTTTTTTCTTTTAGTGCGGATGGTACGGACGAATCTCAGCCCTCCATCTAGTCAACTATCTGAAAAAGGCGGAGTGACAATATCGTAAATATCCCGTCTTTTTTTAAGATCGTTACTATCGTATTAGCTTTTTTTCTTAAAAAAATTCAAAAAAATCTGAAAAAATTAAAAAAATAAAGATGACAACAAATAATTAAGAATCGCTGAAAAAAATTTCAAAAAAAAAATCGTTTTCATCGTTAAAGGTATTGTGATATCAGAATCTGATTTTGACTTTTTTACAAAAGTCAAAATCAGATTCTGAAAACTTTTTTTTAATAAAAAATTTAATATCACAATAACTTTTTTAATATCGTAAAAACTTTTTCTTAATAAAAATTGTTAATATCGCCGTAACTATCATGCTTTCTTAATATCAAAGTTAATTTTTTTTTAATATCACTTTAACTTTTTCTTAATATCGTAATATCACGGTTCATTTTTACATGTAAAAAAGCTTAATATCACGTTGGTTTTATAATATCACAGTAACTATCATGGGTTTTTAATATCACGGTTCATTTTTGCATGTAAAAAAGCTTAATATCACAGTAGCACTCATAATATCGTTAATATCACATTAGCACTCATAATCAAAAAAGAAAAAAGTGCTCAGAAAAATCTGAAAAAATAAAAAAATAAAAGAACACAACTAGAGTAAGGATCGCTGAGAAGGAAAAAAATCAAAAAAATCGTTTTCATGATCAATTGGTACCATGATATTAGCGTCAGATCTTGATTTTTTTACAAAAAGTCAAAATCAGATTCTGGAATGGGAGATCAGATTCTGGAATGGGCGGTCCAGATTCATCCGCACATCCGCACTAAAAAAAACCATCAGCACGTGATCCTTTGCCTATATATATATATATATATATATATATATATATATATATATATATATATATATATATATGGTTTATCGGTTTGGTTAAAAATTATTCATGAGCAAAATCTAACATAAATTTTACGGATTTCAATTTTATTTTAGCCTTTCGTACTTTACACTTATTAATGTATATCTTTTTTCGGCCCACCCGAAAATAATATCCTAGCTCCGTCACTGTTTATTAGTGTAAGGAAATAATAAGAGACGAGTTAAACTTATATTTACATTACTTTTATATATCTTAACATTCTTGAATAAACTCTAAAACCCTGTTTCTATATAATATGTTTCATCGCCCACACTATTAGCCCAAAAGCACACCAATAAACGTGTCTTCTTCACTTCAAAGTTCATTTACCATGGCTTGCTGGAAAAAATTTATTGTTTATCTATTCTATGCACTACCAACTCATAAATTTTGAAGGCCCTATAAAAAAAATACACTCATAATGAAAGAAATGTTTTTAATTTTGCAAACTACTATGTTATAGTATAGAAAAACAACCATGTTAAGCATGTCAAAGATTTAAAAAAATAAAAATAAAATAAATAAATAAATAAAATAAATGCATCGAATATGACAATGATGCCATCAGCCGATTTATGAAACCTTTTAAAACAATATACCGTGTAAGGTATTCTGTAACTTGACTCATTTATGAGTAACTTGTAAAACGAGGGCTTAAATTGTTGATTATGTGCACCTATATGTAAATAAAAATAAATAGTTAGAAACCTAGAATAAAGTCTAACATCCATAAACTTAGGGCTGTAAATGAATCGGACGAACACGAATGGAGCCCTGTTCATGTTCGTTCATTTAATTTTAACCGGACAAATAAACGGACACAAACGCTTAAACGGACGAATTTTCTTATTCATGTTCGTTTAGTAAAAAAAATGAATTGTTCATGTTCGTTTATGTTCGTTCATTAAGACACCAAACGAACGCTAAACGAACATTAACGATCGAACATAAATAAAAATAGACAAATAAACATAAACTTTATTGAATTCTTCACAATATTTGTTTTATAAGTGTTGCTTTGTTTAAACAAACCAATTTTTTAAATTATAAATTTAAAAGATATGATATATGAATATAAATATATAAATAAACATAAACGAACTTTAACGAACGCCTAATCGGACGTTCACGAACATAAATGAACGAACGAGACTTTTGCTCATGTTCGTTCATTTAACTAAACGAGCGTAAAATATTGTTTATGTTCGTTCATTTAATAAACGAACGAAAATAAACGAACTTTTTACCAAACGATTCATGATATGTTCACTGAACGTTCAGTTCGTTTACAGCCTTACATAAACTTAAAGGGCCAAAAGATATAAACTTGAGGGATCAGAAGTGAAGACAACTCAAAGTGATCATCTTCCTCCCGTTTCATATCTCCGCAGCCTCTTCTAAACTATTTTTTTAGAGCGGCAAGCTAAAAAACCCGATTTTACATGCAAACGTTACTGCTACCCGAGATTTTTCATGTGTGGCACGTGCCACACCCGGCCAAGCACTAGATCCGCCCATGATAAGTAGAATCATGTATTCTTGCATCATTTTGCATAACATGGTTTTAAAAGATCAAAAGTTTGCACCAACGAAATGTGGGCGAATCCAGTACCACATATAAGGCAACAAAGATTAGTCGACATATGTGATGTCCAGCGTCGAAAGGCAAAAGAAACACGTGACAGAGATATGCATACTAGTCTCTAACGAAACATTATGGAGCATATTTGGGAAAAAATCTTCAACGACAACAAGAACAAGATAAATAAGTATTTGTAATTCGTATGTTTTCTAAATTTTCGTATGGTTTTAAATTTCTGTATATTTTTATTTTCGTATGTTTTTACTTGTAATATACTTTAATGAAAAGCAATATTATTTATGAGGTGATGTTTTAAGAAAAGTGGGGCTCAAAATATGATATTGAGTTGATGTTATGATAAATGGTGTTAATATTATGTACCTAATGCTCTTGTAAGTTACCATAACTCACAAACTCACCATAAAATAGCTAACAAACTCATTATTTCCATATTACTCTAATACATAATCAGTCACGATAGATAGTAAGCCCCATATATTATACTAGTAACATAAGAGGGAGGGTCCAATTTAAAATCGGTCGCAATAATTAATAGGGAACTGTTTCAGCGGTGCAAAAAAATTATATACATCAAGAGTGAACAGGGAAGGGATCAAAGCCATCTTGCAACATTTCTCTGAGAGGGCCAAACATTGGTTCGGGTAGGTTTTTCAAGTTATGCCACTCCCAACCTTCACACTTATCGGGTTCAATGTTTTGAGGTGTTTGATGCGGGTCTGATAAATTTGCACTCATGTATATAACTCGGAGATGCAATGCATCCGATATGACGTTGTCTGTTGTTGTTAACAATTCTATATTGTTGATATCTAGTCCCGTTTCTTCCTTTACCTCTCTTGCTGCACATTCCTCAAAGCTTTCACCTGACATTGGATTTGAAACAAGTTGAAAAAATGAAAATCCATTGGGATTCAGTAATAATCAACATTTGATCTTTTAGCAACGAGCATCTATTCTGAAAATAAATAAAAATACAATTTGAATATACGTTTTATTATATCAAGTAAAGCTAAGTAATTAAGAAAGAAGATAGATTTAAGATAACCAAACAAGAATTCATCCCATAATAACGATCAAGTGTCAACAAGTTAAGAGAAATATGCCTAGGAAATAAGAACAAAAGATTAATAATATAAAACTATAAAAGTTAAAAGAACAAAATAAAACTGTCTTTTTGATAATCTTTGTTTGTAACCTTGTTGGTTATTTATCATGATATAGTTTGATACGGGGTTAGATGATAACTAATAATAATAATAATGATAATAATAATAATAATAATAAATAAAAATGATAACTAACCACACTCAAGGTGGCCGCCCGGAATCGCGTAGGAGTTTGCTGCAATGGTGAGGGAGCGACGACGCCCAAACAGTACCTTAGTATCGTTTAATATGAATACCCCGACCCCAAATTCTTGGACCGGTGACATTGCTTCATTTTCCATATCCGATGCTTCAACTGTGTCGACTTTGAACTCCGAAGAGGACATGAAGCGTGCCTATAAGTATGGAAAGCAGTTTCTAGTTAATGCCTTTACATTTAGGCTCATTACAAACTTGAACATCCTTCGGTATGGTGGTGGACGCAGAATTTTATCAAAGGGTATGCACATTTTTTAAAACACGGCAAAGGGTGTGCACTTCGTGTGTTTTTATAATAGAACATACACTTACACTACCGAGAGTGCTCAAATGATAAGCACGTGCATACCCTCTGCCTTAAGCATGCATGTCCGCCCCCTGTTAGGTAAAGTTAAATTGAAATGCTTACTTTCTTTGCATTTTATATTAATCAGAACATGGTAAATTATCATATCATAAGATTCGCTAAAAATAAGTCACATATGTTTTGTATGAATAACTATCAAATCAGTGAAACATTAATATATAAGAAGGCTAGCTGGTGGGTGGTGCATATACTTGAATGACGGGAAAACTGATGGCGCAAACCGATGAATTCTTAAACAAAGAACTGCTAACATGTTGAGGTGAACACTTGAGTTTGTTAACTCGTTGTGTTGTTCTATCGAGGTTCTTCCACAAAGGGAGATGATAGCCGACGTGTAATGACATTGCACGAGTAAGAGTCGACATTGTGGAAAAATCAAAGGAATATATTGATTTAGGTTTGTGACGACGAGGAACACTGAGTGCTGGCTCACTTCTTATACATGCGAGGTTTAATGGCTGCGTTCACAGATTGGACTTTGACTTATTATTTTTGGCTCTAAAATGAAAAGTTTGACTTTGACTTCACAATGGCTGCTTCAACAATATTTAGGAATATATTATGGTGAACTACAGAATAATTATATTTACTACTCCGTATATTGAAAGATGAAAGTGTTGTCTAAGGTTTGTTAACTATTTTGTAAAAAATTTATGATGATATATAGACAAAACAGTGTATATATATGAAAAAGGCGAAATCTGAAGATAAACTTATTTTGAGTTTCATTCATGTAGGGGTGAGAAAAATAAACCGAAACCGAATCAAAAACCAAAAAAACCGAAACGAAACTAAAAACCGATGGTTCGGTTTTTACTTTTTCAAAAACCAAAAAATTCGGTTCGGCTTCGGTTTTTGTCCAAAAACCGAACCGATCACCGCTTCTACTATTATATATATATATATATATATATATATATATATATATATATATATATATATATATATATAATACTATATAACTAATATAATGTAAACAAATAACTAAACAGATCTAATTTATAAATTCATATTACTTTTGTAGATGGATTTATAATATATTATCTTAATGTTTTATGTTTGTTTTTTGTGTGCGTGTGTTTACTTTACAATATATCAATACTTATATGACAATAATCATACTATGTGTAAAGTCACTTGCATGTGTGTATCTTATCTATATGTGTGTAATTGTATAATTATAAGTTAAATATTATTAGGATTATCTTGACAAAAGTAATAATAAAAATAAAAAAATGACCAATATTCTACGAAAATCAAGTTTGTTGCTATAAATTGGCTACATACAAATATAAGCGGTTAAAAACCGAAAAATCGGACCACCAAAAACTGAACAGCCAAAAACCGAATGGCTTCGATTTTGGATTTTATAAAAACGGATGTTTCGGTTCAGTTTCGGTTTTAGCCAAAAACTGACCCAAACCGAACCGTGCACACCCCTACGTGCATGTATAATTGTGTATCAAGTATACCATGATGTTCCAGTTTGGGTTAAGTTCCATCATATTCCGATTGCTGTTTATTCTTCAGGTGGTTTGAGCTCTATTGCTTCTAAAATTGGTAATCCTGCACTTTTTGATTCGTATACCAATGAGGCGTGCTTGGAATCATGGGGTAGAAGTAGTTATGCTAGAGCATTGATTGAAATTAATGTGTAATGAATTTCGTGATACATTGGTTGTCGTTGTCCCTAATCTTAAAGGAACTGGCTATACGAAACACACCATTCGTGTTGAATATGAATAGGATCCTCCTAGATTTAGTAAATGCTTGGTATATGGTCATCTTCTTGAGGAATGTCCTAAAGCTCCTCCTAAACGTGTTCCTAACTCTTCAGGAGCTAATACGAGATTGTCAAATGATTGGTACACTACTGTCATGCGAAAGGGTCCCAGGTATAAGCGGGTGTTTGGAGTTGCTAAGAGCAAGAGTATGGAATTTCGGCTTGTTGCCCCTAAGAGTACTACTACTAAGGAGGCATCTACGTCTAAACAACCACGCAAGGTTGCTGAAGTGATTAACATGGCTAATGCTTTTGACGCCCTTGGTGATTTGGATGAGGATCCTGTTGTTAGTAAACAAGCAAGTATTAGCATTGATGCATTTGACAGTCCAAATAATACACCTTTTGTTGAAAAGATTAATAAGATTGAAAGTCAAATGATTGAAGGGAAGCTTGTGCTTGTGGGTGACGATGGAAAGCCGCTTCTTATGCAAAAGGAGGCTACGGAGAGTCACATGGGTAACTATGAAGATATCTCTAGCTCATCCATTGCTGCTCCTTGTATTATTTCTAATCATACGCCAATTATGGTTAAAGGGGTTAAAAAGGTAGGTAATCCGTTTTATAAGGTTGGGAGTTTGGTTACTTTGGAAAGTGACAGTGATGATTAAGTCGAAGATGCTTATGATGAGACCTCTCATTTCATGGTGAGTGGAAGTGTATATGATGCTAGTTTATACGAGGATGAAGATTTTGATCTATACGACACTTACGACCTCCAAGGTTTAACTCTGGAACAACGCGTGTTCTGTGGCTCGATGGAAATAAATCATTGTGGTCAGTTTAAATCTTATCTTTATTTCTTGCCTTTATAGTTGTTGATCATAAGATTGGTTTTTCTTTCTTATGCTAGTTAAAGTCTGAAGCATTGTAGGTGTGTTTGGTTTTCCTTTTTGTATGGGACTCACTCATACTATTTGTACTTAATTGTCTTTTTGGTGTGATAATATTTTACCGGAGGTAACATTTTTACCCAAAATTGTATATTAAGTAATTTATTAAGTATCAACTTATAACAACAAACAAAATCAGTTCTCATACATGTCTTGGAAATTAATGCCATAAAAGGGAAATCGACCCTCTCGAGACCTCCATTGCTTCAAGCTTATAAGGTTCTCAAATGTTATATCTCCTACCAGTGCGACACGGTGACACGTGTTGTTTCAAAAATATTGCTAAAAATAAAACAGTAGCCCACTACTTCAAGCTTACAAATAGCTCAAATGTATTATCTCTATCTCTGGAGCAGATACAACTTTTTTCATGCGGACAACACACCCAATTTAGCCCGAAAAGTCTACCAATGTGGACGTGTTGTTTGAGTAATATTAGCTAAAAGTAAAATGAATAGCCTGGAGCAAATACAACTTTTTTCATGCGGACAACATTCACTAAATTTAGCCTGAAAAGTCTACCAATGTGGATGTGTTGTTTGAGTAATATTGGCTAAAAGTAAAATAAATAGCCTACTACTTCAAACTTATAATGGGCTCAAATTTCTTATCATCTACTAATGTGATACCGGTTGTTAAAGTAATATTGTCTAAAAATAAAACGAGTCAAACATGTTGTGATAAATAAATAGCTAACAAGCCACTGAAACGTAGGGGGTTTTACTTGAAAGTAACACAACATCACTAGTAATTTGAACCAATTAATTCTTAAACACGGATCTCTTAACACATTGTCGTTGTCGTTGTTGTTGCGAACCCATGAGTTTCTTAACAGCTTGACATGTTCCATTGAGGTTCTTCACGTTAGAGAGATATTGCTCAGAAAGTGATGAGTTCTTCGATTTCCTAGATAAACTGATGACATTGTAAATAAATTGGAATGATATATTTGATTGAAGATTGTGAGGACCAGTAACACGGACCGGCTTACTTCTTATCTATGTTAAATAAAAAGTTAAAAACAGTAAGTCATTGCATTTATGTCACAATTGGCGCACTATGCTAAAGGTAAAATTTAGCGCTTGAAGGAGACGTGTGAACATTTAATATGTTTCTAAAAGGGTGTTTCTTTTTTATTAAATGGAGAGGGATAGTGGAACCCACTAATTTAATATTATTACTTTTTTAAATGGGACTCACTTTTTTCCTTAATAAGTCTATATCCCCGAGTCAAAAATTTTTATATCTTCCCCATTAAGTGCCTCATATGGTGTGGGCTCCATATTCCTTCCACATATAGTAAAAAAGAAACACCCCTTAACATTTGGCGCTCAAAGGACACGTGTGCAAATCTAATCTGTTTCTAAATTAAACATGGAGTGCAAAGGTAAAGTTTAGCTCTCCAAGGACACGTGTCGACATCTAATATGTTCTAAATTAAAAATATGAATAATTTTTAATATACCTTGATTGTTCAATTGATTTGCTTTTTTGCCCCAAAATTCAAAGTTTCTTAATTTAGACCAAGGTAATCTGTGGTTTTTAGGCAACTGAAATCTGCAATTGACAAATGTCACTTTTCGGATTATTTTTGGGCAATTTGTATACTTTAGGGCAACTGGCAGCCCTCATGTCTGACACTTGGCGTCATATAGGTTGAGTTGCCCAGTTGCCCGGTCTAAATTAAGAAACTCTGAATTTTAAGGCAAAAAAGCAAATCAATTAAGCAATCGAGACATATTAGGTATTATCTCTTAAAAATATAGCGCAAATGGTATTTCTTTGGAGCGCAGACAAAATTTTAGCGCTCCATATCAACGTGTCACTTTTTGATTAGGTTAGGATAAAACAAAATAAGGTGGGCCCCAAACAAAGCACGCCAACAATTGGAAAGACCAAATATAATAACCAACCAAATTATGGCGCACAAAATATTAAGCACGCGTTGTGCCAAAAATGACAAATTTGCATATACATTCCAGATACAGCCTTTTATGATAATACACTATTGAATACGCCTAGATCGGTAATTTTCAGTGAAAAGTTGTGACTTTCATTTTCCAATGGCTGCTTCAACTATATCTAGTGGTGAGCTACAATACAACCATATTTATTATGTTATGGAAATATATATTGTCTAAGTTTTCTCTCTTATCTATTATTGTCAAAATGACGATGGGTGTACCGACAAGAAAAAGAAAATGATTGGTAGGGGTCGTCTATCTTTCTATTCTTGACGGGGCATTATATATAAAACCTTTTTTTACAAGTTACACCCTCCTTACTTTTCCGGTTTTTTATTTTTATTATTTTTGTATTTTTATTTTTATAATTTTATTTATATTATAAAACTGTGAAACAAAAATGCCAAATAAAAAATATAAAGTTTAACAAGTTCAAAGTAATAAACAGGCAAAAAGTACGAAGCATAAACTAGGGGTGCAAACGAGTCAAGTTTTTTTTTTTAGCAACTCGAGCTCGAGTTCAAGCTCGACTCGATCGAGCCGAGCTTTTATCAAGCTTCAAGCCCAATAAACTAGGTTGAAACATATAATGGCTTGAGCTCGAGCTTTTAATAGCTCAGCTCGAGGGGTTATCGAGCTTTTCGAGCCTTAGTATAGATATATTTTCATATTATCTTTAAATATATAAATAATGGATGATTTGAATATTAACCTAATTATAAGGACTAACTCTATCAAAGATAAAATACTATATTTTAAATGTACCCTTTAAACCTTAATGTTGGCCTTGGTTATGAGAATTTTATTGTTAGTTTTATTACTCATAAAAATATCTAATTTGGTTTTCAAACAGTTAAGTATTTTTCTTCCAGTTTGTGATTCGAGATCATGTACAAGTTCTGTGTGAAGACTATATTTTTTTTATGGCAGCTTCAATTTGCAATTCGTTTTGACACGGAATTGTGTATTTGCTATTTTGTTCGAGCTCAGTTCAGCTGCAAATACCAGTTGGCACATATTCGAGCTTTTCATATATATAATTTCGAGCTGTTCAGCTAAGCTCGAGCTTTGCTCGAATCCTACTCGAGCCGAGCTCAAGCTGGAATGATTAAAGCTTGATGAGTAGAGATGGCAACGGGGCCGGGTATGCGGGGAATGATTGATACCATCCCCATCCCCGAAGTTCAATAGCTATTCCCATCCCCATCCCCATCGGGGTTACAATTACATCCCCATCCCCAATGGGGAACGGGGATCCCCAATGGGGAATCGGGGATTTTTTTCCCCATTACACAATTAACATTTTGAGTACATCAAGGAAAATTCATTCACCGTATAAAATTAAAGCATTCATAACATATTAAAGAGTGCAACTTATCGTAAGTAGTAGACTTTTAAAGTTCATTAGTCCGTGATATCAAATAGATGATACAACCTAAACAACTCAAATAGACCTACATTACATGACATACATTAGCCCTTTGACTTCTAAAATTTTGGATGGTTATTTTCACAGAGGATGTTTTCTATTAATGAGATTCCAAACATAATATAGAATTATAGACATATAATGTATTTTTTACAAAAAATATATTCGGGGATGGGTTCGGGGACGGGTTCGGGATTCGAGGGTATTACCATACCCACCTCCATACCCGCTTTTTAGTATCGGGGATTCCCCGCCCCCATCCCCATACCCGGTCAACTCGGGGATTACCCGGTCAAATCGGGTTCGGGTATCGGATTCTCCGTCGGGTTTGGAGTTTTTTGCCATCTCTATTGATGAGCAATCGATCCGAGCTCGAGCCAACCTTTTATTTTTCGAGCCGAACTGAAGCCTTGTTGAGCTTAGGCTTGGCTTGGCTCGATTACACCACTAGAAGAAACTGATAAAAAATTATGTCGTACTGTAAATAGAGGGACTAAAATGACACTTTTGTACTTTTTTTGTACTCTTTCGGTGGGCCGGGAGGGGAGCCAATAACATATCTCTTGTTGGACATATGTGTTGTATTATTTTTTTTCTTTTTACACAGACCTTCTAGTGACCATGATCACCAATTTATATTACATTCTCATCTTACATATTAGCGTCACCTCAGTTTTCTCTCTACACTCACTTGAGTCACTTCCATTTACTCTCTCTCATTTTTGATTGGACATGGTAACCTTACCCTAACATTTTATTAAAATACTTAATTTATACAAATATACCTCACTAAATACTCCCTTTGCTCACATCACATTGAATGCAACTTGGTGAAGTAGTCACTTATCTTTGCAAAAATTCCAAATGTCTCGCATGACTTTGGTATTGGACATGGGATCACTAGTGAGGTGAGCCTCACTTAGTTCATTCTTACCTCCTTTGCCCTCTAGTCTTAAATCGTGCAACATGCATTAAAATTATTATCAAGCATATTCACTACTCTTTAGAAAATCACAGTTTATATGTATGAAAGGGTTAAATTTAGGTTCAGAACATCACATCTTTGGGTGGTAAAGGAAAAAATGAAATGATTTAAACTTTATAATTATATTCCTGTTCCTTGTAAAATTGGTTTCATAGTTTATATCGATTGACATTATATTAGTTCTAACATGCTAAATTACGATAAATTCTTAAACAAGGATTTCCTGACATATTGTCGTTGTTCTGGCCACAAACCCGTGAGCTTGTTTATTGAGGTTCTTCGATCCACAAAGGGAGACGACAGTAATGACATTCCAGGAGTAAATGTCGACATTGTGAACAAATCAAAGGAATATATTGATAAAGGTTTGCGAGGACGAGGCTTAATGGCTGCGTTCACAAAATTGGCTTTGACTTGTAAATTACATGGTTGAAAAAGTAACATATTTTAAAGAAATGTTTATGTAGTGAAATGTAAGTTCATTTTGGATAAAAAAAAAGTGTAACGGATTTTATAAAAAGTTAAAAAAATGTGATATCTGACTTGATAGAATTGCTTCGACTGCAACTTAGATGATGTGTCAAAAAGAGCCTTGCTGGTTTTGCTTGCAAGTGTATTAAAGCATTCACAATGGGAAACTCTTGCTTGGGGCGAGAGGGGGTCGGGGTCTGGGTTGGTCTTGGTCATCATTGCGGCCACCTCCTGGGGGTCTGGCGTTGAGTGGACCGTGGTCACGACCACGAGCAACACACGAACATTCCCTTTTTTTTTTTTAAATAAGATGCAAGTGGTGTGGAGGAACCGTCGCGGGGTAAAAATAGAGAGAAAGTTGTGGAAGAGTATGATGATGTGATGATGCTGAGACAACCGCAGGTGTGGGCAAAGTTATCCCAACTGCTCTTACAAATGAGTTCTGAATTTAATTTGTTTTGTGGCCTAAAAAGCAGACAGATAAAAGGAGAATGGTGGGTTCTCTAATTAGATGATTTGATTCTTATTGTCATATTATTGCTTGTTTTGCTGACAATAGACTCTTGTTATTAGACTTACATTGAATCCTTGCCTCCTTGGTGTGCATATATCTGCTCACAACAATAAAATCAGTGTCATGGAAGCCTTAGACGACAAGGATCTTGCCTGTGTGGTTTCAGTCGTGTACCCACAGTTTTTCTCTCTGCTTTGCTACCTGTTGCTACCAAACAATCCTGCCTACTCAATCTTTCACCGTGGCTTCTGTCACCAAAAGGTTATGTGAAGCTGTCAGTGATAGCTTCCATGGTTAATCTAATTTTACTTTCTGCTTATCATCTACATCAGAGAGAACTGGTCAACAAGCTTACAAAATAAAACAACCCGTACCCAAGCGAGTAACCCTAGATTAAATAGAGAAACATAACATCATATTATGATACGAATATCAAAATTACAACATAGCGAGTATGATAAATCAATCACAACAGTCTGAGAAATTGCATATATCAAGAGTCACTTGGGAAGGGATTGAAGCCACCTTGCAGCATTTCTCTCAGTGGTCCAAACATTGGTTCGGGAAAGTTTTTCAAGTCATACCACTCCCAACCCTCACACTTCTCAGGTTCAATGTTTTGAGGTGTTTGATTTGGGTCTGATAAATGTGCACGCATGTAAATAATAACGAGATGCACTGAATCAGATAGAAGATTGTTTGTTGCTGTTAACAACTCTATATCCTTGATGTCTAGTCCAGTTTCCTCCTTCACTTCTCTTGCCGCACATTCCTCAAAGCTTTCACCTGCAATTCGATTTGAAGCAAATCAGAAAGCTATTGACAGATACTTACGGTCCAACATGGACACTAGCAGTAGAAAATTAGACATGCTGGATGGGTGGTTACATTTCAAGAAAGGTTGGTAACGAAACAAATTATTATGGCGAGGACTTAGGGATGGAGCTAGGGGGTTCCCGCAGGTGCCCGGGAACCCCATGGATTTTTTTTGATGTAGTGTTAATTTTTGAAAAAAACACCGATTTTTTCTAAATGCACCCGGTCCTTCAAAATGTGTTTCCAGTATTACGGTTCAAAAGATTTTATGCACCCAGTTATCTTTGGTCTTCGCTACGTCCCCTTGGGGTTAAAGTCAAACAGGGCTGGGATGATCGGCCAACACTTTTCTATTCATATCCATCAAAAAAAAACTATTGAACTAAGATTCTACATGTTTGCAAAACCTTGTATTATGCATTACTGTATATAACTCATTTTTATTTAGGTTCCTTACGGATGTAAAAAAATAATCATTTGTAAGCTCGGTCCCTCCCTTAGATGAACCATAGAGCCAAGAGAAACCATGAATAATCTTTGATTATTTAACAAACGAAATTAGAAGGTTTTATTCATTTGAATTCACTTTGAATAACTTTCAAACCAACCCATTTCTGCTATAGTTGTTTCTCAAAATAGACCATATGACCAATGCAAAACATGTCCACATCAACCCCCAAATAGATACATCATCACACTAGTACTTAACCTAATCAACCCCCATAATAGACCATATGACCCTATCATTAGATAAACAACAAACAGCTTTGACTAATCTAAATGAGTAAATGGTAAATGGTTGATCTTCTTAGTACTTAACCTAAAATATTGTCAAAAAAACTTACCCAGGACCATAACCACAAATGGATGGGTGTTGATATGCACACTATTTTATTTGATAAATACACCATCCTATACAAGTTATATAGCACACCGTACAACACTGTAATGCACAAAATGTGATGTGTGCATCGAAAGGAGTCATGTATGTATCAACCCCCAAATAGATACATCATCACACTAGTGCACAATGGCAATGGCACCACAAATGTACTTAAATCCTGATACTGACAACAAAAATTTTATCTAGCAAGTCAAATGGTCAACAGGATTGATATAGTATTAAGATTTAAATTTACAGTTATGGGCGGAGTTAGGGTGGGCGTGTGCCCCATATCAAAATACTTTGTAGCATAACTATTCCAAAATACAATTTCTAAAAGAGTAAACCTTGCAAAAACCGTATATGTGTGACCAAATTGCATGTGCGACCAAATTGCATGTGCAGAGTACAGTCCTTACAACATAAAAATTATGGGGAACTTTAGTGTGCAACAATCGTAGATATACTTGAGGTATATCCTCCAAAAAATATATGTAGTGTATAAAGAATTATTTATTTATTTATTTTTAATATATTTTTGATAGTTTAATACTAAGTGGTATTCCTTCTTCAAAATTGATGAACACCCTCCTCCGAAATTACTGCACACCCTTAACTCAAATTTCAAAACTAACGAATCCAGAACAATTATTTATTGATTTATTTATTTTTGAAAGTGCATACCATATGGCAAATGTTTGTGTCCGTCACCGACACTGTCATTTTAAAAATTTATATGTTCTTATGACTCATGTTAGGGACGATAATTAAACACGAAAGTTCCCCAAGAGGAATAAGGGTGCACTTTCGAAGTATTGCAATTTACACTTTTTAAAAACTATTAAAATTTGTCCTCTCGAGTCTAGACCATAACTTTCTGTCCAGCCCCTTATCTTTGCTACTTATAATGCATGCATATGCATTTCTTAAACTAAAAATGCTTAAAATTTGAGTAATAGTGATTGCCTATAAACCCCTTAAACTTAAAAATGCTTAAATGGCACTAATGTTAGTGGAACTATTATACCCTTGATTAGAAATGGTATCAATCATCCGCATCTAAATTAATATTTTAAATATGTTTAATCATTAAACTTTTAATATTTTTTGTTTATAATCTATGAACTTTTTGTTGGAAAATTTTGGTGAATCATTTAAGTTTCACCAAATTTAGTGTGAATGGGATATCGACACTTAAAATGATGTGTTTGGAATAAAACCACACTCACCTGTTACGAGTTAAAATTGTAAAATCATCTTTGTTAATGACTTCATAAAAAATCAGTTTGAATGTCAATTAACATGCTTAATGATGTTTATAAAAGTGACTTTGAATTTCATTTAACGGGTTTAATGGGTTTAATGACTAGTCATTACACCTCTGGTTTTCTTTTGGGTGTATAAGTACAACCCATGAGTTGCAGAAAGAAATATCAGGAAAAGCACCAAGATGAAACACACTTTCACATGAACACACTTGACCACCGTGAGAATTTCAGGCATGAAAGTCACATCCGGCAATACAACGTATTGTTTCGATCGTTGTACCCTTGGAAATAGATGCTTAATGGACGGCGAATCTGTTTTAAGGGCAGCGTGTCTAACACGTGCCTCGATCATATTCTTGAATCGATTCTATCTAATCTCTTCGATCTTTTTGTTTATGTTTATGTTTGTAACTTTAGTTTAAAATTTTCTCTCTTTTCATGTATTGTATCATTATTGTTATATCTGTTACCGTATGCTATCCTTACACTTTTTTTCTCGCAATGACTACAAATTGAACCTGTAATTTTGCATTAAGGGTCAAAGAAAAATCACAATTTCGCAACTATAATTATTTGCTATACACCGTCCAAAGTATTACTAATACATTTACATCGAACACTAAATTAAGTTACATATTGGCCAAGCTCAAGGTTCGAATATTTGCACTAACAAGAAGTAAATGATAAAATTAAAATGATTAAAGTAACTTTATATTAGAGGTGATATACTGACCGAACTCAAGGTGGCCACCCGGGAGCGCGTAGGTGTGAGCGCCGATGGAAAGGGAGCGGCGACGGCCGAAGAGTACCTTATTATCCTTTGATATAAAAACTGCAACCCCAATTTCTGGCGCTGGCGACATTGCTCCGGTCTTGATAGATTGCTCAACTGTTTTAGTTTTAAGTTTTAACTTTATAAGTATTTGTTTTGAACGGAAGTTTTGACTTTATATGGGACAAGAAGTATGGTAGTAGCATATTTATGTTGAAAATGGATTTTTTTTTTTTTTTTTTTTTTTTTTTTTTTTTTTTTTGAGGTCCTTGAACTATAGGTTACTTGCATAGATGACAAACATTTGGTCAAAAATGTTCTAAGCAAAATAGGATTGAGAGTAAATTGTAAAGTTTTGTAAAATGGTGAACTTATATTAATCACAAATAAAACCAACTCATACAAAGCAATAATAAGCATGATAGGACATGCCCCAAACAAACTCAAAATGCGAAAAACAAAATTTATAAGAGAAATACAAGCTGACTGCAACAACTTTCTATTCAGTTCACCATTCTTCTAGCCTAGTAATAGCATTAGTGATAGCAATTACTAGATCTAGGACTTCATGAAGAAACCCCAACCTTGACTACATTTCCAACATACAAACACGTTACCTGTGCTCACACCCAGAGCCATAGAGGTTGCTATATGTAGCATCATCAAGGATGGGTAAAACTTCAGTGTTATTGAATATCCACACATTGAGCTACATCTCCATCATAATAGCAATTAAATGTATACAGTCAATGCAACTTCCATCCTCACATGATTGTGTACATAGAGTTGCTACATATGGCATCACTCAAATGTTAGGAGGGACCTAAGGATACTTCTCCACCACGACTTACAGATTGCAGTAGGCATCATCATTGCTAGCACCACCAATCATTCCCATATTAGTAGGAAACTACCTTATGGCCTTACTAACTCAAACTAAAAGAGATCAACATTCAAATTGATATGCAGCTTCATCCTCACATGAAAAGCTAAATGTGATGTTAATTATAGAAAGCTTTCAGCCCAAGTTATTAGCCATCTGCAATAAACCATCCCACAATGAAACTCAAAAATCCTAAAATCATCATCCAAACACCCCTTTATTACCATTAACAATTATTGTTTCATTAGCTACCACTTGCAATTTCACATCCCAATCCTGCTGAGCTTTGTAGATTGCATTAGAAGGCTTTACTTTTAGACTCATAAGCCTCATTCTTACTGTTTCATGAGATATTTTATATAACTCCTCCCATCCTCTATGATCCCCTCTAAACAATCTGTTATTCCTTTCTTGCTAGATTACACACTTGCAACAAGAGATAGTCTTCTAATAACACTTCCAATAGAATTTCCATCGAAATTTCCTGGCAAACTTATTCAAAATTTCATTCCATTCTATATAGCTACACTTCATTCCCACTTTACTCTTTCTCCCAAAATTGTTCTGCATATTTGCACTTGAAAAAAAGGTGAGAGTGTAAATCCATGTTATTATAACACAGGTGGCAAATCCTCAAATAATAAGAACCCTACTACCTTATTTTTTCCTGAGTAGTCAACTTATTTTGGACTGCCATCCATAACAAAAATGCATGTTTAGGGATAGTCAGAGAGAATCGTATCTATTTGCACCAATTCACATTTTTACCCACATTTTGTAGATCTATGTAGGCTTGATTCATAGAGAACTGTCCCATTTAACCATATCTACTACTCCATACCACATGGTCACTTTTAACGGGACCCAAGACCACATTGTGTAACTGAGTAACCATTGGGAACATGACAAACCATTCTTGTGGCTAATCCCATTATCCATTTTTCATTAACTCGCATACTTTCACATCAACATTAAGCATGACATTGTACAAGTCTTTGTATGAATGAGAATGTAATGCACCAATACTACTACAAATGTCAAACCACATTGAAGCCTTCATTCCATTTCCTAACTGCATGACCATATGATCCTTAACCTCCTGCCTTAACTTCAAAATATTTCTCCAACCCAAGCTATCTGAAACATCTTCAGAAATAGCCCAAATACTCCTACCTTTCCTTTTTACAATACTGATCCACTTTACCTGATGACGTATAGTCTATATTTGGGCCACAAGTCCAAATAATATACACTACTAGCGCCTAAGTCCACCACGAGTGGGCTGCCATGACAATGGTTTGGGCCGCAGTATCATTAGTTTGGGCCCACGAGGCCCAAGGCCCAGCTAAACCCACCGGGTACACGATAAGGATTATCTATTCATGGAATAGATATCCTTTCCTCGGATAAGCACTACGCGTGCAAAGAGTAAGGAGCAAGAAACACGGTTTCTACGCTCCTATATATAGAATCACACGATTCTCATTCAAGGTACGATATACAAACCCTAACTCTCTACGAGAACCTAAAATCGATTACTTACTCTCACGCCGGAGTCTAATCGGGGGAGACAATCCCTCGATAAGCCTAACGGTGTTGTTTATTTTCTTAGTGCGCAGGTAACAAGTACTAAGAAGCGAATTGGTACGAGAGCAAGAGCCAATAACCAGGAACGCTCAACTTTTGTATCAACAAGTGGCGCCATCCGTGGGACCCTACTAAGAACTAGGATGACAAAGCATAAGAATTCAAGCCAGCGGACTCCGCAGTCAGAAAAACGTGACCATCAGAGGAAGAATCAACAAGATCCGACCTCCAGACAAGTCGCTGGGACAACCAGCGCACCTGGTCACCCAGAGGCAGGGACAACCCAACCTCTTCCAGCGGTAGAACTACCTATAAGAACTACCCAAGTCACCTCAGTGGTCCCAAGCGTTGAGGAACTCCAACGCACCCTCTTCACCACTCCTCATCAAACTGTACTCGCAGTAAACAACACTGCGCCGCCAGGCGCGCCTAACCGAGATAGGGTGCCTAATATTGAGGCAGAAATTCTTGCAGCAACTGAGGACGCACCCGATCTAACTTTGGGAAACTTTGTATCCCAAAATTATGAAACCCTAACCGCACTCATGCAAGAAGAAGCAAGAAGAAGGGCAAGTACGAGCCTACAAGCTCGACTCAATTTTGGTCCTGAACGCGAACCATCACCACTGCGTCACCCATGAGGAAGACGCGCAGAACGTACCACTATCCATGATAGGTTGGGTACGATATCTGATTCACAATACTCAGAAGACAGCGAGAGGCGCACTAATGTTCACTCCAGACTTGGCAGTCGGGGAATACAAGATCGGTTAGGGCCTCAACATTCGCCAAGCCAAGGATCTTCCAAACCTGGTAGTAAGAGGATTCAAGATAGATTGGGGAGAAGAAGACCCCCAAGCAGAGATCCCTCAAGCTCTTCTTCTGAAAGAAGCCGGCGCAAGTGCCGAAAAAGAGACTACCCTTCTTCCAGTGACTCCTCGGACAACGAGGATAAAGAAACAGGACACTGGAAATCGAGAGGAAGACGTCGTGAGGAAGAGAATGAAGATATGTCTCTCCCATGGCGTCGCCAAAAAATTGATGCGTTCACACGGCGCATCAGCGATTACTCAGATCGCAAACGCAGGCGCATGCCCACCAACGTGAAAACATATGATGGAACAGATGATCCCGATGATCACCTAAAAGTTTTTGAATCAGCCGCCACTATCGAAAACTGGCCACAGCCTGTGTGGTGCCACATGTTTAATTCTACGTTAGTAGGAAACGCGCGCACATGGTTTAGCAAACTCCCACGTAGGAGCATCGGTGGGTTTGAGGAGTTACGGAAAGCATTCCGTCTCAACTTCACCCAGCGAAAGAAGTGCGCTAAAAACCCTGTTGAGCTAGCAAGAGTGAAACAGCATCAAGGGGAATCAACCAGCGCTTTTATGGAACGCTTCAAGGATGAGTGCATACAAGTTAAAGCATGTCCAGAGATCCTAAAAATTTCAGGGTTCATGAATGGGATTAATAACCCAGAACTCATCCGAAAGTTGAACGACAAGGTTCCACAGACTTTTGATGAGCTAACAAAGCGCACTAGATCCTTTATACAAGGAGAAGCAGCTGCTGCGGATAGCAAAAAGGGTTATTCAAACTATAGGCAGCAAGAGCAGCCGCAGAGACAATCCAATAATCAGAATAACAACCGCAGCAGGAATTATCGCAGTGGAAGAGACAATGACAAATATACCCCTCTTACAAAAACTCCGAGGGAAATATTTGTAACAGAAGGTGCGAACTTCCCAAAACCACCACCAATGCGCACTGCAGAGGAAAAACGCCTAGGGAGCGGATACTGCGAGTACCATGGCCAAAAAGGCCATACAACTAACGAGTGCGTCCAACTAAAACAACTAATTGAAAAGCTAGTAAGAGAAGGCAGGATGGACCACCTCGTAAAGAACATCAAAGAGGGAAAAGATAAACAGAGAAACGGGGGTAAGAAAGAACCCCCAAAGGAAAAAGCTGATACTATATACATGATACAATCATAGCAACGCAAGATAAAGCAAAAAGTCAGCCAAAAATTCTCTCCAGAAAAAGAGATATCCTTCCCTACTATAGCTGCGGACAAAGCAGTCGTGGAGCCTCTAACTATTGAAATACATACAGGAGGACATGATATCCACCGCATGTACATTGATGGAGGAGCATCCGCAGATATCCTGTACGATAATTGTTTCAAAAGACTGCGACCTGAGATCCAAAGTCAATTGATACCAGCAACAACGTCATTAACAGGATTCACAGGAGAAAAGATTTGGCCCATGGGGCAGTTACGCTTGTTGGTGGTCGTAGGAGATGAACAACACTCAACCGCAACATGGATAAACTTTATGGTAATAAAGTCCCCTTCACCATACAATGGTATCATTGGGAGACCGGGAATATCATCCATGCGCGCAGTACCATCCACATTGCACGGAATGCTTAAATTTCCAGTGGAAGGAGGAGTTGTCACCTCTATAACACAACAGTACCACCAAGAGAATGCATCGCGGTAACAACTGAAGCAGAGACTATTCCAGAACAGCGCATGGAAAAAACGCCAAATTTAAAAGTCGCTATTCATCCAGATTACCCGGAACAACAAGTTTCGATTGGAGGATCTTTATCTGACAAAGGTAAATCAGCTGTATGCGCACTCTTGCAAAAGAACCTAGACATCTTTGCATGGGAACCAAAGCATATGACGGGAGTACCGCGCTCTATCACAGAGCATAAGCTACAAATCCGACAAGGATATCCTCCAATACGATAAAAGAAACGCGGCCAGGCCCCAGATCGTGCAAAGGCTATTCTGGAAGAAGTACATAAGCTCGTAGACGCAGGCATCATGCGCGAAGTATACTACCACGACTGGCGTTCTAACCCAGTTATGGTAAAGAAGAGCGATGGCAGTTGGAGGATGTGCGTGGACTTCACGGACCTCAACAAAGCATGTCCACAGGACTGTTATCCACTGCCAGAGATAGACTGGAAGGTCGAATCCCTGTGCGGATACCCTTTCAAATGCTTCCTAGATGCATATAAAGGGTATCATCAAATCCAGATGGCAGTTGAAGATGAAGAAAAAATAGCTTTCCACACCAGCCAAGGAGTGTACTGCTACACAAAAATGCCTTTTGGCCTGAAGAACGCAGGCGCGACATACCAACGACTGGTGGACACAGCTTTCGAAAAACAAGTAGGCCGTAACTTGGAAGTATACGTTGACGACTTTGTCATCAAAAGCCATACAGAGGACGAATTGGTGCGCGACATCGAGAAGTGCACCTTTGGCGCAACTGAGGGCATGTTCCTTGGATACTTGATAGAACCCGATGGAATCAAGCCTTGCCCAGAAAAGACAAAGGCTGTTATTGATCTCCCCTCACCGCGCACACTCAAAGAAGTCCAGTCATTAAATGGAAAGCTAGCAGGGCTAAACCGGTTCTTATCTAAGTCAGCAGACAAATCTCTTCCTCTCTTTAAAACACTCACGAAGTGTACTAAAAAGGGAGACTTTCGCTGGACTAAAGAAGCGGAGGAAGCTTTCCAACAACTTAAAAACCATCTGGCATCTCTTCCCAAACTTGTCGCACCGCGACCAGGGGAAGAACTAATCATGTACTTATCGGCAACCCATGGAGCAGTCAGCGCAGTACTATTGACAGACAGGAACTCCGTCCAGACACCCATATACTTTGTAAGCAAAGCCCTAAAGAAAACAGAGACTAACTACAGCGCTATGGAAAAGCTGGTCTTGGCCCTAGTATTTGCAGCCAAAAGGCTGCGCAGATACTTTCAAGCGCACCCAATAGCTGTAATCACTGATCAGCCAATCAAACAAGTTATCTCCAAGCCTGACGCATCAGGACGCTTACAAAAATGGAGTGTACTGCTAAGTGAGTATAACATCTCATACAGACCGCGCACTGCAATCAAAGGACAAGTCTTAGCCGATTTTATCGTGGAGAAGCCAGACAGCGACAGCCCGACATCTGCAGCTAAAACAGATTTACAGGAACCCTGGATTCTGTTCACAGATGGGTCTTCATGTGTAGATGGATCAGGCTCAGGCCTTATTCTTACAAATCCAGAAGGTATGGAATTCACCTATGCGCTACGCTTTGAATTCACAGCCACAAACAATGAGGCAGAATACGAAGCCCTATTAGCCGGACTACGCATTGCAATCCAAATGGGTGTACGCAACTGATGAGGCGAAAAATGATCCGTTTTTTGGGGGTCATTTAAGCCCGAATCCGAATTTATTTGATCAAATATTGCCCTAAATCGTTCCTTTTGTGATTTTAGGTGTTTGGAGAGTGAATTCTGGAAAAGAAGCCATTTTGGACGTTTTTGGAGCATAAAAGTGAAGAAAACGGCAAAGTACCAAATTTCCATGCTGAAGATACAAGGTGACGGCGTCAAGAGTAATATCTTGACGGCGTCAGACATGAAGATTAAAATACCGAAGGTGGTGACGGCGTCAAACGCCTTCATGACGGCGTCAAAGTGGCAAGAATAAAATACCGTGGTCGGTGACGGCGTCACATAGGCCGTCATAAGTAGATCAAGGCCGTCCGAGGAAGTATATGGCGGCGAGGTGACGGCGTCACATGTAACTCTTGACGCCGTCAGCCTACTTTTCCTATATATAGTTTTCTAGTTTTTTCATTAAAAGGAGAGAAGTTTTGGTGAAACCCTAAAGACGATTTTGGTGTATCTTTTACAGGTTTTTCAAGGGTTCCAAACCCTTGAGACCTTGCATTGTAATTGAGATAAGTGTTCTTCCAATTCAATCAATATGTCTATGTGTTGGTTGTTTATATCTTGTTCTTGTCTCAATTCTACTATGCTAGGCTAGATCTCTTTTGTGTTTGCTTAGATCTAATGAAACCTAGATGTTGATTATGTGTTGATTACTTGTCTATTCTTGTTTTGGATGAATGATATTATATGTTAGGCTTAAGAAAACTGGCAGATCTCCAAATGGTAACATGCTTGAACGTCTTAAGAAACATGAACCGAGGCGTACTAGGTCTTTATTGGTTGTATTTAATGCATGAGCCACTGTTTACAATCCCTATAGTTGTGCTGGGTCATGGTGTAGGAGGAGATAAGAGCTCATAGAGTTGGGGAGTTATGTATGCCACCCCACGAATGGTATTAAGGAATACAATCCGTCATCCATACAAGTGTAACAAGTAATTAACGTGTAAAAGATATCTAGGGAGTAGTGAAGTCTAAGTAAACACAATTTCTCCAACCTCTGCTCACAACCTTAGTATAATTTAGTTTAATTTCATTTTTAGTATTTTATTTTAATTATATAATAGATTTGGGTTAGTTGAATAGCAACTAATTCCGCCCACTCTTCCAAAACCCGAGATTTTACTTGCTTTCATAAAAATATAAAAATACAAAAATAATCATCTCTCACCTTTAGAACTATTAATTAGGTTTTCTAATCCTAGCGACACTATTCCTAAGCTGAACGATCAATCCCCCGATACTTGTCACTATACTATACTACAACGATCAGGTACACTGCCTGGTGGGGGTTGTAAGCTTCTCGAGATCCCTCGAGAGGTAAAGCAAGGTGCGATTCCCACGCATCAGCAACCTAGAAGCAAATGTAGATTCGCGACTAGTCGCTAACCACGTGCTAGATGAATATGAAGCCAAGGATGAACACATGATCCAATACCTGGAAAAGACAAAATCCTTGATCAAAAACTTTGATAGGTTCACAATAAAACAGGTGCCTAGAGGAGATAACAGGAAGGCGGACGCACTTAGCAAGATCGCATCCACAAGTTTCGCACACCTCTCAAAACAGGTATTGGTAGAAACCCTAAAAAACAAGTCAATCTTGGAAATGGAGATATCAACAGTGATAGAAGAACAAGATCCTACATGGATGACACCTATCATTGAATTCATTAGCAAGGGAATTCTACCCCAAGATCATAAAGACGCTCGAAGAATACGGCGCACAGCGCAACGATTTGAATTACGAGACAACGTACTCTATCGACGCTCTTTCTTACAGCCATGGCTCAGATGTGTTGGACCTCTTCAAGCAGACTACGTACTCCGAGAAATTCACACTGGGTCATGTAGTATGCACTCAGGGCCACGATCCGTGGTGGCAAGCGCTCTAAGGTCAGGATACTATTGGCCAACAATGCATCGCGACGCACACGATCTGATAAGAAAATGCAGTAATTGCCAAGTACATAGGCCAATTCCGCGCCGACCACAACAAGAGCTAACACCAATTACCTCACCATGGCCATTTTACAAATGGGGTATTGACATCGCAGGACCCTTCCCTATAGCAGCTGGAGGAGTAAAGTTCCTCATCGTAGCCATAGACTACTTTACGAAGTGGATCGAAGCAAAGGCGGTGGTGAACATCACAGGAAACCAAGTCAAACGCTTTGTCTGGGACAACATTGTCTGTCGCTTTGGACTACCGGGTGCGATCATATCCGACAACGGAAAACAATTCTGTGATAACCCATTCAAAGATTGGTGCGCACAATTGAACATCACACAACACTTTGCTTCAGTAAAACACCCACAAACCAATGGCCTAGTTGAGCGTGCAAACCGCAGTCTAGGTGAAGGAATAAAAGCGCGCCTTGATAGACACAAAGGAAGGTGGGTAGATGAGCTCTCGCATGTCTTGTGGGCGCATCGCACAACAATCAAAACCAGTACTGGCGACACGCCATTTTCCCTAGTCTATGGAACAGAAGCCGTCATACCAGCTGAGATAGGAATGCCAACTATACGTACAGCAGAGGTCAACGTCACAACAAACGACGAGGAACGGCGCATAGACTTAGACTTACTGGAAGAAAGACGCGAACGCGCAGCTATACGCGAAGCAAAGGCTAAGGCAAAAATGAAGAAATATTATGATGCAAAGGTCAAACACACTTCATTCAGACCAGGAGACTTTGTTTACCGCGCCAACGATGCGAGCCATGCAGAAGATACAGGCAAACTTGGACCTAAATGGGAAGGACCATACGAGGTCACAGACGCGCTCGGCAACGGCGCATACAGACTGCGCGATATGGAAGGTCACGACCTAGCGCGTACCTGGAACATTTGCAATCTTAAAAGATGTTACTTCTAGGCCACGGTCCTTACACAGACACCCTCACATCCTACGTGATGCCCAATAAGTGTTTGTTTTTTCTTTCCTAGGAATTGTATTTTTTATTTTTTTCTTTAAAAACTTGCAAGTATCAATAAAATGTTATGGTTTTTAGCTAACTCCATAGCCTATTTTACTTTATTGCATACATAATAATATATGTCAATATTGTTATATTACATTTCTATTGCCTACATGGCGTGCATGCACCACTTAAAGACCCACGAAGGCATAAAGGATGAGTTAACCTACTAATTCACTCAATGAGTAAGAGGGTTGCAAACCCATCAACATTGGATCATGTATCCTTGCTAAAGCGCCTTACTCTTGAGACGTCGAGGTAAGTTTCGCGTGCGCACCCCACGACGGATGCGCACATACTAAGTACACTGTACAAGCTTAGCAACATAAAGAGCCAAGACACTTGGTCAAATAATAAAACTCTGCAAACAGTGCAAGTATAATTCTTCAAAGTCACGCACTTAACGAGCCAAGACACTTGGTCAAACCTTCGCAGACAATGCAAGTATAATTCTTCAAAGTCACGCACTTAAAACACTTGGTTAAATAAGTTGGCAAACAATGCAATTATATTTAAGTCACGAACTTAAGCAAAAAGATATCTTATTCCATATTTCTCCATAAGAATTACAAGGAAAGATACATAAATATACAAAAAGCCTACACGCTATGGCGATGATCAGGGCTATCTTGTGGAGCAGAAGAACTCCCCGCTTCCTGAAGCTTTCTGAGAAGCAATGCATCATTGGGAGATACCGTGGGAACACTCACGGGCACACCATCAGATCTGGGGATATGCGCGGCACCAATGCCGCACATCACTGCTTTACCCTTGATGCCCTTCTTCTGAGTAGCCCTCTGCTCATGAGGCTCCAGAACCTTTTTCAAGGGAATCTCCCTCTCAAGAGCAAAGGGTTTGAGGATGTCGCGAGGCTGCGCGAACACAGGAATCTGCAGCTGCGATACATCAGGATTCAGATAGTAATCTGATTCCCCTTCCCCATTCTCTCCAAGATGGCGCTGCAATGTCAACCCCGCCATCAGTACATCTATGGGGTCATCTTGATCGCGCTCCAGCCTCCCAATGTGCGGCAGCTCGAGGACCTTCAACCCCGCCATCGCCTGCATCAACTCATCATAAGCAGTAGCGCTGTACCCAGGGACTTCCGCCAAGTCCTTCTTCAGCAGCTTGGCCTCATGGAGATCCTCCATAGCCTGTGATCTTCCACGCGCTATCGCACAGTGCACCACCTTCCCAAAGGCGTCCACCACCTCTTGGGACTCTAGTGTGCCCATAGCTGCCAGGCGCAGCCCATGGCTAATCAACCACCTACATTCACAGAGACAATTTGTGTAAGTAAAAAGCATGGCGATAAAGTTATTATGAAGAAGAATAAAGTAAAAAGAATACCTGCGCTCAACAATGGTCGACATCAAATGAGGATATAATTCCTCGTCATACTCAATGCTAAGACTACACAGCTTGTCCTCTTGCGCCTGGATGAGCTTCAATATATCCTCCTTAAACTTGGTGATGCTAGCGTAGTGCTCCACCTTCTTCTCCTCCAAGAAGTGCACGACAAAAGTCAAGTCAGACTTGTAATGGTGCAGCTCTCCATGCGCCTTCACTACCTCAGCCATGGCGGACAGCTTCTCGTGGGTGATCTTCTCAGCATGCACCCGCGAGGCCTCCAACTCCACCTGCGCATCAGCCAACTGCGCACGGAGCCTCGCCAACTCCTCATCCTTCTGGGCAAGAGCACTGCTCTCCCCGACATACTTCTCTTTTAACTGAGCCACCAGCTCAGCTTGGCGCGCAGCAGTCGCAGCCAGCTCATCCATCAACTGCTGCGCCTCTCCACCCTCAACAACCTTGGCTTTCCCCTCCATGTTTTCATTCTGTGGAGAGGAAACCTCATCAACGAAGACTCCATCATTCTTCGCAGCATCATCCCTACGCGAAAAAAAACGACAGTTAGTCAATATTACAACAAGTAATATAATAATAAAAAAAAGGAGATGATAAAGGTGCAGACACTTACAGAAACGGAGAAGCCTCAGTAGCCTTTTTCCCTGCGCCAGAAGTAGATGTCTCTTCCGCGGTAGACTCCGCATCCCCAATCACGTGACGACGTCTCTTCCTGGTGTCACTGCCCCCAGCCTCTCCCTTGCGCTTGACATTCTGCGCAACTTCCTCCTTCAGCACCTCCTCAGGCTTGAGGATCCTTATGCTGTCAGACGACCCCGAGTGCGCCTCCTCGTGCGCCACCTCCACATTAGGCACCACCTCCACATTGGGCGCCACCTCCGCATCGGGCGCCACGCTCTGAACGGGCGTCACTTGGAGCGGTGACGTGTTCTCAGGGACCACCTCTGGCAGCACGGTCAAGCGACCCTCAGTCGCCTCCAATAGGGGCTGCTCACCTTCCCTCAGAGGGCGCACCCCTATAGTTACCAGCTTCGGTTTGTCCAACTTAACATCGGCAAACAGATCCATCTCTGCGCACATCAATAAAGCAAGAAAAAACAAAGGATTAGTTATTAAAAGCGCGCGTACACAAAAAGAGACTTACAAAGCTTAAAGTAGAAGGGATGAACACCCACCCCGGCCATCCTCACTTAAGAAAGTGGGCACCTCATCCGCAGCGCCGAAATAAGAGCGGCTCAACCCCATGTGCACCAAAAACTCCTCCGGATAGGGGTTAATGGACAGTCGGTTGGCATCCAGAATCTGCGCATCAGTCAGCCTGTAGGAACCGGGTGCGGGGCGCCCATCCCTTGGCAATGTATCCTGAGTATAAAACTCATAGGGAAAGGGAAAGACTACATCATCAACCCAGAAAAAGTACTCCCTCCAATTCTTTAGGGCATCTACTTTCTCAGTATAACACTGAAGCGCCCCCTGGCGCTTCGCAAAAGAAACCCAATCATTTGACCACGTCGTGTTGTAAAAGGAGCGGAACAAAGCCACGGTCGGTTCTATCGCAAGTAAACGGCAGTTTACTTCGAAATTCGACACCTTAGCCGCACCTATTGATGCGTGGGAATCGCACCTTGCTTTACCTCTCGAGGGATCTCGAGAAGCTTACAACCCCCACCAGGCAGTGTACCTGATCGTTGTAGTATAGTATAGTGACAAGTACCGGGGGATTGATCGTTCAGCTTAGGAATAGTGTCGCGAGGATTAGAAAACCTAATTAATAGTTCTAGAGGTGAGAGATGATTATTTTTGTATTTTTATATTTTTATGAAAGCAAGTAAAATCTCGGGTTTTGAAGGAGTGGGCGGAATTAGTTGCTAATCAACTAACCCAAAGCTAAGATGCAATCAAAATAAAATAATAAAAATGAAATTAAACTAATTAAACTAAGGTTGTGAGCAGTAATTGGAGAAATTGTGTTTACTTAGACTTCATTACTCCCTAGATATCTTTTACATGTTAATTACTTGTTACACTTGTATGAATGACGGATTGTATTCCTTAATACCATTCGTGGGGTGGCATACATAACTCCCCAACTCTATGAGCTCTTATCTCCTCCTACACCATGACCTAGCACAACTATAGGGAGTGTAAACAGTGGCTCATGCATTAAATACAACCAATAAAGACCTAGTACGCCTCGGTTCATGTTTCTTAAGACGTTCAAGCATGTTACCATTTGGAGATCTGCCAGTTTTCTTAAGCCTAACATATAAATCATTCATTCAAAACAAGAATAGACAAGTAATCAACACATAATCAACATCTAGGTTTCATTAGATCTAAGCAAACACAAGAGAGATCTAGCCTAGCATAATGGAATTGAGACAAGAACAAGAGATAAACAACCAACACATAGACATATTGATTGAATTGAAAGTACACTTATCTCAATTACAATGCAAGGTCTCAAGGGTTTGGAACCCTTGAAAAACCTGTAAAAGAGGCACCAAAATCGTCTTTAGGGTTTCACCAAAACTTCTCTCTTTTAATGAAAAAACTAGAAAACTATATATAGGAAAAACAGTCTGACGGCGTCAAGAGTAACTTCTGACGCCGTCACCTCGCCGCCATAAACTTCCTCGGACGGCCTTGATCCACTTATGACGGCCTATATGACGCCGTCACCACCCACGGTATATTATTTTAGCCACTTTGACGCCGTCACGAGTCCGTCTGACGCCGTCACCACCTTCGATATTTAATTCTTCATGTCTGACGCCGTCAAGCTGATGGTCTTGACGCCGTCACCTTGTATTTTCAGTATGCAAATTAGGTACTTAGCCGTTTTCTTCACTTTTATGCTCCAAAAACGTCCAAAATAGCTTCTTTTCCAGAATTCACTCTCCAAACACCTAAAATCACAAAAGGAACGATTTAGGGCAATATTTGATCAAATAAAGTCGGATTCGGGCTTAAATGACCCCCTAAAAACGGATCATTTTTCGCCTAATCATATACCCTTACACTTGAGATTTGCTTGTCCTCAAGCAAATGAGCTTTTATTCTACTCAAAAGACAAGTTAGGAGTCATTTAACACTAATATAAAAGTAATTACAACAAATAATCGTTCCACTAAAGACCAATAGACAAGCACGGAGGTCATACACAAGAACCTCACAAATAGTGTTTAGATATTCACATCTCTCGGGTGTAATAAAGTAATATAACATTATGGAAATGGAAGATATCTCTCACTACCTGTCATAGCAAAATAGATTACCATAGGCTTGGGAAAGGATCAAACCTCCACCACATGGCGTAAGCACCTAGGATAAACTATCAAAGAGGTCTTTTAAAGGGTTATAACGTTAGGTGTAGGGATATGAATTACACGGTTTTGTTGGATAAAGGGAGTTTTACTGGTGGCGAGTTAACAATCTTAGTTAATTACATGTACAAGATGGCGTTGCTAAGCCAAGACTAGACTCGACTTAAGCTAATAAATGAAAAATAACAAAAATATAAAATGAACATAGAATAAAAACGGGATGGTAGTCCGTATGTTTTTTCTCTTTTTTTTTTCTTTTCTATTTTTTTTTCCTTTTTCTTAATTTTTTTTTTTTTTTTTTTTTTTTTTTTTTTTTTTTGCATACACTCTTACCCTACCATCCAAAATAATACATCATAGGGGTTTGAGCATTCCCCTTACACTTGAATCTTTACATACTTTACATTAAACTATTCTAGTGACTCGAATTAAGAAAATTAAAACACTTGGAGCACTTTTAAGATTAACGTACATATGGGGGTAATAAGTGATGTTCTTCCCCATTACTCCATAAAATAAGTACTTACCCATGAGTCCCAATCGTCCCAAAACAATATGTACAATGATATGACTCGACTTAGCAACCATGTAATCAATTAGAAAGTTAACTTAGGGTTTAACAAATAACAATAATGCACTAAAAATGAGCGCATACACGGAAGGCTAAGGCGATTTGGGTGTACATTTAAGTGGGGTGTAACAAATTCTTCTTTTAAGTAAAATGCTTAAAGTTAGAAACGAAAAGATAGGCTCGGAGGGGTGTACTAGGGGTTTCGTGTACTAAAAATGAGTACAACGCTAAAGGTGTGGGAAAAATTAGTTGACTTAACTAGCCAAGTAATATGACTTAAATGGTCAAGTAATTATAATACGGGTTCAACACAAGGGTGATCCTAATGCCTCTTATCATGTAGTAAATCCTACTACACGAATGTAGTCTCACTAGCGGTCTCGGGATGCATCACTAACGCAAGTTCTAGAATCTAAATGCTACCGGTACACTCATAAGCACCAATAATGAATGCTTTTCCTATCAAATCTAAAGGCGAACCTCACATTTTTGGGTGGAAAATTTTTTTGAATATACGATTATGTGCTAGTCATACAACCTCCTATCCATGAGACGCTTGCTATGGCTAAAGTTTCACTCCTAAATGTTGTAAAAAATTTTAAATTTGGCGCTAAAATTACACTAACAAGTATTTCTCGTAGTTTTATTACTCATCTACCATCAAACAACAAACTCAAGCGAAAGTGCATATGTAAGGTATCATCTTTTTACCCTCCCCTTACACTTAAGATGAACATTGTCCCCAATGTTCAAGTAAAGAATGTAAAAGTTAAAAAAAGTAAAGAGAATGAAATCAAATACTCCCCTGATTCGCTCGGTATGGATTTTAGTTTGGCCAGGTTAAATCTTCTTCCAAGAAAACGAACAATCAAAGCTTCCCTTCCAGAATATAAATCATCTTCTTGTCACAAATAACCTGTAAATCCTGACAAAAGTAGACAAGGCAACCTCGCGTAAAATCGGCGGCATCCTATATAAGTTACTAAATCCTAGAAAACAAAGTAAGATATAATGCTTGTGGAATGAAGTTTGCAGATTTCCTGAAGATTATAAAACTTAATAATTCACAAAAACTATAAGACTCCGTTAGAAAAACAAAACCGGTAAAATTTCCAGATTTTAACTCCTGACGCCGTCAAGAGCAATACCCTGACGCCGTCAGAATGGACCTGCAGAAATTCTTATGCTAAGTTTCCGGAAAATTTCTGGAAAAACTTTGTCCTACTTCCTGGAAAATCCTGCAAAACTTCATTATGACTCAATACAAGCATTTGACTCTAACAAATACGAATATACATGTTCATTAAATATTGTGGAGAATCATGATCGGTTTGTTTCTTAAAAACATATTTGGGGTTTCCCCTTACACTTATCTTTTGCAATAATACCTTTAGGTTGAAGTTAAGACTAGGCTAAACAACATAATAAAGTATTTTACATTTTAATTGAGAAACATGATCAACCAACAATAAAAACAAAGCATGCATACGGAAGCAAATAACAATCAAACAAATAAAAATCACACAAAGCATGGGTTGCCTCCCAAGAAGCGCTTTTCTTTATTCACGAGTCTTGTAGCTAGACTCAAAGTCGTGGGTTACTACGTGATCTCATCATTGGTTCCACTCTCCGATCGTAAATATTCCTTGTAGAAACCAATCACCTTTTTCTCAATCGCCCCCATACTCATTTGGGCAAATTCTTCATCGACTTTATACCTTGGTCCAAGGGCCAAGCAATCCTTGTAGTAAAGACTCCTTTTTTCCCATACATAGTCCATGCCCTTTTTCTTATCCTTCTCATCAATATCCTCAAAAGCACCAACGTTGTCCTTATCCAAACGAGATATAAAGCGAAATTCTTTCATCCTATTCGGCATCCTATAAGTGATACTATCGGTGTTACTTGCAAACCGGATCGTGCCTTCTACCTCATCATATTCTAACTTAGACTCCTCAACAAATGGTTTGCCAAACACAACATTGGATAATCGACAATCAATAACATTAGCAAGATCCTCCACAATCATAAAGTCGGTGACAGAAGTGAAATTACCAAAAAAGACACGTAAACCTCTAACTCTCCCGACAAAGTTACAAACTCCACCGGGGTACTTGGGATCCCTTCTAGGTTCAAGTCTTGTTTCCATTATATCATTATAAACAGTTGAGGACATAATGTTGATTGGAGATTTGAAGTCAATGTAAGCATTGCTAATGTGCTTATATCCAATCATACATGGTATCTTAGCACTCTTAGGATCGCCTCTCTTGATCTTAGGTTCAATTATGGTGAAAGGAGATCGCGGGTTATCAATAAGATTATTATAGTATGCAATCTCCTCCTTAGTGGGGTATAGATTAAAGTAGTCGTTAAGCCTCGGATCCATTGCCTCCTCTTCTAGTCTCTCAACAATATTCACAAAGTCATTAGGCCCTAGGTCCTTATTTGAATACAAGGCGGTTGCTAGGTCACTAAATGTATGTTCGAGTTCAATCTTAACCAACTTATTAAGCTCTCTAAGCTCTCTAATCTCACTCTCAATCTGTTCACGTAACACAGCCACTTCTTCAGGGGAAAGGGGTGGATTCGCGTTTTCCATAATGGTCAACGGAATAGTCAATGGGGTTAATTTACTACAAAGGCACAAAGAAATGAGATAGACTAAAGAAGACCTAAAAATAAAAATAAAAATCTTACTAGAAAGGAATCTAGCAAGTAGACCTAATAAAATGAAATCCTAACCTAGACAATAACTATTCCCCGGGCTGCGGCGCCAAAAACTTGATGCGTGGGAATCGCACCTTGCTTTACCTCTCGAGGGATCTCGAGAAGCTTACAACCCCCACCAGGCAGTGTACCTGATCGTTGTAGTATAGTATAGTGACAAGTACCGGGGGATTGATCGTTCAGCTTAGGAATAGTGTCGCTAGGATTAGAAAACCTAATTAATAGTTCTAGAGGTGAGAGATGATTATTTTTGTATTTTTATATTTTTATGAAAGCAAGTAAAATCTCGGGTTTTGAAGGAGTGGGCGGAATTAGTTGCTAATCAACTAACCCAAAGCTAAGATGCAATCAAAATAAAATAATAAAAATGAAATTAAACTAATTAAACTAAGGTTGTGAGCAGTAATTGGAGAAATTGTGTTTACTTAGACTTCATTACTCCCTAGATATCTTTTACATGTTAATTACTTGTTACACTTGTATGAATGACGGATTGTATTCCTTAATACCATTCGTGGGGTGGCATACATAACTCCCCAACTCTATGAGCTCTTATCTCCTCCTACACCATGACCCAGCACAACTATAGGGATTGTAAACAGTGGCTCATGCATTAAATACAACCAATAAAAACCTAGTACGCCTCGGTTCATGTTTCTTAAGACGTTCAAGCATGTTACCATTTGGAGATCTGCCAGTTTTCTTAAGCCTAACATATAAATCATTCATTCAAAACAAGAATAGACAAGTAATCAACACATAATCAACATCTAGGTTTCATTAGATCTAAGCAAACACAAGAGAGATCTAGCCTAGCATAATGGAATTGAGACAAGAACAAGAGATAAACAACCAACACATAAACATATTGATTGAATTGAAAGTACACTTATCTCAATTACAATGCAAGGTCTCAAGGGTTTGGAACCCTTGAAAAACCTGTAAAAGAGGCACCAAAATCGTCTTTAGGGTTTCACCAAAACTTCTCTCTTTTAATGAAAAAACTAGAAAACTATATATAGGAAAAACAGTCTGACGGCGTCAAGAGTAACTTCTGACGCCGTCACCTCGCCGCCATAAACTTCCTCGGACGGCCTTGATCCACTTATGACGGCCTATATGACGCCGTCACCACCCACGGTATATTATTTTAGCCACTTTGACGCCGTCACGAGTCCGTCTGACGCCGTCACCACCTTCGATATTTAATTCTTCATGTCTGACGCCGTCAAGCTGATGGTCTTGACGCCGTCACCTTGTATTTTCAGTATGCAAATTAGGTACTTAGCCGTTTTCTTCACTTTTATGCTCCAAAAACGTCCAAAATAGCTTCTTTTCCAGAATTCACTCTCCAAACACCTAAAATCACAAAAGGAACGATTTAGGGCAATATTTGATCAAATAAAGTCGGATTCGGGCTTAAATGACCCCCTAAAAACGGATCATTTTTCGCCTCATCACCTATACAGTGCAGCTGAGAGATGTGAAGGCGATAGTGGTTGAGCAAATCGCTCAGAAAGATAGATATGGGTACGCGATAATTCGCGTACTCAAAGAATTTTATGTATAGCCCTATTTTCCCTTCAGGGAAATCAGCTATACACGCGTCCACATCTGGAGCTTCTGGATGGACATCCAGAGGCACGAAATAGTCAGACGAAAATTGAGTAACATCCTCAATGGTCATCGCAGAGCGAAAGTCCTCTAACTGAGCAACCATCTTCATTAATTTACGAAGTGAAACGCACACAAATTACCTACGAAAATGAAGTATTTTCTTTGCAAAAAAGCTTTCAAGGAAAGTGAATAGTGGTGAGTGTGTGTTTTACTGTGTGATCGTAAAAAATGGGGCGGTGACTTTTATATAGGGAGTAAAAAACCCTAGTTTATCTCTACGTGGAATCCACTCACAAAAACGTATGGCTGGAACTGAACCGGTACATGCACTTTTTCCCGATTTACGAGGGCCACGTGGACACTACCCCCAATTTTCGAGGTATTCATTTGAAATACCCATGGCTAGGTGCATTGCACTTAAAAATGGGCGGTAATGTTCCCTTATTCTCCCGCCACGCTTACCGCTGATAATATTAGTCTAGTATCCGCGGCTACGAGCCGCGCACACTAGACTGGGGGGACATGATGACGTATAGTCTATATTTGGGCCACAAGTCCAAATAATATACACTACTAGCGCCTAAGTCCACCACGAGTGGGCTGCCATGACAATGGTTTGGGCCGCAGTATCATTAGTTTGGGCCCACGAGGCCCAAGGCCCAGCTAAACCCACCGGGTACACGATAAGGATTATCTATTCATGGAATAGATATCCTTTCCTCGGATAAGCACTACGCGTGCAAAGAGTAAGGAGCAAGAAACACGGTTTCTATGCTCCTATATATAGAATCACACGATTCTCATTCAAGGTACGATATACAAACCCTAACTCTCTACGAGAACCTAAAATCGATTACTTACTCTCACGCCGGAGTCTAATCGGGGGAGACAATCCCTCGATAAGCCTAACGGTGTTGTTTATTTTCTTAGTGCGCAGGTAACAAGTACTAAGAAGCGAATTGGTACGAGAGCAAGAGCCAATAACCAGGAACGCCCAACTTTTGTATCAACATTACCCACAAGGAATTTTTGTCTAACCACATGTCAAATGTGGTTTACAATCATGGCTTCATTCCAAATACCTAAATCTTTTAACCCAACCCACTATGCTGTTTGGGCTTAAAAATATTCTTCCAAGCCACTTTAGCTTTTCCTTTAGATATTTCATTAAAATTCCATAAAAAAACCTTTTAGGAGCTTATCAATATCTTTGATCAAAGTTTGAGGGAGAAGAAACACAGATGCCCAGTTTACACGTATTGATTCCAACACTGAAGTCACCAACTGCAATCTTCCTTTATAAGAGAGGCATTTATTCTTCAAATTTGAAATCCTTCCATTAACTTTAGCAATTAGGCTCTTACAGTCTTTCAAACCCAATCTCTTAGTTATTAATAGCACCCCAAGATATTTTACAGAAAGCTTCTCCATTCTAAAATGCACTGCCTTTAGAATACTTAGCTTCTCTTCTTCATTCAAGCTACAAAAAATAATAGTGTTTTTATTGAAATTTAGGAGTAGACCAGAATAAGACCCAAACTCCTCAATAGCTTCTCTTATCACTTCCACTGATTCTCTATTTCCATGACGGAACATGAGCAGATCATCAGCAAAGCATACATGTTTAAGCTTTAACTCTTTGCATCTAAAGTGATATCTTAATCTGTCATCATTATCTACTTTCTTTTGCATTATCACTGTTAAAATTTCCATTTCCAACATAAATAGATAAGGTGACATTGGATCACCTTGTATGAGCCCCCTTCCTCCCTTTAAATAACCAAATCATTCACCATTCACACACAGAAAATTTAGTAGTTGTTCCAAATCCTCTAAGAATGTCTTCAAGAAACTGCCAATTAACAGTGTCATATGCTTTACGGATATCAATCTTCAAAGCAACTCTCTTGGGACCTTCTTTTCTATCATATCCCTTTAGTAACTCTTCAGAGATCAAATATTGTTATGAATTTTCTTGTTTGGAGTGAAAGCACTCTGATTTTGTCTAACAAGCTACCCAAGAACACTCTTCATTCTTTTAGTGATTATCTTGCTTATGCATTTGTACAAAACATTGCAACAAGCTATGGGTCTGGAGTCAGACACTTTAGCAGGAGTTTGAATCTTTGGGACAAGAGTTATTAGAGTGGAGTTAATCTCATTCAAGATCTTTCCTGTCTCAAAGAATTCCCTTATCGCTTTGCACACATCATTTCCCACAACACTCCATGATCTTTTAAAGAACAGTGAAGAGAATCCATCAGGAACAGGGGCTTCGCTATCTTCTATTTGAAACATTTCATTGCTTATTTCATCATCACTGACCACCCTTATCATACCTCTAGACTCTTCATCATTTAGTTTGTTCTTAATCAGATTCTCAATAGTACCAATCTTTGTCACTGGCACATTAACACAAGGAAGTTTTGAAAGTGCTTAACAAACTAATTTGCCACCTCGCATCCTTCATATCTCTTCCCATTGTCATCATTAATTGCATCAATTCTATTCTTATGTTGTATGGTTTTTAATTTTTGGTGAAAGAAAGCATTATTTCTGTCCCCAATACTTAGCCATTTGATTTTTGCCTTCTGGTATAAGAGTTTTTCCTCATCTTTCATAGCCTCCATGTACTCTTTATTACACCACATTCAGTCTCCTTTAGAATCTTGTTCTCAGGATCTTTATCAATATAAGCTTGAACTTCCTTCAGTTTTACCCTCAACTTTACTACATTCTCAAACACATCACCATTTACTCCATTCTAGTTTCTTTAGCTACCCCTTAATACCTTTTAGTTTCTTAACAAATTTGAACATTTAACACCCCTCAATCCTCTCATTCCATTTTTTTTCTCAACCAAAGGTATAAATTATTTCTTGTCTGCAACAAAATTAGCAAACTTAAAAGACTTTTTCTTGTGTGTAAATTGTAAATTTAGTTTACGTGGTTTGGCCGAAATACAGATTATAAACCATTGACGAGAATCATTTATTTAAGACAAAATTTAAGTGAAAACTAATAATAGTCTAGAGAAAACATGTTTTCTTAAATTATAAAAAAAAGAGAGAACTGCAAAATACATCCATGTGATTTACACATTTTGGTATCTTACATCCCTGTCAGAAACTTTTGGCAATATACATCCCCGTTAGGCAAACGTTTGCCACAATACATCCCTCGTTAACAATGAGGACTAACAGTGCAAATTTTTCCTCCGTTATCTTTTAACGAGACTGAAAATATTACACCGTTAGCCTTCGTTAGCCAAACATTTGCACCGTTAGTCCTCTTTTTTAGAAAAAAAAAAGTTAAAAAAATTTAAAATTAAAAAAAAGTTAAAATTAAAAAAAATAATATTTAAAAAAAAAAATATTTGCGAAAAAAAATTATAAATAATAATTAATTTTTTAAAAATGCGTATTTTTAAAAAAATTAATTTTTATAAAAAAATGCGTATTTTTTAAAAAAATTTAATTTTTTTTCGCAAATATTAATTTTTTTTAAATATAAACTTTAAAAAAATTATTAAAATTTTTTCCTTTTTTTTAATATTTTTAAAAAATGCGTATTTATAAAAAAAATTAATTTTTTTCGCAAATATTATTTTTTTTTAAATTTTGATTTTTTTTTAAAATGTAAACTTAAAAAAACAATATTTTTTTTAATTTTTTTTTCCTTTTTTTTAATATTTTTAAAAAATACGTATTTATAAAAAAAAATTAATTTTTTTCGCAAATATTAATTTTTTTTAAAAATTTTATTTTTTTAAATATTAACTTTAAAAAAAATTAATTTTTAAATTTTTTTCCTTTTTTTTTTTTTAATTTTAACTTTTTTTTTTAAATTTAAAATTTTTTTTAACTATTTTTTTCTAAAAAAGAGGACTAACGATGCAAATGTTTGGCTAACGAAGGCTAACGGTGTAATATTTTCAGTCTCGTTAAGAGATAACGGAGGAAAAATTTGCACCGTTAATCCTCATTGTTAACGAGGGATGTATTGTGGCAAACGTTTGCCTAACGGAGATGTATATTGCTAAAAATTTCTGAAATGGATGTAAAATGCCAAAATAAATAAACCACATGAATGTATTTTTCAGTTCTCTCTAAAAAAAATTTTTTTGTTTCAATTTTGACTATTTGCTAATGAGATGACTCAGCTTTGCCATATAACGAGACAACTCAAATACCACATATTCAAGTTTGTGTTCTTTATTACTAGTTATAATACCTGTGCACGCACAGGGTTTTTAAAATTTTGTTTTAATTGTGTATTATTATCGATTAAGAAATGAACCACTTAACATGTTTATAGTAGTTTTACTTGGTGGTCTAAAAATAAAAAATAATATGTATGTGTTATAACCTACCTATTATTTTAAGAGAATGTTTTTGGATTAAAAATTATATTTATTATTCAAGCAAAATCACATGATGATACTTAACTTGCATGAGATGTTAGTGATATATGCTTTTAGTTTTGCCAACTCGTGCTATCAATTTACGATGTGTTTTGTAATTGTGGTATTTCTTTTGCTTATATTTTTGTTAAAATATGTAGCATATTTTGATAGCTTTTAAGATTGATTCATTTCTTTAATTATGAATAACTATCATATCATTTTTATTAATGTACCTTTTTATTTGAAAAGTTATATTTTCATAAGTTTGTGTTATTTACTTCTTATGTTTGATAGTAAAATTACCAAATTAACATAGATGCTTACACTATAGCTTCTTTATTACATTAAGAGAAACAAAAAAAAGATGTAATGGGTAGAACACAAATTTAATCTTACGTTTATGTATAATGTATAAGAATAATTTTTCTTTAAGCCCAAACTATATAAGGAAATTATTATTACTTGTATAAGTAAATTATAAATGCATTAAAAATTGACAAAGAGTATGTTCGCAAGTCTTTTAGGATTGTTTGAATTCTTAACGACTTTTCACTTTAATGCAACTTTCTTCACAATTGGCCTAAATCATAAAGGTAAAAGACACCCATATTTTAGACCGTTGGTTGACACCCACAATGTTATCAATGACAACAAACACCTGCTAAGTTTCATTAACTCATTCAAAAACAAATTACACTCCAAAAAGAATTCCCACCATAAAATTCCCTATATAGGCACTAAAACACAACTTTGGTACATTAAAATACATTAATGTATTATCTAAATCAGCAACTCAACTAAATTATACATTCATACCTTAAGCAGGCGTAGAAAATCCTTCCACGACAATCATGTATTGATACTTAATCATCCTCTATAAAACACACACAACAAATTGCATTACACTTTTGTGTGTGCGATAAGATAATAAAACTGCAAAAACCACTAACATTTTGCATTATGATGAGGATAACAACAAAGTTATTCATAACATCAAATAAGAAAACTTCATATTAGAACTAAAGGGGTGTTTGGTTATACTTATTAAAGGTGTTTATTGGCTTATTCAATTACCATAACACAATAAGTGTATGATAAAGCTATAGGCTTTTTTTAGAAGCTTAGTGAAAAACCCGTGAACTCACAACTAATTCTATTATAGCTTAGTGTGTTTATAGTAAAAACCCAAATATTAAGTGTAGAAGTTTTCATTAAAACATAAAAAAGAGTTACTAAAAGTTGGTGTGTATAGCAAAAAAGTTAAACCATAAAAAAGGTTACTAAATGCTATCATCTAGATAAGGAATAAGCCAAAGTTCTGTTAAGGTCTCTTTCGCATTCTATTCAGAAGCAAAAAAAGATTTACACATAAATCATAAGTATATAATAATGGTTGTATCTCACATCTATGATTACTAACTCAATAACATTATCGCAGTATAATAACGTAATAACCTGATTAAAACTATATATTCTTGCCGAATAATTCTCATGTACATACTTTTAATTTGAAATAACTTTAACTATTGATATTATGTTGTACAAAATGTGTGAATTTAGTAGCACATAATGAGCGTTGATGAAGTTAAAATATGCTCAGCAAAGTTTTTAAAATATGGATATCTATATACGAATTTTAAATAACAATTTCATCAATCGTTGTTATAAGTAGAATCGCGTATATTTATTTTCATATCACAGTATCGTGCTTACCGTTTGATATTTATATTCCCGTTACTAATAAATAGTAACATGAGTCCTTATTTAAAAAACTATTCTAATGGATAAAAGTTTAAAACTAACATTAGTTTAAAAAAATATTTAACGTATATTAAAACTAATTCGCATATTTACCAAATTTTGTAATTTTAATTGATGAAAGTCTAAAAACTAATACTAATACTCAAGTAATTTTAAACAAAGTTAATATTATAAAGTATAAGGGGTATAAAGTGTAAGGGGTTATTTGTGTTTTTATAAAGTTATTAAAAAACATGGAAATTTGTAATTTTACACTTGACTCTATATAAATTTAAAATTTATTCACTAAAGTTTTATTAATTACTTCATCTTTTTTTAAGTTTTTGTTTTCATAAATTTGACACCTATATTTTTATGCATTTTTTTTCTTAACCAAATTTCTCCATCAAATTTATTAAGCTTGACCAAAATCAATTTAATTTTGACTTTTTATTGACCAATTACGTTGCTTGATTTCGCCTACATGGCAAAATCAAGCTCTACTATTGGTCCAATTTTTTTTTCAATGAGAAGGGATTTGCAAAAACACTCTGAAATGATGTAATTCTTTTATTATATAAAAGATTATATGAAAAATATGTGCTCTTGCATTTTCTTCTTACATATCATCACACTCATATTATTGGCGCATGTGTAAAAATAATCATATGAGACGACGAAAGAGAAAATATGAATTCCATTTGTCATATTTATAGGTGTGTAGGAGGATAAATAAGAAGAAATTATAAAAAGATATATCAATGCTCTATATACTCTTTTGGACCATAAATGTCCATCTTGTGATATTTTAGTTTTTCATTATAGCTAATCAAAATTTCTAACTATAGAAATAACACTTTAACAATATAAAAATATAATTATAATTTTCTGGAATTTTAAAGAATGGCTTCTCCCATATAATGAAACTATTTCTTATAAACTAACACCAAAATTCCAATCAAAACATCTTAAACGAATAACATTATGGTTATAAGACAACTTATGAAACATGTTTTTTTTATTTAATCGGAAGAACATGTGATCAACTATAATTAATGGAAGTGGTCAAAATAAGTGTGCAACGAGCTAATAATTTATATTGCCAATGCTACACCAGACGATCTAACTATCATACTATATTTAAAGCATGAATGATTACCATTAATAGAATACTTAAAATTAAGCATTACACATTTCAATGCTAAAAATATAAGTGATTCAACATAACTAGACATTTTTTGCCATTAAAGTTTAAAATTAACGACTTAAAATTGAAAATTAATGACTTAAAATTGATCATTATGTATATTAAATACAATTAATTAAATAGTCAATAAATACAATTAATACACTTATTAAAACACTCCTTACATAAGAAATACAAATTATCAAGCATATTGTACAACTAACTTAAACACAATTCCTGCATTAAATGTCACTAATACAAATAATAAAGCATATTATACAAATTTTTAAGCCCGAACGGGCAATGGGCCAAATGGGCTCGAGCCCGAATGGGCACGGGTCAAACGGGCTCGAGCCGAACGGACACGAGATAAATGAAATTTTTGATATCCGTAAATTTATTATCAAAAAGAATATAATAAACTAAAATATGTTCACATATTGTACAAACCAAGCAAAATAGTAAACAAAAACATAAAATAAATAATAAATAAAATAATACAAACAAATCAAAATTTTATCAAACTTTTGCCATAAAAAACTAATCAGTAAAGTTATTGCCAAAAAACGTACAAATAAAATAAATTATTAATCGAAAATTTAAATTACAGTCTTTTATAAAGCACAAAGAACTTTTTTTAACATTAAATGTTTTAAAATAAAGCAATACAACTAAATAGTAAAATGTACAAATAAATTAAACACAATTTCAAAACATTAAATATCTTTAAAACTTAATTTTCTAATCTTAAACACATTAAATATCAAAAGTTTAAAATTAAGACATAAAACATATAAAATAATCGGTACAAATTAATTAAACACACATATTAAAATCTTAAAAGTAAGAATAAAACATTTAATACTACATCCGTCTCACATTAAGTGTCCACTATGACTTTTCTAAGTCTTTTTTCACCAAATTTGTCCTTGAATATATTTATTGTGTTATATAATACTTAATGAAAATTATACAAATGAAAACACAACTAAAAATTTAATTCATTCATATATCTTGCATCAAATACTACATAACATGGACAAAAATATTTGAAGTCAAAGTTGAAGAAAAAAGACTTGAAAAAGTCATAGTGGACACTTAATGTGGGACGGGGGGAGTATTATTTTTAAAGCACCCATATAATAATAAAAAAAAGGGAGACTGGACCGGACCAACGGGTTCAACTGGAATCCGAAGTTGCCATCGGTTCGGCTAGCCAATAAAAGTCGTTCAAAAACGAAACCAGTAAAAACGGGTGAACTGATTCGGACTGGGATAATTTTTTTCTTCAGTTAATCAGTTCGTCATTATTATTTTGTTGGCCCCTAAATTTTAATAACAAGGTACCCTTGCTAGTCTAGACTAAACAGGCCTAGATAAGTTTATATATATATTAAAAAAAAAAAAAAAAAAAAAAGGTGATAATTTGCATGTTAGCTTGATGTTAGAGGGTGTTTAGTATGAGGGTATGAATATCAAGGAATTAGAAATGACTTTTATTTCTATTATATTTGCTTGGTTGGCGAGTTTGGCATTCAAATATTGGGTATCAAACCCTAAAAAATATGCATTTTCTAAACCCACCAAAGGTGATGGTTTTGTAAACCCATTCTAATTTTCATTCCTACAGTAATCTTCTTGGTGAACCAAACGCCTCCTTAGTCTAAAAATCAGTTAGACCCAATATATTTTCTTTAACAATTTTGAAAGTAACTCATGAGTTGTTAAAAGTTATGTTTATGCTAATTCCGTTTGATAAAAAAGATGACTCATGTAAACCAATGTGAACCCAATTTAGACACATTTAAAAATAGATTGCCACGTCTAGTCAATACCGCACCACTTGGTTACTATTTATTCGTTTTCAGTTTCCAAAACTAACACCATAATAATAATAATGATAATAATAATAATAATAATAATAATAATAATAAATAAATAAATAAATAAATAAATGTTGCGTATGGAAACATATGAAAAAAAATCACAATTTAACCCCCCAAAAAAAAAGAAGATGTTTTTTTAACTTGTGGGATAGTGATATAAGTTTAGTGCGTTAACTAAACACGTTTATTCTTTAAAAAAAACTTTATATCTATATAAAACAATAATAAATTTGATAAACATTGTCCATTTAAGAAACTATTAATATAAACTAATATGTAAATATGGTAATTTCTCTTTGTTTAAGAACTTAAAGCGTGTGTCTTCACGACGAGTTTTTTGTTTGACTCTTGTAGTTTGCAAACAATAATACACAAGTCTAGTAGTTTTAGAAAATATTACAAAACAAAGTATTTTTCTCTTTTTCATGTTTTTCTTTTTAAAAAGCTGCATTATTATTAGCAATTTAGCACCAATAGAGGAGAATAACAACAAGAAAAACACATGTTCTCCAAGATGGAGAAACAGACCCCAACAAATCAGAAACACAACACCTAGCCACAACATCTAAAAACAACACCTAATCAACCCAAGCCCGAAGCCAAAGGATTAGATGTCTAGTTATTCCAATATACCTAAGATTTGCGGCATCTATTAGATATCCAAAACAGTGAAGTGGACATAATGCTTGAAAAAATTTCTTCATGTAACGTGAACTGACGCGCTCGAGAAGAAGAATGCACAACTCTATTCCTCCATAACCAAATGGACCACAACGAAACAAAGCAGACTCCTCAAAAGATTTTCCTAATTATTAGGGTGCAACCATAAGAATAATCGGCGTATACATTTTCTTTGTGATGCTGCTTGTAGTTTGAATCTTAATGTTTGTTATAATGTTTGTTATTGTGGCTTATAGCTAATCACTATAGTTTGAATCTTAATGTTTGTTATAATGCACAACTCTATTGCTCAAGGCTTTATTGTAAAATGTAATATCGTCAAATGAATGAAAATGAAAATGATTTTTATTTTGTGGCTTATAGCTAAAAAGTACAGGATTAGATGAGATCCCGTGGTTGTGAAGAAAAAGGAAAAGGATATCATCATGCTGTAATTAATTTTCAAAGTATTATTATTGCGTATATATGTTTTCTAACTACAAAAGTCCAACTAAAAACTCCTTCATGACACAAGTTAGAAGGAAAGAAAATAAATAAAGAAGGTGAGATGGAACAACTAAACATTTAAATTAGACGTGGCAATGTATATATATTTATAAGTTATAAATGACGAGTGGTTTGAAGTATATGTATCTTCCTTCTGTCTTATATTAAATGTACAATTTGACTTTTAAATTTTTTATTTTCAACGTTGATCTTATATATTTTTATTTGTGTTATATAATACTTTATGCAAAATATATGAATTGATTGAGTTTTAATATGTTGGGATATGAAGTCAAAGTACTGCTACGTCAAAGTACTGCTAAATTGTCAACATGCTGATCAAAGTCAAAGTACTGCTGTTTATTGAAGATTATTCAAAGTACTTCGAAGAACAAGGACTTAAGTGCAATATTAATTAAAGGATTATTATGTAATATTGTATGAATATTTTAGAATTAGTTAGGGATAATTACTTGTCGTTCAAGTGGATAATGTAAACCGACTTAAGGTTATCTATATAAGGAGCCTTATGATGGTATTAGGGATATAAGTTTTAGTCGAAGTTTCTAAGAGTCTTAGAGTTTTATAAGTCGATATTAGTCAAGTTAGGTATTGTTAGTGAATCTGTGTAATCAAGCAGGTTCAAGTTTGGTTTAATATAAAAGTTCTTCTTAAGCTTTGTGTTAGTAGATTCCGCATACTTTACAAGGTCAAAAAAGTGTTTCAATATTAATAGTGTTGAGTTTATTCAATATTGTTAAAAACCTTACAAGCTACAAAGTAGTTTGATCAGAGTATATCGATCCAACAAGTGGTATCAGAGCTTGTGTTGGAAACTCTGATTAAGAAGAAAACCTATTAAACCACCCTTAAAGAAGTCGACAGATGTTGCACCTGCTCCATCCATCACTGCTGTCAGAATTCCTATTGTCAAGAAGGGTGAATATGATCTATGGGCCATGAAGATGAGGCAGTACATTGCCATCACAGACCATGCACTATGGGATGTGATTGTCAATGGTAACATGCAAATTGAAGAACCATTGGAGATCCCTGGACAACCAACACCACCTAAGCCAACTATACCAGCTGCTACCAAAAGAAATCAAGACAAGGCTCTCAACATACTGCTCTCTGCCATTCCTGATGGTCACTTATTAAAGTTTCATGATGCCAAGGATGCAAAACAACTATATGTTGCTATTAAAACAAGATTTGGAGGTAATGATGCTTCCAAGAAGATGCACATGAACCTGTTGAAGCAGCAATTTGAAACCTTCACTGTTGGTGAAAGAGAAAGTCTTGACTCTGCTTATGATAGATATCAAAATCTACTCAGTATGCTAGAGTTATATGGAGCTGAAGCAACAGTTGAAGATGCTAATTTGAAGTTCTTAAGGAGTTTGCCTTCTGCATGGCATGTGGTTGCTACAATGATAAGAGGACAACCTGGATTGGACACTATGGACTTTGATGATCTTTATAATAATCTGAAGGTGTATGAGCATGAGATGAAGGGTAATAAAGGTTCAAGTTCTCACAACATTGCTTTTGTCTCTTCTGAAAACAGAAGCAGTACTTCCACTAAAAGTACTGCTCATCCTGTCCAAAGTACTGTTGTAGAAACACAGAATCCATGCACAACTTTAATCTCTACCACTTCATTACATACCCCCAATTCAGATGATGTTTTGAGTTCATTCTTTGCTCAACAAGCTACTCTACCTGTTACTTATCAAGAAGCTCTTTTACAAATTGATGATGATGCTATGGAAGAAATTGACATAAGATGGCAAGTTGCCATGATTGCTGTAAGGATCAAGAAGTTTATGAACAAGACAGGAAGAGGTATTGATTTCAAGGCTAAGCATGGTATAGCATTTGACAGGTCCAAGATTGAATGCTTTAACTGTCAAAGGACTGGTCACTTTGCAAGGGAATGCAAGTTTGCAAAGTATCAAGCAAACAGGATGATTGAACAACCTAAACCCAAGGTTGAAAGAAAAGAAGTCCCTATTGCTGAGCCAAAGTGACAAGCTTTGGTTGCTCAAGAAGATCTGTCAGAAGTTGATTGGAGTAAAGAATTTGATGATGAACCAGTAACCTATTTTATGGTTGCACTAGAAGAGGTTAATTGGAGCACAACTTTTGATGAAGAACCTGGATATGAAGCTTTGGAATCAGGAGATGGACTAGGAAGCTTTGATTGGAGCATGGAAAGTGAAGAAGAACCTTTTCAGCTTGCTATGATGGCTACTTCACCAAGTTCATCCACTATCTCTGAGGTATGTTCCAAATGTAGTAACTCTTATCAAAAGATGCTTAAAGAATATGAAACAGAAATAGATAACTATAGAAGGGCTAGATCTGAGATACTTGGTTACCAATTGACTTTAGAATCCATGGAAGCTAAGATAATTACACATGAGAATAATGAAGTAGCTTGGGCTGAAAAATATGAACAACAAGATTATCAGTTAAAGCTAAGTGAGTGGAAGCTAGGATGTAAAGTTTCTGAATTAGAAAAGGTCACTAAAGAAAGAGACAAGCTGCTAGAAAAACTTGCTGTTTGGAAAGAATCATGTCTGTCACATGTTAGTTTTGTTAAAAAACAGAGAACAACAAACATTAAAACTGGCCTAGGTTATGATTCAGAAGCACTTTCATCTAGGAACCAAGAATTAAATCTTTCTCAGGAAACCTCAACTAGTGATGAAGAATTCATAAGTTTAGAAGGAAACACATCTAGTGATGAGGAATCACCTTGTTCAACTGTTGGGATCATACTTTAGTATTTAGTCAAGTCTCGGTCATTGCATTTTGTAATAGGTTGCTTTAGTATTTATTTCATTATGTTTCATGTTACAAGGCTTATGTATTAAAGCCCCATGGGCTTGAAAGCCCACGAATTAGAAGATAAGGGAGGAAGGGAGTGTTGCCCTAACTCCTTCCTTATAAATAGTAAGCTTATGTAAACATTATGTTTGTTGGTTATTTGATTATCTTAAGGAAACTCTTGCTCTTTCACTTTTCATATTGTCTCATAATCAACCATCTCTCATTCTCATCTTATTTCTTTCTAAATCATACTTGTGTTTACATAAATGGTGACCTAACAAGTGGTATCATTCGCCAAATAGAGACTGAAGTGTGTTTCTTGATCTTAACGTGGGTATTTGGTGCTTCATCTTCATCTTTTTGCATTTTTCTTGGTTTCTTTCACTCAAATCTTGAAGCTTGGATAAGTTTCAAGGTTGATATAGTGATTTGAAGCTTAGTTGTTGCATAAAGTTGTGATTTTTTAAGGTTTTTTAAGGTTTTATAGCTTCTTTAATATTGGAAAACTAGTTTTGGGTAGCAAAATCTTCAATAGTTAGTGTTTTCTAAGTATTAGTGAAGTTATTTGATCAAAAGTACCTTATTTCTAAGCATTTTTCTTCAAAAATTTGAGATTTTTCAAGTTTCTGACCAGTTTACGCGTAACTTTGGTGAACAGTACGATTATAAAGCTGTAAACAGTACTTTTTGTCCTTTCTACGAGTAACTTTTGGCTAAAACCCTCTTTTTACGCGTAACTAAGGTCAAAACCCTGATCCTACGAGTAACTTGGAAGTCTACGACTAAAAACCTACGAGTAAATTCACTTTCTACGCGTAAGTGGGAATTCCTACGCACGAGTTTCAGATCCTACGCCTAAGCTTTACGCATAAGGTTATCTTACGCGTAAGTTTCAGATCCTACGCTTAACTTTCAATTAAGATCTTCTCCTTGTATTACGGTGACTCAGTACTTCCCTAGCTTGGATAAGTTAGTGGAATACTTCGACTCCGGATATCTTTCAAGCTTGGATAAGTTTGGAAGATTTGTTTGGTTGTTTAACCTTACACATAAGTCTAAACTTACGCATAAGCTACAGCTTACGCGTAAAGAGTAAACTTACGCCTAAACTTATTGTTTACGCATAACTAAACTCTTTACGCATAACCTAAAAGTTTACGCGTAAGATTAAAGTTACGTGTAAGAATTCTACTTACCCCATGGATTTAGGGCTTAATCAAAGGAACGTGCATTTCAATCTTCTACAAAGATCCATTTCTACACAAGTGTTATAAGATGTCTCAACCACCTAATTTCTACTCCCCTCATTCTCATCCTCAGCAACATCAGCAGTATCAGCAACAACAATACCATCAGAAACAACCGTATCAACAACCTTCACAATCACACGGTCAAAAACAACCGTATAATCCACTACATCATTACCTAATGATGCAACAACATCAAATCATTCCTCAACAACAACCATTTCAAATGCCACAACAAAACACTCAGTTTTCCTCCAAACAACCTCACTGGTTTGACAGAATGTGTGAAGTTATTACAACTCAACAATCCCGACATGAGGCAGGATCACTTGAAACACCTCCAATGCTAACACCTGGGAACTATGTTCAATGGTCAAGTCGATTCTTACGATTTCTTGAATTAAAGAAACCTCATGGGAAATTCTTGAAGCAAGTGATACTTGAAGGACCATTTGAGTGGCCAACAAGATTTGAAGCTGGTGATCCACATGCTGATCCTCCACGTCCTCCTGGTGATAGACCCCTTCCAGAATCTGCACTCACTGAAGAACAGAAACTACATCGTGAAGCTGATGAATATGCAATGGCTTATATACTTCAAGGTATACCTAATCCAATCTATCGAAGTGTCGATGCTCAGAAAATAGCCAAAGCTATGTGGGAACACGTTCATCTCCTTATGGAAGGCACTCAATTGAACAAAGATGATATGGAATCCAAACTCTACATGGAATACACTGACATCACAATTGAACCAGGATAGTCACTTGAATCCTACTATCATCGTTTCACAAATGTCGTCAATGATCTGGAACGTCACAAAATCACAGTACCAAGGATCGCTGTGAACTCCAAATTTGTTGGTAGTCTTGGCCCTGATTGGCATAAATATGTGACATTTGTTCATCAAACAAAGAATCTTCATGATGCTCCATATGGTTTGTTGTATGATTTCCTGAAACACCATGAACCTGAAGTTGAAAAAGATCGAGCTCTACGAGGAGGATACACACCAACAACAACACCAAATTCTTTGGCTCTCGTAGCTCAATCTCCCTATGCTCCACCACCAATGTCAAACCATGCATATGTCCAAGAGCAAAACTACTTCAGTTATCCACAATCTTCTACCTCGAACCAAATGGTCCCTTATGATTCATCTCCACAGAATGCTTCTACTCAACTTGTTCCGTTACACAACAATGATGCTGTGTACTACTCAAACTCCAATGACGATGACGATGACGATGATGACTTTAATACGTTGAATCAGGGACTTGCTCTTATTGCTCGTGCTTTTAGCAAATTCTCCAACAAAACTAACAACCGTCAACGTTCATCTTCTAACACAAGGAATCAAGCTGTTGTCAATGATGGAAGAGTGGAAATTCAGAATCGTAGCTATGGTCGATCTGGTTCAGGAAGTTCTTCAGGAAACTTTGGGAATGGTCAGCGGTTTAGTAACAACGCGGGGTTCAGGAACAACTCAGGGTCTTCTCAGCAAAGGTCCGAACCAGTTGCTACAAGGAACTCCAACTCAGGGAATGCAGTGTGGTGCTATAATTGTAATGAACAAGGTCATATAGCAACAGCCTGTCCCAAACCGAGAACTCGGGGCAGTAAGTTTCACAAGCAGGCATTACTCATGGCTCTTCAAGATGAAAAGGATGGACATTTCCCTGAACAAGACAACAACTTCATGGCAAATGTGTACAATGATGATGATATGGAAGATCTGGAAGCCAATGCAGCTGTGATGCTTATGGCCAACATGCAGGAACTTCAGGTTCATGATTCTGGTCCAGTGTATGACACTGACGGCTTGTCTCAGGTACATGACCAAAAATCATGTCTAATACATGAAATAGCCTCACCCACTGCTTCTGAATCAGATATGGCGCAAGTTGTTCCATCTAAATCATCTTCATCTTCTCAAACAGATGAACAAATAAGCACAGTTGTCATATTTGATGATGACACAGTTGTTTCATTTGATGATCCTATTGAGAATGATAAACATGATCATTTAGAACAACATGAACCATCATTTGATCCAGACCCTGACCTAATATTGTTATCTAAACAACTGGATGCACAACAATTGCAAATCATTAAATGCAATGAGAAAAACAAAGTTTTAAAAGAAAAAAATGCGTCACTTGCAAGAGATATTGAATGTTATAAAATTCAACTTTCAAATCAGGAAGAAAAGATTAAAAATGCAAAATGTTTTGAAAAAGCTTTTCAAGATTCTTACAACAAAGAACAAAATCTTCAACGTCAAATGCAAGATGTAATCGAGTCAAACGGAAAGTTGATTTCGAAACTTGAAAGTGAAAAGTGTGAATTGAAAATGCAAGCTGAACGTCTTCAAACAGTTCTTTCAAAAACTGAAACAGAATTGTCAAATTGCAAAAAGGAGTTTTGTGAACATAAAATACGAAAAAGGAAGTATATAGATGACTTACTCGGTGATATTGTTGATCTTGAAAAACAACTCAAAGAATTTCGTCACATTGTTTACAAACACGGGAACTCTGTCACAACGATTCAGAAATTTGCTTTAAAACCGAGACCCGATAAAGGATTTGCACTTTGAGATTTTAAATCAATGTTTCTTCACAAAGCATTCAAAGAAAGTCCTAAGATTTACAGTATGGACCACATGTTTGATAATACAATTGTGCGTGCTGTTGTTTTTGATACTGAAGAAGAAGAAGAACTTGAAGACGAGAGTCGATCTAAAATGAGTTATGTTCAATATTGGACACCATATGACTATTCAAAAGCTCCACCTCTGTCTAAATCTTTTGTTACTAAAAAAGAATCACCTGTGAAATCATGGTTTGTCGAAGAGTCATATGTTTCATCCTCTAATGTGGTCCCTGTCCAAACTGTAGCACAAATAAATGGTCCTTTACCATCATCCGGTGAACTTTCACCTTTACCGAAAAGTTGTCGTGTCTTAAATTATTTCAAAACTTTTATGGAAGACATTGAAATTTTGGAGGAAACAATTGAAAGAAACTCTGAAATAAAAGTTGAAACTTTTCAATCCGCTTACGAGTGAGAAAAAAGAGATATTTTTCAAAAACAAATGCTGCCAATTGTCAAACACCTCCGTCTCTGTGCTACACGTTGGGATCAGGAACTTCAAAACGAGGTCAAAAACATGATAAACGTTTTCAACTCAACTGAAAATGAAATTTTGGCTCAAAAGTAAAGAAATCGAGTTTTACAAAAAGATGCTGATCGACTCTTGGAACAAGTTCTCAATGCTGATATTTTGTCTGTTATCATGAATGATCTCTATAAATCTGGTACTTCTATGCTTATGGATGATCTTTGTGTTGATAATAACTTATTGAATGAGGAAATTGAGACACTCAAACAGGAAAATGATAAGTTGAGAATTACAAATGATGATGTGACAAAACAGTTTTCAAAAGAAATTTGTTTACTCAAACAAAGGATTGAATGGTGTCAAGCTCAAAGTCTTGAAAGGGAATTGAAACTTCAAAATCAAAATATTTCAAACTCTTGCCAACACTGCAAAACCAATGAGTCTTTCAAAAGTCTGTGTCTCAAATACGAGAAAGAAATTGCGGATTTAAAAATCGAAAATGCCGACTGGCAACAAAATTGCGATGACATCAGATATTGCAATGGTTTACTCGAGTCTGAAATTCAGGACAAAAATCACATCATCATTGATTTGAAAGAGAAAATTAAGATACTCCAAAAAGGAAAGTTTGTTGACACCACGGTGATAGCACCAGGATTGTATCAATTAGGCAAAACAACTAAAGGACATATTGTTCAACCTACTAATGTTGATACCTCCACTTCTACAGGACTAGTCTCCACTAATAGCGTTAGCAGACCCAAGCGTAAAAGTAAAAGGAAGAATAGGCTCTGGCAATGTAAAAGAGGATCACTAGAAGCTCAAGAAGTAGAAGACCAACTTAGGAATTTGAATAACACTCATGTTGCATCAGATTTAGATTCTAATCTGGCAAATTGTAATCAAAATCTAAATGTAACGAATGATGAACCTTTGAATGTTTTGAATATTAATGCATCTTGTGTGTTTTGTCGTAAAAATATATCATCTGGTGATCATACAAAATGTATTGCTAATTCTCTACTTAATCGTCATAAGAAACGTAGGACAAGCATTCCTCTTAGGCCCACAACTGCCTCTAAGTCTATCTTAGGAAAGCCGCCTCCTATGGTTTCTAATAATGTTGATGTCACCCCTATAAGTGCAGAGAACAAGTCTAGGAATCAGCCAAACACTAGTGAATTCACAATTAAGAAAGCACGAACTAGTTGGAATTGGCCACGTTGGTTACAACACAAACCAGACTTTAAATGGATTCCTAAATTATTGAATAAATGTGCTTCTAACCAACAGGAACCCGCAGTTTCTTTGGGTTCCACCCTTACTTCTGTTCCATCCGTGTCTTCTTCTTGTGATACAGGTGGTACAGATTGTTCTCTGGATTGTTGATAGCGGATGCACCCGACATATGACAGGCAATCTCAAACTGTTGAAAAACTTTGTCTCAAAGTTCATTGGTACTGTCAGATTCGGGAATGATCATTACGCTTTAATAATGGGATATGGTGACTATGTAAGTGGAAACATCGAAATCAGCCGTGTTTACTATGTGGAAGGCCTTGGACACAACCTTTTCTCTGTTGGTCAATTCTGTGATGGGGATCTAGAAGTTGCATTTCGTGAGAAAACTTGCTTTGTTCGTGACTTACAAGGAAACGATCTAATGTCTGGCTCACGTGGCTCCAATCTTTATACTATATCAATGTCAGATATGATTGCAACATCTCCGATATGTCTTCTCTCCAAAGCAGAATCAACTAAATCGTGGTTATGGCACAAACGTCTTTCGCACTTGAATTTCAAAACCATGACTGACCTTGCTCGCTATAAACTTGTTGATGGATTTCCAAGATTCCGCTTTACCAAAGATAACTTATGTCCAGCCTGTGAACAAGGAAAAAGTACTCGTGCTCATTTTCCTAATAAACCCGAGCATAGTACGAATCATGTTCTGCACCTGCTTCATATGGATTTGTGTGGACCGATGCGTGTTCAAAGTATCAACGGTAAACGCTACATTCTTGTAATTGTGGATGATTATTCCAGATGGACTTGGGTTTATTTTCTACGAAGTAAAGATCAGGCTCCTTCAATGATCAACACCTTTCTCACTAAAATTCAAGTTCAACTACGCAACACGGCACGAATCGTAAGAACTGACAATGGAACTGAATTTAAGAATAAGACACTTCGGTCATACTTTGAGAAAGTGGGAATTGAACATCAAACATCTATTCCTAGAAGCCCAGAACAGAATGGAGTTGTGGAAAGACGCAACAGGACGTTAGTGATAGCTGCTAGGACTATGTTGATTAATGCTCAATTACCAGATTACTTGTGGGCGGAAGCTGTTTCAACTGCATGTTATACCCAAAACCGTTGCATGATCACAAAACGTCATCGCAAAACACCTTATCAAATTGTTCACAAAAGGAAACTGAACATCGATTACTTTCATGTATTTGGAGCACTTTGTTATCCGAAAAATGATCGTGACGATTTAGGTAAACTTAAAGCAAAGGCTGACATCGGAGTGTTCGTCGGATACTGTGAAAATTCCAAAGGTTTTCGGATATGGAATCGTCGTACAAGAGAAATTCAAGAAACCATTCACGCTAATTTTGATGAACTCACACAAATGGCTTCTGAGCAACACAGCTTAGGACCTGAATTCAACCGTCTTAACTCTCCGGAATCTTCGGCTGAACCATTGCCACTAAACCGCAAAGAATTAGAAACCTTGTTTGCTTCACTATTTGATGACACAATTGAATACCGTCCTACTGAGGTCTCACCTAATTCCGCTGCTCTACCTGATAACATTCTAGTACCAGACTCACCTCAACAAACCACTACAAGTGTTGAGAGAGACGGTCCTCCAATTGTATCACCATCTACAGCAGAACAAACTGGTTCTAACTCCCACCATCCAGCTGAAGATCCAACACCACAATCAGTTCCACAACCCGCAGAGCCTGATCCTGATGCGTTCTTTAATCCATTTGCACCAGCTCCTACAGTTCCTGATATAGCTGAGTCGTCAACACGCAATTTGGATCCTGCTAACATGCGAGATACTTATCAACTACACCCTTCAACACACAAATGGACTCGAGACCATCCACTAGTTCATATTATTGGCCATCCAGATGCACCTGTAATGACAAGACAACGACTTCACACTGATGGAGAAACTTGTATATATGCACTCACAGTTTGTCACGAAGAACCTAAGAACATTAAAGAAGCAATGACTTATGACAACTGGATTGAATCTATGCAAGAGGAATTTCAGCAATTCATAAGATTAGAAGTCTGGGAATTAGTTGAAAGACCTGACGGAGTCTTTGTCATCGGGTTAAAATGGATCTGGAAGAATAAGCTTGATGCAGAAGGGACTGTCATACGTAACAAATCACGTCTGGTAGCGAAAGGATACTCACAACTAGAAGGACTTGATTTTGCTGAATCCTTTGCTCCAGTGGCTAGACATGAAGCTGTTCGGATCTTTTTGGCCTATGCTGCACACAGGAACATGGTGGTTTACCAAAGGGATGTGAAAACAGCATTTCTTAATGGAGAACTCCGTGAAGAAGTTTATGTTAGCCAACCTGAAGGCTTCGTTGATCCTGAGCGTCCTAATCACGTTTACCGACTCAAAAAGGCACTCTACGGACTTAAGCAAGCCCCACGGGCGTGGTATGACAAACTGTCCACTTTCTTGCTGGCCAATAAATTTTCTAAAGGATCGGTGGATCCAACACTATTTACAAAAACCTACGGGGAGGACTTACTTGTTGTTCAAATATATGTCGATGACATTATTTTTGCCTCAACAAAACGAAGTTACTCTAATGATTTTGCAAAATTAATGAAAGATAATTTTGAAATGTCCCTGATGGGTGAACTTTCGTTCTTTCTAGGACTACAAGTTCATCAATCACCCTGTGGAATTTTTATAAATCAGTCCAAATATGCTCTTGAAATTTTAAAGAAACATGGAATGATGTCTTGTTATACTTATAATACACCAATGGGCTATACCACAAAACTAGATGCTGATTTACATGGGACTCTAGTTGACCCTACCAAATACCGAAGTATGATTGGGTCCCTCATGTATCTCACAGCTAGTAGACCTGATATAGTATTTGCTGTCTACATGTGCTCTCGCTATCAGTCCAAACCAACTAAAAAACACCTCAGTGAGGTCAAGAGAATCCTTCGATACATAAAGGGAACCATTAACTTGGGAATCTGGTATCCGAAGGATTCTGGTTTTGAACTAATTGCTTTTTCAGATGCTGACCATGCAGGATGTTTAGACACACGCAAAAGTACATCTGGTGGATTACAATTTCTCGGAGACAAACTTGTGTCATGGCAATCTAAGAAGCAGGACTGCACATCACTGTCGTCTACAGAATCTGAATACGTAGCCATGTCTGCTTGTTGTGCTCAAGTCATTTAGATGAGATCACAACTTAAGGATTATGGCTACCTATTCAACAAGATTCCTATCTACTGTGATTCAAAGAGTGCAATTGCCATCTCCTGCAATACAGTACATCATTGCAAATCCAAACACATCGATCTCCGATATCACTTCATCAAAGAGCATGTGGCAAAGGGTACCGTTGAACTTTATTTTGTTAGGACTGAGTACCAATTGGCGGACCTACTTATTAAATCCTTGGCACCCTCAAGGTTTGCTAGTTTAGTTCACCAAATTGGTATGCGATGTTTGACTCCAGAGGATCTGGAAAAGTTTTTAAAATACAATTGATCGTCAAACATCAAAACTATCTTTGTATATATCTTTTCAAAAACAAAATACAAAAATAGAAAAACAATCAAAAACACAAAAAGATTTTTGGTTCTTATTTAAAAAAATAAAAAATAAAAAATAAAAAAAATGCAAGTATAATAACCACCTCTTTCAACACTATTTTATAAAATGACTACAATCATTTAAAAACAAGTGTTGAGGGGGAGGAAAAGTAATGTTTTTTCAAAATTCTCAAAATTATATTGACTTTTATACTTGCATTTTACCAAAAACAAATACGTTTTATCAATAATGTTGATTCAAAAAGTGTTTCGGGTTACTCTCCTTGACCAAGATGATAAATTTTTTCTTACTACGGTCTAAGGTCGAGGGGGAGTATCACAAGCTGTTCTTACCGTAACTTGGTGTTATTAACGAATGTTAATTAAAACAAATATGTTTGGGTATTAGGCTTGCATGAAACTTGAGGTTAAGGGACTAATAATGTCAATTTGCATAAAATGAATTAACCTCAGTCAAAACATAGTTTGACCACACATTTACTACCTCTGCAAACACATTTACTCTTTCACCTACTCAATCTAACGATCCACAATCATTTGCTTGATCTAATCATCCATCTTCGAATCCGTAAGTGTTAACATGTTTTGATCATTATTTCAAACAAAGGTTTTTAATTTCATAACGATCCAACGGCTCAATTTGTGTCAATCGTTTAATCTATTCTTAGGGTTGTGCGTAATAATTAAACCCAGAAATTGGTTATGTTATGGTTAAAATTATTGTTGGGAAATGGTCTAAGGTTGATTATAAACATGTTTCCATACTCTAATTGCACCCAGAAACACCAAATCGTCTAGTTTGATTTTAGGGTTCATACGAAGGATTTGGGGTTTTTGATTTTAGACGTTAGGATTGAAATTGGTGATGGGGAATGTTCTTGTAGGCCTAGGATTAAGTTGTTATGGTTTAATTGTTTCAGAAACATCTCTTGATCATGTTTGAATGATTTAGGGTTCGAATGACACTAGCAGTTATGATCATTTGATTTTGTGGTTAATTCGTGTTATAAATTGGACCATATGATCCTTAGGATATTAGATACACTTGCCTCATGCTAATACCTACCCAGATTCATGTTTGATTGTGTTTGTGATTGAGTGTTTATACGGGTTTACACGTAACTCACATTAAAGAATGTTTACGCATAAAAATGTGTATTTAAGTGTGTTAAAATGGTTATTGATCAGTGGTTGTGTGTTACACTTTCAGGAATCAAACCAATCTTGTTACGAAAGGTGATTTTTTCTGGAAAAAGGCAAATTTACGCACAACTCGTTCATCCTACGCGTAAGATTGAGCCTTACGCGTAAGATTCGACACGTGGACAAACTTTGTCTTGGATAAGACAAAGTTTACGCTTAAATGTAATTCTTACGCATAAGTTCTGACCTTACGCATAAGTCTAGAACTTACGCATAAGTCATTACCTACGCATAAGTTATACCTTACGCTTAAGGGTAATCCTACGCATAATTTCAATTCCTACGCCTAAGATTTATCTTACGCATAAAATTGACCTTACGCATAAGATTCACCTTACGCATAATATTCTAACTTACGCGTAGCTTTTGCTCTTACGCATAAATTCTACTCTTACGCTTAAGTCAGGTTACGCGTAAAGTTACCCACTTACGCGTAAACTTGTCAAAATCTAAATTTTTCTAAGTGTTGTGAATTTTTTCCAAAGAGTAACTTCTTGTAATGATAAACTCATGATGTAACTGATTTGTTGTAAGTTTCTACCATGTAACATAACTCAAGTTTGTCATATATCAAAAGTTTTCACACACACAAAACCCCACTGATCAATGTATAACATGCAAATCTAAAAGTGAACATCATAATTGAATGTCTTTGCTAACACAGTCAACAATTGCCATGTTTGTGTTTGTTTATGATCAATTCAGATGGCAGAACACAACGACATTCCATACGGACCTGAACCCGAACCTAAGCTTTCATGGGAAGAGACATTCCCAGATGATTACACCAGGAAGATTGGAAAGAACAACCTCCGTATCAACTTCAACAAAATGACTTGCAATGAGTCCTCTTGTATTGTTACTGTAGATGCTCTTCTTTACCACCCGAATAAGCTGTTGTTCACCAAGTCTGCCTCGGTTTCCTGCTTCTACATCCACCAGTTTTGGCATACACTACAGCTAGATCTTGGGGAGGCTTCTTTCACCTGTACGCTTCATAACCGTCAGGTCACTGTGGACATTGATGTGCTCAGGAATGTACTTGGGTTACCAGAACTCGGCCTAGATGAAGAGTATGTTCCTGTCCCCACTGAAGAAGAGTTGATAATGTGGTTAAGGGATATTGGGTATGACGAATCAGAAGAGGTTATTACCAGACATTCTAGGGTCAACATTAGATATCTTCCACAACCATGGAGAACCCTATACATTCTGATTGCCAAGTCCTTATCTGGCAGAGATACTGGCCACGAACACCCAAAGCTCCAACACCTCAAACTCTTCTGGGGTGTGGATAATGTGAAGAAAGTTGATTATGCCAGTATCATTTGGGAAGACCTGGTGTGGCACATTCAACACAAGACAACCAACATTCCGTTTGTCCGCTTCACAAAACTACTCATCGAAAGCTTCCTTCGTGAGTATGATGATATCCCACAGAGACTCGATGACACAGATAAGAACACATTCAGAAATGAAGATACTCTCAAAGTCATCAAGAGAATGGACACCAGCACACGCAAGCAGGGAAAGAAACTTCCCGATTGTCTTCTGAACGCCAAAGTTAAGGCTTGCAATAATTACAAGTATTACGAACAAGCTCTTGAAGCTGAAAAAGTTGGTTTCTTGGATGAAGTGCAACCATATAAGGGTAAGACAGGTACCAAGACTGGGAGCTCCGGCAGTTCTACCAAGTCTAAGAAAAAGAAGGGTACTCTCAAAAGAAGGACTCCTGCCAAGAAGCCCGCATCCACTCCTGAACCTGGGTGGTTTCCCTCACCACAATCCTCTCCAAAACCGTCTGACTCTGAACAAACCGAATCCGACGAAGGTCCAGTGTACAGACAAGCTTATTCCAACATTGACAAGGATGTGAATCTTGACGACATTGACGATAAGGATTTGACGTTCGAAGATTGGGAAAAGAATATTGACGAATTTGCTGATCATGCTGAATACCCAGCATATCTCAATCAACGACCATTCACTGAAGCTCAGACAATTTTGGAAGAAGAAAGGATTAGGAGAGAGAAGATGAAAGAACCCGTTACTGCTGAACATGAATCTGAAGGCCTTTCAGTCGAAGAAGAAAATGAAAGGGCTCTCAACCTAGGTCTCCTCCACAGCAGAATTGATACATTCAATGCTGATCTACCTCCACCTCCAGTGCTCTCTCAGACCACCGAAGCTGGCGGATCAAGCAGCATTCCTGAGCCTACCACAGGGATCAACACAGACTTAGTTGCTTATGACAATCCCTCGGTATCTCCCACAGACATTGAAATGACTACAGCAATGGGAGAGGAAGAAAAGGAAGATCCCATGGATACTGATGCTCCAAGGCTTATGACTATGGAAGAAATGGAGCTCAGAGAAAGGGCTCAGGAAGAAGAATTGAAGAGGAAACAGGAAGCAGAAGAAGCCAGACTTGAAGAGCTTGCCCAAGCTAAACTGGAAGAAACTATCCGAATGGAAGAGAGCAGGAAAGCAGAAGAGGCAGCCAAACTGGCTGAAGAAAAGTTAAAGAAGGAAGAAGAAGCCAGGCATGCTGAAGAACTAAGGCTTAAGGCCAAAGTTGATAAACTGGCTGAAGAAAAGTTAAAGAAGGAAGAAGAAGCCAGAGTTGCTGAAGAACTAAGGCTTAAGGCCGAAGCTGATAAACTGGCTGAAGAACAAAGGGTGAAAGAAGAAGCAGCCAAAGAAAAGAAAGTTGAACAACCCGAACCACAGAAAGGAGATAACAAAGACTCTACCACCATCATTGAATCCTCACAGTCATCTCCTCCTGCATCTGAATCGACACATGACAAATCGATCAAGAAACCGAGCACCAAAGCCTCTGCTGCATCAAAGTTACTCAAGTCAGCTTTCAAGAGAGTACATGAAAAGAAGAGAAGCGGACTGGAAGATCAGGTTGCAACACTTGCAACCCAAGTTGCTGAATTGACGAAGCTGAACTCGAACGTCCAAGAGCTACAAGATAAAGTTGATACTTTCTTAGCTAAAGACGTGCAAGAGAACTTGGAAGCCACATTAGCTGCTCAAGCACAAGAATACATGGCACAACACTTAGTGGCTGAGTTGAAAGATCTACTGGCACCCATGAGAGATGAGCTCACCAAGTTCGCAGAGCAAGCCGTTAAGAAAGTAATCCGATCTACAACATTTACTCTTCGAGCCGATAAGTCTACTGCTCCACTACCAGGACTATCTCTGGATGATTTGGAAGCTCAACTCTTGGACAAGCTGGCAAGCAAGTTCACCTTGACTCCTGAAGAAGCCAAAGTCCTAGAAGCATTGAAAGACAAGATGAACAAAGAGTCTTGCAGCACAGAGGCCGATAAACTGAAGCGTCAAAGAGATGATGAAGACAGGGATCCTAATTCTCAGGCAAAGAAACAGAAACAAGCCGAAGGACCCTCATCTCAATCTAAAACACCGGTCAACCCTCCAACTACAACAACTTCCTCACAACAACCGAAGGCATCAGGTTCTGCTCCCAAGGCACACGACCACTTTGAATACACCGGTGGTGACGAGATTCCTCAACCCGATGAAGTTCCAGAACCGTCCCCTAAAAAGAAGAAGAAAGATAGGAAAGGAAAGCACCGTCAATCCAAACCGGACACCTCATCAAAAGGCACATAACCAAAGAAACAGAAAACCGTCCTTAAATGGCTAGACCATGATGATAGTGCCGAATATTCCTGGTTTGAGAAGATGATCAATTCGAAACCACCTCTCGAAGACAATCATGAACCTCAAGATGGTCGAACGGTGGAATACGCTCAACTGATTCAGCAAAAGTTTAAGATGAAAAGATGAATAAGAAAGAGCTGCGAAGAATCAAGAATGATGCTTTCAATCTTCTGAAAGATCGGTCTGCTAACTCAATCGAACTTGAGTATCATCTGGAAAACATTGCTTGAGCTATGTCAAGCAATATTGACTGGATCAATCCTGAATCTTATGTCGATCCGGTCACAAGGAAAACCGCACCCTACATTACTGACAGGTCCAAACCACTACCGATGATTGGGAAGCCTAAGGAACTGAAGATCCCGTACAAGTTCTTCTTTAACACAGACTTGGAATTTCTGAAACTTGGCAGCAAGAATGAGAAGAAGTACGTTACATCACTCGCCTTTCTCCCTGCAGCTCGATATCTCAACAATGCCATCAAAGAAGAAGCTTCAGCACTATTCGTTGACAAAGTTGTTGAATATGACCGAAACGCTCTTTACGGTATACATCATTGGCCAGACAACCGGGCACAATACTATCGCAGCAGCAGACTAAATCAGACATTGGGCGATGTGACAAGTGATTTGAAGATAGTCTCGATTCAGTTCATCTCGACTGTCACTCACTTTGGGTACCCCTTCCTCAGCAAAATCACACTGAAAAGGCTGGATGAAAAGGAGTACGATATTTCCGAGTCAGACTTTCCACGACTACTTCTCAATGACATCGAAGACATGTACCTGCTCAAAGTTCAAGGAAAACTCTGTGGCTTACCTAAAGAGATGCAGCTGGCCTTTATCCAAGCTCTCCTCATCTTCATCAGGCAGATAGTCATCAGAGAAAGAGTTAAAGATCTTCAATTGGCAGTGGAAAGTTATCAGAAGAAGCTCAATCTCACCAAACCCAACATGTTTGACATCCCCGACCTTCAACATCTACCTCAATACACATTGATCAAGCAACCATTTGGGTTCACCTACCGCAGCATAAACGGTCGCAACTGCTTCATGGCTTACGACGAAATACATAAGTTCTGTGATGAAACCTTGAAGTTCGTAAGAGATGGAATCAAAAGCAGATTGGATGACATTGCTCTGGGTAAATCTAAAAGGTGGAAAACCAATGAGGCCAGGGATGCTTGCAGATTCATCTTAAGGATTGAGAACAGATTGAAGCGCAGGGATCAGTTCCAAAGGTTGGAAAGTTATGTGGGAGGCAGACAGAAATTTCCGGTGTTGATATTTCAGAGACCTGATTGGTAGATAATTGTAAGAGTTTGATTTGATTTGTCAATTTTATATTTCATTATGGCTTGTGCACGTATTACAGTGCACAACCCGAACTTGTAAAGAAAGGACCCTGAGGTACGCTTCAGTGCCTCAATCCTAATATAAGGAGCGAAGGCTTCTTACTTTTGAGTAGAATTTATCAAACATTTATGATTTTTTCATAATTCTGCTCAAAAGGACAAGTATTTCACCTCAATAAGACCTGATCACTTGTTGAGGGGGAGCACTTGTCAAAACAAAATACTTTGCTCTAAATCATAAGTTCTTGGTGCATCTCCCCGTAAGACTCAAAAGGCATATTTTAATCTAAAAGTTTGTCAAAAACACCATTTTATATGCTATTTTTGAGGGGGAGAAAACGAAAAAGTGATTAAAATATACGAAGTCAAAGCTTAAAAGTTGTATCATGTGCGAGCTAGACTCAGTATTGACCCAGGAATTGACGAGACAATAAAAGTCAGTAATATCGAAAGGACTTATCCTCGACGGGTAATAACATCAAGTTAGTTACTAGAGCTAGTTGTCACCTAAAAGCTAACAATGCATCTCTTTAACTAACCACGTAAGCGTGTCTCGAAAAGGATATGTCTTAGTAGAAATGTACCGTCTCGAGAAACTTTCTGTGAACTTGATCAGGCCGGGTAATAACTTCAAGCTAGTCTAACTAGTGATGTAAGCGTGTCTCGAATCGGTCTTGTTCACGGAAAGTGGATCAATTCAAAAGTACTTGCTCCTCCCGCATGTGCAAATTTATTAAATACTTATGAGCACATGTGCAGGGGGAGCCCTTCAAAAAGTGTACACAAAACTCTCAAAGTGTTAAACAAAATATTTGATTAACATAAACACTTTGAGAGATTTTCTATCAAAGGTTTCTTGGCTACTGTCGGAGTTATAAGGTGATTAAGATAGGAATATCCGTCCTATGATCCGCCAGAGCCGGAGGGATCTACCCAAGGACATCTCCCATAGTTAGAATTAGAAGTCCTTAGGTATGATACGAAAAAGGAGAAATGAATGAAAGGGAAAAAAGGAGTTGAAGAATTAAAAAGAAAAGTAAAGAAAAGGGTGAAAAGAAATAGCCCTCCAGATGATTCAACCTTAGGACAGACACCGGGTTCAATACGTATGCTACTGGCTGTTGCTAAAGACAACACCGGTATTGAAGACAAAGTCGTCATGGACCCAGTGACGCAATGCACTAAACCTTCTTAACCACTCAAGTTCTCTTAAAAGGACTTGTTTCATTCTCACGGGGAACCAGCATAATCTATCGACCTATCTCTTAGAGACGGTTGATATTGAAGCAGGAGACCCCTCCCTAGTCTCCGCATAGGAAACCTAGGTGTGCACTTATAGAGTCTAGAGCCTTGAGACACATCAAAGATCTCTTAGGAACACTTAGTATTTCTACAACTGGTGTTCTACATCAATGGGCATCAGTTGTAAACTATAGAGCCCTTCGCAGATCTTAGCAATCTGCCGAGAACGTTTATGAGAGGATTACGTAAGTATTTCTCAATGATTGAACGGAAATCCTGCCAGGGTCAACATCAAACAGCCCTGACAGCAGGTCACTTCGGTAACCCTACATGGGTTACGTTTAGTGTTTGCAGTGGTTCCATAGCGATCTACAGTCGTGGAGTGATCCCCAGCGACTCACCCAGTCATTGAGCTACTTAGTAGGTCTCGTAAGCTCCCTCGGGAGTATCTGATATGGGAACGGCCAGGATAAGGTCTAGAGGGAGTCTTCACAATATGCTGTTGATGAACTCTAATTCCTTATCCGTAAGTACCGGTTGTTTTATTGCTAACTGTTTACTCGCAGGTACCTCACTTCCATGATGGTAGATTCCAACATGCTCATACATATATCTCGAAGTCAAAGAATGCTCCCCCAAAGATCTTAAACACCACAAAGTTCAAAGAATGATTCTATGTCAATAAAGAAGAATCTACAAAGTTGAAAGACTAAAGATCTCATAGTATGAAAAGGAACTTCGTGCATGTCAAAGTTCGAAGATGTATGAGTATGTTGGAATGGTGTTCAACCACCACAGACGCAGGAGTGACGAATGGCAGACTACTTCGTGATACAATCACTACATCATCACCAAAGAACAAAGACAAAGGGCAAAGTACATTTATTATCATTCAACCATTTTTGAAGACGTCTAAAGTTTCACATGTCACAAGTCAACGACAAAGATGAAGACGTCAAGCAACCCTGATTACCGACCCTTAGGGGGAGATTGTTGGGATCATACTTTAGTATTTAGTCAAGTCTCGGTCATTGCATTTTGTAATAGGTTGCTTTATTATTTATTTCATTATGTTTCATGTTACAAGGCTTATGTATTAAAGCCCCATGGGCTTGAAAGCCCACGAATTAGAAGATAAGGAAGGAAGGGAGTGTTGCCCTAACTCCTTCCTTATAAATAGTAAGCTTATGTAAACATTATGTTTGTTGGTTATTTGATTATCTTAAGGAAACTCTTGCTCTTTCACTTTTCATATTGTCTCATAATCAACCATCTCTCATTCTCATCTTATTTCTTTCTAAATCATACTTGTGTTTACATAAATGGTGACCTAACATCAACACCTCCTGAGTTTAAGAAAAACAAAAGTTACAATGAAGTTCCTCCACCCCGAGGAAGTTTTCAACCACCTAGGACAGATATCTCTTGTTATGGGGTAGATAACCTAGAGTTTAGGAAAAAGCTTAAAAGTCAATCAAATCCTGAGCGTTTAGGAGAATCTGTTGAAGCACCTAGGGTTGATAATATGGTTTCTAAATGTGAAAAAGATCTTTCAAAACAAGCAGTTCTTCCAAAAACTTCTCAAAGTACTGCTGATCATTCAGTAGTACCTACAAGAAACTCTTTTCAAAATACTGCTTATCATAGAAAACCTTTTGGGAATAGATTTGGGATGATGGGTCCAAAGTTATGCTTTGTATGTTATAGTCCTCATCAATTGATCAAGGACTATGATTATCACTCAGAATACTTAAGCAAATACCCAAAGACCACCTCTTCAACCCATAAGCACAGAGAAAATAAACGAAGGGAGAATAAACCAGTTTGGAATTACACAAATCGGGTTAACCATAGTAATTTCTCAAAAGATTATAGGTACCCTCATCAGAAAAGACCATTCTCCAAACCCACAGTACCTTCACAAAGCACTGGTCAGGCAGTACTTTCTCAAAGTACTGTTAGGAAGTTTCCCAATCAAGGTACTGCTGGGACAGACTCAAATGTAAGACCTAAGAGATTCAATTCCTACAAACCTAGAAGGCCTTACAACCAAAGGAAAGCTGATAAAACACAGAACCCAAAAGCAAAATTTACAACTAAGTGGGTTAAGAAAGAAAGTACTGCTGAGACTGACAAAGTACTTTCAGAAAATAAGAGTGAAAAAGGGGTTGTTGATAACAATTCAACACAAGTTTTGGCAAAAACAGTAGTTCTTGATAGTATTTTCAAAAACAGTGGTGATTACATACTCAAAAATTTTGAGTATGTTACTCCACAAGGGGAACACAAGTCAGTAATGGTTTGGGTTCCTAAAAGAAACTAACCCTTTTCATTTTTATGCAGGGCAACACAGCGGAGGAGCTTAAAGATCATCTTATTGTGGATAGTGGTTGCTCTAGAAGTATGACAGGAGAAAAGGAGCTCTTGTCAGATTTTAAAGCTTATTTTGGAGGAAGAGTTGCATTTGGGAATGATCCTGATGGAGGGAGAATTACTGGCAAAGGAACCATTAAGGCAGGATCTATTGATTTTGAGAATGTCAGATATGTGAAGGAGCTTAAATTCAATCTTTTGTCAGTCTCTCAGATATGTGACAAGAAGTATCCTGTGTTGTTTCTTGACACAGAATGTCTTATTCTCTCCCCTGAGTTTAGATTAGAAGATGAAAACTTGGTGATGCTGAGAGCACCAAGAACCAATGATGTGTATAGCATTGATTTGAAGAACATTAATTTTGCTGAAAGAGCAACATCTTTGATTGCTAGAGCAACAATGGAGGAAGCACATCTATGGCACAGAAGACTTGGGCATGTGAATTTAAAAAACATCAATACGCTGGTCAAAGGAAACTTAGTTAGAGGCTTACCTTCTAAAACATTCAAACTTGATCATTTATGTTTGGCTTGCAAGAAGGGTAAACAACAGAAGGCTTCCTGTAAGAAGAATGAAGAAAGAACAATACGGGAACATTTGGAATTGCTGCTTATGGATCTGTTTGGACCTGTTTCTGTTGTTAGCTTAAACAAGAAGAAGTACTGTTTGGTTATAACAGATGATTGTAGTAGATTTAGCTGGGTCTTTTTCTTGGGATTCAAAGATGAAACTTTTGATGCTATTCATGACCTTATAATAGCACTTGACAATCAGTTAAGACTCAAGGTTAGAGGAATTAGATGTGATAATGGGACTGAATTCAAGAATCAGCTTATGGATGACTTTTGTGCTAAAAAGGGAATTAAAAAAGAATTCAGTATTGATAGAACTCCTCAGCAAAATGGAGTTGCAGAGAGGAAGAACAGAACTTTGATAGAAGCAGCAAGGACAATGCCTGCAGACTCCCAATTACCTGTTCCATTTTGGGCTGAAGCTGTAAGTGCTGCATGTTATGTGCTAAATAGAGTGTCAGTGACAAAACCTCATATGAAGACACCTTATGAGTTACTCATGGGAAGAAGCCAAATATAAAGTTTATGAAGCCTTTTGGATGTCCCCTGACTATCTTGAACATTGCTGATAATTTGAGAAAATTTGATGGTAAACCAGAAGAAGGATACTTATTGGGTTATTGTACCAATAGCAAAGGATTCAGAGTTGATGCGTAGGGATTGCACCAGGCTTTACCTCTCAAGGGATCTTGAGAAGCTTACAACCCCCACTAGGCAGTGTACCTGATCGTTGTAGTATAGTATAGTGACAAGTACCGGGGGATTGATCGTTCAGCTAGGAATAGTGTCGCTAGGATTAGAAAACCTAAATACTAGTTCTAGAGATGAAGGATGATTATTTTTGTACTTTTATATTTTTTAGAAAGCAAGTAAATATCTCGGGTTTGAAGGATATGGGCGGAATTAGTTGCTAGTCAACTAACCCAATACTAAAGATGCAATTAAAATAAAATACTAGAAATGAAAATAAACTAAATTAAACTAAGGTTGTGAGCAATAAGTGGAGAAATGTGTTTACTTAGATTTCACTACTCCCTAGATATCTTTTACACGTTAATTACTTGTTATAGTTGCGTGGATTACGGATTGTATTCCTTAATACCATTCATGGGGTGGCGTACTTAACTCCCCAATCCTATGAGTGCCTACTTCACTCCTATGTCGAGCCGGCTAAGAAGCTCCTAACATGGGATTATTAGAATTTACTCATGCATTAAATACAACCAATAAAACCTAGTACACATCGGTTCATGTTTCCTAAGACGTTCAAGCATGTTACCATTTGGAGATCTGCCAGTTTTCTTAAGCCTAACATTGAAATCATTCATCCAATACAACCATAAACAAGTAATCAACACATAATCAACATCTAGGTTTCATTAGATCTAAGAAAACACAAGATAAATCTAGCCTAGCATGGTGGAATCAAGACAAGCACAAGATATAGACAACCAACACATATACATATTGATTGAATAAAAAGAACACTTATCTCAATAGCACATGTAAGGGTTCAAGGGCTGAAAACCCTTGAAAAACCTGTAAAATTCGTATATGGTTCGGCCTTAGGGTTTCTCCAAACTTGTTCCTCTTAATGAATGAAAATTAGAAAACTATATATAGAAAATTGAGTCTGACGACGTCAAGAACAATCTTGTGACGCCGTCATCTCGCCGCCAAAAGAATTCTCGGACTGCCTTGATCTACATCTGACATCGTCACGTATTATATTTTTCCTGGCCGTCACGTATTTAACTCTTGACGCTCTTCCTTGTGATGCCTTCATTTCTGTACTGGGCCGTCATGAAATTTACTCTTGACGCCGTCAAATTGTTACTCTTGACGCCGTCACCTACTGTTCCCAGCTTGGAAAATTAAGTCTTTGGCATTTTCTTCACTTTTATGCTCCAAAAACGTCCGAATTGCTTCCTTTTCCAGATTTCACTCCCAAAGTACCTAAAATCACAAAAGGAACGATTTAGGGCAATATTTGATCAAATAAATTCAATTCCGGGCTTAAATGACCCCCTAAAAGTGGTTCATTTTTTGCCTCATCATATACCCTTACACTTGAGATTTGCTTGTCCTCAAGCAAATGCGCTTTTATTCTACTCAAAATACAAGTTAGGGGTCATTTAACACTAATATAAAAGTAATTACAACAAATAGTGTTTAGATACTCACATCTCTCGGGTGTAATAAAGTATATATCACATTATGGAAATGGAAAACATCTCTCACTACCTGTCATAGCAAAATAGATTTCCATAGGCTTGGGAAAGGATCAAACCTCCACCACATGGCGTAAGCACCTAGGATAAACTATCAAAGAGGTCTTTTAAAGGGTTGTAACGTTAGGTGTAGGGATATGAAATACACAGATTAGTTGGATATAGACAGTTTTTACTGGTGGCGAGTTAACAATCTTGGTTAATTACATGTAAAATAAGGCGTTGCCAAGACTAGAATCGACTTAAGCTAATAAATCAAAAATAACAAAAAAACATAAAATGAACATAGAATGAAAAGGGATGGTAGTCCGTATGTTTTTCTTTTTTCCTTTTTTTTTTCCTACTTTTCTTTTCTTGATTTTATTTATTTATTTATTTATTATTTTTTTTTTGCATACACTCTTACCCTACCATCCAAAATAATACATCATAGGGAATGTAAATTCCCTTATACTTGAATTTTTACATACTTTACAATAAACTAATCTAATGACTCGAATTAAGAAAATTAAAACACTTGGAGCACTTTTAAGATTAACGTACATATGGGGGTAATAATATGATGTTCTTCCCCATTACTCTATAAATAAGTACTTTACCCATGAGTCCCAATCGTCCCATAACAATATGTACAAGGATATGACTCGACTTAGCAACCATGTAATCAATTAGATAGTTAACTTAGGGTTTAACAAATAACAATAATGCACTAAAGATGAGTGCATACACGGAAGGCTAAGGCGATTTGGGTGTACATTTAAGTGGGGTGTAACAAATTTTTCCTTTAAGTAAAATGCTTAAAGTTAGAAACGAAAAGATAGGCTCGGAGGGGTGTACTAGGGGTTTCGTGTACTAAAAATGAGTACAAAGCTAAGGTGTGGGAAAAATTAGTTGACTTAACTAGCCAAGTAATATGACTTAAATGGTTAAGTAATTATGATACGGGTTTAACACAAGGGTGATCCTAATGCCTCTTATCATGTAGTAAATCCTACTACACGAATGTAGACCCACTAGCGGTCTCGGGATGCATCACTAACGCAAGTTCTAAAGTTCTAGAATCTAAATGCTACCGGTACACTCATAAGCACTAATAGTAAATGCTTTTCCTATCAAATCTAAAGGCGAACCTCACATATTTGGGTGGAAAATTTTTCTGAATGATACGGTTATGTGCTAGTCATACAATCTCCTATCCATGAGACGCTTGCTATGGCTAAAGTTTCACTCCTAAATGTTGTAAAAAAATTTAAATTTGGCGCTAAAATTACACTAACAAGTATTTCTCATAGTTTTATTACATATCTACTATTAAACAAGCAAACTCAAGCGAAAGTGTATCTGTAAGGTATCATCATTTTACCCTCCCCTTACACTTAAGATGAACATTGTCCCCAATGTTCAAGTAAAGAATGTAAAAGTGAAATAAGTAAAACGAATGAAATTAAATACTCCCCTGATTCGCTCGGTATGGATAATAAGGTAGCCAGGTTAGATCTTCCTCCAAGAAAATGAACAATCAAGGCTTCCCTTCTAGAATATAAATCATCTTCTTGTCATACATAACCTGTAAATCCTGAGAAAACAAACAAGACAACCTCCCATAAAATCGGCGGCAATCTATATAAGTTACTAAATCCTAGAAAAAAAAAAGATATAATGCTTGTGGAATGAAATTTGCAGATTTCCTGGAGATTATAAAACTTAATAATTCAACAAAAACTTTAAGAATCCGTTAGAAAAACAAAACCGGTAAAATTTCCAGGTTTTTACATGTGACGCCATCAAGAGTAAGCTCGTGACGCCGTCAGAAGTGACCTGCAGAAATTCTTATGTTAAGTTTCCGGAAAATTTCTGGAAAAACTTGGTCCTACTTCCTGGAAAATCCTGCAAAATTTCATTATGACTCAATACAAGCATTTGACTCTAACAAATACGAATATACATATTCATTTAATACTGTGGAGAATCATGATTGGTTTGTTTCTTAAAAACATATTTGGGGTTTTCCCTTACACTTATCTTTTGGAAAAATACTTTTAGGTGGAGTTAAGACTAGGCCAAAACAACAAAGTAAAGTATTTCCAATTTTTAGTTTAGAAACATGATCTACCAACAATAAAAATAAAGCATGCATACGGAAGCAAATAACAAACAAACAAAATAAAAATCACACAAAGCATGGGTTGCCTCCCAAGAAGCGCTTTTCTTTATTTACGAGTCTTGTAGCTAGACTCAAGGTCATGGGTTACTACGTGATACGGGTGAGTTCCTCATTGAGGACATCTTTGGGATCAAACTTAGGTTTCAACTTCCTATCGGTTTCCTTAGTATGGTATGACCTTTCAAACTTTTCTCCATCCGGATCATACAAAGTCATCCTCATATGCCATGATCCGTCACCTTCTTTAGGTGGCTTGTCCCACCTCCATTTACACTTGTCTCCCTCTCTTTTTCACTTATTCATATCTATATTAATAGGCATTACGCTCAAGAACTCAATCATCTTCCTAAAGACTAAGGGGTCCTCAAAGGGATCTAGCTCTTCATCTCTAGCTATGAGTTGTTCCACCGAATGTGTCTTTTCAACGAAATCTTTTTCTAAATAGAATGGGCATTGAGGTCCTATAAAGTTCCTTTCTATCCAAGGTCCATATCAAGATGGTCTCCTATTCATCTCTACCCAATGCGGTGTCGGTTCGTCATCACAATCATAACTATGCTTCTTAACATCGTACACCGACCAAGTATAGCCTTCACCTACCGCTATCTTAGACTCCTTACAATCTATCATGGCGCTAGCGGTTGCTAAAAATCCTCTTCCTACCAATAATGGGCATGTAGTGTCACTAACCATGTCTAGGACGTGAAAATCCGCTAAGATAGTTAACTTTCCTACGTGAACAACTACATCCTTAATCATTCCAACCGGGTGGGCAATACTTCCATCCGCTAGACCTATCAATACCTCCGTTTCCTCTAACTTTCCTAGCTTAAGAGTGGTGAATAAGGATAAGGGAATCAAGTTGAGGCTTGACCCTAAATCGGCTAGTGTGTTGAAAGCTTCGGATCTTCCTATCTTACAAGGCAAAACAAATATACCCGGATCATCAAGCTTTTTAGGCAACTTGTTTTGAACGAAGGCGGTCCCATTTTTACCTAGTTTAAACTTCTCATAATTTTCTAGGAGAGCACTATAGTAGGGAGCACGGGCTAAGACATCAATGACGGGGCGTTCAAGGTGAAGTTCCTTGAATTCATCGTCAAGGTCTTGCGTAGGAGGTGTTTCAACTATACTTTTGACCGGTTTTATATCGGGTGTTTTACTTGATTGGTCCTTTTGAAGAATTTGGTTTTGTTTGAAACACGTGCTCGTTGATTTAACCGAGTAGTATTGTGGACACGAAGTGGGTGACAAAACTGAAGATATGGAATTAATGTTTAGTTTCGGATTCTTGACCGTGTCGCTTGGGAGTGCTCCCATTTCTCGGTCATTGAGGACTTTTAACAATGCGTCAATTTTGGTGGTCATCTCGCTTTGCTTTTGTTTGAAATCGGCTTCAAACTTAGATATGCGAGCTTCTTGAGATGCCATGAATTTAGACATCAATCCTTCAAGATTGTTGGTACTACCATAGTTGTTAGAAGGATTGTTGTTGAAAGTACGGTTGGAGGGTGGACCGTTTGGTTGGTAACGATTAGGTGGATTGGAAGAATTGGGTTGATTTTGTTTCCACCTAAGGTTTGGGTGATTTTTCCAAGAGGGGTTGTAGGAATCACCGTAAGGGTTTGGCTCGGGTTTGAAAGTGTACCACTTATCTCCCGCTTCGTCGGTACGCGTGGATGCGTAGTCCGCAAAAGCTGTTCCGGGGAGTTCCACACAATCACGAGTGTCATGGGGACCACTACATAATTCGCATGAAGAAGTGATTTTGTTCGCTTGGCTTGAAGGCTTAGGAGCTTCGTAGGATTTCATGAGAAACTTGACTTGGTCCTCAAGTTCCATGATCCTACGGTCGGGAGTGCTAGAGTTGTTTAAAGGCAAAGATATTGCCTTGACCGTTTTGTTCAAATCACGTGGATCATTCCAACTTTCGTTGTCATAGAGAGCAAGATCTTCTATGAGTTCCCATGATTGTTCCGCACTTAGATCACGTAGCTTACCACCGGCCGATTGGTCAATGGCTCGCCTCGTGGAGAGATCGATATGGTCATAAAAGATTTGGACTTGGAGCCAAAGATCTATGCCATGATGAGGGACTTTTTGGAGTAAGTCCTTGAAACGAGTCCATGCTTCATAAAGAGATTCATTTTGACGTTGTTGGAACATCAAGATGTCATTTCTAAGCTTAGTAGTTCTCCCCGGTGGGAAAAATTAAGCAAGGAAACGAGTGGTGAGATAATCCCATGTGGTGATGGATCCCGCGGGTAAACGCTCAAGCCATTGACTAGCTTGATCCCGTTGAGAATATTGGAATAGGCGTAATCGGGTTGTCTCTCTAGTTTCAACATCTAGGTCTATGGAGTCTACAATTTTAAGGAAGTCCTTAAGATGTTGATTTGGATCTTCGGAACAAAGTCCATGGAATGCACATCCGCTTTGCACCAACCGGATGGTGTCGGATCGCAAGGGGGTCACATTGGCTCCGGTGAGCTCAATGGTGTTTCGGTAGCCTTGGTGGCTAAGTCGGGAATACTATCCTAAGGTTCGGTGGTGGGATGACGGGTTCAAAGATGTTCCCATCGTCCATGATGTCGGGTGGTGAAAAGTTACGAACAAAAATACAAAGAAATAAGATAGACTAAAGAAAACCTAAAAATAAAAATAAAATCTTACAAGAAAGGAATCTAGCAAGTAGACCTAATAAAAAGAGATTCTAACCTAGACAATAACTATTTCCCCGGCAGCGGCGCCAAAAACTTGGTAGCGTAGGGATTGCACCAGGCTTTACCTCTCAAGGGATCTTGAGAAGTTTACAACCCCCACCAGGCAGTGTACCTGATCGTTGTAGTATAGTATAGTGACAAGTACCGGGGGATTGATCGTTCAGCTAGGAATAGTGTCGTTAGGATTAGAAAACCTAAATACTAGTTCTAGAGATGAAGGATGATTATTTTTGTATTTTTATATTTTTTAGAAAGCAAGTAAATATCTCGGGTTTGAAGGATAAGGGCGGAATTAGTTGCTAGTCAACTAACCCAATACTAAAGATGCAATTAAAATAAAATACTAGAAATGAAAATAAACTAAATTAAACTAAGGTTGTGAGCAATAAGTGGAGAAATGTGTTTACTTAGATTTTACTACTCCGTAGATATCTTTTACACGTTAATTACTTGTTATAGTTGCGTGGATGACGGATTGTATTCCTTAATACCATTCATGGGGTGGCGTACTTAACTCCCCAATCCTATGAGTGCCTACTTCACTCCTATGTCGAGTCGGCTAAGAAGCTCCTAACTTGGGATCATTAGAATTTACTCATGCATTAAATACAACCAATAAAACCTAGTACACATCGGTTCATGTTTCCTAAGACGTTCAAGCATGTTACCATTTGGAGATCTGCCAGTTTTGTTAAGCCTAACATTGAAATCATTCATCCAATACAACCATAAACAAGTAATCAATACATAATCAACATCTAGGTTTCATTAGATCTAAGCAAACACAAGATAAATCTAGCCTAGCATGGTGGAATCAAGACAAGCACAAGATATAAACAACCAACACATAGACATATTGATTTAATAAAAAGAACACTTATCTCAATAGCACATGTAAGGGTTCAAGGGCTGAAAACCCTTGAAAAACCTCTAAAATTCGTATATGGTTCGGCCTTAGGGTTTCTCCAAACTTGTTCCACTTAATGAATGAAAATTAGAAAACTATATATAGAAAATTGAGTCTGACGGCGTCAAGAACAATCTTGTGACGCCGTCATCTCGCCGCCAAAAGAATTCTCGGACTGCCTTGATCTACATCTGACGTCGTCACATATTATATTTTTCCATGCCGTCACATATTTAACTCTTGATGCTCTTCCTTGTGACGCCTTCAGTTCTGTACTGGGTCGTCATGAAATTTACTCTTGACGCCGTCACCTACTGTTCCTAGCTTGGAAAATCAAGTCTTTGGCGTTTTCTTCACTTTTATGCTCCAAAAACGTCCGAATTGCTTCTTTTTCCAGATTTCACTCCCAAAGTACCTAAAATCACAAAAGTAACGATTTAGGGCAATATTTGATCAAATAAATTCAATCCCGGGCTTAAATGACCCCCTAAAAGTGGTTCATTTTTCGCCTCATCATATACCCTTACACTTGAGATTTGCTTGTCCTCAAACAAATGCGCTTTTATTCTACTCAAAATATTTTTCTTTTTATCATGTTTTTCTTTTTAAAAAGCTGCATTATTATTAGCAATTTAGCACCAATAGAGGAGAATAACAACAAGAAAAACACATGTTCTCCAAGATGGAGAAACAGACCCCAACAAATCAGAAACACAACACCTAGCCACAACATCTAAAAACAACACCTAATCAACCCAAGCCCAAAGCCAAAGGATTAGATGTCTAGTTATTCCAATATACCTAAGATTTGCGGCATCTATTAGAGATCCAAAACAGTGAAGTGGACATAATGCTTGAAAAAATTTCTTCATGTAACGTGAACTGACGCGCTCGAGAAGAAGAATGCACAACTCTATTCCTCTATAACCAAATGGACCACAACGAAACAAAGCAGACTCCTCAAAAGATCTTCCTAATTATTAGGGTGCAACCATAAGAATAATCGGCGTATACATTTTCTTTGTGATGCTGCTTGTAGTTTGAATCTTAATGTTTGTTATTGTGGCTTATAGCTAATCACTGTAGTTTGAATCTTAATGTTTGTTATAATGCACAACTCTATTGCTCAAGGCTTTATTGTAAAATGTAATATCGTCAAATGAAATGAAAATGAAAATGATTTTTATTTTGTGGCTTATAGCTAAAAAGTACAGGATTAGATGAGATCCCGTGGTTGTGAAGAAAAAAGAAAAGGATATCATCATGCTGTAATTAATTTTCAAAGTATTATTATTGCGTATATATGTTTTCTAACTACAAGAGTCCAACTAAAAACTCCTTCATGACACAAGTTAGAAGGAAAAAAAATAAATAAAAAAGGTGAGATGGAACAACTAAACATTTAAATTAGATGTGGCAACGTATATATATTTATAAGTTATAAATGACGAGTGGTTTGAAGTATATGTATCTTCCTTCTGTCTTATATTAAATGTACAATTTGACTTTTTAAATTTTTTCTTTTCAACGTTGATCTTATATATTTTTATTTGTGTTATATAATACTTTATGCAAAATATATGAATTGATTGAGTTTTAATATGTTGGGATATGAAGTCAAAGTACTGCTATGTTAAAGTACTGCTAAATTGTCAACATGCTGATCAAAGTCAAAGTACTGCTGTTTATTGAAGATTATTCAAAGTACTTCGAAGAACAAGGACTTAAGTGCAATTTTAATTAAAGGATTATTATGTAATATTATATGAATATTCTAGAATTAGTTAGGGATAATTACTTGTCGTTCAAGTGGATAATGTAAACCGACTTAAGGTTATCTATATAAGGAGCCTTATGATGGTATTAGGGATATAAGTTTTAGTCGAAGTTTCTAAGAGTCTTAGAGTTTTACAAGTCGATATTAGTCAAGTTAGGTATTGTTAGTGAATCTGTGTAATCAAGCAGGTTCAAGTTTGGTTTAACATAAAAGTTCTTCTTAAGCTTTGTGTTAGTAGATTCCGCATACTTTACAAGGTCAAAAAAGTGTTTCAATATTAATAGTGTTGAGTTTATTCAATATTGTTAAAAACCTTACAAGCTACAAAGTAGTTTGATCAGAGTATGTCGATCCAACAAGTGGTATCAGAGCTTGTGTTGGAAACTCTGATTAAGAAGAAAACCTATTAAACCGATTCTACTAAAAACCCTTAAAGATGTCGACAGATGTTGCACCTGCTCCATCCATCACTGCTGTCAGAATTCCTATTGTCAAGAAGGGTGAATATGATCTATGGGCATGAAGATGAGGCAGTACATTGCCATCACAAACCATGCACTATGGGATGTGATTGTCAGTGGTAACATGCAAATTGAAGAACCATTGGAGATCCCTGGACAACTAAGACCACCTAAGCCAACTATACCAGCTGCTACCAAAAGAAATCAAGATAAGGCTCTCAACATACTGCTCTCTGCCATTCCTGATGGTCACTTATTAAAGTTTCATGATGCCAAGGATGCAAAACAACTATGGGTTGCTATTAAAACAAGATTTGGAGGTAATGATGCTTCCAAGAAGATGCACAGGAACCTGTTGAAGCAGCAGTTTGAAACCTTCATTGTTGGTGAAAGAGAAAGTCTTGACTCTGCTTATGATAGATATCAAAATCTACTCAGTATGCTAGAGTTATATGGAGCTGAAGCAACAGTTGAAGATGCTAATTTGAAGTTCTTAAGGAGTTTGCCTTCTGCATGGCATGTGGTTGCTGTAACACCCCCAAAATACCGCAGCGGAAGACTGTGTCACTGGGGTGCTACTTCATAATACAAAGTACAAGTTATAGAAAACGAACTCTAAATGAGACGTTTTGAAAAGTTACCATTCGATTAATGAATTCAAAGTTACAAACATGAGATTCCAAAGTATGATACATAAATGTATACAAAGTTTTGAATGGTAAATGATAAAAGCGTAAGTCTTCAAAATATGCAGCTTGACTCTAAGTTCCACGCACTAGCTATCGCCTTACTAACCTGAGATAAACATGCTAAAGTGTCAACATAATGGTTGGTGAGTTCATAGAGTTTGTCTAACAAATAATGCCTATAAAAATGATCACACAGCAAAGGCATCGTGAATCCACTCAGTTGCAAGTCCCACCATAAGAGACTTGTAACCTGTGTGTTCACAACCCACTGCTACATATATAGTATGAATAAGACATGTATAAGTTCATCAAAACAATTAAGCAATTAGTCGTGAGTCTACACTTCATCTCCGAAGACTTCACGTTTGTTGTATGTCTCAATGGTCATCCAGCAACTTAATCTGGAGCCACTGGCAGTCTCAATGGTCATCCAACAACTTAATCTGGAGCCACTGGCAGTCTCAATGGTCATCCAGCAACTTAATCTGGAGCCACTGGAAGTCTCACAATCAAGTATAACGCAGTTAAGTATAACACAATAATGTATGTATGAAATCAAGTATAATGCAATCAAGTATAAGACGATCAAGTATAAAAGCTTTGAATATTTGTACAAGTAAGCAAGTCGTTGAGCATGTATCTCCCCCAAAGAGTTAAAACAAGTATGAAAAAGTAGGGGCTATGACTCACCTTAAGCTTATGTAATGAGAAATGAAAGTGGTAGTCGAATTGCGAAAGTCTCTAAGAGCATCCTATAATAGAACGTTGCGACTTAGGTTTGGAGTAACGTCTAAGAATACGAAGAATTGCCTATATATGTCTTGCATAATGTTCATGATGTAGTACTTAGTATATAGTGTAAGTCTTTGAATATAAATGGTTTATGAAATATGTATAGGTTGTATATCTCTTACTACCGTTCGGGCTGACATAATTCAGAAGTCATGGAGTAAACGTTCGAGGAGCCAGGACACTTTAATTCGTAAATCCACAACTCATCTCGACAGCTTACTTAATGAACTCCTCACATGAGGCTCCCTACTATTGTAGTATTTGATAACATATGTATAAGTTTTTGATCTTTAAAAGTTATATGGTCTTTAGCCGTGGCTTTGCCGTGACCTTGGTCATTGTTCCATGGTCTTGAGACTCAACCTTGGCTTTAGCCATGGTTGTGGTCATGGCTTTAGGTCATTAGACCTCTTGGTCTTTGTAAATCATAACTATTATATAGTGGTCTAAAAATGGGCTGTTAAGAATTTGAAGAAAATATCACTCGGAAAGCGTTTTCAGGGCTCGAGCTTCTTGGATCCTGAACGAAAACGTCGTTCCGGACAACTTTCGTGTTTTAACTTTTTGATGAATCGGAGCAGAAGGGTGACTTTCAAATTGGCAGAATGCAAAACAGTAGGGTATAGGCAATTTCGGCGTTTTGGTGTCGCTAACTTCTTATGGCCATAACTTTTGACTCGTGTACTCGTTTTAGGTGATTCAAATTGCTATGTTTTCCTTGTTAAGTCCTATTTAACAGTAAGTAAGTGTCAAATATCATAGTTATACTATTTTGGTCGTGGTTCTCCATAAAAGTCGCTAGTTTACTTGTTTAAATAACATAAGTTAATATATAGTTTCCATAACTTGTTTTACTAGTTTTTATACATCATGAACATAATACAAAGATCATATATAGCATGAAAGAAACATAATAAGCATGAAAATGATATTGAGCAAGAAAGTGTAATAGGGTTTGCTTACAACTTTTGGCTTTCTAAAGAAAGGAAGTCAAGTATGAACTAGGACACTAAACCTAAGCTTGTAAACCCTTCACCATAACTCTTGTAACCCTTGCTAGCCTTGATCTAACCCTTGTGAAAATCATTTAAATTCAGCCCTAGTAACCTTTTGTAGCTCCTAATTCAACCATGGAATCACCAAACAAACTTAAGAACTAGGTAGAGAATACTAAGACCTTAAACTTTGTAGTGTTACTTGTAGTTTGAAGATGAAAGGATCATGGTGCTAGGGATTTATATGTGGCGTTTTTATTATGAAGAAAGGAAGGAAATGAGCCTTGTATTTATAGCATGAAGAGGAGGTGCAAGGAAGGTGCCTAGGAAGGTGCCTTAAGGAGGTTAGTTTTTAGGATATTTAGGAGGCTTACTTAGGAAGTTTTACACATGTTTGCTACCTAAAGTCCTCAAGACTTATCACAAGCCAACAAGGCTTGTAATACACGTTCATATGGGATAAGGGGTGACTAGATGAGTAGTCATGGTCTTATCTAAGTTACGGAGTGAGTTTTGGTCCCGGTAATCGCTAACAGTAAGTCGTTAAGTCATGAAACTTAAAATCGGGTATCCTAAAAATATGAAATTTATAAATATGTTAGAACTTATTAATATAACCTATCTTAGCCTATTTAATGAGTGATAAGTTCTATCGGGTTGCTTAAACGCTGCTAAAATTGGAAACGCGGGTCTAAAACGCATAATTCGCGTAAAACGCTGAACTGGAAAACGTAAAATTCCAAAACTTTTGGAATTGTCCTAAAATGAGAGAAAATCATATTTCTATTGTTAATAATGTTTTATGGACATATCGGGATGCTGGAATGACGTTTAAACCTAAAAGTAAATCTCGGACACGGCTTCGTGATTTTTGCAGAAATTATCCGACGAGTGTGAAATTCTCGGATTATCATTAAAATAGTTTAACTTACGAGAATATGAAATAAAAATTTCAGGAGTGAATAGTGAAAGTGAATAGTAAAAAGTGAATAGTGAAATTTTCCAGGAATAGTAATTAATCTGAAAATGCGAATTGTTACAGTCTCTACCCCTTAAGGAGAACTTCGTCCCGAAGTTCAGTTGATGTTAACTACTTACGGTGTGTCTAAAAGAATTTGGGATCTCTAAAATAGTGGTGTTTACTCTGATTCGTCTAAGGTTCTGGTTAAGGAGTTGTATCGGCTACAATTAAGCCCACTTATTTATAACACATTACTTACATAAAGAAGCATCCAAATTTATGTAAGTAAGGTCTCATAAACTTATGGTTCGGTGATTTACAATTTCTTTATTTAAATGAAGAGGCGTCCCAATCCATTTAAATAAGGAGATTCTAAAACATCCTACTTAAGAATTTTCGACACAAAATCCGCCTTCTGAGGCCGATAGTAAGATAATCAAGTCATCAAATCCCTAAAGCTAAGCAATAATATTATTTAACTCAAATCTTGTGTCTCATCAAACAAGAACTGTCACAAGATCAAGTTAAATAATTAGTTATTACTGAGCTCCATGTTTTTAATGACTCGGCTAATCTCTGGGGCTCCTTATAATACTAAAGTCACATCATCTAACAGCGTGGAACTAAACCAACAACTACCAAAAAGCGTATGCGTATGTAGTGTGTGTAAGGAAAATAAAGAGGAGAGTCTTAACGTATATAGCAGTTATAGTCTAGGCAATAAATGCAACCTAGTTCTCTATAACCAAGGCTCTGGTACCAATCTGTAACACCCCCAAAATACCGCAGCGGAAGACTGTGTCACTGGGGTGCTACTTCATAATACAAAGTACAAGTTATAGAAAACGAACTCTAAATGAGACGTTTTGAAAAGTTACCATTCGATTAATGAATTCAAAGTTACAAACATGAGATTCCAAAGTATGATACATAAATGTATACAAAGTTTTGAATGGTAAATGATAAAAGCGTAAGTCTTCAGAATATGCAGCATGGTATAGCATTTGTGTCACACCCCCAAAATCGGGTCCAGCGGAAGCATACATGTAGCTGGGGTGTAACTCAATTGGTATTACAACACAAGTTCAAAAATGGTTTTCACTTCAATCATTTAGAATAAAATAATTTAACCAAAAGTATTGAATTTACATTGTTAAAAGTAGTGCGGAAGTAGGCCCTTAAAATTATTTAAAACGGTCCCCAAATGAATAATCAGAGTCTTCTATGACCATGCCATGCCCTGCCAAAACCTCCAGTAGCGTGCCATTGGTTAAAACCTGAAAATACATGCTAAAGTGTAAACACGAGGTTGGTGAGTTCATAGAGTCTTGTGAAAAAGAATGTAATGCATAAGTATGAAGATTTCCCAGCAAAGGCATCGTAAATCCACTCAGTTACAAGCCCCGCCATAAAAGACTTGTAACCTGTGTGTTTACGACCCACTGCCAAATATGATTTGGTTTATGTAAACAAAAGTAATATGTGGACCAAGATTCAAAGATGAGTGTAGCAATGTCGCTATATAAAGGTAAGAGTGATAATGTAGCCATGGCGATGTCGCCATAAAAATGAATCTGACCATAAGCAAAATGCATAAATAGTTTATCGAACAAAGTTTCATAGCACCAGTTTAGAAAAGAATATTGATTGCACTAAGTTCAAGGCATCAAAAAGGTTTTCTAGCTATATGCAGGAGTTCACGCTCCCAAGTAATGTAGGTAATCAAGCATACCTAGGAAATGTAGGTAATCAAACATACCCAAGAAATGTAGGTAATCAAACATACCTAAGAAATGTAGGTAATCAAACATACCTATGAATTGTAGCTACCGGTTCTTAACTTAGGCAATCTTAGGCAATCGGTAAATAGTTTAAATTTATGCACTCATGTCCATGAGTAAATAGCAAGTAGGTAGCAAGTGAATAGTATTGTACTCGGATAATCAAACAAGTATTTAGATAAAGCTGAAAATATTTGAGTAATCAACCATGTAAAGCGAGTAATGCGTTTAAGTAAAACGAGCATGTATTCTCCCCCAAAGAGTTTACAAAACAATTAAAAGAGTAGGGGCTATGACTCACAGTAATATAAGTAGTTAACGAGTACTTGTAAAAGTGTAAAACAAGTATTTTGAAAATGTATCTCCCCCAAAGAGTTGATAAAACAGTTAAATGAGAAAAGGAGGGGCTATGAAACTCACCGTAAGCAATAGTGATCAACAAGATGCAAGTAGAGTGACGGTAAACCGAGATGTCCTACTAGCAATTATAAAAATAATATGATGTGTCTTAGGATTATATAATGGTAGATTGCAATGCAACATATTATTATTATATTAATTATGCAATTGTACATAGTGGTTTTAAAAAGTGGTAGGGACTAAATTTGATATGTTGGAAAAGTATTACGCGCCCTAAGACATATCCTTGCCTTATGTTCAAGTTAATGTTAGTGCTCATGAATTATAAGTGATTATATTCTAAAATGGGTCCGGCCATTATAGAATGTATAATAATAATGTGTGTATAAAATTTATATTCTTATAAATTTTTAGGTTATAAAAATGTTATATATTGGTGTCAACATTGTTGTAGTATTTGTATATGTCATAAAAATGTTTTTGGCCATTTAAAGTAAACTTTAACAAGTTATAATATTTTTTTTTTGTTAGGTGCGGGTTTTGATAAAAAGCCGGTACTTGATATAAGAAATTCCGTTACTCTTAAACCGTAAGAAGTTATACTTCAAATTTTATATTTTCGGAAAGGTATGAATCTATACTAAACAGATTTGGAGGTCATATGGTCTCAAAAATTTCATAACTTAAGTGAAATCATCACTTTATCATTATATTTCAAGTCTGATCCGGGACAGCACTCAACAGTCCCACCATTTTTACGATAAGTTTAGTTTCGTAACTCTTTTTAATGTGAGGTTTTCGCCTAAATTTAAGTTAAAATGTTACCTACAACTTTTATGTTCTAAGAAACAGAAGGTTTAATACAAATGTTTAGAGCTTATGGCCATACAAGTCTGGTGTTCATTTTCCGACAAGTCTTACCATTTATTTTCTAATTAATTCATCGTTTATCGTCTTATGGCCCGCCACCTGGCAAATCGAAGCTAAGAGATAGACCTACAAGCCTGTAGTTTTACCCAAATCTCAAAGTATACTGATTTGGTGCAGAATTTTCATAAACAGTCCCTTGACAGAAATGATTTTTGCAAAAGTAGTCCCAATGATAGTTTTTGGTATTTTTAGGTATGTACAAGGCATAGATTTATATAATAATTACATGAAACATAAAAATTATTGAAAATGAAATGTACATCAGTAGAAAAATGAAAGGTTTGAGGTGTTTCCTTACAAAATAAAGTGGTACTCAAGAGAAGTCATTAGTAGATGTTGAAAATGTAGTCACCAACCAAAAATTTTCTCTAGTTTTTGATCAATACAACCCCAATAATTCTTGATTCTAGACCCCAATAAACTTGTAAACACCTCTTGACAAACCCTTGTTTATCTTATTTATAGAGATTCTTAAGCAAATGTGGTGAACCAAATCTTTACCCCATGTAACTAGGCCTTCATTTATAGTGTTGTTTCTTAGCTAGGATTAAAAATTGAATGTGTTTGTGTGTTGTATGGGTCAAGGCAGCAGCATAGGGAGACAAGAGAGATGAAATTTTTCTTGATCTAAATCTCTAGGTGGTTTGCATGATAAAAGTGAGGAGCTAGTGGTTTTTGGTACTTATATGGATGGTTTGGAGTTGTTTAAGTGCCAAGTGTGATGCACACTTCATGAGAATTGGCCACCTAGAGGATTAGGTGGTTATGATGTAGTTTTGCTACATTAGTTTGGTTACGGGGTACCGTTTAGTGTATAGTTTGAGCGGTTTAGCGTATTTGGGTACCGGTTTAATTAAAAATATATTTTTAATGGAACCAAAGTGAGAAAATAAAATCATAAAAATTATAACATATAATTTTTTGCAAACATTGAGTGTTTTGATAGGTATTGCTTTGTTGGTGCAAGTATTGATATAATAGTATACAAATAAAGGTTCAAAGTGTATAAACTTTCAAAATAAACTTTTGAATAACTTTTATAATTTTTGTGGCAATATAATTAGTATATAAAAATACTAGTGCCATAGTGGGAATTGTTTGGTGAGTTGATATTGTTTATTGATCATTTGTAATTATTTATTTATAATTACATATAAGTAATTAAAATAATATATAACTTATGAGTGGAATAGAATGCACATGATGAAGCGATGATATGTAGACTAACCCTAGTCTAGGAAATATATATGAATGATTTCTCATGATCACGCGACTTAACCTTCTCGGTTACGCGAAATGATTACCTGTAAACTTAGTTTACGTGAAATGATGAATAGTGAAATGATGAATTGTGAATTGAATAATGATATGAAAATGACTTGAAATTGCGAATTGTGACAATTTGACAAGTCCAAGATTGAATGCTTTAACTGTCAAAGGACTGGTCACTTTGCAAGGGAATGCAAGTTTGTAAAGTATCAAGCAAACAGGATGATTGAACAACCTAAACCCAAGGTTGAAAGAAAAGAAGTCCCTATTGCTGAGCCAAAGTGACAAGCTTGGGTTCCTCAAGAAGATCTGTCAGAAGTTGATTGGAGTAAAGAATTTGATGATGAACCAGTAACCTATTTTATGGTTGCACTAGAAGAGGTTAATTGGAGCACAGCTTTTGATGAAGAACCTGGATATGAAGCTTTGGAATCAGGAGACTAGGAAGCTTTGATTGGAGCATGGAAAGTGAAGAAGAACCTTTTCAGCTTGCTATGATGGCTACTTCACCAAGTTCATCCACTATCTCTGAGGTATGTTTCAAATGTAGTAACTCTTATCAAAAGATGCTTAAAGAATATGAAACAGAAATAGATAACTATAGAAGGGCTAGATCTGAGATACTTGGTTACCAATTGACTTTAGAATCCATGGATGCTAAGATAATTACACATGAGAATAATGAAGTAGCTTGGGCTGAAAAATATGAACAACAAGATTATCAGTTAAAGCTAAGTGAGTGGAAGCTAGGATGTAAAGTTTCTGAATTAGAAAAGGTCACTAAAGAAATAGATAAGCTGCTAGAAAAACTTGTTGTTTGGAAAGAATCATGTCTGTCACATGTTAGTTTTGTTGAAAAACAGAGAACAACAAACATTAAAACTGGCCTAGGTTATGATTCAGAAGCACTTTCATCTAGGAACCAAGAATTAAATCTTTCTCAGGAAACCTCAACTAGTGATGAAGAATTCATAAGTTTAGAAGGAAACACATCTAGTGATGAGGAATCACCTTGTTCAACACCTCCTGAGTTTAAGAAAAACAAAAGTTACAATGAAGTTCTTCCACCCCCAGGAAGTTTTCAACCACCTAGGACAGATATCTCTTGTTATGGGGTAGATAACCTAGAGTTTAGGAAAAAGCTTAAAAGTCAATCAAATCCTGAGCGTTTAGGAGAATCTGTTGAAGCACCTAGGGTTGATAATATGGTTTCTGGATGTGAAAAAGATCTTTCAAAACAAGCAGTTCTTCCAAAAACTTCTCAAAGTACTGCTGATCATTCTGCAGTACCTACAAGAAACTCTTTTCAAAATACTGCTTATCATAGAAAACCTTTCGGGAATAGATTGGGGATGATGGGTCCAAAGTTATGCTTTGTATGTTATAGTCCTCATCATTTGATCAAGGACTATGATTATCACTCAGAATACTTAAGCAAATACCCAAAGACCACCTCTTCAACCCATAAGCACAGTGAAAATAAAAGAAGGGAGAATAAACCAGTTTGGAATTACACAAATCGGGTTAACCATAGTAATTTCTCAAAAGATTATAGGTACCCTCATCAGAAAAGACCATTCTCCAAACCCACGGTACCTTCACAAAGCACTGGTCAGGAAGTACTTTCTCAAAGTACTGTTAGGAAGTTTCCCAATCAAGGTACTGCTGGGACAGACTCAAATGTAAGACCTAAGAGATTCAATTCCTACAAACCTAAAAGGCCTTACAACCAAAGGAAAGCTGCTAAAACACAGAACCCAAAAGCAAAAGTTACAACTAAGTGGGTTAAGAAAGAAAGTACTGCTGAGACTGACAAAGTACTTTCAGAAAATAAGAGTGAAAAAGGGGTTGTTGATAACAATTCAACACAAGTTTTGGCAAAAACAGTAGTTCTTGATAGTATTTTCAAAAACAGTGGTGATTACATACTCAAAAATTTTGAGTATGTTACTCCACAAGGGGAACACAAGTCAGTAATGGCTTGGGTTCCTAAAAGAAACTAACCCTTTCCATTTTTATGCAGGTCAACCCAGCGGAGGAGCTTAAAGATCATCTTATTATGGATAGTGGTTGCTCTGGAAGTATGACAGGAGAAAAGGAGCACATGTCAGATTTTAAAGCTTATTTTGGAGGAAGAGTTGCATTTGGGAATGATCCTGATGGAGGGAGAATTACTGGCAAAGGAACCATTAAGGCAGGATCTATTGATTTTGAGAATGTCAGATATGTGAAAGAGCTTAAATTCAATCTTTTGTTAGTCTCTCAGATCTGTGACAAGAAGTATCCTGTGTTGTTTCTTGACACAGAATGTCTTATTCTCTCCCCTGAGTTTAGATTAGAAGATGAAAACTTGGTGATGCTGAAAGCACCAAGAACCAATGATGTGTATAGCATTGATTTGAAGAACATTAATTTTGCTGAAAGAGCAACATATTTGATTGCTAGAGCAACAATGGAGGAAGCACATCTATGGCACAGAAGACTAGGGTATGTGAATTTCAAAAACATCAATACGTTGGTCAAAGGAAACTTAGTTAGAGGCTTACCTTCCAAAACATTCAAACTTGATCATTCATGTTTGGCTTGCAAGAAGGGTAAACAACACAAGGCTTCCTGTAAGAAGATTGAAGAAAGAACAATAAGGGAACATTTGGAATTGCTGCATATGGATCTGTTTGGACCTGTTTCTGTTGTTAGCTTAAACAAGAAGAGGTACTGTTTGGTTATAACAGATGATTGTAGTAGATTTAGCTGGGTCTTTTTCTTGGGATTCAAAGATGAAACTTTTGATGCTATTCATGACCTTATAATAGCACTTGACAATCAGTTAAGACTCAAGGTTAGAGGAATTAGATGTGATAATGGGACTGAATTCAAGAATAAGCTTATGGATGACTTTTGTGCTAAAAAGGGAATTAAAAAAGAATTCAGTATTGATAGAACTCCTCAGCAAAATGGAGTTGCAGAGAGGAAGAACAGAACTTTGATAGAAGCAGCAAGGACAATGCTTGCAGACTCCCAATTACCTGTTCCATTTTGGGCTGAAGCTGTAAGTGCTGCATGTTATGTGCTAAATAGAGTGTCAGTGACAAAACCTCAGATGAAGACACCTTATGAGTTACTCATGGGAAGAAGCCAAATATAAAGTTTATGAAGCGTTTTGGATGTCCCCTGACTATCTTGAACATTGCTGATAATTTGAGAAAATTTGATGGTAAATCAGAAGAAGGATACTTATTGGGTTATTGTACCAATAGCAAAGGATTCAGAGTTGATGCGTAGGGATTGCACCAGGCTTTACCTCTCAAGGGATCTTGAGAAGCTTACAACCCCCACTAGGCAGTGTACCTGATTGTTGTAGTATAGTATAGTGACAAGTACCGGAGGATTGATCGTTCAGCTAGGAATAGAGTTGCTAGGATTAGAAAACCTAAATACTAGTTCTAGAGATGAAGGATGATTATTTTTGTATTTTTATATTTTTTAGAAAGCAAGTAAATATCTCGGGTTTGAAGGATATGGGCGGAATTAGTTGCTAGTCAACTAACCCAATACTAAAGATGCAATTAAAATAAAATACTAGAAATGAAAATAAACTAAATTAAACTAAGGTTGTGAGCAATAAGTGGAGAAAAGTGTTTACTTAGATTTCACTACTCCCTAGATATCTTTTACACGTTAATTACTTGTTATAGTTGCGTGGATGACGGATTGTATTCCTTAATACCATTCATGGGGTGGCGTACTTAACTCCCCAATCCTATGAGTGCCTACTTCACTCCTATGTCGAGCCGGCTAAGAAGCTCCTAACATGGGATCATTAGAATTTACTCATGCATTAAATACAACCAATAAAACCTAGTACACATCGGTTCATGTTTCCTAAGACGTTCAAGCATGTTACCATTTGGAGATCTGCCAGTTTTCTTAAGCCTAACATTGAAATCATTCATCCAATACAAACATAAACAAGTAGTCAGTACATAATCAACATATAGGTTTCGTTAGATCTAAGCAAACACAAGATAAATCTAGCCTATCATGGTGTAATCAAGACAAGCACAAGATATAGAAAACCAACACATAGACATGTTGATTGAATAAAAAGAACACTTATCTCAATAGCACATGTAAGGGTTCAAGGGCTGAAAACCCTTGAAAAACCTGTAAAATTCGTATATGGTTCGGCCTTAGGGTTTCTCCAAACTTGTTCCTCTTAATGAATGAAAATTAGAAAACTATATATAGAAAATTGAGTCTGACGGCGTCAAGAACAATCGTGTGACGCCGTCATCTCGCCGCCAAAAGAATTCTCGGACTGCCTTGATCTACATCTAACGTCGTCACGTATTATATTTTTTCAGGACGTCACGTATTTAAATCTTGACGCTCTTCCTTGTGACGCCTTCAATTCTGTACTGGGCCGTCATGAAATTTACTCTTGACGCCGTCAAATTGTTACTCTTGACGCCGTCACCTACTGTTCCCAGCTTGGAAAATTAAGTCTTTGGTGTTTTCTTCACTTTTATGCTCCAAAAACGTCCGAATTGCTTCCTTTTCCAGATTTCACTCCCAAAGTACCTAAAATCACAAAAGGAACGATTTAGGGCAATATTTGATCAAATAAATTCAATTCCGGGCTTAAATGACCCCCTAAAAGTGGTTCATTTTTCGCCTCATCATATACCCTTACACTTGAGATTTGTTTGTCCTCAAGCAAATGCGCTTTTATTCTACTCAAAATACAAGTTAGGGGTCATTTAACACTAATATAAAAGTAATTACAAAAAATAATCATTCCCCTAAAGACCAAAGACAAGCACAGAGGTCATACACTAGCACCTCACAAATAGTGTTTAGATACTCACATCTCTCGGGTGTAAAAAATTATATATCACATTATGGAAATGGAAAACATCTCTCCCTACCTGTCATAGCAAAATAGATTACCATAGGCTTGAGAAAGGATCAAGCCTCCACCACATGGCGTAAGCACCTACGATAAACTATCAAAGATGTCTTTTAAAGGGTTGTAACGTTAGGTGTAGGGATATGAAATACACAGTTTTGTTGGATATAGGCAGTTTTTATTGGTGGCGAGTTAACAATCTTGGTTAATTACATGTACAATAAGGCGTTGCTAAGCCAAGACTAGACTCGACTTAAGTTAATAAATCAAAAATAACAAAAAAACATAAAATGAACAAAGAATGAAAAGAGATGGTAGTCCGTATGTTTTTTTTTTCCTTTTTTTTTCTATTTTTTTTTTCAATTTTTTTTTTTTTTTTTTTTTTTTTTTTTTTTTTTTTTTTTTTTTTGCATATACTCTTACCCTACCATCCAAAATAATACATCATAGGGAATGTAAATTCCCTTACACTTGAATTTTAACATACTTTACAATAAACTAATCTATTAATTCGAATTAAGAAAATCAAAACACTTGGAGCACTTTTAAGATTAATGTACATATGGGGGTAATAATATGATGTTCTTCCCCATTACTCTATAAATAAGTACTTTACCCATGATTCCCAATCGTCCCAAAACAATATGTACAAGGATATGACTCGACTTAACAACCATGTAATCAATTAGATAGTTAACTTAGGGTTTAACAAATAACAATAATGCACTAAAGATGAGTGCATACACGGAAGGCTAAGGCGATTTGGGTGTACATTTAAGTGGGGTGTAACAAATTCTTCCTTTAAGTAAAATGCTTAAAGTTAGAAACGAAAAGATAGGCTCGGAGGGGTGTACTAGGGGTTTCATGTACTAAAAATGAGTACAACGCTAAGGTGTGGGAAAAATTAGTTGACTTAACTATCCAAGTAATATGACTTAAATGGTCAAGTAATTATGATACGGGTTTAACACAAGGGTGATCCTAATGCCTCTTATCATGTAGTAAATCCTACTACACGAATGTAGACTCACTAGCGGTCTCGGGATGCATCACTAACGCAAGTTCTAGAATCTAAATGCTACCGGTACACTCATAAGCAATAATAGTAAATGCTTTTCCTATCAAATCTAAAGGCGAACCTCAAATATTTGGGTGGAAAATTTTTCTGAATGATACGGTTATGTGCTAGTCATACAATCTCCTATCCATGAGACGCTTGCTATGGCTAAAGTTTCACTCCTAAATGTTGTAAAAAATTTTAAATTTGGCGCTAAAATTACACTAACAAGTATTTCTCATAGTTTTATTACACATCTACTATTAAACAAACAAACTCAAGCGAAAGTGTATCTGTAAGGTATCATCATTTTACCCTCCCCTTACACTTAAGATGAACATTGTCCCCAATGTTCAAGTAAAGAATGTAAAAGTGAAATAAGTAAAATGAATGAAATCAAATACTCCCCTGATTCGCTCGGTATGGATAATAAGGTAGCCAGGTTAGATCTTCCTCCAAGAAAATGAACAATCAAAGCTTCCCTTCCAGAATATAAATCATCTTCTTGTCATACATAACCTGTAAATCCTAAGAAAACAAACAAGACAACCTCGCATAAAATCGGCGGCAATCTATATAAGTTACTAAATCCAAGAAAACAAAATAAGATATAATTCTTGTGGAATGAAATTTGTAGATTTCCTGGAGATTATAAAACTTAATAATTCAGCAAAAACTTTAAGAATCCGTTAGAAAAACAAAACCGGTAAAATTTCCAGGTTTTTACACGTGACGCCGTCAAGAGTAAACTCGTGACGCCGTCAGAAGTGACCTGTAGAAATTCTTATGTTAAGTTTCCGGAAAATTTCTAGAAAAACTTGGTCCTACTTCCTGGAAAATCCTGCAAAACTTCATTATGACTCAATACAAGCATTTGACTCTAACAAATACGAATATACATGTTAATTTAATATTGTGGAGAATCATGATTGGTTTATTTCTTTAAAACATATTTGGGGTTTCCCCTTACACTTATCTTTTGCAAAAATACTTTTAGGTGGAGTTAAGACTAGGCCAAAACAACAAAGTAAAGTATTTCCAATTTTTAGTTTAGAAACATGATCTACCAACAATAAAAATAAAGCATGCATACGGAAGCAAATAACAAACAAACAAAATAAAAATCACACAAAGCATGGGTTGCCTCCCAAGACGCGCTTTTCTTTATTTACGAGTCTTGTAGCTTGTTAGGAATACAAATATTCCTGTAAAAGTCTCGGTCACCTAATGATTGTAATAGCATCAAGTTAGCTCGTAGTTAGTTTATTTATTAGTTAATTAGTTTTAGTTTAAGTAACACCGTGGAAGAAGGACGGGTCTTCACCCACTGTATGCCTGATCCACAGCCCGGGAGTGGGCGTTATATTGTAAGTATAAATACCCCTCTCCACATGTGGAGAGGGTTGAACCTTCCATTTAATCTCAATCTAATATTTTCCTTTTTCTCTCAAGATTCCTTTTTTTTCTTTCTTTTCTTCCCTCCTACTCACTTCAACGCCTCACAAATCACAACATGAACATGTTTCATATATAATTAGTATTCAACAATTGGTATCAAGAGCCAAGGTTTCATCTTAGGGACTTGTAGAATCAAATTTGATGATGTTTTGAGTGGTTTTGTGAGTTTGGAGTCACTTTCTTGGAAAACATCTTGGTTTAATCTCTCTAGTGTTGTTATACATGTTTGTGATGTACTTTTATGTTCATTAGTGTTTGTAGAACATTGTAGTTTAGTTTGTGTTACCATATCATTAAGCTATTTGAAGTTTGGAGTTGATTATGGGCGGATTTCTTGGTTGCGTTTAAGTCCACTGTTTCATTGCTTGGTTGCGGTTAAGTGCTGTTATCTGCGGTTAACTTGCTGCGTTTACTATTTCGGGAATACAAACAAAACGCAACGATAGTGACACTTTTGGACCATTATCACTGCGATTAGTTGTCTGCCTGCGTTTAGCTATCTGCGGTTAATCATTTGCGGTTAACTATCTGCGGTTGGGTGCTTTCTGCGGTTTGTATCCTGCGGTTACTATCCTTATTCTGCGGTTTACTTAGGTTGCGATTAGATCGGTCTGCGGTTGGGATTTTTCAGCGATTTGGTTGTTTCTGCGGTTAGTGTTCTGCGGTTAGAATCTTTGGTTTGCGGTTCACTTGGATTGCGGTTAGATCATTCTGCGACTGGATTTCTTTTCTGCGGTTTGGTTTATTTTGAGGTTAGTGTTCTGCGGTTAGGTCAAGTTGTGGTTAAATTGTCCTGCGACTAGTACCTTACATTGCGAGTATCTTCTACGTGTGGTTTGGTAATTTCTAATTTGTGATGTCGACGTCTTCCGATGACATTCAAGCTGCGGGGTCTGACACCCGACCTCCGATGTTGGATAGAACTGACTATGAATCATGGGCTCAAAGGATACGGCTGTACTGTCTGGGTAAAGATAATGGGGTTAACATCTTGAAATCCATCGATGAGGGACCCGTTCAAGTGGGTACTACTAGAGACACGATCTCAGAAGCAACTGATCAACTACCGGCCGTATTTGGTCCTGATAGACCTCGCACTTACAATGAGTTGTCTGAAGAAGAAAAGAAACGCTATGATGCAGACATCAGAGCATCAAACATCATCATTCAAGGCCTTCCCAAAGATGTCTACAAGTTGATCAACTTCAACACTGAAGCAAAGGCGGTCTGGGATAATGTCAAAATGCTTCTTGCAGGGTCAGAGTTAACTAAAGAAGATCGTGAGTCACAGCTATACGATGAATTTGAGCATTTCAAAATGAATCCAAGTGAAAGCATCACTGACTACTACGTCAGATTTCACAAGCTAATCAATGATATGAGAGCCATCAAGATGACAATGCCCAACATACAGCTTAATTCCAAATTCGTGAATAACATGGCACCTGAATGGGATAGGTTTGTCGCAGCTGTTAAGCTCAACAAAGGACTCAGGCATACCAATCATGAACAACTTTATGCATATCTCCAACAACATGAGAAACATGCTGCTTATGATCGGCTAATGCGAGAAAAACTCAATCCATCTGCAACAAATGAATCTCTTGCTTTTGTCTCTAATGTTCAACAACCTAATCAAACCTCAAATGATCAACCTCAACCATCACAATCATCCTCCAGGACTACTCCAACCAATAGTCAATCATCAACTCCCTCATTATCTGCTTTGAATACACAACTTGATTCTGGGTATTCACACACTGACATGATGATTGACAATCTCTCCAACCAAGTTTCTCTACTGGTTCAACAGTTTAGGGCTGCACTTCCATCTACTAACAACCAACTCAGAATCTCATCTAATCCACGTAATCAGGCAGTCATTGAAGATGGTCGGGTGGTGGTGCAGAATGTGCAGGGAAGACAGAATTTCAACCAAAGAAATGCTGGTAGAGAGAATGGGCAATACATAGTTGGGAATGCTCTTCAAGCACAAGCTAAGAAGCCGAAATGCTATAACTGCGGAGGGTTGGGCCATATTGCTAGGAATTGCACTCTCCCAAAACGTCCCCAAAACTCTGAGTACTTCAAAGACAAGATGTTGCTGATGCAGGCACAAGAAAATGGGACTGTGTTAGATGAAGAAGCTTTGCTCTTTCTGGCTGGTAATGATGGGAACACTTTTGATGCTGATGTGGATGATCAACCTGTTCAGGACATGGCTCTTAATGACCCAAATATCTTTCAAGTTGAAGAGTGTGATGCATTTGACTCAGACGTGGATGATGAACCAACTGCTCAAACAATTTTCATGGCTAATCTGTCTGCAGCAGCATCCTCTTCACAGCATCCTGATTTATCCATCACGTCTGCTATCTCTGAGGTACCAACATCGCCTAATCATAATCTGAATAATCCTACACCTGTACAGGGGGCATGTGACTCTGTACAACTCAAGAATATTGTCAACACAAACGTCACTGATATGGGTAATACCAATAATATCCCATATGAAATGTATGTGAATGACAATGGACCCCCAGTGTACCAAGTGACATGCCACCTATTGATTCTAGTAAACATGAGGTATATGAGCACTCGATATACAACCCTGATGATTCCCTGATCACTAGAATTAACACCCTTGTGGACCAAGTAAGCATTTATGAGCAGCGTGCTAAGTTTGAGCTGAATGATAGTGAGCAGAAAATGGAATGGCAACTACGTACTTACATATCTGAAAACAATTCCAAACAAGAATCATTAAAAAGGGAACTAGTTTCTTTAAAGAACCAATTGGATCAAACCATTAAACAAAAACTAGAGGTTCAAAAAGGTTTGACTACAATCAAACAAGAATTCAAAGAAAAAGAAACTAAACTTCTAAATGATTTCTCAAAATTAAAAATGTTGAAAAATAAATTGGAAGATAAGTTGTACACGCAGGGCCAAACCATTCAATCTGCTCAAATGATGGAAAGCCACAGGAAGTTGAGTGATGAATTTAGTGAACATGATACCTCCAAACCCAAAGCAAGATTCCTTAGAATAGGTCTAGGTGCACAACCTGCATTATATGATGCAAACACTATGCTTGAACCTAACCATGCCCCTCCTGATACACGATCCTATGACCACATCAATGAGGCAGAGGATAGAACTAGGGCAAAACTTGCTGAACGTTTAAAGGATCCTAAATGCATTGCTAAGAATATCGTGTTTCACTATGATTATGCAAATGACAACCATACTGCAATTTTTGTTCCTCAAAAGAGAATTTTTCCTGAAAAAGTGTTTTGGAATATTGACATTGAGAAAATGCAAGCTGAAAAAGTTGTAGGTAACACACGCACTATGTTTAGAATTGCTTACCCAACTACCTATCCCCTGAACACACCTAGGCACCTTGTACCTCTCACTGTCCCCACACAATGTAATACTCTAATTGGGCTGTATGTGCTAGGTCAATTGTTCAATGACTTTGAGAAAACCTGTAAAATAAGAATTATACCTACAGGGATTACTGAAGGAGAACGGGGTTTTGAGCAAACAAAACAGTGTTACCTAACTGTAGTTATGCCATTTTTTAAACTTCTAAAAGAACATTTTGAGGGACTTAAAAACACCATTAATGATGATGTGAATCAAATGAAAAAGGCTTTTGATGAAGTGGGAAGTGAAGGTAACCAACGAGCTATTGATCTCAAACACAGTGAAATTGACAGGAAAAACATTCTCATCATGAATGAAAATTTGATTGCTAACTGCATTGCTAAAGATGTGTTTTATACTGTTACCGAATCTGCGCTATCTGCTCGCCAATTTCATGAAATGTCGGTTACTTTGAATGTCTTCCAAAATCGTGTGATTGAGCTTGAGGGGGAGAATTACAAACTTACTGAAAAAATTCAAAACGATGATCATGATAACATGGTCAGGAATTTCTCAAAACTAGAAGTTGATAATCTGAACCTACAATTAAAATATCAACATCTAGAAGAAAGCATAAAAATATCAAATGTCAAGATATCTTCGGATGCTCCTGAGTTTGATACATGTTTTGAATTAGCCAAAAAGGATGAAGTAATTCAAGCTCACTCAAACACGATTCGGAAGTTGAAGGTCCAAATTGCACAATTAAAATCGAACAAAAGCGATGTGACCAATACCAATTACCAGAAGTCGATAGATTCTCAAAACTTTCAAAAACAGGGCATTATCAATGAACTACAACATGAAAATGAGTGGCTTCGTGCTGAAATGTCTAACGCTAAACAACGTTATAAAGAATTGTTTGAGTCTATTAAAACAACACGTGACCAAAACAATGAAAGAGTCACTTCTCTGTTAAATGAAATTGAGAATCTAAAGACCATGGTGAAGGGTAAATTACCCGCTGTTTCATGTGATCATGCAATTTCCAATATACATGCTTGTAATAAATATGCGTGCGATGCTGTGAGTGTTTCTCTTCCCCTTAGGAACAATAAGTTAGTTCATAACAACTATCTTAGAATTCTTAAGGACTGTCTGGCCATACTTAGAGAAACCATTGAAGATGAGAGGATTTCTAAACCACTTGATGATGTTATTATTGGTGCGTGCTTCCTCACTAATAGGGCTCAGGAATTATTAGAATATGCCATAGGATCATCCCCCAAGAATGATACCATGTCGGATAGGACAAGTGCATTGCACCCTCTCAGTGGCAACAAGCATGTCACAGTTGACCTTCCCCAAACCATGTCACAATCCTCCATCTTGATCACCAGTAAACAAGTAGCAACTAATCAGACTAATGTTCCAATCATTGCTTCTACAGGAGTAAAAGGTATATCTAATGCTAGCAAGTCACAGCCTAAGTGCAATACAAAGAATGATAGGACTTTGCCGGCTAAGAGCTCACTTATGAAGGAAGTAGAAGAATCATCTAGGAACAATAAAGTGTTGCTTAGTGAAAGGAATCGAGTTGATTCAAACATTTGTGTTAACAATGATGTAATTAATTCGAATTCTGATGCTATTTGTAAGACTTGTAACAAATGCTTATTTTATGGTAATCATGATGCATGTTTTGTGACCTTTCTTAAATCCACTATGATATCTACAGTTATGAATGTTTCTAGTGTTAAACGGGCAAAACAAGTATGGAATAAAACAGGAAAAGTTTTCACTAATGTTGGTTATCAATGAAGACCTACTGGAAGGAAATTCACTCTGAGGGAAAAGTGCCCAGTGACTAGGATTACTAACTCTAGAGTTGTGCCTATTAGGAAGTGGAGACCTACCGGTAGACTATTTCCTATAGATGCAACGAATACCACTCCTAGTTCTAGTGCATCAAAATGTGAATACTCTAGTGAGATATCCGTTATTTATGATAATCCAATATTTGTGTGTTCTAACCAAACGGACCCCAAGTGTGTGTGGGGCTCCAGCTTTTTCAGTTATCCACGATTGTCTGGTTTCAAATGCAGGTCGTACAAATCGTCCTTTGGTATTTGGACTCAGGCTGCTCAAAACATATGACTGGAGATCGCTCACGGCTCAAGAACTTCGTGGAAAAGTTTATTGGTACGGTCAGATTTGGGAATGACCACTTTGGATCTATAATGGGTTATGGTGATTACGTCTTTGGAGACAGTATTATATCCAGAGTTTACTACGTGGAAGGACTTGGGAACAATCTATTTTCTGTTGGTCAATTCTGTGACTCAGATCTTGAAGTTGCCTTTAGAAAGCACACTTGTTTTGTTAGAGAATTAGATGGTGTTGATCTTCTCAAGGGGAGTCGGGGCACTAATCTTTACACCATCTCCATCGAAGATATGCTACGGTCCTCTCCAATTTGTCTGCTCTCTAAAGTATCCAAGAACAAGTCATGGTTGTGGCATCGTCGTTTGAACCATTTGAACTTCGGTACCATCAATGAACTTACACGTAAGGATCTTGTTCGAGGCTTGCCCAGACTTAAATATGAAAAAGACCATCTGTGTTCCGCTTGTCAAATGGGCAAGAGCAAAAAGCATACCCATAAACCCAAAACTGTCAATTCTATCATGGAAGTTCTTCATACTCTCCACATGGATCTTTGTGGACCAATGAGGATTCAAAGTATCAATGGAAAGAAATATGTACTGGTTATTGTTGATGATTACTCTCGATTCACATGGGTGAAATTTCTACGATCAAAAGATGAAACTCCGGAAACCATCATCAAACTCATCAAGATGTTGCAAGTCCGCCTCAACAAAACAGTTAGAGTCATTCGTACTGATAATGGAACATAATTTGTTAACAGACAACTTACTCTTTTTTATGAAGGTGTCGGGATTAGTCATCAAAAGAGCATTCCACGAACTCCTCAACAAAATGGAGTTGTTGAAAGACGCAATCGCACCTTAGTTGAAGGTGCAAGGACTATGCTCATCTTTTCCAAAGCTCCTCTATTTCTTTGGGCTGAGGTCATTGCCACCGCATGTTACACACAGAACCGATCCTTGATATATCCTCTCCACTGCAAGTCTCCCTACGAACTGGTTCATGGCAGAACACCCGATCTTTTGTTCTTTCGAGTTTTTGGTGCACTTTGCTATCCAACGAATGACAGTGAAGACCTTGGGAAACTCAAGGCCAAGGCCGACATCGGTTTCTTTGTTGGCTATGCTCCAGAGCGAAAGGGGTACCGAATCTACAACAAACGTACCAGAGATATAATGGAAACAATCCACGTTACTTTCGATGAGCTGACTGAGCAACCGGTTCCTGGACAATCAAGTTCTGGACACGCACCTAACTTTTTGTCTCCTGGACCAATTAGTTCCAGGCTTGTACAGAATCCCATACCTGCTGCTCCTTTTGTACCTCCTACAAGTGAAGATTGGAAGAAACTGTTTGACCCAATGTTTGATGAATACTTTGAACCTCAACAGATGAATGCTCCTGAAGCTACAATGGTTCAACCACCAGATGGGGTGGTGAATGATCAAGATGAAAATAACGGTCCATCCACTTCATTGTCATGGGATTCTGAAGCTCCCGCCATCAGTCAATCGGTTAGCACGTCCAATGTCCAATCTTCATCTGTACAGCGAGCGGCAAATGTAGATAATACATCTGAATTTAATCCTTTTGCTCCACCTGTTAATGAGCCGTTTGTTAACATCTTTGCCCCTGAATCATCAAATGATGTAACATCCTCTGACGAATCTAACACGGCTACCTCAGTTCCACATTCTCAACCCCATGAATACCTTCGAAAATGGACCAATGATCATCCTATTAACAACATTATTGGAAACCCTTCACGTCCAGTATCAACCCGCAAACAACTTGCAACCGATGCATTGTGGTGCTTCTTCAATTCTGTTCTTTCTAAAGCTGAACCAAAAAGCGTCAAGGATGCAATGTTCAAACACTCATGGTTCACTGCAATGGTGGACGAAATTCATGAATTTGACCGAATGGATATCTGGGAACTAGTACCACCTCCCGAGTGTGCAATGATCATTGCTCTCAAATGGATATTCAAGGTTAAGCTTGATGAGCATGGTGATGTATTGAAAAACGAAGCTAGGCTTGTGGCAAAAGGATATCGACAAGAAGAAGGTATTGACTTTGAAGAATCCTTCGCCCCGGTTGCTAGAATAGAAGCCATAAGGATCTTTCTCGCAAATGCTGCAAGTCAAAACATGGTGGTCTATCAAATGGATGTCAAGACCGCATTCTTAAATGGGAATCTGAAAGAGGTGGTGTACGTATCTCAACCCGAAGGCTTTGTGGATCCAGAACGCCCTAATCACGTGTATCGATTAAAGAAGGCTCTCTATGGGCTTAAACAAGCACCCAGAGCGTGGTACGACACCTTGTCTAAATTTCTTCTGGCCAACAAATTCTCCAAAGGCGTTGTTGATCCTACACTCTTTACCAGAAAAACGGGCAAAAACCTCCTACATGTACAAATCTATGTTGATGACATCATCTTTGCCTCATCTGATCCCACAGAATCTGATCGTTTCTCCCAAGAGATGAGTTCCGAATTTCAAATGTCTATGATGGGTCAAATGTCATTCTTTCTAGGACTGCAAATCTCTCAAAACCCCAATGGCATATTCATCAATCAATCCAAATACGCCAATGAAATTTTAAAGAAATTTTGATTCGACTCTAGTGATTCAGTTGATACTCCTATGATTGAACGATCAAAACTTGACGAAGATGATGTGGGAATTCCGGTTGACCAAACCATGTATCGAAGCATGATTGGCTCCTTAATGTACCTCACTGCAAGCAGACCCGACCTTCTATTTGCAGTTTGCATTTGTGCTCGGTATCAATCCAAACCCACCAAGAAACATCTGGAAGCTGTTAAAAGAGTCTTTCGATACCTTAAAGGAACAATCCACATGGGCCTTTGGTACCCTAAAGAAACTTCTATGGCTCTCACAGCATATTCGGATGCTAATCATGCGGGATGTCAAGACACTCGTCGCAGTACATCTGGGGGTGCACATTTTTTAGGGAATAAGCTAGTCAGTTGGTCTTCAAAGAAACAAATGAGTACATCTACCTCCTCCACTGAAGCTGAATACATTGCTATGTCATCATGCTGTGCTCAGATCCTCTGGATGTGATCTCAACTTTTGACTATGGCTTTATATGCAATAAGATTCCCATGTACTGTGACAACAAAAGTGCAATTGCACTCTGCTGCAACAATGTCCAGCATTCAAGAACTAAGCATATTGACATTCGACATCACTTCATCAGGGAGCAAGTTGAGAAAGGAATTGTGGAACTTTACTTTGTGAGGACTAAGTTCCAACTAACCGATATCTTCACCAAAGCACTTTCTAGGGAACGGTTTCACTTCATCCTCCCACGCCTTGGCATGAAGAGTCTCACACCTGAGGATCTCAGTTGTCTTCAGGAAGATCAAGAGGAGTAAAGGGGTTGCTTCACATATCCTTGTATAGTATCAAATCAAAAAGAAAATAGAAAAATATAAAACCTATAAAAACCATAAAAATCTGAAAAATCATATAAAAATACAAAAATATTCTTCTCACGACATGTCTCTTGTGTAATCAATATTATGTACGTTTCTAGAAATGTCATTCAACAATGACACGGAATCATACATATGCTTGAGCAAGAGTTTTTCGGTTTCAAATAATGTTTTTCTAAAACATGTCGTTTCTCAAAACATTCTTAAATATGGCTTGTGGTCATTTCAGGCTACAACCCGGTCTTCAAAAATATGGCTTGCTATTACTTCAGATAGCAACCCGGTTTTCAAAATTAAGGAAAACACGTCGCCAAAAAGACGGTTGTTCCTAACAAAGGGTGCCGTTCATCCGAGCATGAATTACTTTATATTCATGCACCCTCGATCTAATGTACGCTTCAGTGCATTATTTCTTGATAAAGAAGAGAAATCTTCTTTTTATCGCCAAATACTTTCCCTTCTATGATTTTTCCGGAAAGTGTTTGTGCAAAACTTGGTGGTACCATGAAATTTTGAATGAAAATCAAATTGAACTCAAAGGTTTGATAAAATTTTCACTCAATCAATGACGTTAATAGTTTATGAAAATATTTATGCTTTAACATCCGTCATTGATTGAGGAGGAGAGTGATTTCTCAAAATTTTATGTATCATCAAAACTCCCCACACTTCGTACATAAAACCTTGCAACAGCATGACTTGTGATGTGTTATGTGTCAGAATGAGTACATTTTCAAAGAGTTTTCATTAAAACTTCAAATCTTTTGTAAACTCTTCAAATCTGACACATAACAACCTCCCTCACAGATTGAGGGAGAGCAAGAAAAAGGTTCCGTTTATCAGACAATATTAAAAAATAACCGCATTTCTCTCTCAAACATTTTCTAACTTATTTAAATCAATTGAGATCAAAAATCTCGAAAGATTTGAAATTTTTGATCGGGGGAGAGAATGTGATTTAAATATGAAATCTGATATACAAAAGTGATCTTTTGGACTCAATAAATGTGCTCCCACATATGTGCTAAACTCTTTCGAATATCGATGCACATATTGAGGGGGAGCAAAAGGCGTTTGTGGAAGTTATACCAAAGACCGACCATTTATCTTTATGCATGGAGTTATAAGGTTGGTTAAGGTTAGGTATAAGTTCCCATGATCCACCAGAACCGGAAGGATCTTCCCAGGGACAATCCATAGATAGATTAGAAGTCCTTAGGAATGATTGAAAAAAGGAGTAAAGTGAGAAAGGGAAGAGTGCGGACTGAGATAGAGCTAGGATTGGAACAAAACCAACAAGGTCCTAGTGGTGAAGTCTCGGTAAGCACTGAAGGGGTTGAAGAATGAAAAAGAAATGAAATGTGAAAGGGTGAAAAGAAATAGCCCTCCAAATATTCAACCTTAGGGCAGAAACCGGGTTCAATTCATAATCTACTGGCGGTTACTAAGGTAACACCGGTATTGAAGACAAGACGTCATGGACCCAGTGACGCACTGCACTAAACTTCCCAACCACTCAACTTCTCTTAAAAGAGCTTGTTTCATTCTCACGGGGAACCCTGTGCAATGTATCGACCGCTCATTGCGAGCTATGTTGATACCTAAAACAGGAGACGCCTCCCCAGTCTCCAAGAGCGGATCAAAACGCACTATTGAGTCTAGAGCCATGAGATCATCCATAAATCTCGATAGGACACATTCCAAATATGCTTATTGCTTCACACAATGTGGAAAATAAGATAAAATATTTAGAGTCCTACGCATTATCCTTGTGGTATTGCCAGAACATCCGAGTGATATGAAAATATTCACAATGAAGATGGAAATCCTTCTAGAGCGAACATCACTCAAGCTCTTGGTAGGTGACATGTGAGATCCATCATGGATCAATGATCAAGTGACAACTGGAAAGCAACAATGGTGCGATTCAAATTTGAATCAAACTTGTTCCAGGATATGGATTGACGGATACTTTTGCTAAAACCTCTCAATGTGTTCACCAACTTATCTTTCGAGCACATTGATTGTGTAATATCTTTCAAACAAAAGTATTTTTTATGGAAATGTGATTCAAAGTATAAAACTCTCGTCGTTTCTCAAAAATGTTTATCATATGACACGCGAGTGATTTCTATTCATCAATTTCTCATCAATTCGTGAATATCAATTCACCGATTCACTCTATCGTGCTGTCTGCTTTGAGACGTTCCGGTATGAGAACATGCTTAGTATGAAGATTCCAAAGTGGATTCTTTGGAAAATTCATTACTACAAGCTGGAAATTCCTGTCAAGGAGAGTCTTCTTTAAAAGATTCTACCTGATCACAGGTCGGTTTTCACAAAACCGGAGGGTAGTCTGTCCTCGCAGAATGAATGACAAAGCCATATTCGTTCTCTATCTTTATTGCTAACTATTTTATTTCAGGGACACATATAAAGATGGCATTGATGGCTGCCATTTCCAGCTGAATCGGGTCAATCCATACCTCATGCTCACACATCCCCCACACTATTAATGAAGATGAGAGTCTTGCTACAACAAATGTTGAGAGACTACCAACAACGTTTCCGCAACTCTGATGAAAAAGTCTCCTGATCTACAACTCTAATGCAATGTCTCCAGATACAGAAGGGTGTGAGCATGATGGTCCTAAAGTCACTACATCACATGATGGTGATAATACAATGGATGAGCTTGGAGATTTACTTTGGCTGATGATCTCAAAGAAGCTCAAAGATCACATATCTCAAAGGAACTCTAATCACAAGTTCGCTTGCTTGAAGTACGAAGTGTGCTGAAAAGAGAAGAATCAGATCCTACGAGCTACAAAGACAAAAGAATGCTTAAAGACCAAAGATCTTAACTTCAAAGGTGACCTCGCTTAGGGGGAGATTGTTAGGAATACAAATATTCCTGTAAAAGTCTCGGTCACCTAATGATTGTATTAGCATTAAGTTAGCTCGTAGTTAGTTTATTTATTAGTTAATTAGTTTTAGTTTAAGTAACACCGTGGAAGAAGGACGGGTCTTCACCCACTGTATGCCTGATCCACAGCCCGGGAGTGGGCGTTATATTGTAAGTATAAATACCCCTCTCCACATGTGGAGAGGGTTGAACCTTCCACTTAATCTCAATCTAATATTTTCCTTTTTCTCTCAAGGTTCCTTTCTTTCTTTGTTTTCTTCCCTCCTCCTCACTTCAACGCCTCACAAATCACAACATGAACATGTTTCATATATAATTAGTGTTCTACATAGCTAGACTCAAGGTCACGGGTTACTACGTGATACGGGTGAGTTCCTCATTGAGGACATCTTTGGGATCAAACTTAGGTTTCAACTTCCTATCGGTTTCCTTAGTATGGTATGACCTTTCAAACTTTTCTCCATCCGGATCATACAAAGTCATCCTCATATGCCATGATCCGTCACCTTCTTTAGGTGGCTTGTCCCACCTCCATTTACACTTGTCTCCCTCTCTTTTCCACTTATTCATCTCTATATTAATAGGCATTACGCTCAAGAGCTCAATCATCTTCCTAAAGACTAAGGGGTCCTCAAAGGGATCTAGCTCTTCATCTCTAGCTATGAGTTGTTCCACCGAATGTGTCTTTTCAACAAAATCTTTTTCTAAATAGAATGGGCATTGAGGTCCTATAAAGTTCCTTTCTATCCAAGGTCCATATCTAGATGGTCTCCTATTCATCTCTACCCAATGCGGTGTCGGTTCATCATCACAATCATAACTATGCTTCTTAACATCGTACACTGACCAAGTATCGCCTTCACCTACCGCTATCTTAGACTCCTTACAATCTATCATGGCGCTAGCGGTTGCTAAAAATCCTCTTCCTACCAATAATGGACATGTAGTGTCACTAACCATGTCTAGGACGTGAAAATCCACTAAGATAGTTAACTTTCCTACGTGAACAACTACATCCTTAATCATTCCAACCGGGTGGGCAATACTTCCATCCGCTAGACCTATCAATGCCTCCGTTTCCTCTAACTTTCCTAGCTTAAGAGTGGTGAATAAGGATAAGGGAATCAAGTTGAGGCTTGACCCTAAATCGGCTAGTGTGTCAAAAGCTTCGGATCTTCCTATCTTACAAGGCAAAACAAATATACCCGGATCATCAAGCTTTTTAGGCAACTTGTTTTGAACGAAGGCGGTCCCATTTTTACCTAGTTAAACTTCTCATATTTTTCTAGGAGGGCACTATAGTAGGGAGCACGGGCTAAGACATCAATGACGGGGCGTTCAAGGTAAAGTTCCTTGAATTCATCGTCAAGGTCTTGCGTAGGAGGTGTTTCAACTATACTTTTGACCGGTTTTATATTGGGTGTTTTACTTGATTGGTCCTTTTGAAGAATTTAGTTTTGTTGAAACACGTGCTCGTTGATTTAACCGAGTAGTATTGTGGACACGAAGTGGGTGACAAAACTGAAGATATGGAATTAATGTTTAGTTTCGGATTCTTGACCGTGTCACTTGGGAGTGCTCCCATTTCTCGGTCATTGAGGACTTTCAACAATACGTCAATTTTGGTGGTCATCTCGCTTTGCTTTTGTTTGAAATCGGCTTCAAACTTAGATATGTGAGCTTCTTGAGATGCCATGAATTTAGACATCAATCCTTCAAGATTATTAGTACTACCATAGTTGTTAGAAGGATTGTTGTTGAAAGTACAGTTGGTGGGTGGACCGTTTGGTTGGTAACGATTAGGCGGATTGGAAAAATTGGGTTGATTTTGTTTCCACCTAAGGTTTGGGTGATTTTTCCAAGAGGGCTTGTAGGAATCACCGTAAGGGTTTGGCTCGGGTTTGAAAGTGTACCACTTATCTCCCGCTTCGTCGGTACGCGTGGATGCGTAGTCCGCAAAAGCTGTTCCGGGGAGTTCCACACAATCACGAGTGTCATGGGGACCACTACATAATTCGCATGAAGAAGTGATTTTGGTCACTTGGCTTGAAGGCTTAGGAGCTTCGTAGGATTTCATGAGAAACTTGACTTGGTCCTCAAGTTCCATGATCCTACGGTCGGGAGTGCTAGAATTATTTGAAGGAAAAGATATTGCCTTGACCGTTTTGTTCAAATCATATGGATTATTCCAACTTTTGTTGTCATAGAGAGCAAGATCTTCTATGAGTTCCCATGATTGTTTCGTACTTAGATCACGTAGCTTACCACCGGCCGATTGGTCAATGGCTCGCCTCGTGGAGAGATCGATATGGTCATAAAAGATTTGGATTTGGAGCCAAAGATCTATGCCATGATGAGGGACTTTTTGGAGTAAGTCCTTGAAACGAGTCCATGCTTCATAAAGAGATTCATTTTGACGTTGTTGGAACATCAAGATGTCATTTCTAAGCTTAGTAGTTCTCCCCGGTGGGAAAAATTAAGCAAGGAAACGAGTGGTGAGATAATCCCATGTGGTGATGGATCCCGTGGGTAAACGCTCAAGCCATTGACTAGCTTGATCCCGTAGAGAGAATTGGAATAGGCGTAATCGGGTTGTCTCTCTAGTTTTAACATCTAGGTCTATGGAGTCTACAATTTTAAGGAAGTCCTTAAGATGTTGATTTGGATCTTCGGAACGAAGTCCATGGAATGCACATCCGCTTTGCACCAACCGGATGGTGTCGAATCGCAAGGGGGTCACATTGGCTCCGGTGAGCTCAATGGTGTTTCGGTAGCCTTGGTGGCTAGGTCGGGAATACTCTCCTAAGGTTCGGGGCCTAAGAGGTTCTAGTGTTGGGATGACGGGTTCAAAGATGTTCCCATCGTCCATGATGTCGGGTGGTGAAAAGTTACGAACAAAAATACAAAGAAATAAGATAGACTAAAGAAAACCTAAAAATAAAAATAAAATCTTACAAGAAAGGAATCTAGCAAGTAGACCAAATACAAAGAGATTCTAACCTAGATAATAACTATTTCCCCGGCAGCGGCGCCAAAAACTTGGTAGCGTAGGGATTGCACCAGGCTTTACCTCTCAAGGGATCTTGAGAAGCTTACAACCCCCACCAGGCAGTGTACCTGATCGTTGTAGTATAGTATAGTGACAAGTACCGGGGGATTGATCGTTCAGCTAGGAATAGTGTCGCTAGGATTAGAAAACCTAAATACTAGTTCTAGAGATGAAGGATGATTATTTTTGTATTTTTATATTTTTTAGAAAGCAAGTAAATATCTCGGGTTTGAAGGATATGGGCGGAATTAGTTGCTAGTCAACTAACCCAATACTAAAGATGCAATTAAAATAAAATACTAGAAATGAAAATAAACTAAATTAAACTAAGGTTGTGAGCAATAAGTGGAGAAATGTGTTTACTTAGATTTCACTACTCCCTGGATATCTTTTACACGTTAATTACTTGTTATAGTTGCGTGGATGACGGATTGTATTCCTTAATACCATTCATGGGGTGGCGTACTTAACTCCCCAATCCTATGAGTGCCTACTTCACTCCTATGTCGAGTCGGCTAAGAAGCTCCTAACATGGGATCATTAGAATTTACTCATGCATTAAATACAACCAATAAAACCTAGTACACATCGGTTCATGTTTCCTAAGACGTTCAAGCATGTTACCATTTGGAGATCTGCCAGTTTTTATAAGCCTAACATTGAAATCATTCATCCAATACAACCATAAACAAGTAATCAACACATAATCAACATCTAGGTTTCATTAGATCTAAGCAAACACAAGATAAATCTAGCCTAGCATGGTGGAATCAAGACAAGCACAAGATATAGACAACCAACACATAGACATATTGATTTAATAAAAAGAACACTTATCTCAATAGCACATGTAAGGGTTCAAGGGCTGAAAATCCTTGAAAAACCTGTAAAATTCGTATATGGTTTGGCCTTAGGGTTTCTCCAAACTTGTTCCTCTTAATGAATGAAAATTAGAAAACTATATATAGAAAATTGAGTCTGACGGCGTCAAGAACAATCTTGTGACGCCGTCATCTCGCCGCCAAAAGAATTCTCGGACTGCCTTGATCTACATCTGACGTCGTCACGTATTATATTTTTCCAGGCCGTCACGTATTTAACACTTGACGCTCTTCCTTGTGACGCCTTCATTTCTGTACTGGGCCGTCATGAAATTTACTCTTGACGCCGTCAAATTGTTACTCTTGACGCCGTCACCTACTGTTCCCAGCTTGGAAAATTAAGTCTTTGGCGTTTTCTTCACTTTTATGCTCCAAAAATGTCCGAATTGCTTCCTTTTCCTGATTTAACTCCCAAAGTACCTAAAATCACAAAAGGAACGATTTAGGGCAATATTTGATCAAATAAATTCAATTCCGGGCTTAAATGACCCCCTAAAAGTAGTTCATTTTTCGCCTCATCAAGAGTATACAACAGGGCTACCAAGAAGGTTCAAGAATGTCTTCATGTTGAATTCCTTGAAGAACAAGAAAATCAAAAAGGTAAAGGTCCTGATTGGATGTTTGATCTTGATTTAATGTCTTCATCTATGAACTATGTACCTGTAAGGGAAGAAAATCAAGTTGTTCTTAATGAAGAAAGTTACAATACATTGTTCATGGAGTTAATATAAGATCTGAAGATGATTCTGATGAAGCACCAAATGATGAGAAGAAAAGTGCTACTGCACCTCAAGGTACTGTTGATCCTCAAAGTACTGTTCCATCGAAGAATGCAGTATCTGATGAAGACCAAGCTATCCAAGATGAACTTAATAGGATGCTTCTTCAAGAAACAATTGCAAAATCCTATGAAGATGATCAAAGGAGAGCTTATGAAGCAGAAAAGAAGAAGGCTAAAGGCACTGACAGTACTTTGCCTCAAAGTGCTGATGATCTATTTGAAAGTACTTCTCCAATTTTAGATACTTAAAATTGGAAGAATGCTGATGATTTACATGATCCATCCATGCCTGCCTTAGAAGATACTGATGATGAGTTGGAACAAGAAAGGCATTTTCTCAAATTCTAATGAAGACCCTGACCTCACAAATTTGGAAGATAATCTTAAAATTCCACCAACTCCTACTCTCAGAATTCACAAAGATCATATTGTTAGTAAAATAATTGGACCTTCTAGTTCAGGAGTACTTACAAGAACTAAAGCTAAGAATATGTCTCAACAACATACTTCTCTACTTAGCTTTATATACAAGCAGAAAAGGGTGAATCACAAGGATCAGAAATTGTGTTTATTTGCTTGTTTTTTGTCTCAAGAAGAACCTAAGACAATCAAAGAAGCATTAGCCAAAGAGAGTTGGGTTGAAGCTATGCAAGAAGAACTCTTACACTTTAAACTTCAAGAAGTATGGGTACTATGTGATTTACCTGATGGTAAAAGGTTAATTGGAACAAAATGGGTTTTCAGAGTGAAAAGAGATGAAAGAGGGAATGTAATCAAGAATAAAGCAAGGTTAGTAGCTCAAAGATATAGACAAGAAGAAGGAGTAGATTATGATGAAGTATTTGCTCCTGTGGCAAGGATTGAAGCCATAAGGCTATTTTTGGCTTTTGCATCTTATATGGGATTTCCTGTATATCAGATGGACGTTAAAAGTGCTTTTCTATATGGCACTATCACATAAGAATTTTATGTCAAACAGCCTCCTGGTTTTGAAGATCCTGCACATCCAAACAAAGTCTACAAGGTCATCAAGGCTTTGTATGGCCTTCATCAAGCCCCAAGAGCATGGTATGAAAGACTCTCAAAATTACAACATGGTTATAGGAGAGGAGCTATTGACAAGACTTTGTTTATCAAAAGAGATAAGAAGGATATCATGCTTGTCCAAGTTTATGTAGATGATATTATTTTTGGTGCTACTAAGCAATCTATGGTGAGGGAATTTGAAGATCTTATGCAAAAAGAATTTCAGATGAGTTCAATGGGAGAATTAACATTCTTCTTGGGACTTTAAGTGCAACAATCAAGCAGTAGTATCTTTATCAGTCAAGATAAGTCTGTTGCAGATAAGTATGTCAAGCCAGCTTCTACACCTGTTGATACTAACAAGCATTTGGGAAAAGATGAAGAAGGAGAAGATGTTGATGTCAAATTATACAGGTCTATGATTGGATGTCTAATGTACTTAACTGCATCTAGGTCTGACATTACTTTTGCTGTGTGTTTATGTGCAAGACATCAAGTTCACCCCAAAGTATCACATTTGAATGTTGTCAAAAGGATTTTTAGGTACCTTAGACAACAACCTAAGCTAGGATTGTGGTATCCTAGGGAGTCACCTTTTCATCTACAAGCCTTTTCATACAGTGATTATGCTGGTGATAACTATGACAGAAGATCTACAACTGGAGGGTGTCAGTATCTTGGAAGTAGATTAGTCTCATGGCAATACAAAAAGCAAACAATTGCAGCAACATCTTCCACAGAAGCAGAGTATGTAGCTGCTACAAGTTGTTGTGCACAAGTACTTTGGTTGGAAAATCAGCCTTTAGATTATGGATTTAATTTCAAGAATACTCCTATCAACATTGATAATGAGAGTACCATTTGTATTGTGAAGAATCCAGTTTATCATTCCAAAATAAAGCACATTCAAATTAGACATCATTTTATCATAGATTGCTATGAGCATAGGCTTATCAATGTGGTTAAAGTCCATAGAGATGATAATGTAGCAGATCTACTCACAAAGGGCTTTGATGTTTCAAGATTTACCTTTTTAGTTGTGAGTATTGGTAGGATTAATAATTAAGCTATTATTGAGGGGAGGCATTAGTAGTTAGTCATTAGTTAAGGGGAGGCTACATGTATCATTCAAAAGATAAAGATTTTTATTCATCATTTTCAAAGGGTTACATTCATTCTTCCAACAGAAACAGTCAACCATGACACAGACACAAACAGGAAACAAAGACAACTACCACAAGCATCCTACACCAAACCTACTTATCCTACCCAACACAACCTACTCCATTGTCCTTTTTCCTTTTCCCTGATAACTCTGCTTTCCCTTTTGAGCAGTCCTTCTTTTGTCATCAAAAGAAGCTTACTTCCTTGGGCAAGCCAGGCCAAGAACTTGTTTGAGAGGTCTCTCTTTTCTTGGAGCAGGCCACTTCATATTCTTTATGGCTGATTCAAGGGCTTGGGTCAAAGCAAGTGGAAGTTCATTAGCCAGAGATGAACCAGGAGCAGGGACATACTTTTTCTTCTTGGGCTTTGGATTAGTAGTGCTTGCTGCATCAGTAATGGTAGAGGTTGCTACACTCATTGATGAGGTTGATACATCAGGAGGAAAGTACCCACTCCATCCTGCATCATCATCAAAGTCAGAGTCAGAATAGTAGCTGATCTCTGAGTCTGTGGAGCCATCTGAATCAGAAGAGATGTACACCAATGGGAAGTGACTCATGTTTATCACTAGGGTTTTTGTGGCTATATTGCAAGTGTTGATGAAAGAAGTATGTTGGTGGAAAGTTACTTTTATAGGCAAGGAAATGTATAAGGGTAATTAATGAAGTTCATTGAATTCTACTTGCCTTTGTAGCTTTGAGAATTAATTTGGAAAGGTATTAATTACCTCGGATTGACTTTCAAAGATATTTTGGTCAAACAGTCAACACTAAAGATTTTTGATTGGAAAGTACTTTGTTCAACGTACTGTTTGGTTTTACAACTGAAAGTACTACTCCATATTCTATGGAAAGTACTACTTGGTGATATGAAGGCTACGCTGACGTGTCAGGATACTGTTCCAACTGTCAAAAATGCGGGTAACAAACTTTTGAAAGATATGGGGAAGATAACTTCCAAAAATAACGGTAAAATAATTTATTAACCATGATTTTTTGTATATTATCCTTTTTAATCATATCTTTTTCTCATTTATACACCCGTATTCATTCGCAGTTCTCATTCATCAAACCCATCAATATCATCAACGATTACTACTCTTCTCTCAAACCATTATCACCATGGCACACCGACCAACCATCAACAAACACAACATGATTGCAAACCTTGAGAAAACGCAGAGGAACATTGATTTTCATGGAATTATTGATTTTCTCACCGGAACCACCATCAATTACCCACTCTTAGTAAACCCAGAAATTATTAGACCTTGGATACAGGCGTTTTGGGCCACGGCAAGGGCTGAGATTGAAGATGGAGAGGATGTTATTCATGCTACAGTTGCTAGGAGAGCTATTCGTGTTACTGACGCAACAATCAGGTTGGTTTTGTTGTTTGAAGATGAAGGAGGCTCTGTTTTGTTTGCTAAACAAGACATTTGGGATGCACTGAGAGATATTGGGTATGAAGGACCTTTGAACAAGATTACTTTTCAGAAAGCAATGGTAAGTCCTCATTGGAAGTATCTTATTCATGTTTTACTTCATTGCTTAAGTCCAAAAAGTATTGCTTGGGATCAATTTGGACATGCCATAGCTTCTGCATTAGTTGGCCTTGTTACCAATCAACCATTCAACTTTTCCTACATGATCCTTGATGGTATGATCACCCATATTAAGGCTGGATCACCTTTTCTGATGTATCCTAGATTTGTTCAACTTATCTTAGAGAATCCACTTGATGGGATACAAAAACCTCAGGATTATGTACCTACTATTAGGATGCCACCTAAGGTGTTTACCTTTATGTCTCACAAGGGAGTTAATTTTTCTAGTAACAATACACCTCTCAATGCTTACATGTTAGAGGTAGCACAGGCTATTAAAGATGATGTTGATAATGCTAATTCTGATGATGTTGATCAATCAGATCATTCTGAGCATTCTGCATCAGTACATACACCTACACCACCAATTGCTTCACCACAGCCTGATGACTTAAGTGAAAGAACTCCCTCAGTGTCTGTTTCTAGGGAAAAACCTATTTCTGTTGAAGGTACTTCTCCACAAAGTACTTCTTTACAAGGTACTGCTTCAGAGCATACTCTAGTACCTTCTCCCAATGATTATACGCCCACAGGTGGGTTTCAAACATCTGGAGGATATGAGATATTTGAAGGTCCTTTAAATAATTATGCTTTAACTAAAGAGTTGGAGAGTATGAAGAAAGCTATGGCTGATCAGACTACATAAATTAAAAGGTTAAGAATCAAGTTCAGAAGGTTAAAGAAGTTTGTATGGCCTCTTGTACAAAATTTTAGGCTTTATGTGAAAGAAAAGAAACAATCTCAAAAGAAAAAGTCTAAATCATCCAAGAAAGCTTCTAAGTCCAAGAAGAAGCATAAGCAGTCATCATATTTCAAATTGGGGAGGAATCAAGATGATAATTTGAATAAAGATGATGCTGGGATTCAATATTCAGAAGATGCTCACCTTTGGCACTATCCAGAAGAACCTTTGAATTTTGTGCAAGAGAAAAAGATTGAAGAGGATGAGAATTTTGTACAAGAAGAAGCCATTGAGCAAGATGCTGAAGAACAAAATATTCAAAGCACTCACAATCAAAGTACTGATGTTCAAAGTACTGTTGATGAAAGTACTGGTCTGCAAGGTACTGATGAGCAAGGTACTGCTGCTATGAATATTGATGGAATTGGAACTTCTACAGCTGGATCTACAAAGAATTTTGAAGATGAAGCTGGTCCTTCCAATCCTATACAGCAAGAAGAAGTCAAGGTGCATACAGCAAGTGATGATGAAACTATAGCTCAGATTATGCTTAATTTGGATAGACCTTCAGGAGGTATACATATTTCTGAGCCTGCACAACAAGTTTCTGAATCTGAAGAATTAGATCCTAAATACAAAGGTAAAGGGATCATAAAGCAAAAGAATATTAAGAAGAAAAGGAAGAAATTTACTATTGCACAGCTGAGAGAAATAGAGGTAGCAAAGAATGAAGAAATTGCTAGAAAACAACAAGCTGTGTATGATGCAGAATACTTGGAAGAAGTCAAGAAATCAGCTGCTGTCACAAGAAAACCTATGACTATTGCTCAAGAAAGAAATTGGATGATTAGTTTCTTGAAAGGAAGAGGATACAAGAATCTACAAAGATTAAGATATCCAGAAATGAAAGCTCTATGGGATGAAGTACAAGAGTTTATCAAGAAAGAGTTAGAAAATTTTGTACCCATGGATGTTGATAAGGAGAAGAAGTTAGAAGATATAAGGAAAGAACAAATTGAGAAAAGAAAATTGAAGAGGAAGAAAGCAGTTCAAGATGATCAATTGTCAAAAAGACTTAAAATGATACATGAAGATACAATTGATGAACTGAGGAATTATTTCAGAGTGGTTGATTTTGAGAATAAGAAAACAGAAGACTCTGGAAAGAAATCAAAGATTATCTCATTCTCTGTAGTTGAATCAAAAGAAGGAAATTATCTTATGTTCAACAGAGAAGATGGAAGCTTCACAATATTTAATATGTTATGGGATGTTCTGCATTTAATTACCAGAGAAGATCTATATGATTTATACTTGCAAGTGCAGTCATATTATGAGGATATTGAGGCAACAGGAGTGGGATTAATCTTACTTGGAGATTTGATAACCATCTGGGAAATAGAAGAAACAAGTGTTGATACTCTGTGGAATGATCAAGAAAATTGGGAAATTACAAGATGGAGATTCTTTGAGTTATCAGGAGTTCATTCACTTGAGATGGAAAATGGTACCATGATTCATATGTTTGCTGAGAGAAGATATCCATTGATAAGAGAAACTATGCTCAGGATGTTGGATCATGGAATGGAGCTTGAAGAAGAAACTGATGTAGCTTTCATGGTGATTAAGCTATTTATCAGGTGGACTAAGTCAGAAGAATAATATTACAAAATGCTGGTATGATTTGTTTTGTATAATAAGTATTTTTCTTAAAGTACTGCAAGACAAACAGTACTTTATCAAAGTACTGCTTGCTGCATAAAACCAGTATAATTCCTTTATAAAATAAAATAAAAAGTTTTTGATGTTTAAAGTGAAGTAAATAAAAGGATTTGAAGAGATAAACATGGTGTTAGTTTTTGTACTGCACAACAAATGGTAATCAACTCACCATGTCTAACAGACAATAAAGAGTTTGACTCATCATGAGGGTACGGCTCTGATGTGATAATCAAATCCGTTTTTAGTTGACAATTTACTAAAAATTGTATGGTATTCAACTCACCAAATCTGTAAAAGTGAAGAGTTGACTAGCCCACAAGAAAATGGCTTGTGGTAAAGGCTGTGGAAAAACCATTTATGGTAATTAGTTCACCATGGTTGAAATCAAAGAACTAACTAGTCCAAAAGCAAACGGCTATTGGTAAAGACTACTCAAATCCGTTGATAGCTGATGATTCGCTAAAAATCATATGGTTATCAATGTGCCATGGTTGTTCTAACCTAAACATTGGCTACTCCAGAGTTAATGGCTTTGGTAAAGAGACATCAAAATCCATTAAAAGTTCAATGATTCACCTCTCACAGAAATTAACACAGCTGAAAGTGATGAGAACAGTATGAAACTTTCAAAAGATTTGATGTACACTTTGTCAAAAAGTTGCTGAGTTGCTGAGAAGATGATGATCACGAGCACTTTGACATACAGGATTCAAAAGAGATAAAGAAACAATTTTTCTGAATGCTAAAGATTTTGAAGATCCAAGAAAGTAAAGAAACTTGAAATCAAGCAAGTTGAGTTCAAGTTAGGGGAGGATTGTTGGGATATGAAGTCAAAGTACTGCTATGTCAAAGTACTGCTAAATTGTCAACATGCTGATCAAAGTCAAAGTACTGCTGTTTATTGAAGATTATTCAAAGTACTTCGAAGAACAATGACTTAAGTGCAATATTAATTAAAGGATTATTATGTAATATTGTATGAATATTCTAGAATTAGTTAGGGATAATTACTTGTCGTTCAAGTAGATAATGTAAACCGACTTAAGATTATCTATATAAGGAGCCTTATGATGGTATTAGGGATATAAGTTTTAGTCAAAGTTTCTAAGAGTCTTAGAGTTTTACAAGTCGATATTAGTCAAGTTAGGGACTGTTAGTGAATCTGTGTAATCAAGCAGGTTCAAGTTTGGTTTAATATAAAAGTTCTTCTTAAGCTTTGTGTTAGTAGATTCCGCATACTTTACAAGGTCAAAACAGTGTTTCAATATTAATAGTGTTGAGTTTATTCAATATTGTTAAAAACCTTACAAGCTACAAAGTAGTTTGATCATAGTATATCGATCCAACATAATATATTTTTATAATATAATTTTCATTAAATATTATATAACAAAAAAGATGTCAAATTGAAAAAAAAAAAAAAAAGATTTCAAAAGTAAAAAAAACTATACACTTTATATGGGACAGAGGGAGTAAAAGAATCGGTCTATGTCATAAATGTTAAGTGTTAAAGAACATGTGACATTTAAATATTTAATTAAACGAGGCTTTACTCAACCCGTGCGATGCACGGTCTTTGGTTGAATATTTACGTATTTTGTACGTAATGTTGGTGCAGACGGTTGAATGAACATACGACGGACTTTAGATGCCTTTTAGATAAGTTTATAGTTTTCTTTTTAATTGTTATTGTCCATTTATTTTAGTCTATGTAATTAGTTATATGTAATGTATTGTATTTATTTTAGTTGATTTGATTGTGATGTTATCATAACTTTTGTATTTAAATTAGTTTATTTGCATTAAAAGTTATAATTAAAATAGTCTTTTCACATGTAATCTTTTAATATATATATATATATATATATATATATATATATATATATATATATATATATATATATATTTGCCTATTGGGATAAAATTATGTATGATTTAACACATATTATATCCCGTACATGAAAGCAAAACATTGTCTGTGACTATAAAAGTTGCTCCAATGTAACTATGTGTAGCATGAGACAGTTATAGTTTACTAACTGACCCGTGCGTTGCATTCATCACGTAATGTTTACCTGTCAGCCTTACCACATGAAATTTCATGCTAATTATAAGTTGCACTGTGACATATGAGAATGAACTGATAAATCTTTAAGATTTTAATTATATGTTGACCCGTGTGGTCATATTCAGCTTTGAAACAACCCGACTTTCTTGACACCACAACTTTGTCAACAACATCAATGTAATTCAATGATTACTTTTTTCCTTTCATACGACATACTTTCTTTTGAGGTACTTAATATGAATAATTTAACTTCATAGTCTCAATAGACAATTTACCAAAACACAACTCACTATGTTATCCGTTTCACTTAGTTTGAATATATGCACTTATTATATAAATAACTACGAAATTATAATTCAATGATTATCCGTTTAGTATTATGATGACGATTGACAACACGTTTTTAGTTAAAAATCGGATTAATATTAACAAAATATGAATAAAAACAACTCAAGTATAATATTGAAAACCAAAATGTTGTGTAATCAAATGAAAGCATAGAAATAAAGTTCCGTACTCAACTTAATAAGCGAAACAACGGACTAAAAGTATCCAAATGTTCAATGAATTGTCTTGGTGAAACTTATATTCAACTTTATTCCTGTCTTTTCTTTATGGCTCATTTTTGTTGAACAAATGATTAATGTTGAAAAATTGACGTATTGAAGCTTTTTTCTATTATATATTTTTTTTTGTTAGATCTCTCTATACAATATTATAGGCTTAATTAATTATATTTAAACTTCTCAACACCAAACATTTTTTGCAAATGAAGTGATAGTGTATTTAAAGTTTCATCTAAATGGATTAATAATCGATCAAAGCCATTAGGAAAAGTATGCTTTCAAAATTTATATGGTCTTTACCTATGGAGGCAAAAGTATATTAAAATTGATTCTATGATCTAAGAGACAATAAAATGAGAAAGACATTTGTTTTTCTAAAGGAAGTCTTCTAACAAACATTAATATTTGTTCTTTAATCATCCATTAAAATACTAATGCAATAGCAATAAAAAAGGACAAAAAAACACCTCATATAACAAATTGTAGCATTCAAAGTAAAAAGGTCTAAGGCCATGCTATAAGATGTTGAGAACCTTAATGTTAGTTAAATATGGCCAACATTAGTAGGAGCAAAATATGTATATATTCGTATACACATTCGATTGACATATTCAAGGGTGTTGTATGTTCATATTAAATGCTATATTACATAAGACACATATATACCTAATATAAGTTGTTACATGTAAAAAAAAATAATAGCTTACTTTCCTTTTTTCTCTTTGAAGACTTATCACACGATTTCTTTTGATCCAACATTTTCATTCGACACACAACATTTAAAAATGACTAGCTGGGTACTCGCGCGTTGCGGCGGCGGGTACCCATGTAACCGAATGTCTTTTCATAATACAATTTTCATGATGATAACTTTATCGACGGCAGTGGCGCATAGAATTACTCTAGCGTAGGTATTTGTGTGTGTTTGTTTTGTAAGTTTAAGTTACATTGTTTAACAATAATAGTAGTTGTTACATATACTTAAATGAAAAATTAATGCTTATAGCTTGATTATTTAATAGATGTAGTTGTCAATCAAGCGTAAATATAGGTTTTGCTTCATTTTCTCTATATATATCTAGTCATTATTTACTTTTACTTTTGCTGTAGGTAGCTGTAACAATAAGAAGGAAACTATATACTCCTTCATGTAGAGTGTATTCAATACGAGGCATTTTATGATGCTAAAAAAAAAAAAAAAAAAAAAAAAAAGATTCATTGTTGGGTTTTTTTGGATACAACAAAAGCAAACAACCCAAACCTTAAACCACTTTAAAATATCAACCCAGTTAAATCCTTGAATCAGTTAAGCAAAACCCGGTCGAAACTAAATAGCCTAATAACCGGCCCACATAAACAACTTACCCTAATTTTAGGATATACTCCGTAAAAAGCTTACTACTTAATCATTCTTCATATGTTTACCCTAATAATACTCACTCAAATCGCAGCCACCAATCCTCTCACATAAACGAATTTCTCAAAAGAATAATTGTTTCTTTCTTACTGCTTGATAACCTAGCATCAAAGCTGAAACCTTTATTCGATTCCATCTTTAAGACCGAACCATAAGCAATCCAAATCCCTTGTTTCTGCTTCAAACTCATGCCGCAACAGTTTGTCTTCAAGATCTTTAAAACTAAGGTCTCAGGTAAGGTGGATTTTGTTACACAAAACCTTAAAAACCGTGGTAGTTGGCTCGTGGTGGTTTTTAGTCTTCAAGAATCTTAAAGGGTCTCAGGTAGAAAATGAAAGATTGTTTCAGAAGAAACTGACTCAACCTTTTTCGCTAGTAGATTTTTTTGTTGTGTCTTGTACGAATGAAACCAAAAAAAAATATATATATATATATAACAAATTTGTTATAGCTTTTTGAAGTTAAATATGGTTCCTAGCGAGCATATTTCTAGAGAAAGTGAAGATTGAAGATGAGAAAGTGAAGATGGTTTTGTTTTAGTGGTGTAATTTATATGAATATGAGATGAGATCCATGCAAAACAACTAGTATCTAGAGAACAAATAAACAAATCTCAACCATCCATTCAACTTAAATCTAATGGCTTAGATGAAGCCAAAAAATACAAAGAAGGGTAAGATAGTAAAATCAAGTATCTTAATAAAACCCAAAAACTAATAACCGTTTCATCAAATTTCTCATAACCGTCCCACCTAATTTCTCTCTCATCCAAACGCATCAAATCTCGCCGGAATCCACCTAGCCGGAATCCACATAAATCTCGCCGGAATAATCATGAATCTGACGAATTCATCAACAAAAACGTCGTCGGATTCATCAACAACACCAGCGGATTCATGTATATGGCCGGATTCATCAAAAAACAAGTCGGAAACTTCAATTGTAAGGCCGGATTCATCAACAAACCAATATGAAACTTCAATTATAAGGTTGGATTCATCAAAAAAACAGTCGGAAACTTCAATTATCAGGCCGGATTCATCAACAACACCGCCGGAATCATCAACAACACCGGATTCATCAATAACAAGGTCGGAATTATCATCAAAACCGCCGAAATCATGAACGAATCCGATTGACATAGATGATGTGGTTACAGCTGATGTAGATGATGTGGTTACAGATGATGATGTAGATGGATTACTCACAGAAGTTGCTATGAAGGAAAATGATGGTAAAATCCCTTGGGAATCTGATTTTGTTGATTAATTTTGGGAATCTGATTGAATCCCATGGGATCATGTATGAATCCCATGGGATTCATTGATGAATCCCTAGGATTCTTGTTTTTTGTTGTTTAATTTGAGATACCATTGAATTCATACATGAATCCCATGAAATTCATGTGTGAATCCAATAGGATTCATTGATAAATACTTTGGATTCAAATTTTGTTATCAATTTGAGATACCATGTAATTCATACATGAATCCCATGGGATTCATACACAATCCCATGGGATTCATGTATGTATCCCATGGGACTCATGGATGAATCCCTCTGATTCTGATTTTGTTGTTTAAATGCTAAACTAAAAATGATAATTAAGTTTATTTAAGATACCATGGGATTCATGGATATATCCCATGGGATTCATGGATGAATCCCATAGGATTTTTATGGAATCCCATGGGATTCATGGATAAATCCCATGGGATTCATGCTGAATCCCATGGGATTTTGCAGTCAATCCCATAGGATTCTTGCAGAATCCCATGGGATTAACACTTCAATTATCTTAATCCCAACTGCTTTTTATATACAAATTCTATAAAATCACCAAGACCAACTTTATATGAACATGCTGAGACACCGGGCGGATCAGTATATTGGGAGCCTCATGTACAAGAAGGAATTCCTATTCCAGAAGAGGGACAATACTATGACACTATAGATGAAGCTCTAGATATGTACAGTAACTATGCCGAAGCGGGAGGTTTTCAAATAAAAAAAGCAGGACAAAAAACAACAAAATCTGGAATTGTACAACTCAAATACATCATGTGCAACAAAGAAGGAGCTCCAAGACATATTAATATCGACACTTTGGATGCTAAAAACAGCAACAAACAAAAAAGAAATACAACTATGCACGTAACAGGTAACATATTTTAGACTTGTAATATGTATTTTTGAATAATGTTGAATCCCATGGGATTCAATGTAAATCCTATGGGATTCTGTGAAAATCCCAAGGGATTCTTATATTTATTTTATGAAATGTTTTTTTTTTTTATATATAACAGGTTGTAAAGCTCGTATAAGGTTAGAATTGGATGTCATTTCTGGAAAATACATGCTAGTTCAATTTATTGCAAAACACAACCATATGCTCATATCAAAAGAATCAGAAAAAATGTTTGTTATTAAAGCTGCAAAGAACAAGATTGGTTCAACACGGGCTCACAACTTGCTAACGAGTATGAAGGGTGGGTATGAATATGTTCATGGGACAGTTGCGGATTTTAAGAATGAAATGCGGGATGTTAATATGTTCATAGGGGAAAGTGACGCACAAATGCTTATAGATAAAATGGAAAATAGAAAGATATATGTGCCGAACTTCACGTTTCAGTATAAGGTCGAAGAAAGTGAGTTGGTGGCTTTGTTTTGGGCTGATGAAGTTGCAAAATGCAATTATAAGGAGTTTGGAGATATAGTATCTTTTGATGCAACATTCAGATGCAACAAGTAAGTGTTTTATTCATATTGCAAGGTGTTCATTCTGAAATCCCATGGGATTCATGAAGAATCCCATGGGATCCTGTGATAATCCTATGGGATTCTTCATGAATCCCATGGGATTCACAATGAATCCTTTGAGATTGTGTATGTCACATTGTCACTAAAACTTATATTACTCTTAGGTACAATATGGTGTTTGTACCATTCACCGGTGTCGATAATCACAGAAAGTGTGTCACACTTGGTTCGGGAATGCTTTTACATGAAGATACTGAATCATACACGTGGCTGCTAAGAGCGTTTATGACTGCTTTCAAAAAAGAACCTACTATGGTAGTAACAGATCAAGATGGAGCAATGAAGAGAGCAATTGAGGCCGTTTTCACTAGATCGAAACACAGACTTTGCATGTGGCACATTGACCAGAAGATTCCATCAAAGGTAAGTTGTCGAGATTATATTGTATGAATCCCAAAGGATTCACTATGAATCCCATGGGATTATTAATGAATCCCATGGGATTCACAGTGAATCCCAAGGGATTCACAATGAATCCCATGGGATTCATGGATGTATATCATGTTATTTATGCTGATTATAAGATTCTAAAAGTATCTTTATCAAAAACAGATTTGTAAAGAGATATACGTAGAAACAGATTTCAAGAAGCGTTTTAGGAAAATTGTTTGGAATATGTACATGAGCTCCAAATCCCTCCGTCTCTTCTGGAAGATCGGTTTCTTCATAAAGATCTAAATCACCAATACACTCTTCCATGAGCTCCATCTTCTCCCTCTGTCCCATCATAAATGACGACCATTCTTTAATCACCGGACGTGTCCGGACGACAGGAAGCTTTTCGTATTTGGTTGAATCCAAATACAAGAGCTGAAAACAAAGAATAAACAACAAGAAAAGTGTAAGAAACTAAATATGTAACAAAAACATGAAAACAATTTAAAACTTAACATATTATAAAACTTACAGCAAGCAAGGTGTATGGACCAGTGTATTTGTTTTGTTTTGTCGGAGCTCTACTAGTCTTAAGGCAATGAAAAATATACTCACACCAATCAATCCCGGGAATATCAGTATCTTCTCGAACATGCCTCACAACATCTAAATTAATCTCCCCCTTCAACCCAGCACACATACCCATCGTGTTTGTAAACAGAGTGAGAAAGTTGATCTTAAAAAGGAAGTCAACTTCCTTGGACGCAATCAACTTCAATGCAATATCATTCACCCTAACATCCTTAAAAGCCTTATCAAACTGCCGTTTCCAAACAGCCTCAAAATCATCTCCAACAGGCCTCGTCTCTAAAGCTAACAAAGGCACACCTCCAATCGGAATACCAAACAATTCATGAACCTTCGAAACCGTGGCCTCAATCCATTTTCACCTTCCAAATTCAAACGGCAAGTATCTCCATCAAAATTACTAACCACATACCTTCCTAACCTCGAAGGTATGTAGTCTATGGCCAACTTGAAGAAAGAACTAAAACCTATATCTCCCAAAAACTTCTTAAGATCAATCTGTTTGATGCGAGAGATAGCGGTGTAAAGAGCTGTAGGCGCTGTCCTAGCTTGAAGAATAGGCAATCGTGAAAGATACTCCTGATGTCGTATGTCGTCATCAGTCAAAATTTTTTCTTTCTTACCTTTATTCTTCGGCACCACCTGCTTCTCCTCATATTCTTCTTTCACAAGTTCTTTAACAAATTCTTTCTTCATCTTCTTCAACACCTGCTTCACAACAGCATCAGGTATGTCACCTTCAGAAGAATCATCCTTCTGAATATTCATTGGAGCCTTCCCCTTTGACTTCTTCTTGCCCATATCATCAGCATCTTTGATATTTGCCATCACTCATCTTCCTCTTCAAAACAGAAGTACTCTTTGATATCTACTTTTCATCCGCATCTACAATTTAAAAAAAAAGAAAAACCACTTAAGAACAACAGTATATAAAACACTTGACAACAAGACGATTCATATAAATCCCATGGGATTCACTATGAATCCCATGGGATTCACATAGAATCCCATGGGTTTCATTGTGATACATGTGAATCCCATGGGATTGAATTTGAATCCCATGGGATTGATAGTGAATCCCATGGGATGGACTATCAAAAAAAATAAAAAGCCAGATTTATACCTTTTTCAACCACATCTTCTTCAGCAACATTCTTCATCTTCTTCTTTTCACCAGCATCTAAATTAAAAAAAAAAAAAACACACAATATAAACAACCTAACATTGAAATTTAACAAAGAGATACATGTGAATCCCATGGGATTCTATATGAATCCCATGTGAATCCCATGGGATTAATAATGAATCCCATGGGATTAATAATGAATCCCATGGGATTGACTGCAAAATCCAATGAGATTGACTAACAACCTAACCTAGGAAATCAATCAAACAAATAAAGACATATTTATACCTTTTTCAACCTTGTCCTTCGACGGTTTAGGAGCTTCAGATAATCGCAAACTCCGTTTAGGAGCTTCAGATAATGTTTTATTCTGTTCTCCTTTTTCCGGCGTAGCCTTTTTCTTTACAACAGCATCTACATAAGGAAATAAACATAATATAAACAACTTGAAAAAAAAATTCATTATTAAATCCCATGGGAATTATACACAATCCAATGGGATTCAAATTGAATCCCATAGGATTCATAATGGCATTATGTATTCATCACAAAATAAATAAATAAATAAAAATATAAATAAAAAATAAACAGACCAATACCTTTTGCTTTCGGCGCAGCCTGCTTCTCCTTCGAGGGTCCCTTGACATTCAACGTCAAATTTTTAACAGCAACATCAGTGTCAACAAGCCTTGCCTTCTTAACCTTCTTAGGCATAACATTCTCAACTAAACCCATATCCTTATCAACATCAGAGGAACCCTTAACCTTAGCCTTAACCTGCTTAACTAAACCCTTAACCTTAGCCTGCTCATCTGATTTATGCTTTTCAGCAGCATCTACATAAAGATAAAAACATAACATAAACAGCTTGATTTAAAAAAAAATCATTATGAATCCCATGGGATTCACAGTGAATCCCATGGGATTCACATTTGAATCCCATGGGATTCATAATAGCATTCTGCATTCATAACAAAAATAAATAAATAAACAGATAAATACCTTTTCCTTTCCACTTCTCATAAACAATACCACTTGACTTAACCACATCCTTCTCACTCACCACATCCTTAGAAACATCCTTCTCACTCGCCACAACCTTAGCAGCATCTTTCTCAGCAACAACATCGCCCTGCTTCTCACTTGCTAAATCGGAAACTACACCAGCAATCAGTTTCCCAACATCTATGATTTTAGTAACATCAGGCGCATCAGATGCTTTGTTTATCATAGAAGCAGCCGCCGCCGCCTTTGCTGCTCTCTTTTTTTCCTTCTCCTTATAAGGATTGAATCGAGGCATCTTCGAAGGACTAGTAGCATCATAAGGATTATATTGAGAAACCGGAGTTGGATTCAAAATAACACCTACATCAATAACATAGCACAGGCGTCACGTTAAATCAAACAAGCAAAATCAACTCAAAGACGCAAAATCAACAAACACCTTACAAAATATATCTATAAGCATCAAAATTAACAACTATCTTCAACTAACTTAATCTCATACTAACATCAGTTCTTCTACTAAAATCTAACAGATGTAATTAACAGATCTAATAACACTAAACCTACAACATATGATAACTAAAACTAATCTGATAACACTTCATCCACATCAATTAAAATGTCATAAGGATTGAACCTAGCCAACGGTGTCGGGTTCAATATGTTACCTACATCAATTTAGTAACAAAATAAGCTAATAAATTCAAAATAAGCTAACAAACAGCTGAATAATGACAGATCCAAACACTCCCTTATACCACAATTTGTTCTATTAATCACAACTCAAAGATATTCAACTCCACAACTATGATCCAATAGATGCACTAACACTACTAACAGCAATCAACAACAATAAACATAATCCAAATAGACATTCACATAAGCCCGTGGGATTATTTATGAATCCCATCGGATTCATAAATAGCCTAACACTCAAACAGTCATTCAATCACAAAAAATAGCCTAATCCTAAAACATAATCTACTCGCTAATATAACATCATCCAAATATTCTATCAATAACAAAAATAAGAAAAATAAGCCAATACAATCAAAAAAAAAAATGTAATCGATCACAAAAATAAGCAAAATAAGCCAATACATTCACAAAATAATGTAATCGATCAATAAAATTTAAAATAAAAACTGATTTAACAAAAATATACCACAATCGACATTAGGAAGCTTATTTTGATCGGATTCCGCCGCCGAAGGTTGTTTAGATTGAGATATTTCAGATCGTAGGTCCATTTTTATGGAATGAACGGTGGTTTCGCGGTGGAATGAACGGATTTAGGGGCGGTTAGGGTTTATGAAACGGAATTGGGGGAGAAAACGTTTTAGTGTGTGTTTTTGGTGTGTGAAATGGAATCGGTGGAATGACAGTTTTTTTTTTTTTTTTTTTTTTTTTTTTTTTTTTTTTTGATTTATTTGTTTTAACTTGAGATGACTAAAATGCCCCTTAGACGATTTTAATTTTAAAAGGATAATTATTATACACCGTTGGATGGAAGGGGGATGGATGGTTGAGATCGTCCGGTTAGTTCTTTAGATAAAAGGTGTTTCGTATAGAACTTTTCTCATAAACTTATAACAACCCAAAAAATTAAATTGTCATTCAATTCTATTAAATATAAACTTGTAACAACCCACTAATATTCATATGAGAAAAGTTCTATACGAAACACCTTTTATCTAAAGAACTAACCGGACGATCTCAACCATCCATCCCCCTTCCATCCAACGGTGTATAATAATTATCCTTTTAAAATTAAGATCGTCTAAGGGGCATTTTAGTCATCTCAAGTTAAAACAAATAAATCAAAAAAAAAAAAAAACAAAACAAAAAACTGTCATTCCACCGATTCCATTTCACACACCAAAAACACACACTAAAACGTTTTCTCCCCCAATTCCGTTTCATAAACCCTAACCGCCCCTAAATCCGTTCATTCCACCGCGAAACCACCGTTCATTCCATAAAAATGGACCTACGATCTGAAATATCTCAATCTAAACAACCTTCGGCGGCGGAATCCGATCAAAATAAGCTTCCTAATGTCGATTGTGGTATATTTTTGTTAAATCAGTTTTTATTTTGAATTTTATTGATCGATTACATTATTTTGTGAATGTATTGGCTTATTTTGCTTATTTTTGTGATCGATTACATTTTTTTAGGTTGTATTGGCTTATTTTTCTTATTTTTGTTACTGATAGAATATTTGGATGATGTTATATTAGCGAGTAGATTATGTTTTAGGATTAGGCTATTTTTTGTGATTGAATGACTGTTTGAGTGTTAGGCTATTTATGAATCCGATGGGATTCATAAATAATCCCATGGGCTTATGTGAATGTCTATTTGGATTATGTTTATTGTTGTTGATTGCTGTTAGTAGTGTTAGTGCATCTATTGGATCATAGTTGTGGAGTTGAATATCTTTGAGTTGTGATTAATAGAACAAATTGTGGTATAAGGGAGTGTTTGGATCTGTCATTATTCAGCTGTTTGTTAGCTTATTTTGAATTTATTAGCTTATTTTGTTACTAAATTGATGTAGGTAACATATTGAACCCGACACCGTTGGCTAGGTTCAATCCTTATGACATTTTAATTGATGTGGATGAAGTGTTATCAGATTAGTTTTAGTTATCATATGTTGTAGGTTTAGTGTTATTAGATCTGTTAATTACATCTGTTAGATTTTAGTAGAAGAACTGATGTTAGTATGAGATTAAGTTAGTTGAAGATAGTTGTTAATTTTGATGCTTATAGATATATTTTGTAAGGTGTTTGTTGATTTTGCGTCTTTGAGTTGATTTTGCTTGTTTGATTTAACGTGACGCCTGTGCTATGTTATTGATGTAGGTGTTATTTTGAATCCAACTCCGGTTTCTCAATATAATCCTTATGATGCTACTAGTCCTTCGAAGATGCCTCGATTCAATCCTTATAAGGAGAAGGAAAAAAAGAGAGCAGCAAAGGCGGCGGCGGCTGCTTCTATGATAAACAAAGCATCTGATGCGCCTGATGTTACTAAAATCATAGATGTTGGGAAACTGATTGCTGGTGTAGTTTCCGATTTAGCAAGTGAGAAGGAGGGCGATGTTGTTGCTGAGAAAGATGCTGCTAAGGTTGTGGCGAGTGAGAAGGATGTTTCTAAGGATGTGGTGAGTGAGAAGGATGTGGTTAAGTCGAGTGGTATTGTTTATGAGAAGTGGAAAGGAAAAGGTATTGATCTGTTTATTTATTAATTTTTGTTATGAATGCAGAATGCTATTATGAATCCCATGGGATTCACATTCAATCCCATAGGATTCACTGTGAATCCCATGGGATTCATAATGATTTTTTTTTTAAATCAAGCTGTTTATGTTATGTTTTTATCTTTATGTAGATGCTGCTGAAAAGCATAAATCAGATGAGCAGGCTAAGGTTAAGGGTTTAGTTAAGCAGGTTAAGGCTAAGGTTAAGGGTTCCTCTGATGTTGATAAGGATACGAGTTTAGTTGAGAATGTTATGCCTAAGAAGGTTAAGAAGGCAAGGCTTGTTGACACTGGTGTTGCTGTGAAAAATTTGACGTTGAATGTCAAGGGACCCTCGAAGGAGAAGCAGGCTGCGCCGAAAGCAAAAGGTATTGGTCTGTTTATTTTTTATTTATTTATTTATTTTGTGATGAATACATAATGCCATTATGAATCCTATGGGATTCAATTTGAATCCCATTGGATTGCGTATAATTCCCATGGGATTTGATAATGAATTTTTTTTTTCAAGTTGTTTATATTATGTTTATTTCCTTATGTAGATGCTGTTGTAAAGAAAAAGGCTGCGCCGGAAAAAGGAGAACAAAATAAAACATTATCTGAAGCTCCTAAACGGAGTTTGCGATTATCTGAAGCTCCTAAACCGTCGAAGGACAAGGTTGAAAAAGGTATAAATATGTTTTTATTTGTTTGATTGATTTCCTAGGTTAGGTTGTTAGTCAATCTCAATGGATTTTGCAGTCAATCCCATGGGATTCATTATTAATCCCATGGGATTCACATAGAATCCCATGGGATTCACATGTATCTCTTTGTTAAATTTCAATGTTAGGTTGTTTATATTGTGTGTTTTTTTTAATTTAGATGCTGGTGAAAAGAAGAAGATGAAGAATGTTGCTGAAGAAGATGTGGTTGAAAAAGGTATAAATCTGGCTTTTTATTTTTTTTGATAGTCCATCCCATGGGATTCACTGTCAATCCCATGGGATTCAAATTCAATCCCATGGGATTCACTTTCAATCCCATGGGATTCACATGTATCACAGTGAAACCCATGGGATTCTATGTGAATCCCATGGGATTCATATCGTCTTGTTGTCAAGTGTTTTATATACTGTTGTTCTTAAGTGGTTTTTCTTTTTTTTTTTTTTAAATTGTAGATGCGGATGAAAAGAATATATCAAAGAGTACTTCTGTTTCAAAGAGGAAGATGAGCGATGCAAATATCAAAGATGCTGATGATATGGGCAAGAAGAAGTTAAAGGGGAAGGCTCCAATGAATATTCAGAAGGATGATTCTTCTGAAGGTGACATACCTGATGCTGTTATGAAGCAGGTGTTGAAGAAGATGAAGAAAGAATTTGTTAAAGAACTTGTGAAAGAAGAATATGAGGAGAAGCAGGTGGTGCTGAAGAATAAAGGTAAGAAAGAAAAAATTTTGACTGATGACGACATACGACATCAGGAGTATCTTTCACGATTGCCTATTCTTCAAGCTAGGACAGCGCCTACAGCTCTTTACACCGCTATCTCTCGCATCAAACAGATTGATCTTAAGAAGTTTTTGGGAGATATAGGTTTTAGTTCTTTCTTCAAGTTGGCCATAGACTACATACCTTCGAGGTTAGGAAGGTATGTGGTTAGTAATTTTGATGGAGATACTTGTCGTTTGAATTTGGAAGGTGAAAAATGGATTGAGGCCACGGTTTCGAAGGTTCATGAATTGTTTGGTATTCCGATTGGAGGTGTGCCTTTGTTAGCTTTAGAGACGAGGCCTGTTGGAGATGATTTTGAGGCTGTTTGGAAACGGCAGTTTGATAAGGCTTTTAAGGATGTTAGGGTGAATGATATTGCATTGAAGTTGATTGCGTCCAAGGAAGTTGACTTCCTTTTTAAGATCAACTTTCTCACTCTGTTTACAAACACGATGGGTATGTGTGCTGGGTTGAAGGGGGAGATTAATTTAGATGTTGTGAGGCATGTTCGGGAAGATACTGATATTCCCGGGATTGATTGGTGTGAGTATATTTTTCATTGCCTTAAGACTAGTAGAGCTCCGACAAAACAAAACAAATACACTGGTCCATACACCTTGCTTGCTGTAAGTTTTATAATATGTTAAGTTTTAAATTGTTTTCATGTTTTTGTTACATATTTAGTTTCTTACACTTTTCTTGTTGTTTATTCTTTGTTTTCAGCTCTTGTATTTGGATTCAACCAAATACGAAAAGCTTCCTGTCGTCCGGACACGTCCGGTGATTAAAGAATGGTGGTCATTTATGATGGGACAGAGGGAGAAGATGGAGCTCATGGAAGAGTGTATTGGTGATTTAGATCTTTATGAAGAAACCGATCTTCCAGAAGAGACGGAGGGATTTGTTGCTGGTGGTTCTTCTGATCCTTCATTCAAAGAGGTTCGTTTATTCTTTGTTTTCAGATTTTTCTTCCGAGTTTTTGAATGGATTTTTTTGGCCTGATTGAACATGTAGTCTCTGATCTGTCATGATTTGTTCTCTACTATCTTAGCCTAAAATCTGCTTATTTACTTGAGTTTATGGATTGCGTTGTGGTTTAATCAGTAGAATGTAGTGCTATTTGAATCCCATGGGATTCACTTTGAATCCCGTTTGCCAAAGTGAATTTTTCGGACGCTATCCTCAAAAAACAACTGAAATAACATTTGGGCAGCTGTTAGATATAATAATAACATATTTAGGGAAAAAAAAACTTGAATTTTGTATATGTAACTACGAACCGTTGATTGAGAGTTGATTTTGGCGATCTTGAGAGCTTTCTCGATTGCGTCTTGGGATGGTTTGCAGACAATTGGTGTCTTTGGTAACTCTGCTGCTGTTGAATTAGTTTTGGAAAAATACCCAATTATGTCAAATAACTCTGCTGCTGTTGAATTAGTTTTGGAAAAATACCCAATTATGTCAAATATCTTTTCATCTTGTTTTCAGATTTTTCTTCCGAGTTTTTGAGTGGATTTTTTTGGCCTGATTGAACATGTAGTCTCTGATCTGTCATGATTTGTTCTCTACTGTCTTAGCCTAAAATCTGCTTATTTAGTTGAGCTAATGGATTGCGTTGTGGTTTAATCGGTAGAATGTAGTGCTATTTGAATCCCATGGGATTCACATGGGATTCACTGTGAATCCCATGGGATTCAATGTACTTATCTCATAATGAATATTCCCATTTGTTTTTTTATCCAGGGATTGCTTGACAAGCTAGAAGAAACGTTAACTGATTTAATCAAAGGAAGAACTTGTTTTGAAGATCTTTTGGCTGTTGGTGGCTTAGAATTTCCTGATGATTCAAAGCTAATTGAACTACATAAAAAGTATGTTCAAATTTTTAAGCATCCAGTCTCGTTGACTGGTGAAGATCTTGATGCTGCTGATGATGGAACTGTAAATGATAAACGCCCATCTGGTACCGATCCTTAATTCTGAAATAGCCTGTTAACTTTGTGTAATAACTTTTATGGGATTCCCTTTTGTACTTGAATTCCGATCCTTAATTCCGAAACAGCCTGTTCCCTTTTGTACATGAATTTATGTAATAACTTTATGTAGTTCCCTTTTGTACTTGAATTTGTTAAATGATAACTTTATGTAGTTCCCTTTTATTGGATCTGTTTCCGACATTGGTTAATTTATGTATTAATTTTCTTTATTGAATCCTGTGGGATTAATATGTGAATCCTATGGGATTCATCTGTTAATTCCATATGATTCATTTGTCAGTCCCATAAGTTTTATTCATCCGTTCAAAGTGTAAATCCCATAAGCTTTGTTTTAGTTATTTCAACAGTGGTTGGTCCATCTGAAATAGAAGAAAAATATGCCGAGAAGGGAGATGATGCCATTCCTGAAAAGCAAGTTGCTGAACCTTTCTCTTTAATGCAATGGATTGAAAACAACTTGGAGCTGATTGAAGAGTGGTTTAATTGTGCAGCTGCAGAGTTCTATTATGTAATATTCTTGTATAATATTAGTGTTTTAATTTAATTTGTTTATTTTTAATTAAATTTTTTTATTTTATTCAGCTAAAGTCGGTTGCTGAAGGTACTATGGAGCCAATGGTTTATGTGAATCCAGGTGCCATTACTCCTCCAAAGCAAGTTGCTGAGCCAATGGGTGATGTAAGTTTGAGTCCTGAAAAGCGTTTGGTGAAACCGTCTTCCTATTTATTATCTCCATATATGAACAAGAAGACAAAGGTTCAATTTAAATTAACTAGGCCGGAGTTCGTTCTTGGGAATAGTGTTTTCGCGATGCAGGGCGAAAAGATGTAAGTTTGTGTTTTTTATATAAGTTTGTGTTTTGGGATTGTATGTGAATCCCATGGGATTGCATGTGAATCCCATGGGATTCGGAATGAATCCCATGGGATTCAAATGCAATCCCATGGGATTCACATACAATCCCATGGGATTCACAATGAATCCCATGGGATTCATCCTGAATCCCATGGGATTCACAATTAGTTATGTGATTTGATTCTTAAATGATGTTTTTTTTATTATATAGTGATCCAGTTTTTGAAACACGTTCTGGGGCGCCATATTCAGTGCGTTTGATTATGGAGACATTAGCACCCGGGTTGGAGGTTGATGCTAATGTAATTGATTGTTTAGCTGCAATTTTGAATCATGAAAATCATTCTAGAGAAGCTGGTTGTCCATCGCGACACTTTTTCCCAACTGGATGTATCGTAAGTAATTACTTTTTTATTTGCTTAATTAACTGTTTTCAATTCATATCATAAACATCATATTGTAAAATCGCATATACAGCCGATAACTATGTTTGATGGAACATTGGAGTCTGAGGATGAAAAATTTGAAGAATTTGAAAAAGAACTTTCGGCTCATTTTAAAGATGATGTTGCTGGCATAGATCTCAAAGGCATTGAAATGGTAAAATTATATTTTTTGTTTTAAATTTTTATTTTTGTTTTTACTTTTTGTCATTTTTATTATGTTTTTTGGTTTTGTTTAAACAGGCTTTTTTATAGAATTTGTATATAAAAAGCAGTTGGGATTAAGATAACTGAAGTGTTAATCCCATGGGATTCTGAAAGAATCCTATAGGATTGACTGCAAAATCCCATGGGATTCAGCATGAATCCCATGGGATTTATCCATGAATCCCATGGGATTTAATAAAATCCTATGGGATTCATCCATGAATCCCATGGGATATATCCATGAATCCCATGGTATCTTAAATAAACTTAATTATCATTTTTAGTTTAGCATTTAAACAACAAAATCAGAATCAGAGAGATTCATCCATGAATCCCATGGGATACATACATGAATCCCATGGGATTGAAAGTGAATCCCATGGGATTCACGTATGAATTACATGGTATCTCAAATTGATAACAAAATTAGAATCCAAAGTATTTATCAATGAATCCCATTGGATTCACACATGAATTCCATGGGATTCATGTATGAATTCAATGGTATCTCAAATTAAATAACAAAAAACAAGAATCCAAGGGATTCATCAATGAATCCCATGGGATTCATACATGATCCCATGGGATTCAATCAGATTCCCAAAATTAATCAACAAAATCAGATTCCCAAAATTAATGTTAAATTTTTATTTTTGTTTTTACTTTTTGTCATTTTTATTATGTTTTTTGGTTTTGTTTAAACAGGCTTTTTTTCCTATCCGCAAATCGGGCCATTTCTATGTCGTTGTCTTCAGCTTTAAAAAAGTTACAACAATGATGATATTGGATAACAGCAACTGTGGAGCAACGTATGAGGAGAAGTATGAAGATGCATGTGAACTACTGGTAAGTACTTTTATGATTCCTTCTGATTCCCATGGGATTCCTTCTGATTCCCATGGGATTCCTTCTGATACTTTTATGATGAATCCCATGGGATTCATACAGAACTACATGAGATACTAGACGAATTGTTGATTTTCTCATAATTATAGTTATTTATGCTTTCTTTTTTTTATATATAATTTTTGTAGAAAACGTTGTTTTCCCGTCATCTGAAGTTGTATGGTCACACCAAACATGCTAGCATTCGGAAAGTCAAGCCAAGAATCCCAAGCCTCAAGTGGAACACCAAGAACAACTTCAAGGATTGTGGTGTTTTCGCTATGTTACATATGGATAATTACATTGGTGAAGCTCTTGGAAAATGGGATTGTGGTTTGGTAGCTGAGTCTAAAGAGCAGTCTGACCAATTGAGGTTATTGAGATTCAAGTTTGCCACCAAGATATTGTTACACGAGATTAATGTTCATGCGGCTAAGATGTATGAATTAGCATTGGAGTTTGATAAACTTCCTGCTGGTGAAAAGCTGTCTATGATTTTTTCAGCAATTAGGAATAGGGATGCACGTGACTGCAAATTCTAGAAGTTCGTCTTTTGATAATGGTAGAACTATAACTGTTGAAGTAATTGGTTTACACAGATGGTTTACACAGATTTTCTTTTATTCTATTATCAGATTTTTATGATATTTTGTATAGATTTTCTTGCTATTATCAGATTTTTATGAATTACTTTGAATTACTTTTTCCTTTAAATTCATACTGAATACTATGGATTTGTAACTAATCCCATGGGATTCTCTGTGAATCCCATAGGATTCACTGTCAATCCCATGGGATTCATTTCTCAATCGCATGGGATTCTTATAGGATACAAGATATTCCCATGGGATTCATACTGAAAACCATAACTCTTTGCAAATCATCTAGATATTCACTGTTAATCCCATGGGAATCAAAGTGAATCCCATGGGATTCTTCCAGAATATATGTAAGATACAAGATATATTCAAAGTAAACAAGAATTTTCTTTGCAAATAATCTAGATATTCAAGTAAAGATGAAAAAATAACTAACAAAACCATAACTCTCTTTGCAAATAATCTAAATAATCAAGTAAAGATGAAAAAAAAACTAACAAAACCAGGAACCAGAATATAAATAATCAAGAAACTTTTGGGGTCGGCTTTCGCCTTGCATTTGGCTTCCCTGGACAGGTTGGTTTTGGCTTTCTCCTTTTTGGGTTATCTGGGCAGGTTGTTTTTGTGTGCAAGTTGGTCTTCACTCCACAAAAGCCACATTCCTTCATTTGTTTCTTTTTAACTCCAAGTGCTTTCTCTCTCTCACTTTTTCGCCTTTTATTGCGTTCCTTTTCTGTAATATTGCCTTTGTTGGGTACCCTTGTTGGATTGTTAACTATTCTTTCCTCAGGATTAGCAATTGCATAATGTTCACAAATCACATCTCCCGTTTTACTTGAAGGAGGATTTGGCACCTCAGCCTCCACTTCTGTTTTCAAAATCTTTAACTTTTCTACAAAATTACCCATCTTTTCAACATTATTGCTTAACCTGAATAAACAATCGTCCACCACAGAATTTGCTTCGTTTGTAAGTCTTTCAACTTTCACATTTTTCCCCATACCTGTTTCTTTTCCTTCTCAATTCAGGTGGTATTATATCCCTTGTCCAACGCCTCAAAATATACTGGTCTGGAATGACATCAATATCACGGTTCTTGAATACACAGAATATGTGTCGGCAAAGAAAACCAAATCGGGCAAAATGTCTACAAGTGCATACCACCGACCCATCTTCGACAGTACGCAGTACCTTTTCAAGATTAAAGATTTTTAAAATTCATCAAGAAAATCATATATTCACATACAATCCCATGGGATTCACTGAATCCAATGGGATTCACAGTGAACCCCACGGGATTCACTGTGAATCCCATGGGATTCAAAATGTAAACAATAGATTCACTTTGTCCACAGTGAATCCCATTGGATTGTTTAATGAATCCTATGGGATTCATGTTGATCCACAGATTATTCATGCTGAGTAACAAGTAACATACCTTATAGTCTATAAATTTCTTCTTTGCTTCTATTTCGTCTTCCTCTTCTAGTTCTTTAGCAAGTTGCTTATTAAGTTTTCTATAAACCCACGGATTGTTGTCTCTTATCATGAAAATCTCACAACCTTCTTCAATCTTTAAATCTTGAATCGCACAAGTCCAGCATGCTTCATGCATTTCCGTTTGAATAAGAAGAAATATCGTTCTAGTATACACTTTCCAGCATGACGTTCAATCTTTAATGGTGTTACACATCTTGGAGCCGAGTCAAATGTTTGAAAGTCCAAATGTTCTTGCCAATAACGTTGCCGTTCCATTGCAGATTCATAGGACATCATGAAACTAACCAACGTTGCTCCTGGGCTCGTGAAACTTTTGAAGAATGAGTTTTCACTTTCCGATCTTGATGTTGTTCTCATTAAACCAAACAATGGCGAGTCGATGAAAAAAGCTGGAATCCACATTTGTCGTAGGTTAAACATCTTGGTCATCCATTTGTGATTTTGCAAACCAAAATCCTCAATCAACTTAGCCCGCTTCTCTTCAAATTCCAACGGTTCCATGTACATATTCCAAACAATTTTCCTAAAACGCTCCTTGAAATCTGTTTCTACGTATATCTCTTTACAAATCTGTTTTTGATAAAGATACTTTTAGAATCTTATAATCAGCATAAATAACATGATATACATGAATCCCATGGGATTCATTGTGAATCCCTTGGGATTCACAGTGAATCCCATGAGATTCATTAATAATCCCATGGGATTCATTAATAATCCCATGGGATTCATAGTAAATCCTTTGGGATTCATACAATATAACCTCGACAACTTACCTTTGCTGGAATCTTCTGGTCAATGTGCCACATGCAAAGTCTGTGTTTCGATCTAGTGAAAACGGCCTCAATTGCTCTCCTCATTGCTCCATCTTGATCTGTTACCACCATAGTAGGTTCTTTTTTGAAAGCAGTCATAAACGCTCTTAGCAGCCACGTGTATGATTCAGTATCTTCATGTAAAAGCATTCCCGAACCAAGTGTGACACACTTTCTGTGATTATCGACACCGGTGAATGGTACAAACACCATATTGTACCTAAGAGTAATATAAGTTTTAGTGACATACACAATCTCAAAGGATTCATTGTGAATCCCATGGGATTCATGAAGAATCCCATGGGATTCATGAAGAATCCCATAGGATTATCACAGGATCCCATGGGATTCTTCATGAATCCCATGGGATTTCAGAATGAACACCTTGCAATATGAATAAAACACTTACTTGTTGCATCTGAATGTTGCATCAAAAGATACTATATCTCCAAACTCCTTATAATTGCATTTTGCAACTTCATCAGCCCAAAACAAAGCCACCAACTCACTTTCTTCGACCTTATACTGAAACGTGAAGTTCGGCACATATATCTTTCTATTTTCCATTTTATCTATAAGCATTTGTGCGTCACTTTCCCCTATGAACATATTAACATCCCGCATTTCATTCTTAAAATCCGCAACTGTCCCATGAACATATTCATACCCACCCTTCATACTCGTTAGCAAGTTGTGAGCCCGTGTTGGACCAATCTTGTTCTTTGCAGCTTTAATAACAAACATTTTTTCTGATTCTTTTGGTATGAGCATATGTTTGTGTTTTGCAATAAATTGAACTAGCTTGTATTTTCCAGAAATGACATCCAATTCTAACCTTATACGAGCTTTACAACCTGTTATATAAAAAAAAAAAAAAAAACATTTCATAAAATAAATATAAGAATCCCTTGGGATTTTCACAGAATCCCATGGGATTTACATTGAATCCCATGGGATTCAACATTATTCAAAAATACATATTACAAGTCTAAAATATGTTACCTGTTACGTGCATAGTTGTATTTCTTTTTTGTTTGTTGCTGTTTTTAGCATCCAAAGTGTCGATATTAATGTCTTGGAGCTCCTTCTTTGTTGCACATGATGTATTTGAGTTGTACAATTCCAGATTTTGTTGTTTTTTGTCCTGCTTTTTTTATTTGAAAACCTCCCGCTTCGGCATAGTTACTGTACATATCTAGAGCTTCATCTATAGTGTCATAGTATTGTGCCTCTTCTGGAATAGGAATTCCTTCTTGTACATGAGGCTCCCAATATACTGATCCGCCCGGTGTCTCAGCATGTTCATATAAAGTTGGTCTTGGTGATTTTATAGAATTTGTATATAAAAAGCAGTTGGGATTAAGATAACTGAAGCGTTAATCCCATGGGATTTTGCAAGAATCCTATGGGATTGACTGCAAAATCCCATGGGATTCAGCATGAATCCCATGGGATTTATCCATGAATCCCATGGGATTCCATAAAAATCCTATGGGATTCATCCATGAATCCCATGGGATATATCCATGAATCCCATGGTATCTTAAATAAACTTAATTATCATTTTTAGTTTAGCATTTAAACAACAAAATCAGAATCAGAGGGATTCATCCATGAGTCCCATGGGATACATACATGAATCCCATGGGATTGTGTATGAATCCCATGGGATTCATGTATGAATTACATGGTATCTCAAATTGATAACAAAATTTGAATCCAAAGTATTTATCAATGAATCCCATTGGATTCACACATGAATTCCATGGGATTCATGTATGAATTCAATGGTATCTCAAATTAAACAACAAAAAACAAGAATCCAAGGGATTCATCAATGAATCCCATGGGATTCATACATGATCCCATGGGATTCAATCAAATTCCCAAAATTAATCAACAAAATCAGATTCCCAAGGGATTTTACCATCATTTTCCTTCATAGCAACTTCTGTGAGTAATCCATCTACATCATCATCTGTAACCACATCATCTACATCAGCTGTAACCACATCATCTATGTCAATCGGATTTGTTCATGATTCCGGCGGTTTTGATGATAATTCCGACCTTGTTATTGATGAATCCGGTGTTGTTGATGATTCCGGCGGTGTTGTTGATGAATCCGGCCTGATAATTGAAGTTTCCGACTGTTTTTTTGATGAATCCAACCTTATAATTGAAGTTTCCGATTGGTTTGTTGATGAATCCGGCCTTACAATTGAAGTTTCCGACTTGTTTTTTGATGAATCCGGCCATATACATGAATCCGCTGGTGTTGTTGATGAATCCGACGACGTTTTTGTTGATGAATTCGTCAGATTCATGATTATTTCGGCGAGATTTATGTGGATTCCGGCGAGATTTGATGCGTTTGGATGAGAGAGAAATTAGGTAGGACGGTTATGAGAAATTTGATGGAACGGTTATTAGTTTTTGGGTTTTATTAAGATACTTGATTTTACTATCTTACCCTTCTTTGTATTTTTTGGCTTCATCTAAGCCATTAGATTGAAGTTGAATGGATGGTTGAGATTTATTTATCTGTTCTCTAGATACTAGTTGTTTTGCATGGATCTCATCTCATAAGTTTATAAAATTGAAAGATATTTAATTTTTTAGACTGTTATAAATTTATATAATTTAAGACATTTAATTTTTTTTGTCAACTTTAATTATGTGTATGATACAAGCTTTGTAAAACATTTATTTCTATTATAAGTAAGATGTTGAATCTGAATTTTTAAGCCTTCTATTTATAGCATGTCCCAAATGCTTTATGAAGTAGTATATATAAGCACAAAATCTCAGCCCGTAAATCATGCTATTATATCACGACACAATCAATGCAAATCAATCACCATTACACCTTTCCTGATAATAATAATAATATAAAAAAAAGCGCGCTCCTTCCTTTGGGTTTTATATCCAATCCAGTTTTTTTTTTTTTTTTTTTTTTTTTTTTTTTTTCTTGATACGTTAACAACAATGAAAACATATATAGTTCCTGGTTTGCTGTTGTTGCTGCTGTTCAATCGTACCAAGGGTTTCATATTGGGTATCTTGAATCGTGGTGTAGTGTTCTTGTGTCTTTCTCTTTGTCTCACATTCCACTTTTTCGGATATAAAAAGAAGCTAAGCTTCAAAAGATGGATCGATCATGACGTACTTCTCTTCGTGTTTCGATCTTAAAAGGTCTAAGATGTTGTTGTTACACACGAAAGAGAAGAAAAAACTGTGATCTTTTATTATTATTTCTTCATTTCGAGTCGTGGCTGTGTTCGGAGACGAGATTTTTTGATGTAGTTGATGTTATAATTGATTGTGTTCGAGTGGTGAGATGGGTTTAGGATAGTCTGATTTGTTGTTGTCGATTTGGAAAAAGCTCGAACCATTCTGAGAAATGATGGCGGTGAAATTGATGATATCGGGTTATTTATAATCTTCAAAATCTAGTTGAAAAGTTGTAAGCAACTTAAAAGTTGTAAGCATTCTAAACCATCAAGACATAACATTTATTTCAAGCACATCAAACAATTCATATTCCTCTTCACTTCATCTTCCGGGCAATATTCTTTTGTGCACAATTATTTTAGAGTTTAAGGTGTTACTTTAAGCATGTTGTATGGTACTTTTTTGTGTGTACAACCCCTCTTGCACATTAAATTAAGGGGATAAGCTTTAAGTATTATAGATACCAAGAAACCGTTATATGACCTTGCTCTTTTGAAAGTTCATTTCATCTACTCAAGAAATAATTTTTATAAGCATGCATTTAGTCATCTTAATAATAAATAGTACTTTTATTATGATATGTATTGAAAGGGGATCCCGGCCCCCTAAGTTCAAGCCCGTTAGTGTATTTATTTGCGATTTCATGTGTATTTTCGGAAAAAATTTTATTTCGGTCCTCCCATTTAATGTATTTCCTCAAAAAAATTTGTTTCGGCCCTCCTACGAAAATTTTTCTAGCTCCGCCATCGAAAGGGGTTTATACATATCCTCTGAAAACGTTTAATACACTATCATGTATAAATAGACCATTTTCATTTGGGTAAAATCCAAATACGTAGTAAAATTAACGAAAAAACATTTATTATTTTTTGAGATATTAGAGGAAGGGGTTGCCACTCTATTAAAAGTGATAATATGATGCAAGTAATATTTTAATGATGTTCGGGAAAGATACATAAGTACCGTATTTGTTCTCATGAGGGGGTAAAAAGATATTTTTATTTGCTTGATATGTAGTCAAATAAATGAAATGAAACGTCTCCAAATTTCTTGCATATCTAATGAAGGTGGCCATGCTTTTACGTGAATGTGATGATATGATGCAAGTACGATGTCATGTGTTGTATTGGATATCAATAAGCAATTTAGCATGTTATTTAATCGCTAAAGCTTTTTGTGTTGAAGTTCTCTCAGTTTCATACTAACTGAATTCATTGTGTGATACACGATTGTTGTAGTTAACGACGGCATTTAAGATTAATGTTTGGTTTAAACTAGGAGAATGTGAACTACAATGTGTTGCTACACAAATGGAAAGCCAAAATGTCATTCGTTCAAACCCGGCTAAAACAAGCAGAAACTTATTAAAAATTTGGCCCAACCATGATTAAAAACAAAATAGAAAATAATAAAATACACATTTTATTATAGGTGAGTGGCTACCTTTCACCTCTTTTTTTCTCTTCCTTGGCTCGTGACTAGAGGTGACAATTTGTGTTAATAATAAAAAAATGGCATAATTTTGGTTAATTTGTAGAAGATTTGAACACATTTAAACACATTATTATTTTTTTAAATGGGCATGTATTGCCCATTTAAAAGTTAAATGAGCATTAACAGACACATATTTTCTCTTAATTGTAGAATATTACTATTGTTTTTAAATAAAAACTTATATATGTAATATATTTAATTTTTTAAATATAAATGAGATGTTATATTTGAAGAATATAATATATTTTATTGTTTTAAGTTTTTTCTAAATCGATTCGTATAACATGAACCCGTTTAGACCGTGGCCCGTGCCTACCCATTTTGCCACATCTACGCGTGACATAAGATGTGGGAAATGGGGGTGACCGAGTGAAATGAGGTTTTTGTGAGGGGTCACCTCCCACTCCACCCAACCTAAGATTCTTGTCAATTCCTCGAATGTGCTACAACCCCTTCCCCTTAGTTCCTTTACCCAATCCGACTCTCATGACCAAATCCCATCGATCCAAGCACCCCTCTCCGCCACCTTTGCATCCTTTTTCCTAACAAAATGATAACATAGTCTAGAAAATTAAAATGAAAGCGTTTTAAAGTGAAAGTCACCATATATATACAGCTTACAATATTCACTCGCCCTTGATAGTCATGTAATGAAAATGATTGTTATCAGCAAAATATAGGGATCATACTTTGGTCCATTTCTCCAATTCCATTGACCCTTGATTTTCCATTGGACCCAATATATCTAAACTCCTACAATCCTGTAAATACCAGCCACGTGTCACCATGTCTTTCAACCGTCTTTGACCTCGTAAAATCCTCCGACCACATTATTCCTTCAAATAAACATTCCCTTCACCATTGTTAATCGCTATATCTTTGTCTCAATCCGTAACACCTTCAACACCTTCATTTCACATAGTTGATATTTATTAAATTTCATTGGAGAAAAGATGACGGACATTATGGATGATATTGCTGAAGAAATATCGTTTCAAAGCTACGAAGACGATCTTCGTCTTTTGTTTAGTCTTTTGAACGATGTTCTTCAGCGTGAAATTGGATCTAACATTATGCAAAAAGTTGAACATACTCGTACTCTTTCTCAGGTTGATCTTATTTTTCTTCTTCTTATTATTGTTGTACGTGCTTTTTGCATGCATGCATGCTGATCATTTTATTCATTTTGTTTGTTTTCTGATGTCAAATTCATTCTCGCATATTTTTCTTTTCGTTTAAATTTCACGCTAATTGCGAGCAAGAATACAATCTAGAGACGCATGCTTTAAGTAACACGTGAAAATTATAACATGCATCCAACATTTTTAGAATTTTCAGAAATAGTTAATGTTTCAACTATTTCTGAAAATTCTAGTTTGTGGCACGATATTGCTAATATAAACCATCAGTTTAACTCATGCAAGTGAAGCGTCAAACAAAGTAGAAACGTGTCTGCTCACACTATCGCTAATTGGTCTTTGGATACCCATGTACCTTATCTTCTTGATGGATTTGTTTGCAACGCAAGCTCTTCCTTGCTTGCGGATGCTGGTATTAATTAATGCAAAATCCTATATTTCAATCGAAAATAGAAAAAAATAAATTAATTGAAATTGGAGAATCAAATTGATGTGGATTATTAGGCTATGTATATGCTTATTTTTGTGACACAACGTAGATATGTGGCAAGATATATAGTAATAATTTAGACATAAATTTGCAATCCGCTTGCAGAGTGCATGTCTTATAAGAGCAGCCGGGATTGAAAACACCGCAGAGCTTCTTGAGAAGCAATTGGCTTCCGAGTTATCTAATTTGACATTAGAAGAAGCCCTGAAGCTTGGTAGAGCCTTTAGTCATTTCCTTAGTTTAATGGGCATTGCTGAAAACCATCATAGGTAACTTTCAGATCGATTCTCTTTATTATAGCAATTGATAACTAAACGTTATATGGCTTCAAGTAACTGTACTTGATTAAATGCTTAATCATAGCCAAATGAATAATCGTAGCAGGACATTTTACTTGCAGGTCACGTAAATTTAAAAATGTAGCACAAGTCTCAAAATCTTGTGACGATACTTTTAATCAGCTGATTCAAGGCGGGCTATCTTCTGATAAACTATATGAAACCATGTGCAACCAGGTGTGTTTTAATGGTTTTTTAACTGCCAGTGTATTTTAATGGTATCTTTCTTATGGAGATCACCTATTTTATGGCATATATCCTAGATTTTCCTTACGCTGTCTGTGTTTCTTCTTGGTATAGGAGGTTGAGATAGTCCTCACCGCGCATCCGACACAAATCAACCGACGCACTCTACAATATAAACACCTTAAAATTGCTGTAAGTTGTTCAAATAATCTTATATATCAAAACTTTCTTATATATCATATAGTAAAAATAACTTTATCTTACCTTGTTGTTGATTTCGGCAGCATCTGTTGGAGGTTAATGACCGCAAAGATCTTACACAAGAAGATCAAGACACCCTAATAGAAGATCTGGTAAAGAAGAAGAAGCAAAAGATCTATTTAGCATTATATTGTGAAAGATTCATAATATGTTTCATTTTGTAGGTAAGAGAGATAACTTCAATATGGCAAACAGATGAACTTAGACGTCAAAAGCCAACACCAGTAGAGGAAGCTAGATCAGGTAAACTTTTTGTATCTTTTTCGTTTAAGGTCTAAATCAATAAATCATATTTAGATTCTTTAAAGAAGTTTGATATATTATTTAGTTATCTGAATAAAACAGGATTAAACTATATCGAACAATCCCTTTGGAAAGCGGTGCCAAAATACTTAAAACGAGTCAGCAATGCTCTTAAAAAGGTTATTTTTCATCTGCATCCAACATATTCATTGTTTATGTCTTCACTTCAGCATTCTAGAATTTTCTTTTATGTTAATTAGCATACTGGGAAGCCGCTTCCATTGACATGCACACCGATAAAATTTGGATCATGGATGGGAGGTGATAGAGATGGAAACCCGAATGTCACAGCTAAGGTCACTTTCAACTTTCAGTTGTGACTTTTGACCTCCAGTTTGACTTCAATTGTACACTAAAATACTTGAGTTAATCTTTAAGGTGACAAAAGATGTGTCTCTTCTATCAAGATGGATGGCTATTGATCTTTACATCCGTGAGGTTGATAACCTAAGATTCGAGCTTTCTATGAACCAATGTAGTGACCTCCTGTCAAGCCTCGTTCATGAAATTATTCGAAAAGGTTATTAATTTTTTTTTTTTTTTTTTATTATTATTATTATTATTATTATTACTATTATTATTATTATTATTATTATTATTATTATTATTATTATTATTATTATTATTATTATTTTTAATGCTATGTTTGATTGTTGCTTATGAAGAATTATTATTGAATATTGGATTTGCTGAAATATATTTTAGAGAATTCTGAAGAAGATCGGCACAAGAAAGTAAACTATATACTCAACAGGTTTCACCCAAAGCATCACAATATTCTTGGCTTACCTACACAACTACCTGATGGTGCTGATGCACCCTCTCATACAGGTTACATCTAAGTTTAAACTTATTATGTAAATAAGTTTGTTTTACAAAATAATACAGTATAGTATCTTTATATGTATTTAATGCTTGCTAGAATGCAATAATGTGGAATCTCGTTATCCTCAACTAGATGTTCCTGGGTCTGAATACAAGCCTTTGAAAGAGGTAGATTATCAGACATAGCTACACACTTTAACATTTTTAGCAATTGTAAAATCGTAACAACGTCCACTGGTAAAAAAAAATGGAAGTACGTTGGTATTTCTGCCAAGAAAAATTTTAAACAACTTGCTACGTACGAGAGTGTGAAAGTATGTTGATATTTGGTTTATTTATATTGTTTTTCAAATTTCAGGAAGAAAAAGATACTTCATCCCCGACTGCAAGCCAAAATAATCAGAAATCACAAGGTAATACGAATACTTCTCATCCTACAACACCAAATGGATCACCAATTGCTCAAAGTAAAATGTTTGCTGAATCACAAGTAGGAAGAACGAGCTTCCAGAAGCTTTTAGAACCAAAAACGCCTCAAAAATCATCCATTTCTCCTTACAGAATCGTTCTTGGGGACATTAAAGAAAAGGTACATATTGTTGGTCGGTAACATCTCCAATTAGCCTTCATGTTGTGATTGAATGTATGATACGAAATATCTCATATGGGTCCAGCTTATGAATACTCGAAGGCGGTTAGAGCAACTTCTTGAAGGACATCCATGCGACCTTGATCCGTGTGATTATTATGACACACCAAACCAGCTGTTGCAACCACTCCTTCTATGCTATGAATCTTTGGTATGATACAATCGAATGAATATCAAATTGTGATCAAATATGTGTAGAGAAGAAGATGATGTGAAAATGTAATTGTGACAGCAATCCAGTGGGTCAGGAATTTTAGCCGATGGACGGCTTGCTGACTTAATAAGAAGAGTTTCTGTCTTTGGGATGGTTTTGATGAAGCTTGACCTACGTCAGGTTTGATCTGTTCCATAACTACTTAGAAATGGGTCAATTAAGTTTGTTTGATCTTCAAGGGGTCAAATAGAAGGAAATTGATCAGATGGGTTGAAATATTAGCACTTTTATTGTAATAATGTTGGTTTTTTAACCATAAAAAGTTACTATAAATTAGTTTCTCTAAGTGTTTACTGGTCAGTGGTCACTTTGTAAATTTTCTAAAAGCAAATTGTTTTGACCCGTTACCCAACTCATCGAACCAACTCATTTTCTGACCTTCAATATCTTGGTTGATGACACCGCCACATCTTGTTTTGACTATTTTAAGATGTTGCAGGAATCTGGTAGACATTCAGAGACCATTGATTCTGTCACCAATTATCTTGGTATAGGAAAATACAGTGAATGGGATGAAGCAAAAAAACTCGAGTTTCTTGCAAAAGAGCTAAAGGGGAAAAGGCCTCTTATTCCACCAACTATAGAGGTGAGATCACATGACATATTTATCAGCTCTACTTGTTAATTGTATATTCTATCCGTAATTTCTTTTATATTGATTTATTAGGTTTCGGCAGAGGTTAAAGAAGTCTTGGACACCTTTCGAGTTGCTGCAGAGTTGGGTAGTGACTCTTTAGGAGCATATGTGATTTCTATGGCCTCAAATGTATGACATATACAATTTTAATAGTTATATTTCGATTATTTTATCTCATATTCTCAACATTCATAACTTTTTTTTATGTGTAGGCGAGTGATGTCCTTGCAGTGGAGCTTCTGCAAAAAGATGCTCGTCTTGCTGTTGCTGGGGAGCAAGGCAGACCATGTGTTGGTGGGATGTAAGCCCATACTCAACCTTCCCCTATCATATGTAATACAACATTGTACTCATGCACATATTCTCACATTTGAATGTTTCTTACTTAACATAGATTGCGGGTAGTTCCTTTATTTGAAACTGTGGCAGATTTGAGAGGAGCTGGATCAGTAATACGGCGATTATTATCAATTGATTGGTATCGTGAGCATATTATTAAGAATCACAGTGGACACCAAGAGGTATAAAATGGCAATTGTTACAATATTTTTTTAAGCACATGTATAAGGTAGGTTGTAAAATAATATACAATTAATGTAGGTAATGGTTGGATACTCGGATTCTGGCAAAGATGCAGGGCGGTTTGCTGCTGCATGGGAACTTTACAAAGCTCAAGAAGATGTTGTTGCTGCGTGTAAAGAGTTTGGTATTAAAGTTACTTTGTTTCATGGTCGTGGAGGAAGTATTGGCCGTGGTGGTGGTCCTACACATCTTGCTATTCAGTCTCAACCACCTGGTTCCGTAATGGTATGTTCTTAGTTAAATCTAGTCATTTAGAGCAAGAGATGAATATATCAACCCATATATCTGAAAAACGGGCTGATTTGGGTTGTATATGAGTAACGATGTGTTCACAAACTAGCCTTACTACCTTGTTTGAACCCGTACTAACAAGTTACCACCTTTGACCCATACTAACAAATTACCACCTGTGTAGCCCATGGTCACATGTTCGAGGGATATTTAACAGAATGCGTACTCATAGTGGAAATTTGAAAACTTAGCTTATAAATAGTTTTTGTTTTTAAAGTTATTTTATGATTTAAACAATCTGATTTTAGATTCTTGTTTAAAAATAAATTGAAATAAGACAAGTTAACGGGTTGGTCCGTATATATACATGTTTTGATCCGTTACCCACCCATTTTGAAATCTCAAGACACACCAAGTATTTTCAAATGCTTAAATTAATTTTATTTTGTATACCTATAGATTCTGGATTTAAAAAATTTAGTTTATAGTCTGAAAATCTAAAATCCATGTTTTAAACTTGTAATATATATGCACCAACCATTGCGTCTCTCTAAACTTTACAGGGCACACTTCGGTCAACTGAACAAGGAGAAATGGTGCAAGCCAAATTCGGGATTCCTGGAATAGCAGTCCGACAATTAGAAGTCTACACGACAGCCGTACTTCTTGCAACCCTTAGCCCTCCAAAACCACCTCGCGATCAAAATTGGCGTACGCTAATGGAAGAAATCTCAAAAATAAGCACTCAAAACTACCGAAGTACTGTTTACGAAAACCCAGAATTCTTAACATACTTCCAAGAAGCAACACCACAAGCCGAGCTAGGAAACTTAAACATAGGTAGCCGTCCCACCAGAAGAAAAACATCCGTAGGAATTGGTCATCTACGCGCCATTCCATGGATCTTTGCATGGACTCAAACCAGATTCGTGCTTCCTGCATGGTTAGGAGTCGGGGCAGGCCTAAAAGGTGTGTGTGATATGGGCCACACAGAAGAACTAAAAGCTGCTTACAAAGAATGGCCATTTTTTCAATCCACATTGGATCTTATAGAAATGGTTTTGGGAAAAGCAGATATTCCAATTGTCAAACATTATGATGAAGTGCTTGTATCCGAGAGTAGGAGGGGTTTGGGCGATCAACTTAGAGACGAGCTTTTGACCACCGAAAAATTTGTGTTGGTTGTGACTGGTCATGAGAAGTTGTCCGGGAATAATAAGAGTTTAAGAATGTTGATTGAAAGTAGGTTCCCATATTTGAATCCTCTTAACATGCTGCAAGTTGAGATTCTTAAAAGGTTAAGAAGCGATACCGAGAACCATAAACTTAGAGATGCATTGCTTATTACCATAAACGGCATTGCTGCTGGAATGAGAAATACGGGTTGAGTACCTAAGTTGCCTGTCTCATCAAATCGAAATATCCAGTTAATTAAAAATTATGCAGATGACCTGTGAAAAATGTAACATAAAGAAATTGTACATGTAAATTATGCAAGTACATTTTTTTGTGCAAGCTGTGGTAAACTGTCAAATAGAGAGTTCTTGTTGAGAAATATAATGGCTAATATCAGGTATACTGATTTAATTTCCAATCTATGAGAATAATGCTAGTACTTTTGTTTATGTAATTTTGCTAGCAATACTGAATTTGTTTATATAACTAACAACATTATGATAGTACTGTCAATACAAGGTAATGTAAAAGGAGGATACAGGAAATATGTTTCGTATTATTCATCATACCAATTACATGAGAGGGGATATTTATATCCAACAATACAAGAGCTATTTAGGGAATGTACTAATTACGTGCTAATCTCCAACTAAAGTATTACTATTGTGATAAGACCAAATAAGATCAAATCAATTACATGCCAATCACAAAAATGTACAGCTAACACTCCCCGCAGTCCGAGCGGCGAAATCACGAAAACTCGGACTGGAGTAGTAAAACTAGAAAAGAAAAACAAATCATTAACATAATAAAAGCATAACTTTAGTCGACTCGTAACAAAACCGTACCAACGGTACACTTTAGTCGACTGGTACCAACGGTCGGCTAAGTCGACTAGTAACACAACCGTACCAACGGTCAACTTTAGGGACTGGTACCAACCACTACAAGAAATAAGCCATTTGGTGACATGTTTAGCGACTCGAGAAATTATGTCGCAAATTTGCGACCCTAGTAGTGGCATGTTTAGTGACTTACACGTCTTCTAAGTCAACAAAAAAGTCGCTAAAAATACGATGTCACCATTCAAGTCGTTGAACGTGTCACTAGTTTGTGACATATAAAAAGTACATCGCCACTAGTGTTGCAATAATTGTGACTTCTTGCAACATGTTGTTAACTATGTCTCTAATTTCGTGACGCCTTTGAAGAAGTCGCTAAATGTGTCGCTAGTTTGTGACATATAAAAAGTACATCGCCAATAGTGTCGCAACAATTGTGACTTCTTGCAACATGTTGTTAACTATGTCTCTAATTTCGTGACGCCTTTAAAGAAGTCGCTGAACGTGCCGCTAGCTTATGACATTCTAAAAACCCATCGCTACTAATGACGCATAATTATGACTTCTTGCAACATGTCAATAACCATGTCTCTAATTTTGTGACTCCCTCAAGCAAGTCGCTATTAACATCGTTAATTACGACATGCTATTTTTCACGTTTTTGCCGGTTTTTTTACGTTTTCGTCCATCTTTTACGTTATTCTCCCATTTTTTTACGTTTTCGCTATTTTTTTACGTTTTTACCCTTTTTTACGTTTTTTTTTCCATTTTAATGAATTAAGTTACTAAATGTGGATGTAATTTGATTGTCCTAATGTTAAGAGAATATTTTTACATTAACTATATTTATACCATTTTCTCTCATGAACTAGAGAGCAAACTAATACCATTCAGTAATACCAAAATTTTTGAAAAGATAGATTTTAGTTCAATAGTCTTTCAAATATTCAGTAACATAAACTAAGTATCTAACTACGAACAAATTTTCTTTTAAAAAATTCTTTAGTGAGAGTAAAATAAACTTTTTATATAAAACCTGAATCTAGGCAATATATAGTCCCACTCCACTCCACTCAAAAAAACCCAATTTCCCCATTTCCCCCAATTTCACCTAAAATACCCCCAATTCCCCCATTTCCCCCAATTTCCCAAAATACAAAACATGTAAACCCACTCCACCATCATCTTTGCATCACAGTTACTCCGCCATCATCTCCGTCATCACAGTTATCCGGCATCATCGGAATTTGTTATTACTTCACCGTTTTTGATCTCAGGTATACATACTTCACCATTTTTGATCATTTAATCAACGTTTTGTAGAATATTGATCGTTTAATTTGTATTTGAGATGAATGTATTTGAGCTGAATCTCACAGTTATGCATGTATATTGTTGATATTATTGTTCTAAAATGGTTTGTGATGTATCGGACCGTTATCGGTGTGAATTTAGTTTGCGCGATTATTTTCGGACCGTTATCGGTGTGAATTTAGCTGTTATTGAAGTACTATTTCGATAGTTTGTAGCTTATTTTGTTGCTTTAGTAAGGTGTATGTGATTGTTAGTACTATTTAGATAATTTGATTTTTGATGTATCGGACCGTTTTCGGACACAAGTAGCTGTTATTGAAGTACTATTTAGATAATTTGATTTGGTTTTGGGACACAAGTAGCCGTTATCAGTGTGAATATCGCGTGAATATTTTTAGTACTATTTAGATAATTTGATTTGGTTTAGGCAAGGATATGTTAATTTAGTTTGCGCGATTATTTTCGGACACAAGTAGCTGTTATTGAAGTACTATTAAGATAGTTTGTAGTTAGATAAGTTCTGCTTGTTTGTTCAATTGGAGTTGAGATCAATTGACGAAGGATACAATAGAGATTTATTTTTATTGTTGTGCAATGCTTGAGCCTTGAGAACAGTTGATTTTGTATCTTGTAGACATTAATGATAGAGATTTTTAGGAGCCACTTTGACATGGCTGATAGTATACAAGGGTGTTGATTTTGTCATGGAATGTAGATGATTTTGTATCTTGTAGGCATTAATGATAGAGTTTAAGTTGTTTTAGACGTAATTATGGCCACAAAGTATACAAGGGTGTTGATCCAGATAGTATATACTATCCGGATAACAAGTATTCAAAGGTCAATGTTGAAGGTTTAAGATCCACATTTTCATATTATTATTGATACCAATTTTGTCTCATCCGTCTAAGTACTGCTGCTATTTAACAATGCATATATAACTACTGTTCCATAGTATGCAACTAATCATTGCACCTATTTTAGCTTTTCTTGAAGTACTCAGATGGCTGTTGTTGAAGACATAGATGATACTAATATGCAGGAGGAGGAGGGTGATGAGCAGTCGAGCAATGAAGATAGACGTATCACCATAAGAGTTCAGAGAAAAGCGTAAGTGTAAAATACTTAAGTTCTTTTAATGTATTTTCGTGCATATGACTTACGATGAATCCTTTCTTTTTTGTAGGTTTATTCCTTCTCATATCGTGACGCGTAGCATTACAAGCATTTGGAAAGCGCGGTTCACAGGAGCATGGGATACGTGGACTAGTGTTCCAAAAGATGATAGAAACCTTTGGTTTGACGCTTTCAAGGTATTAAAATTTTGCACATCCCTGTTACGGAGTATAGTCTCATGAATGATGGCTAACTTAACTGATCATTGCACCTTATAAGTTCACTATGACTGTTTATATACCAAGTTGTCTTTGGTGTGGGGCTAAAGGTAAGAAAATGGGTAGGGATGGGTTAAAAGTGAATGCACTGTAATGATTTAGGTCAAAACCAATAAAAACAATTTGTGCCTGTCGAGATGGTCCATATTTCTATATATGTAAGATTTTACCACAATTAACCTGTTTGGATAACATAACCTAATACTAGGAATGAAGTGTGTGATAGCTGATAGATACATTGCACATGGGTTCTTCATATGTGTCATGATTACAATTTTGTTTTCTTTTTTAACAGGCCAAATACAAGTGGGACCTAAGGCATGAAGATGCTGTTCGGCGTGTGTTCAAAATAGTTGGAGCAAAGAGCTTGCGGAACTTTATGTCTAAGGCAAGGCAGAACCAAACAGAGAAACCAGAGTTTATGCATATCAGTCATTGGCAAACACTCTGTAAAAGTTGGAAATTGCCAGAATTTATTGCAAAATCTAAGAGAGGGGTAGTTGCTCGTCAAGCTAATAAGAGATTGCATACTGGTGGTTCGGTCTCGAACGTTGAGCACACAATGAGACTGGTATAAAAATCAATTGCTTCATCTGCTACTTAGTTATATTGGCGATGGACTTATATGTAAAAAATGTTTCATCTTGTATAGAAAAAGGAACTGAAACGTGACCCGAGTGCTGCTCAACTCTTTGAGAGAACCCATAAGAGGAAGAACAAAACTTTTGTTAATGATGAAGCTAGGAAAACATGGGTAAGTTTTTATCACCGACTGTTTACTTTTTCTTCCCTGTTACTTTTTATTTTATTTTCTGTAACTTACTGAGTACCTATTCTTTGCACTAACTTGTAGAATAAGTGTGTGTGTGTGTGTGCGCGCACACACATCTGCACATTTTTTTGGGTAAACGAAACTGCATATTTTTTGTAACTTAATGGGTAGCTATTCCTGGTTTTGTGCAGTTGTATTTAGACTAAGTTGTGTTTGGTTATGTGTTCTATGTAGGAAGGATATAATCAGAAATATGGAGTAGATGATGCACTTGATGCTCAGTCTGGTAACATGTCCAACACATATCGAAGATGGGCAGATCATGTTGGCTCGAAGAATGGGAGTTATTACGGTTTTGGATCTGGGGTTGATGGATTCATGCTCCAAGGTGATAATGATGAAGAGGACTTCAATACTGCATATAATGAGGACTTTGTTCGCGTTCAAGAAATGGTAGAGCAACACGATGCTGATCAAAGTACCATGAGAGATGAGTTGGACAGCTTAAAAAGTGCACAAGAAGCACAATCAAGAAAAATAGATGAGCTTCTAGAATCTCAAGCATCATACGAGCGGAACCTGAAAAAATTTGTTACTCAAGAAGTGTCAAAGGCAGTTGCTCAAGATGTGGGAAAGATTGTTGCTCAAGAAATTGCAAAGTCTAATCGCCAACTTCTAGAAGCCCTTTGAAAACGTCCGTTATAAATGTTTGGTAGACTTTTAAAACTCTCTTGAATTAGGTGTTCTACTTAACATGATAAATAGTTGATATGCTTTATGTTTGAACTTTTTAGTATACTTTAGATGGTAACATTTCATACTTCTATATGAGAACTAAATAGTATATTGATGTTCTATGTGATATGGTAAATCATATTCTGTATCTTCAATGCTCTTGTTATATTGTTTAGTTTTGAGAGAGAACTAAATAACACATGTGATAACAATAGCAGGTGAGCATAGGCCCATCGTAGCAGGTGAGCATAAGCTAAAATTAGCGACCCAAATAGCGATGTGATGTTGCTAATTAAAGCTAAAATTAGCGACCTAAATAGCGATGTGATGTTGCTAATTATAGCAACATGGGTAGCGATATCGACAACGACCTAGGCAATGAATCGATAGCGACTCGGGTAATGACCCAAATTGCGACTTGTGACACAAATAGCGACCTAACTAATGACATATGAAAAGAAGTCTCTAGTTAATCTAGTGTCAGGTGAAGAGAAGTCGCTACAGGTGTCCTTACAAATAACGACCCAATTAAGGACACATAAAGAGATGTCGCTAGTTATTATAGCGACAAGTGAAAAAAAAATCGCTACATGTGTCTCTACATATAGCGACATACCTTTGATGTCACAAATTCTGCGACTCATTTACAGCGACTCTTTTTACTATGTCACTTAATGCGTCGCTGTGGTCAAATGTGACGCTAACGACGTCACTAAACATGTCACTAAAAGCCTGTTTTTTTGTAGTGAACAGTCAACTTGAGTCGACTGGTAACAAGCCGTACGAACAATCAACTAATTAACAACCAATAAACTGGATAAAACAAAATATCCTTAAAATAAAAATAAAATGAAAGTTGGTTCTAAAACTTCAACCCCCAAAGAACCTTCCGAACAAACGGGACGTGTTTTTCCCTAGAAAAACATAAAAATCACATATTTAGAAGAAGTTGTGGTTTATTTTGGTTACGGCTTAAAGGGAGCCCTCCGAACCTCCGACGTGTAACCGGCGGCCGGAGGCGGCAGCGGAGGATTTTAGGTTTTGTTTATGGCCTGATACCATGTCAATACAAGGTAATGTAAAAGGAGGATACAAGAAATATGTTTCGTATTATTCATCATACCAATTACATGAGAGGGGATATTTATATCCAACTATACAAGAGCTATTTAGGGAATGTACTAATTACGTGCTAATCTCCAACTAAAGTATTACTATTGTGATAAGACCAAATAAGATCAAATCAATTACATGCCAATCACAAAAATGTACAGCTAACAAGTACCTTCTAAAAAGCTTCATTAAACAGAACAGTATTAGATGTATCTTGTTCTCATTTTAACACCGCGTCTTAAAGACAGTTTATGGTATAGCATTTTCACTTCATAATAGTTTTGGTCACACATTTTCATTTTACAACAATTTAAGGTGCATGTTTTTTCTATTCTGGGCCTCCCAGAAAGCTAGAGGTGAACAAAAAAAAACCAAAAACCAATCCGATAAAAAAAATCGAAAACCGGTTTAGAGAAAACCGATCCTGCGGATTTGGAACCTTTTTTTTCCGGTTTGAAATCGATTTTTTTGGAACGTTGGAACACAACAGACACCAGCATGAACAACGGTCATATGACCCTTTTTTTTTTTTTTGTGTGTGTGTATTTTGTGAAGAAAATAACACCCCATTACTAGTATTAAGTGGGTTGGGTGTTGAGGGTAAATTACATTTTCAAAACAAAAAAAGCACTCTCTAAAAACGCAAAAAAACACTCTCAAAAAATGGCATCCCAATGTGGGCAATCTCAAGCTTCCGTTGGGAATTCGTTAACCAATCCTACGGTGGTTTCTATCCAAGAGAAGAATAGAAACCCGAAGATTTGGTCAAACTTCGATTTGTGTGTGATGTCAAGCGGTTCGAAAAAAGTAAGATGTAAGAAATGTGGGGGGGGGGGGGGGGGGGGGGGGTTCAAACATGACGGGAATACTACATTGAACAATCATATGAACAAAAGTTGTCGTGTCTTGAAAGCGGCGTCGGGTTCTAGTCAAACAACAATTGGGGTTGATGGATCGTTGTGGCAATATGAGGCGGCTCGGGTTCAGGATAGGATGGCGAAATTTGTGATTCAAGAAAATTTGACTTTTGACCACTTTGACAATAAGCGAATGACTTCACTTATCCAAAATATGCTTCAACCTCGATATACTCATGTAAGTCGAATGGCCCCTAGACGTGATTGTATAGATATGTGGAAAATGACTAAAAATGAAATGATTTTAGGATCTCAATCGGTAGAAACCAGTGTTAATTTAATGTGTGATGTTTGGACGACTCCACATGGTTCACCGGATTCGTACCTTTGTGTTACCGCTCATGGGTAAATCCCAAAACGTGGGTAAAGATGAAGCGTATGATTGCCTTTGAATTGTTTGGATACCCCCATACCAGTAATCTATAGCTATTTTAGATTGTGTCATCAGAACGTATAATTTAAAAGAAAAGATTTTTTCTATATCTTTCGATAATGCGTCAACAACACCATTGCGATTGATCAATTAAAACTAAAATACAAACCGGTTTGCAACGGTGCCTTTTTTCATAGACGATGTATAGGACATATCATTAATTTGGTTGTGCAAGATGGGTTCAAGTTATCGAGGAAACAAAAAATGCTTTTAAAGATATGTCAAAAGATATTTTTATTAGTAGTAATAAACGATATCATAAATATATCAAGTTTTGTGCCGAAGCAAAATGCCGTTTGTTTAGGTCCGAATTGGGACCGATAGAATTCCACTTGCAACATGTTTGAATGTGCTTTACGAAAAAAAGCTACCTTAAAAGTGGTTCATGACCACCTTGCACAAGAAGTTTGGTTGTGCCTTATCCCGAGTTATCTTGGTATACTATGCAACTTGTTTCAGAAATGTTTGGAGTTTTTAAAAATGCTACTACTTTGTTATCGGGAGTTTACTATCTTACAAGTTTTTTAGTTTTAAACCAACTTTATTTAATGAATTCAATATTAGACGAGTTTGAATCGAAAAGCGATTTATTTGAAAAAAATGGTGAAACTATGAAAGAAAAGTTAAAAAAAATATATTTTAAAGAGTTGCCTTCCGTTATAACTTGTGATTCCGCTTTGAACCTAGTTCTAAACTGAACCGTGGATGAGACTTTGATTTTTAGCATTGGTATGATTTGAGTTTCACTGAAGATGACCGAAACTAAGTTTCTCGTCAATATCGTCGCTTTAACGATGCTTTTGAAAAAAAATTAAAGTTTATTTTAAAAAAATATGGCTCAAATTCTTCACATATTCATACTATGCATCAAGAGGCGGGTTCGAGTTCTCATGGTAACAACAAGACAATTAAAATGTATAATCTTTTAAGAAGTGAGTATACAAAATGAGCTCGAGGTAACACCCCTAGTAGTGAGCTCGGAAGGTACCAGGATCCGATTTTGTCTCAAATGACCAATGAAGAGTTTGAGAATTTGGATATTTTGGGTTGGTGGAAAGAACGGGAATCCCAATTTCCGGTTCTAGCCACCATGAACCATGACCTACTAACGGTCCAAGCAAGTACGGCAGATTCGGAATCCGCCTTTTCGGTTAGTGGGAGGGTTATATCACCGAGAAGATCAAAACTCACTCCGGTGGCGGTGAAAACTTGCATTTGTTTGAAAAGACCACCTCGATAGCAAGGAAAGGATTCAACATATATCACCACTCAAAGGACTTGGAATGGGTTGAAGAAGAAATACATGAGGAAGAAATAATGTTTGGTATGTCCCAACCTCTTGACAAAGACGAAATACGCTACAACCAAGACCATTAATCAAAGACGAACACTGGGATGAAGACAAAAACGTTATTTATGTTATTCCTTTAATGTTATTTGATGTATTCCTTTAATGTTATTGACGAAAACAATTATTCAAAAACTAATTTGATGTTTAAATATGCTTTTTTTTTTTTTTTTTTTTTTATTATTTTTTTTTTAACAGAGATTTCATTTCACTCCTCACAAATGGAGGTAATTTGAACACAACAAGTTACATCGAATATAATGGGCAAATCGAAACCGACTTGCCAAACAAAATACACAAGGTAACAAGCTAAGTCAAAACAAGACATACACCATAATAGTTGTGGCAGACTACAGCAACACCATACAAGAGTGGGGGAATCACCAAAGTGAGCTTTTGGTAGACACAACCATATGAAGATGTAGCTTGACAAAAGTATACAAAGTACATAAAACATACATAGAAGATAAAACAATGCATCCTTAAAGGAGCCAGACCTAAACCAAACAGATCTAAAGTCGAAACCCAAGGCAGCAACAAGCCATCGTTGACGGACCACAACAGATCTGAGCAGAAGAAACCGGATGGTAACGGATCTGAGCAGAAGACAGCGGTGGCGGCAACGACTACAGCGGCAGCGGCGAAGATGGGAAATGACAGATCTGTGGGAAGGCTGTTATTGTAGGAAGGATAAAAGTAGAAGAAAGGATGGGAGAAGGAGGTCCAGACAACCGGCCAAGACTGACCGCCGAAGAAAGTACGAGATATGTTTGGTTAGGTTCGGTTGGATAGGGTTTTTGAGAGAGAGAGATAGTGTGTGGTGAGAGAAAGCCAAAAACAACACAGGATTTGACAACAGTCAAGCTCTACTACTGTTGCAATCCTCTGGTCTAAGTTGACAACTTTGACTGGGTACCTAAATGTTTAAATATGCTTAATGTTTTGTTAATTGTTACTATTACTTATTAATATTAAAAAAAGAAAAGAAAAGAAAAATCCCACCGCTCCCCCGATTTTTTTTTTTTTTTTTTCGCCTAGCCAACTTCCTAGTTCCCACTACCCACTTAGAAAACTTTTATAATTTCAAAAACCGGTTTGTTGAACCGGTTTATGATAGTCCTATTTAGACCGGTATAAAACCGGTTATTGGTTCAGGATTTTCTCCCAAAACCAGTTTAAAACCGATCCGATTTGAATCAAAACCGGTTTTTGACTAGTTTACTCAAACCGGTTCGGTTTGGTAAACTAGTCCAATTTCAGAAAAATCGGTTTGTGCATGTCTATACTCATATAACATAGTCAATAGTAGCATATTAGGCCCATTGGACATATCTTTTTATCCACTTTATCCTTCCACAGACCAATCATAGATACTTTCCTTTTCTATTTTGAAAGTAAATTATATAGAGTAACATAAATAGTTAAATTATTTATGATAGAATATATGTGATATTCGATTAGATAGGACAATTGGGAAAAAGTACAAAATAAAAAGGGATTTTGTTATGAACGAGTAATTTAATTACCGCGCATTACTGGTGAGCCAATTTATCTGACGTTAGTTCGAGCAAATTTTGATATAAGCGCAATGCATTTGGGAGTATATATAGACACAAATTAAATACATAATTTTTTTTTGTCTTGCACAGTATATATTGTAAATAAAGCAATACACACTTAATTTGTACCATTATCATGTAATCACGTATATTAGATAAATGAAAAACCAAAAACATATTCAATCAGGTAAACCAATATGTTATTCAGGTGAGGGAATGCAAATGAAAATATATTTTTTGATTTAGCAAAGTCCAATGCAGATTCTTCTTGATTTTCGAGCATTGCATTTTAACTGGACGTTGTTACGGAAACCTAACAACGGAAGTCCCATATTAAGATGCCAATTTGATATATCATCATAACTATCATGAACATAAAATAAGAAAAACATTATACGGAAACCTAACCAACTACCGCAAAAGCGCGCAGTTGACCAAGTCAAAGCTTAAAGGCGGGGGTTCGAATCCGGACTCCAACTTGATCAGCCAGTGTTGCCTAGGTAATTTACCGGGATATGCCTTCCTTGTTGGGTGGAGGGCTCGGTACCAAAAAGGTACACGGACTTGAGATGGTTCCGCCAAATACCATTTTGATAAAACGACTGGTACATACAAAAAACTTAATCAAACAACCTTCGAAGACATAAGCCGCATAAAGCTATTAGTTATATCTTGGAGGTCATTAATTTAAAAACCTACCTAAATATAAAATATAATATAATATATATCCGGACCTTATTTGCAAATTCTTGGTTGTATCATTTAAAGGCTGCTATATGATCATAAATACCAACTTCAGTATTAACCACAACCTTGCGTGTTCAAAGTGGATTAAAGAGAGTTTGGAAAAAGACAAAACAGTCGCACAAAATTTGCTTTTTTCGAAAAAAGAAAAATCAAAAATCAAAAATTTGTTTTTTTTTCAAGATTTGGCTTTTTCAAGAATACAAAATAGTCGCACAAAAAACACCATGGCGCATAAAATGTCACTTCAATCAAACTAAAAACATTTACCTCTTTTTTGGGTAAAACAAAAAACATCTACCTACCCCATTGGACGTTTGTTAAAAATTTCGTAAAGTCGCATGATCTAGTGGTCGTACAAGAATAAATTTAGAAAAACAAAAAAATTGTGACTACTTTGTGGACTACTTCTGCAAAAGATGACTATTTTTGAAGTCTCTTAAATAAAATGATAAATAAGTGATAAATATGTGTGTAGTGAGTCAGCAAAACGTTATTCAATAATCTAGTTTTAGCAATATTTTACAAAATTGAGTCAAGTTGATAATAAGTGTCATTTTGGGTAACAGTTTTTGCAAATTTCCCTAACACAATGATATCATTCTCTATCCTTCCGAAAAGACTGTTTTGAGAGTTACCAAAAATACTGGTATTTTTTAGACTGTGTGCTTTCCCCATTGAAGGGAAGTGAATACATTCGCTCACATCACATAAGCTCATTTACGATATTTGTACCACCATGAAGTATGATAATTTTTCCAACTACTTAAAATTCGTTATTTTGAAAATTATTCTAGCATTCATTTACTTTTCTAAAGACTAAAATAATGTTAGCATCCCTAAATATGGAACATTTGTAAGATATTCGATGGGGTTAGTATATGTGAAGGTGACAAATGGAGTGATTCGAAGACCCACGACCTACATAAACAGTGTTTGCTTAAAACCAAGCCATACGCGTGTCTTAAGTTTATCCAATAAGAGTGAAAGCAATAATTTATATAACATGCTTCCATTCTATTGTTGCATAAAATAAGCATTTTAGTTATAAAAGAGCCCCAAAGAATATAAATTTCATAAACTCTAAAAAGGCCGTAGCTAGCAATAGAGCATATGATATGTCTTGAGATTTTAACTAAGTGTAAGTTTAGGATTTGCTTGATGTTATGGTCATTTGACACATCTTTGGTTATACAATAAAGTAATAAAATAATATTAGCTAATTATATGAGAATAAGTATATGCGTGGTTTAGGAAGCCAACATAGCTATGCAACGGAATGATAATGGAATTAAGTCTAAAATGCCTCTTGCGTACATCCCGTAGCCTTGCCTACATGTACCATTATCATACGTTTAGCCTTGTCTTAATCTTTAGTGCTTTTTCGGTACGAATTTACCATGCAATACACATTGATCTGATCTTTAGTGCTTTTTCGGTACGAATTTACCATGCGTTACACATTGTATATTTGATTAACTAATTAAAGTCATATTTCTTTCAAGAAACAAAACCGACCACGCAATTTGAGACAAGCTAAGGTAGTATTGTTAGATATGCATCAAATTGCTTTCCTTAGACAACTTTTTTCGTAAAAAAGGTAGAGAAAGTTGCTATTTCAAATGAGAAAGCAAGCACGTTTAGACTTAATAATGCATGATATTACCATGTAATTAGATTGAAGCTATATTTTTAGAGGTTGATTTTCTTCTAGCCTAGCTATACTTAATTGACTTTCTATACTTTGTTCAACACCCCACCACCCTTACATCCCGCATGGCATATGTTAGGTCCTTAAATCATGCAAGTCTTGATTGCTGCTTGTCATGTCTATGAATATGGTGTCAACAGGGTTAGTGGGTGGTGTTTATGTTTTATTAGCCACCCAAAAGATGGGATGTGTTGACCGAACCCCCTCTCGGGCTAGGTTGTACTTTTTGTCTCAAAATGTACAAGCATTAAAGTAGACAGTACAAGCGGCGATAGCACTGTCTTCTACAAACCCTCCTTACAGGGGGTCCGGCTATCCTCACCCCCAAAAGATATACCACGTAGGCACGTACTTGATCTGTATCTACCTCAAAAAGAGGTTTCTTCAATTCTTAGATATTAAGCCGTTCAAAATGGTGCACATATGACATATGAGTACATAGGACATGCATTTACAAAGACAAAAAACATTCGGTTAAACTCCAACATAAACACAGACACCCTAGACAATCTTGGTGTGGTTTGATTCGCATATTTGTTGAAGTTATCCTATCATAATATATGACTAATGAGGACTTCTCATATGGGAATGTTAGGCATAGTAGCTACTAGCTAGGTAAACTAAACATCCAACGAAATTTAATATAGTACGCAATTCTTATCAAAGACGAATATGGATTGAGTGGTTTACTTGGAATTCTACTAGGGCTAATTTAGCTTCAATTCATTATATTGGATTTAGCGGTTTTAATGACCATTGTAAGACTCTTTCCATCTTGCAAGTTCTTCTCCTAGGATCTTAGGTTTTTGTGTGTTCACTATTTCGGTTTAAAAAAAAAATAAAGTCATCTAATAGAAAAGAATTTTTTCAAATATTCACTTTTTAATTATGGGCCTAATAAAATATCACAATACCAATCAAGCTTTCAAATTTTGGTTCGATATCATATTTTTGCTTATTTGTCATGACCTGCATTTGGCTACACCGATTAAATTGCATGAATTTTTTTCTTAATTAATTACGTGTAAGGCTAAAGCAATAAGATATTAAAGAACTTTCTCAAATGTTCACTTATCTGTCATTGATCCAATAAAATGCCACAATACCCATCAAACCTTGTTAGTTTTACATGTGTTTCAACTTGTGCAATTAGGGGTTTAAAGTGTTAGGGTTCTTAGTAAAATAGTTTTCAATTTGAGGAAGAACACATATACTACTATAACATAAAGAATCTGATGTGGATATTAATGGTACAATTTATAACATGATATGTACATTTGATAGATGACGTGAATTTTTGGAGGTAAAAAACAGGTTTTTGTTGATATCAACCCAAAACCAACAAAGTTTAATTGATAATGTAGTATTTTATTAGGTCTATAATTGATAAGTGGATATTTGAGAAAGTTTCTTTAATCCTAAGTCGAACATGGATGCTTTCTTCTCCCAAACATATAATATATAGATACCGTTTTTTCAAACAGTAAATATCATTGAAGGGTAGCAAGAGGCTTTAAAAAATAGGTTATAATGAGTTTGTACAAGTCAATTTTATATAGCTAATCCAAATTGATCGAACTGGGACAACTTTTTATTCTTCTATAATATGCATTTCCTAGCTAGCTGCAAATCCAGATAACTTAGAAATTTGAATTCAAGAGGGTGAAATATGTGGTAAAGGTTTGGAAGATGAAGCTATCAAATATTAAAGGAGAGGGAACACAATGCTTAAAGTGATATGCATACAGTAACTAGTGAACAAAAGACATTTTTAGTGTGCTCACGGAACTGTAACTATCCCAAGCTTTATAAAGATACACTGCAAAATTATCTCTTCTAAGACGTTCCCCACATGGTTTTCGACTATGTCTTTTGCCGTTTTGCGTGCACGTTACTTGATCTACTCTTTTTGTTTGGATTAATGTTCTAAACTTTTATGTGTTTGGTAGGCTCATTATAATCTTCTTTGAGTTTACTCTCGTGTAAAACACAACATGCATTAAACTTCAGTATATACGATATGAGTTATGATCAATAAGAAATATAATTAATATGACAAAAAACCACAATCACAAATTTCAAACGCATTCAGAAAAATAGATTCATCTCATCGTTATTATTATTATTATTATTATTATTATTATTATTATTATTTTGGGTAAACGGTTACATCTCCCCATTAATTTTTCATCCTTATTTGAAGTATGTGGCAATAATTTCTTCTCTCACTCTTTTCATATAATAATTCTTCTCATTAGATTCATTCCTTAAATAATATTCCGTAATTAATTATTTTGATTGTTTAGTTTTCACCAAAAATTCACTTAAGATAAGATTGCCTATCACTACGAAGAATTTTTACTATCAAAACTTAACCAATTACAATGTAAGAAACATAAAAAGGTCAAAACTCCGATACATAGTAAATAAGCATACAATAAACAAATATCTAGTTTTCTTTTTTTTAGATTTTTTAATTTCTTATTTTTACTTTGCTAGTTTCATGAGTTTGACAGAGAATTTGTAAATATCTACTAGATTTTGTAGTTTGAAATTGTTAGGGTTTTTAAATTTCTAACTTTTACTTTGAAAGTTTCATGAGTTTGACATACAATTTATAGATATCTACTAAATATTCTTGATCTATCAAGACCCGAATTATCTATATAATATTTATCATCCCTAGATTACTGTTCATTTACAGTAGCTGTTATACCCTGATTTTTGTAGGTTTTAGTAATAGACTTATGTATTGCAATTAAAATGTTTGAAAAGTCTTTATTTAAGTTTCATAAGAAATAAGAACCTCTAGTGCAAATGTTAACGAAAAAGGATTAACAGTGCAAAATTTTTAACGACAGGGACTAACTGTGCAAAATACACATTTTGGCATAAGTTACAGAATTACCCTTTTAGTTTAGTCACCTTAAAAGTATAGAAAAATTGTCATAATGACACATGGGTATGTATGTGACATCATAAGGAATTTTAGGAGGTAAATTATTTTAGTTTACTCATTAAGTAAGAAAATTTATACAAGGGTTTTAAGAAATCAAGTACACGGGTTTTGTGTTATTCAAGTTTAAGTGTTGGTGTTGTTGGTGAGTTAAAAATTTATGTTCATATGAATTTAAAAGAATTTTATGTTACTTGGAGGTTATGTAAACCTGGTAATAATTTTGGTGAATTGTGATGAATTTGGTATTAGAAGTTTTATGGGCAAATTACCTGAAAATGTATTTAACTTGTCACTTTTTACCATTGTATGTAGCCATCTTTTTTTTTTCCTATTGTGTGACTAAACTTTCGAATTTGGTACATTGTGTGTATTTTGTGACTTTTTAACCTTGTAAAATGATTATTTTACCCTTCGAAATTTTGAAAATGTAAGGGTAATATGGTCACAAAATACACACAATGTACCAAATTCGAAAGTTTAGTCACACAATAGGAAAAAAAAAAATAGCTACATACAATGGTAAAAAGTGGCAAGTTAAATACATTTTCAGGTAATTTGTCCAAGTTTTATTGTGATGGTATAAATATTTTAAGAATCAGGTGGTCAAGTTGTGGTTAATGATATAGAAAGATTCATGTTAGTAGATGTTGGTTATGCTCAAGTATGTTAAGCTAAGGGGTGTTTGGTATAAGCTGTTAAAAAGCTTAAACTAGTAAGGTTTATAATAGAATTGTTGGAAAATGGCCTTAACATGTTTTAATAAGCTGAGTTATAAATTTGGTAAAGAGTAGAATAGTTTATGATGGGTTTGCGTCATTTTGGACATGTTAAAAAGTAGGACAACATGATTCATAGAATTTTGTGCTGAATTTGAAGGGTTGTAGAGAATAGACCATTTATTGGATTTACTTAAGGTAAAAACCAAATTTTAGCCATCTATGTCTGCTTTCCAATGCAATTGATTTCAAGTTCAGACACTAGGTATAAGTTGTTCAAATTGCCTCAGTGAACTACCAGAAATTCTGCACTAAAAGTCTTTTTGTAAAGTGTGTTTAATGATGAATTAGTACCTTATATGATCATGTTTAAGTTGTTTAGGCCAAATACATGTTAGATAAATGAATGAGTAAGTTCTAATAGGAATAGAATGGTTATTTTATATATGTTCCGTTTACTAACTAAGTCGCAAGGACTTACCATTTTTCACTTCATGTCGCATGTAGGTAAATGAAGATAAGCGTCAGGGGCTTGTGGAATGTAGCTAGAAGTGCATTTTTGTGAGAAACGGTTACACTCGAATTAGGTGACGAGCGACTACGTAATAACACTTTGATATTATTTGTAACACCCTGTATGTTTTCAGAAGTTTAAGTTAGTGTCAAAACATGTTAATGTTCAGTTTCTAGTTGTTTTTGTAGTGTATAAACAAGTTAACTAAGTATGGGTCGAAAACGAGAGTGTTTGACAAACTTCTTAGTTTTGTTTGTTGTAAGCTTTCGTAGCCGTGACTATGTATAAAAATGTTTCAAGTTATATATATAAGTATATGAGTTTAGTTAAATATTTGATAATATAAGTTTTGCGGAAATAGGAAATTGGGTTTTTGCATAAAATCTGTAGGTATGATTTATAGTCAATATGGCGTATCCCTAGGAAGGGATGCGGCATATCAATGATAATTTGTACAGTTATGTATTATAGTCAATACCACTTATCCCCAAGAAGGGATATGGCATATTAGTGATACAGTGTATCCCCAGTTGAGAATATAGCGTACCATTCAGCTTTTTTTTAAAAAAAAAATTTAAATAAATTTCAGACTAGTAACGAGCATTTAAAGTTGGTATCAGAGCGTTGGTTTGAGCAATTTAAGTATCTGCCATTATTAGCAGGGTACCTAGACTTAAACTATAGTTTGATATTAACCATAGAACATGTAGACTTTATTATGTGTTATGCAGAATTGATTAGAACCATGTTTATCCATGATTAGTAACCTTGTTTTGCCATGTTTAGTTAAATCTGGCCTGTATAGAATTGTCGTAGAACGCATGTAGGAATGCATTATTAGTATGATGTAGATGTAGTGAGTATGAATGACATGTCAGAACTAGTTATAGCATGCTTTATGAGATCATGGTTAGAAGCGTTTAGATAATGGTAGATTATCATGTTATGTGTTGAACATGAATGTTGTATCATGATTAGTATAGAATCAGTTTAGTATAATGTCATGATAATAAAATATGATGTAAGACATGTCATTTTAGTTATGACTCAAGATGGAGTATGGTAGCAATGAAGACATGTTTATGTGACGCAAGTATTATGAAGCTTGGCCAACGTGATCTATAGCTTAGGAATACTGAGATCATAGAACGTCGCAAGGAATTTCTAACACAAACATAGGCAGACAAGTATAGCACCGGCGGATAGAACGTATGACAATTATTAGTAGTTAAATATATAGTATATGATTATAGAAATGTGATTACATAAATATGAATAGCAGTTATAGATAGAAATAGTTGAATATTATATGTCGTAGCCTTTAATTTCAGTTCAATAGAAATTACTAGTATTAAAGAGAATCCAGGAATGAACACAGAGAAGTGCCGACAGTGAATGTAGAAACATGTAGACTTAGTACAAAAATAGAAAATACCCTAGATCATATAGAAACCAATGAATTAGAATGAGAATACCTCAATAATGCAGTCAAAGCATAATTGAAAGTGTTTGTATCGGGTGAAGTCACTCGGGCACTAGAAGCATCAATGTCGTCATTCCTCAAAAGATTACAAAAATTTTAAGTCATGGGTTTAACGGAAAGGTTAATGGAGCATCAACAACCGGTGGATTCAGAATTAATATCGTGGGAATTAATAACCCAAATAATCAATTCAAATATAAGGACTTTGTAATGAATAAACCTCTAGAGTTTCATGAATAACAAGCTCTGACAATCAGTTACAGGTGGCTCTTATACATGGAAGTGGATATAGCATTACCGGGTGTCCTCATGAGTTACAAGTTAAGTATGCTTCTCATTTGTTGTGACATATGGCCAAAGATTGGTGGGATCTGAACAAGGGTGCTAGTAGTTTAGAGGCAGTGAATAGCATGAGTTCGAATGATTTTAAATACATGTTTCTTAAGTACTTTTCTCTAGAGCCTGAAGTAAGGAAGATCAGGAAAGAGTTTCTGGTTATGCATCAAACTATTGATTATATAAGTGAGTTCATAGGTAAATTCATTGATATAGCACGGTTTAGTCCTGAATATGCTGGTAATGAGAAATGGATGATGAAACACTACATAGCATACTAAGAAAAGAATATGTTGGTAATGAGAAATGGATGATGACCAATGCCGCACTAGATAAGGAGCAAGAAACTATGAAAGATGTACCCAACCTTCCAAGAACAAGAAATAATCAAGGATATTCCTCTACAAAAAGAATAAGAATAGAAAGTTCACATAGGTAGAGACCAGAAAGAGATAGTGATCAGGAAAATGATTATCCGGTTTACATAAATTGTAAGAAGAGACACTTTGGTGAACGTCGTGCAGGTAGAAATGAGTGTTATTATTGTGGATAGGTCGGACACTTTAGTAGGGATTGTGGAAAGTCGGCGAGGGGATGTGAGTTGTATAAAGGAACTGATCATGATAGTGGAGACTGCCCAAGAGCAAAACCTGCAATACAACCTGAGAGACATATCAAGAACATAGACAGAAGATATCGAGCAATGATAGATCCACGGGTTGAGCATACATGATGCATATATAAGAAGCTAAGAATGAAGTCAGTGAAGGTTTAAGTATTGTAATCATATGTATTATAGTCATGTTAGATAGAATTTAGAATTATTAGAAATGAGATTAGCTCAAGTATTAAAATAAAAGTAGTGGGGAAGACTTATTGAATAGACAGAAACCAAGCAAAATAGTTTCCCGAGGGTGTTTGTTAGGACATGAATAATTCCATTGGGGGAGATTTGTAACACCCTGATTTTCATAACTTTTAGTAATAGACTTAGATATTGCTATTAGAATATTAGAAAACTTTTAAAAGTAGTTTTTATAAGAAAAAAGGACCTCAAATGCAAATAGTTAACGAAAAAGGACTAACGATGCAAAATAATTAATAGCGTGGACTAAAACTGCAAAATGCATATTTTGGGCAGAAATAACAAAATTACCCTTTTAGTTTTTAGTCACCTTAAAAGTGCAGAATTTTTTTTGTCATAATGATACATGGGTGTGTATGTGGCATCACAAGGGATTTTAGGAGAGAAATTGTTTTAGTTTATTCGTTAAGTAAGAAAATTTATACAAGAGTTTGAAGAAATCAAGTACAAGGGTTTAGTATTTTCAAGGTTAAGTGTTGGTGCGCTTGGTGATTTACAGATATTTAAGTTCTAAATAACCCTATTCCATTTAAGGTAAATTCATGTTAAAGACTTATGTTCATGTGAATTTAGAAGAGTTTTATGTCACATGGAGGTTATATAATGTCACACCCCGCCGAAGGCGGAAACGCGAGGTGCGACGAAATCAATATACATCGCAAAAAGATATAGAACAATACCATAATTTACATTAAAGGAAAAGTATATCATTACAACATTGTTATGGCCGACATTGGCAATTTAAAATATAAAGTTTGGTTTCCAAAAGATAGCATTTTAGTACATAATGATCCGTAGTGACATGTGAAAACTTCATTATGCAAAGACCTTGAAGAAAAGCTTATTGACGATCACCTGAAATGCATGAGAGAAAACGGGTCAACTATGAAAATAGTTGGTGAGCACACACGTTTTATATAATATGAAAACCTTTAAGAGAGAGTATAAGTTTTTAGTCTTTGAGAATAGTCCACAAGGCAAAGGCGTTGTCAATCCACTCATTTGCAAGTCCCGCCCATACAAGACTTGTAACTTGTGTGTTCACAACCCATTGCGTAAAAAGTTGTATGCCTAGTAGTCATGTACATGTGGTCAATATAGTTCACAATAAGGGCACATAGTATATAAAAAAGTATATGGCAAGACTCCTAAAATAAATAATATGAGTTCCGTAGACAGGGGAATGAGTGGTTGGCCGACCTCTAATAACGCTATCCATACTACCTACTGCTCCACACAAGGAAGCCGTACGAACGGTACGTATAAACTGGAGTGCGAACGGCAAACCAGTCGGAGACTAACAATTGCGGATGTACGAACAGTACATTATTCACAAACTATCATATATTATTAAGTCAAAGCTACTCCGTAGACAGGGGAGATTTTATATTGTTGCTCCATAGACAGGGGAGACTTTAGGTCATAGTACATACGGTACATTAAGTTCAAAAGTTTGAGTCAAGTTCAAGAGTTCAAACAAGTTATAAGGTCAAAACAAGTTAAAAGAGTTCATAATAGTCAAAGGGTTCAAAATCAAGTCAAAATGGTTCAAAGTATATATCTTACCGTTCAAAACAAAGTTCAAAGAGTTCAATTAATAATTCATGCATCCACCCCAAAATGATTAAATAGTTAGAAAAAGGGGTTCGTGAATACTCACCTGTTACAAGCGATATGATGACAAAATGTATGAACTGAAATAAGGCACGATCTCTAACCGTAACCTAATATGAATGATATGATCTATTGTAAGAAATGAAATGATGCTACACATGCAAATACGTATGTTATCGATACCACTCGTAAATTTGAAAATAATGTTTATCGTCGAAAAATACATGTTTGACGTCTCATTGAGTTAATAACCACTTTTCATGTAAATATGTTGAAACGGTACTCCACCATCCTTGTTTAGTGTTCTATCGGCGAATATAAGGTTTTCGTCACAAAATATAACATTTTCATTACTTGAAAATATGTCCAAATTGGCCTAGCAAAACTAGTCGCAAAATGGTGAATATTAAGCGTTAGGAAAGAAGCTTAGTAGTTTTGAGAAGATTTTCACCTTATCTAAAAAGTCATAGAACTGAAGTTTGTCTATACGGGTCTCGATCATAAAGAAAAATAGCCGCGAAGTGAGGTGTTTGGGCTGTTTCTGCAGTTTCTGGGCAGTTTTTGGAAAAGTTTGGAAGGCCATATGTTATTCGTTATTAGTCCTTTTGACAAACGGTTTGATGTTTTGAAAACTAGGCTTGGTGTTCTAACTTTTTGTCAAATATAGAAATTTTCCAGAAATGGGTTTATCAATGAGAAAAACGGCCCTCAACATGGTCATTTGGCAAAATGGTTAATACATGAAAAAAATTTTAAGTGTTGTGCTGAAGCAAAATATTAAAATCGTCTAATGTTCGAAAGCTTGTATCTTTTTCGTTATAAGCTTGTTTTCTATGTTCTTTATATCCCCGGAATCGTGGGACAACGTATTAATATATTTTTGATAAGTCGGGAAGGCTAGATTACGGCAATGCCTCAGATTTGCCCTTGAAAACGTGGGACAGCAAGGTATTTTCTGAAAATAATAGTTTTCGTCGTTAACTCGTTTTTAGTATAACTTTCTCATAACATATGATCTTTTAGTGATTCCAGCGGCTACGGTTTCGTTTTTGAAAGTATTCTCTAAATATGAAAACCAAATTTCACCACAGCCCCTGTATTTTTCTGGAATTTACAAAATGGGACATAACCTATTTTTAACTTGTTAAAACTCACTTTTATAGTTTCTAATTTTATTAAACCAATTCAATACACCACAAGCTAGTCTAATATTACCATACATCTTCTTAAGGTGTCATGAGGTCTTAGTATCCATAAAAATTAGTAGGTTATCAAGGGATGATCATAGGATAGTTTATAAACTCATTAAAAGTATAAAAATACTTAAAAAGTTGTATGTAACATATCATATGTGCATGTTTTTATTATTAAACAATAAAATACATCAAGTAACAATTTGAAAGAGTAGAAAATTTAATTATAAACTTACTTGAATGTTTGGAGAGTTTAGGGATAATAACTAATTAATCTATAGATTTATATTTCAAAATCTTGTAATAGATTGCTAATCTAACTAGATAACCACTTGTTCTTGAAAGTTTAATGGATTTCTCTTCTTGATCTTGCTTGGCCAATCCAAAAAAAAAAAAAAAAAAGGAGAAAGAAAGTAGATAGTTTATTTGCTATGTGTTGTATGTGTTGAAAATATTAGGATATTTAGTAAATAATATCTAGTTAGGTAAAATGGTAATTAAATTGTCAAATTGAAGTCTTGAATGGTGACCATGGCATATAGGGGAGAGCATCGGGCCGGAACCGATCCCGTCCCGACCCGTCCCGACGAAGCCCGATCCCGATTGTGGCCGGAATCCTAATCCGACTCCCGATCCCGATTGTGTTCGGTTAGTCTGTATCGGAATCGGTCGGTATCGGTTAGTCGGTATCGGTCGAATTAGCTTGTTATTGATCGGAATCATCCCGTCCCGACCCGTCCTGTCCCGACCCGACTCCCGATTTCGCCGGAATTGCAAACCGACTCCCGAACCGTTTGATAGTCGGGATCGGAATCGGGCCGGCGGGTTGGTCGGATTCGGGCCGGAAAACGGGCGGCGGGCGGTTTTGCTCACCCCTAATGGCATATATATGTCGACCATGTACAACAAAGAGAATCAAATTTGAGTTTTTGTTTGTAGATGTATTCTGTACATTTATTTATTAGTTGAGTAAATGTGTTATTTTATTGTCTTGGGTACTGTGTTAGCTAGAAATCAATTTTAACGAAACCATATGAAATATATTAGAGTTGTATAAATTATAAAATCACATTTCTCACGGGTATCGGGTGAATAAATAGTTGTCGGATTGAAATTACAGAAAACCGTCGTAGTTATAAACGTTTAACGATACGTATATCAAATAAATTCAAAACGTCGGGTAAATTAATAATATAACTTTTATATCATTATAACGAGTGTAAAAATATGTTAGGACCATAGTCGCGATTGCCGAGTCAATTATTCAAAATAATAGCTCATAGGATAACGTTTATTAGATAGATAACCGTACGTATACAGAAATGATGCAAACTCACGCATGAATGACAAACTTTCTCCGGGAGTGAATAGTGTTTCATTAATAATTTTTTTGAAAAACATCTCAATCTCATAAACCGACTCCAAAAACGATGAATAGTGAAATGATGAATAGTGTTTGGTGAATAGTAACCGATGAATAGTAAATGATGAATAGTGATCGGTGAATAGTAAATGATGAATAGTACATTGTCGAAGTTTGGAAATAATGTAGACGTGAAAAATTAGGGGTTGTTACATGTAAACCTAGTCTTAATTTTGATGAATTATGATGAATTATGTGGTCAAGTTGTGGTTAATTATATAGAAAGATTCATGTTAGTAGATGTTGATTATGCTCAGATATGTTAAGTTAAGGGATGTTTGGTATGAACATATAAAATGCTTAAACTAGTAAGATTGCTAATAGGTATTAAAAGATGGCCTTAACATGTTTAAGTAGATGAGATATAAGTCTGGTAAAGAGTAGAATAGTTTGTGATGTGTTTTGGGTAGTTTTGGACATGTCTAAAAGTAGGACAATTACATGTTGTGCAGAATTTTGTGCTAACTTTGAAGTGCTGCAGAGAATATACAATTTATCGAACTTGGGGTAAAAACCAAATTCTACCTCTCTAAGTCTACTTTCCAGTGCAATTGATTTCAAGTTCTAACTTCATGTATAAGTAGGTCAAAATTGCAGATTACGGTAGACTACCAGAAATTCTGCACTAAAAGTCTTTTTGTAAGAGTGTGTTTAATGATAAAATAGCACCTTATCTGATCATGTTTAAAATTTTTAGACCCAATTCATGTTAGATAAATGAACTAGTAAGTTCTAATAGCATTATAATGGTTATCATGTGTTTAGGTGCTCTTGGAAAGCTTAAAGAAGGCTAAACAAGACTTAGAGGTGAGTAACGTAGTGTTAGCTTCATGTTATTAGATTTAACATGATGTTAGAACGTATGCAAGGTTTTGGATCTAGCCGAAAGAAATCATGTTTTGGATGCTCACAAGAAGCATCATTTGTCCGGTTTATGGTGCCCAAGAAACACACCAACAATCATCTAGCTTGCCCAAGAAGTACACGAAATAGAACTCCCGTAGAAGCATACTTTGTGGATAACTCGTGCTTATTATAGTGTTCACATCTGATGTGGATGAATAGTATGTATAACTAACATGTCAAGAATATATGAACAAGCATCCTTTGTGGATGACCCAAATATGCATAAGCACGATGACAAGTTAGAAATCGAAGAGGAGTACTCATTGGTTAGGGAAGTTCTCGATCATAGTAGGACGAAAAAGAATTCGTCTAGTTAAGAAGCATGTGACTAGATATTATATAGATATCATGAAGTTCAAAACCAAACTCATATTTATGTCATGTACAAGTAGCATGACGAGTGAGAGTCGTACTATTCATGTCATGTTGCAGACTATTATGTTCAAATTATATATAAAGTGTTATTTTATATATGTTCCATTTACTAACTAAGTCGCAAGGACTTACCGTTCTCAGTTCGTGTCTTATGTAGGTAAATGTAGATAAGCGTTGGGGACTTGTATATTGTAGGTATAAGTGCATTTTTAGGAGAAATGGTTGCGCTCGAATTAGGTGACGGGCGACTCTACAAACACTTTGATATTACTTGTAACGCCTTGAATGTTTTCAGAATTTTAAATTAGTGTCAAAACATGTTTATGTTCAGTTTCTAGTTGTTTTAGTAGTGTATGAACAAGTTAACTAAGTATGGTTCGAAAACGTGAGTGTTTAGCAAACTTCTTACTTTTGTTTGTAGAAAGCTTCCATTTCCATGACTTTACATAAATGTTTCAAGTTAAATATATAAAGATTTGGTTATATAAGTTTTGCAGAAATCGGTCAATTGGGTTTTTGCAGAAAATCTGCAGGTCTGATCTATGATTGATACGGCGTATCCACAGGAAGGGATACAACGTCTCACTGATAATTTGTGCAGGTATGGATTAGAGTTTATAGGCATATCCCCAAGAAGGGGTATGGTGTATAAGTAATACAGTGTATCCCCAATTGGGAATATGGCGTACCGTTCAGATTATATATATATATATATATATATATATATATATATATATATATATATATATATATATATATATATATATATATATATATATAAAATTTCAATCTAGTGTCAGGCTTTTCATGTAATCAATGAAAAAATGCCAACACAGTTTAAACTTTACTAAACTATGTAAAAATAGTATCAATCAAACACAAAACACTAAGAATCACTCAACCAATTAGCCCTTACTAACAGAAGATTGTCCAAAATTAGGTGCAACCAAACATAGAAAAAAAAAATTGTCCCTTTTAAAAGGATGAAAATAACTCACTACAAAAGTCACTTAACACTCAATAAAGATCAAATAAAGACATCAAAACTGATGTGAAAATACAGAGAGAAAAATAAGAGAAGTTATGAAACCCTAAAATTGGGATAAGACCTTATATAGCCAAAAATTTCACTTCAACCCTTGTACTTCAAAACGTCTCACATCAGGAACTAAACTTGCATCTTTTCATTAATGACAGATCCGGTCCATGTAATAATCAAAACACAAGAAACAAATATAAAAGAGACCATTGACTATTTTCTGTTTGATCAATTTATCCAACAAACTATCAACTTAAACGTAGATTTATTAGGCTATATATCAAATAAACACGTGTATAAATTTAATAATATAACAAAGTAACCCCAAACTCAATTACTCCAACTATATAGTTACACTCCTTTAAAGTTTTGTAGTACACCAAGCTAACCTTTAAACCCATTACGTTATGTGTTCTATTCATTAATAAATTAATTTCTTACTATTGTTAACACTGTTTAAAAAAAATATATTATTGTTAAAATTTTACGTAGCTACAAAATAAATGTTTTTGCACCCACTGCAACACACGGAGAATATATATCTCGTTTGTATTTAAATAGAGTTATAAAAGCAAACAAAATTAAGTTTAATGGTATATTTTGTTTAATAAAAGATCTATTGGCATTTGCATTTCTACTTAATCCAAGATCATACCGCCAATGATCCCGCCTTGTTCTCAACAAATTATCAAAGCACAAGGATCAACTACAATAGTAGTAAATGTTTATTGCAACGCAACAAATGGTTTAAACTTTAAAATTGAAAAACGTGCTTTCTCACATTCTTAGCAAAAAACTAACCCTTTTTAGCTAAATAATAGATACACTTTTGCTCACATCCTTGTCAAATTTCATCTTATGGAAACATGATATTCACCTTGTCGACATGTGGCATACAAAGCCCTAAATCATCGACGATAGCAAAAGTAAAATGCATTTTTTTTCTTTGGCCAATCGAATCACAAGACAACACGATGAAAAAAACTACATATTTTATATGGGAATATAAAGGACGAAAGAGATATATTATCAAGAAAAATTGAAATAAAGGTGTCTTCTGTAGGAAAAGCAATGCTTCCCTTACGTAAAAGCTAATAGAACATAATAATAAAGAGGACACTTGGAGGGTGATCAATTGGCCAAATCAAAAGGTGACCACAACACAGAACTATTGAGTTTAATGTGCTTTTTCTTTTAGGAAGAAAAAAAGCCCATCGTTGCTTTGTTATTCTATGGACAATATGGTCCTCTACCCTACAAGGCCAGAATAGGCCACAACATAGATGAAGATGAATACAGGTATCATGCATATCTTGCAAAACGTTGATAACTGACATTGTTGATCATTGGTTCATGCATTTCGGCTCAGTGACAATATATGTACCACTCAACGGCCCACTCATGAGAGTGTTAATTCGCTCTCTTTTGGGAACGTGACTAATTTTTGCAAAGTCCATTCATCTGTAACCAACCAAAAAAAGCTAAGCTACGCACATGAAGTTTGTTCCAAAATTGCTGCCACTTAAGATGCGTATCAATTTAACATTTGTTGTAATCGATCAATCAATCACCATTAGATTCATACACAAAAGCGTATGCGTAAACATGAATTGTTGTATCTAATATATTATATCGTTCGTAGGTTGAGGGATGAGAGAAAGATAGATGCTATGTCATCATCAAGAAGATATAAAAATCATGAACATATTCCTTAATCATATACCACATTATTATCAAGACGGATGGCTTGGGTTTTTTCCATTAATTAACAAGCTAGGAGGTATATACACATACATACGTAAAGAAGAATTTGTATTCGAATTACAAGTGAATTGAAGAGTTTGAGACAAAAAGTTGCAGTTAATATATCTTTAACTGTATATTAATTAGTTAAAACTTTTGGTCACAAGCTCTTTGTCTTCTTCATCATTTTGGTTGTTGAGCATTTGAATAATAGGTTTGGTATTAAAATATATTTCTAGACCTTGAAATTGAAAATTCACAATATAAGAAAAATAGTAAAATACTATACCGTTTAAACACTCTGATACTATTTACTTTCCATGACAGCTAAAAACTCTAGCAGCAATACATGCCTGAAGGAGATGGAGATAGGATGTAACAAGGTAACACCATATGTAATTTAAGGGCGAAGTCAGTGTAGGGTAAGAGGTTGGTGCTTGGCACCCATTGTGATTTTTTTTTTTTTTTTTTTTTTTTTTTTTTTTTTAATGAATTTTATGAGGTTGATGATGAGCCAAACTATATACTAAATGGTGCCAACTAAAACTAAAATTACCGCGAAAAAATAAAAACAACTTGGAATATATAGTGAAACCGCCGAACCCCACAAATGCACCTCTACCACCACTCTGGAAAAGGGAACTGTTGATCAATATGATTGTGTCATTTTTGTTATTGATCAATATTATTGTGTCATTCTCGTTATTAATCAATATTATCGATTGGCAATCACTAATTTAACATGGTACACAATAATATCGAAGGGGATCGATGCCTATGCACCATTGGTATTGGATTTGGTTTTGACCGAATATATTGTTGACGCATAACAATTGTGATAACAGAAACGTTACAAGGTTTAATAAAACCTTCACAAGAGAATAACTAAACATAAATCTATCTATATTATCTATAAAGAGAAAATAGTCAAAAAGTTAAAAAGTCAATAAGTGAAAAGTGAAAAACTTAAATTAATGTTTTTTTCTAAATTTCTCTTAATTAATGCATTTACCACTCCTTAATACTTTTAATTTGAAACTTTATCAAAACTTAAATGAAAACATAAAAACTTACATTACACGTTTAATTTTTTTCCTCAACTTAACTATCAGTGCCTTTAGATGATGTCAGCTCCCTTCACAATAAATCAATAATTATGCCACTGGATAAATTTCCATCTACATACCATTACCTTGTCTTAGTAGTCACCATAATGACTTCAAAAAATATGAAAATATAAAACATTCAAGTGATGTTATATTATTATATAAGATTATAAGCCAATCGAAGATAATAACTGAAAATATGGAAATATAAAATTGTTTTGTCAGCTTAAAAATAAATACACACGTATATAAAAACAAACTTTTAAATACTAGACGAGTACCCGTGCATATATGGAAACAAAATTTTATAGCGGCAAATAGTTATAGTGATATTTTTGCTACACAAAATATTACACAGTCCACTTAACCAAAATATCATTATAATTAAATGCCGCTATAAAATCTCGTTGCTATGCACGGGTACACGTCTAGTACTATTTATAAAGAGAAAATGGTCAAAGTGAAAAAGTGAAAAACTTAATCTTTGTCAAACTAAAAAATCCAGTCATCTATTCAAGGAAACTTATATTATTTTCGAAAAAATTTAAAAATTTAGTCATCTATCTTAGGAAACTTACATTATTTTCGGAAAGCATATGCAAAGCTATTAACATACTATTAATACACATCGAAAACCAGGTTGACCCGGGTCGCTGCAAACCCGGTGGGTTGACCGGTTTAATTTGACCATTTTTTTACCCAACCCGACGGGTTGACCAGTTTAATTTGACCCATTTTTTCAACCGGTACGGTTTCAACCGGTTGAACTATCCTGGTCGAAACGGGTTTTAAAACATTATGTTTAATCCTCAAATTTTCAAACTTTTATTATTTTAAGTTTATAACCCACAAACCTTTTTTTATCACTGAAACTATCTGCTGCTATAAAATCTCGTTGCTATACACAATTACTTGTCTATTTTATATTAATGACACAAGGAAATATAAAACATATATGTATAAGGAAAAATTACAAAGTTACCTTCTTCCGCTCCCTAATGACTCTGTTTAACCAAAAAAGGGAATTCCTAAATTATCCTTAAACAACTTTAAAATATTGGGTTTCGCTAATGAGAATCCTTAGAGCCTTCGTTAAGAAAATGGGTTTTATTAAAAAGACATCTATAAATCACTATAATTGTATGTCAATTCTGAAAAACATGAATACAATCCTTAAAATTTTGGATGCTCAACAAACAATTGATTCTAATTGAATGATTTTATTTCTTACATCAAATTGAAGTAAAAAATTTTCTTTTAACGATAGCTCTAAAGATTATCATTGGCAAAACCTTAAAATATTTTAAAAACTACAGTTCCAAAATAAACTACTTGGGTCTTCAAAACACCTCTTTGTCTGAAATCATTGTGTGTCACATAAATGTAAGGTGTGCCGCACATTTCTTTCATCCTCGTGTTCTAGTTGTTTTTACCCATTTTTCAAGTTTAAACATTTAATATATATACTTCATGCAAAACTCCTCTGTCTTGTCCTCGTCATATGTTTAGATTTAATTTTGGCTTTTCTCTACCTTAATCCTCTTTTTCCCACTTATGATAAAGTAGATGCTAATACACTTTGTCTCTCTTTTTTTCTTCATGGTTGCGTGGAAGGGGAGGGTGACATAGCAAATGAAAGATTGAGTTGAAAAGTAGTTACGTTCCAGCCCGACACCTATCATCCTTTTTAATAGATATTTTCCTTAGGATACTGCTCTCACTTTCATCTTGTAGTTAATTGGTACTTTTTTTTGACGTATATTAAGTTAATAAAGTATCTCTACTACATTATAAAAATATTTAAAATATTTAGGACTTTTTAAAATGAAAGTTTCGATTTTGTTATGAAATCATTGTAATCTAAGGAGAAAAAAAACCATAACTACCTATTGACTTTTAAACGTTTATAATAAATGTTATTTTTTTAGTAAAAAGGTTTTTACACCCGATAAATTTATTACTTCAAAAACCATTTTAAAATATATGATGTGTGTCTTACATCTCAACCTGTTAAATAGGCAGAAAACAAATGTATCATTTTTGCTTCAAACTATATCTATCATAAGAAAGACAAACCAAGCCTAAAGAACTACTATAAGGAAAACAACTATTAACTAGATTACATTTGACTCACAGCGATACCAAACATAACCTAGCATCTAATCTTCCCCCGAAGAGTGATATCGAACGCATCACAAAATGCAAGTTCTCATTAGGTCCGATACCACATCATCATATTTGTCATACAAGTCATACTCATCAAGTTCACGTAGATTAGGGTCATTAGTTCCGCCACCATGTCGCTTAAATGAAGAGGCCATAAACTTAGCAGTCTCATTATCATACTCTTCAACCTCACTATCTGAATTACCATCATGCAAATCCATTGAAGTACTAGGCATAGAACCCAATTTCATAGTCACCCATTTATTATTGTTAACATCCTCTACACAATTAGGCTTTGGCCCATATTCTTCAAAATTATTCTCCTCCTTTTCGCTATTGGTGCTGAAATGGCCCACATCCTTAACATCCTCCACATCACCCATTGTCACAACTCACCATTTTAGGTCATTTCCGGTCATTTCTCGAACTTTGGAAAAATACTATTCACCAAACACTATTCATCAAAATACTATTTATCAGTTTACTATTCATCATTTTTTGAGTCAGTTTGACATTCCGAGAAGCATTCAGAAATTTTACTATTCACAGAACACTATTCATTCTGGAAGAAATTTCATCATTCACATGCATTATTCATTTCATCGTAAATTTAGTTTACGAGTATTAAAATTCGCGTAACCGTATGGGTTTAGGTGCGAATTCATTTCATTATCAGTAAGGACACTGCATACGGACTAGAGACAGTCTGCATATCATCAGTAGGTCATTTACATGTTATACCACTCTTAGGATTTTCAAATTTATATATTTGATACATTTAACGTTTTCTTTATAAGTATTTATAATAAACGTTAACACCTGGTTTATACACGACGAATATATCTAAATATTCTCACAATGGTCCCGACATATTTTTATATCCATTTTATCATCATAAAAGTTATAACATTCATTTACCCAGTATTTTGGAATTTTACGTTTTCCAGTTCAGCGTTTTACGCGAATTACGCGTTTTTAACCCGCGTTTCAAGTTTTAACAACGTTCAAACAACCCGATGCAACTTACCATTCATTTTTATTTTATTATGGAGTATTTTGACAAGTTTAGTCATTCTTTCAAGTTTCATATTTTTACGATGCCCGAATTTACGTTTCGCGGTTTAAAACTTTACGTTTTGTGATTAACAGAACCAAAACCGACTCCGTGAACTAGATTACCAAGCTTCCCACACACATTTAACTAACATGTGCAGCCCCCCCCCCCCCCTCATTAGTCTTCAAATTGACCATATAATTACATGTGCTCATATTATACTATATAACTTATAACTAGTATTTACAAAAACCACTAAAACATAACTTACATAATTTTCTAGAATCATAAAAGCTCATCTCATCTCTTCCATCTTCATAAGCCACGACCCAAATAAGATCCAAAACCATAATCCAAGATCAAGTGATCATTTTCCAAAAGTTAAAGCATCAAAGTTGTTCATTTCATCATCCTAATCAAGAATCATAACACAAAAACATAAGTAATCCAAGGTTTCTCATCATCTCACCACCTATTATTTCAAAGTGAGTATTCAAATTTATTTTCATGTTTTCATCTAATTAACACTTATATCTCATGGTATTCAAGCTTAATTTCATGCACAAACTAGCTATACCACTTTATTTTTGTAGACTTTTTGATCATACAAACCCTAGATTTTGATTTAGGTACTCTTTTGTTAAATTAACATGATTAGTAGTGATTAGGAACCCATGGCACCCTAAGAAGGTGTATGGTAGGATTAGTATAGTTTTGTGAAGTTTGCAAGAGTTTTGGTTGAGGTTGAAACTAGTTTTTAGCATGAAAAATGGGTTTGTAACAAGTATATAAACATTCTGTCCCATTTTGGTAAATTCTGGAAAATCAGTAAACATAAAGGAAACTTTGGCAAAATTTTTAGAAAATACTTTCAAAAACGAATCCGTAGGCGAAAGAACGGATTAAAAAGAGTTTATAACGAAGAAGTTATGATTTTTGCAAGTTTATTGACGAAAACTATTTTCCGGAAAAATACATGCTGTTGGACGTTTTTTGTCGGACAAAAAGAGGCTTTAGACGTAACCCGGAGGAGCCAAGCTTTCCAAAATATATTACTACATACTAAGACGTAACCGTGGATATAAAGAACAAGTAAAACGGGCTTATAACGACAAAGATATTCACGTTTCAATATCGGCAAAAATCCTCTATAATTGGTAGCTTTTAGAAATAATAATAATACTACGTACTAAATTCTAGATTTTCTAGAAATATTAACCAAGTACCCAATTTCATAACTAATGATGTATTAGTGATTACAAGTATATTTTCATTACTACAAGGCGTTATTTCAAGGATTTCAAACCGAGGATTTCAACACAAACATTGGTACATACGATATATATATATATATATATATATATATATATATATATATATATATATATATATATATATATATATATATATATATATATATATATATATATATATATATTGCAACTAGTTTTATTTTTCTAATAGCCATATTTTTCCTAAGTCTTGGAATATATATTTTTGATAACAACAAGTGTTTTTCAAAGAGTAGAGTGGTATAGGAAACATGTGCATGGACATTCATAACATCATTTGGTGATCTAAAGTAGATCGTTCATCATTCACATTAGGTTGCGGCTAGTGTGCGCGCCTTGTTTTTTTAGCTCATTACATGCTCATGGTTGTTCATTTCACATCATCACAGTATCATCAACTAGAGGTGAGTTTTCATAGCCCCGTTTTCAATTCAACATTTTTGATTGTTTTCAAATCCCACGGGGGAATACATTGCATCAATCATTTTAGTACGAGCCCAAGTACCAAAACATATATACATTGCTTAAGTTGCCTTACCATTCAGTTAAAGTCCCCTGTTTATCATGAACCGTTAATTTGCTGGTAAGCGAGAGTGAGTGGATAGATCTATCGAGGGTGACGCCTCCATCCGTGGTAGTGATTACCAACCGTAAGCGGATGCATTTCATGTCTTTTACAGTTACGAGTGTTCTGGTAAAACATTCGGGAGGGGCATACATCAGTCATAGCTTCGGGGTCATGAGCTTAAGGTCTATTGTACAATTTTCATGAGATTTATATCTTGCACTTTTACTTGTGGTGGCCGTACATCATTACATTTTACAAACCTGTGGAATTCACCAACATTCGTGTTGACATTTTTAGCAATGTATTTCAGGTTATTAAGGTAGCTCATGTGACATGCATTTGGACCTTTATGGAGTCGCGGAGTCGACGCGTCTCATCATTATTTCATGCACTTATGTAAACGTTTGATCTAGTAGGCCTTGTTTTCATAAACTTGCAACATATTTTGGGGACCTCATTTTGTAAACTCTGGATTATTTCAATGATCAAATGCAGTATTTTCCAAACGACACTTTAGGCCGTTCAATGTAACTGTAACTGTGGTGCTATGACAGACACCCCCAGGTATTCCATTCCGCTGCAAGTCAGGTAAATTGGGGGTGTGACAGATTGGCATCAGAGCTAAGGTTATAGCGAACTAGGATGTATCTTGGACCCTAGACTATAACCGCATCATCATAGCATCTCATCATTTCATCATAAGTGCATAATCATGATACATGTTGTTTCATGCATACCCTGTGCGAGTTATTTATACTTATATATATATATATATATATATATATATATATATATATATATATATATATATATATATATATATATATATATATATATATCATTTTATTGACCTGGTTCACAAGTGACATGTCTTCAGATACTCACCCTGACATCCTTTTATCGGATTCCGACATTGAAGATGCCTTGTCATCTTCCACTACCATTATACCACCAGTTGCACTTACACCACCATTAGCACTATTGATTGCCATAGGAACAGGGTTTTCCTATCATTCAGCCCATACATAGAATGCCTTTTGGTAGAGTATTCATACTTAATCTTAATGGACATATTAGATTGCTTATTTCAAGGAAGATAGTGTTTTCTTTCCTTCACTAGTAGAGCACTCACTACTCAGGTACTACCACCACCGTCAGCTACTTATTACACTATTGGTCGTCCCACAGTGCGTACTTTAGTTTTACCTCTTAGATGTCGCGAGGTAGCACGAAAGAGGGTAGTATTCCATTCACTAGTACCATCATTGTCGTTTTCCTTTTCCATTCCCACTTGCCATGAACTAGATAACATCTAGTAGATAATATCAATATCACGGACTCAACAGGAACATCCGCAGATTCTTCAGGAATGGTTCAGAACCTACATTATCTAAGATTTGATCGATGCACAACTTCAGACACCACTTCAGGACTATCTCGACCTCATGATGCCACAAACCTAATTTCACACAGAGGGACACCAGGAAGTCCCTAGACCAGACTTATATCCTCACTAGCTTTTACTATTATCCTAGCCACAGAAGGTGTGGGACATAGTCTAAAGAACTTGTTGTCTTTTGATTGTTGTACAAACAAATATATCAAGTGTGACTCTACTATGTAAGAAATGGTTGTGCTATTTGTGATATCGGTTCACGTAGACCGAAATTTTCATGTATTATATTCATGTGTTGTGAATATGATGACATTGATTAACTATATATCCTCATGGTCTCTTATGATTTGATGAAGAGAGATTTAAGCAAACCACTCCAAGCATGATGCAAGTTGTTGTTGGACAAGTCATTGCCAAGAACATAGCCACCGCCCTCACTAAGGAACTTACTCACGTGGAATTTATGGGGTGCAATCCTCCCTCCTTTAGCGGAACTAGAAACACAAAGGAATTTCTCAAATGGTTCGAAGAAATAGAAACAATATTTCAATGTGGCGACTGTCGTAAGGAAGACAAGGTTAAGTTCGCCACATGCACTTTTCAGGATCATGCCCAGGAATGGTGGACCAAACATATTAAGATGGTGGGAGTTGATGCTGCCTACTCATACTCTTGGGAGAAACTAAGAAGGATGATGAGTATAACATTTTGTGTAGGAAATGAATTACGAGCAAAAGAACAGGAAACACTAAACTTTACCATGGTAGGAAATGATGTTGATGAGTACACTACTCATTTTCATGAATTAACACGACTAGGTTCTGCAATGGATGAACTGGAAAGCAAGAAACTTGAAAGGTACATCGGGGGACTCTCCCATGAAATTCGTATGTTGGTCATCGCATGGGAACCCGATACCATGTCTGAAGCTATCAAAATGGCAATCGAAGCAAAAGAACTCATAGTTCACGCCAAGAAATCAGGAAATAATAGTGACAATAAAAGGAAGTGGAACAACAATCTAGGTTGCAATGCTGCTCAACAATCACCCAAAGGACAAGAAATGAATAGAGCCTTTGTTGCAGAACCGTACACAAAGAGAAGGTATATTGGAAAGTTACCTTACTGCAACCTGTGTAATCAACATCACCGAGGTCATTGCAGTAAAATGTGTGGAGTGTGCAAGAAGCGGGGTCATTGGACTGAACACTGTAGGAAACTCACAAATCAGAAGACCTCAGGGAGTTGCTTCAAATGTGGAAACTTAGGGTATTTCAAGAATGACTGCCCGGAGTTAAGGAACAAGGAAAAATCAGGAACTTGGAATCAAGACTGAATTGCTTGAGGAATAGCGTGAGCTATTGAAAGAGAACCGCCAGGATATTAACAACATCAAGGATAACAACAATGCTTCAGCAGGAGGAGCCTTGTTTCAATATATAAACCGTAGTTCGAGCCCTTTAGGGTTGTATCTTTCCTTTTGTACTCACCGTTGGTACGATGACATAACCTAGTTGTATTAAGCACTTTCCTATCCAATGTAGTATCTATCCTTTGTTTCCTCTGTGATAATCATAACCATCGTTTACTCCATTTTCTATCCCAATTGCTAAAACTTCAATCGTTTCGCAACATTTTATCATTGTCTTATTAGGGATTAGGTTGATTTCATTTTTGACGAATTAGTAGACTATTACCATTCGACAAGATTCACCCACGTATCCAATACACCATTCAAGCTATTTTACTATCATATGGGGAAATTGTTTTACAGAAAAATTTCTGAAGTAAGCTATTTTATTACCATCCTATAAATTGATTTTTCTGTCATTACACCAAGTATTTACTATTATTACGCGAGGCAATTTTCATGTTATTTGAAAGAAAACATCAGGATACCATTTTAATAACAATGCGTTGAACACCATCTAAAACTTTTGAGAAAAGTTATGATATTTTGACAAAAATCTAACATCGCATCATTAGTCCTCAATTGTACATAGCCTGATCACCTATGTAAAATTCAGGAAGGATTATGCCATGAAGGAAATAATTACCTTTTCAAAGGATTGTTAATAACAATCTTCATTTAAAAGTTTTGTAAACAAAAGAACTCTTCCATAAACATCCCTTTTGCCGAACTATCCCTGGATACTTACCCCACCTGTCACTTACTTTGCCATTAAGTTGGATTTTCCCATTGACTTCCCTAAGAGAGACTTTCCATATCAATTACATGCAGGATTCCTCTATACAATAGAAGCAGCGAAAGGATTACAGAACTACTAAACAGGACTAGAAGTATATAGTGAGAGAATTCATAACTCAACAACAATCCTAAGATACTGTGAGACCATCCGAATCACCATCTCTGACTTAGTTGTCAAATTCTATCATTTAAAGGTACTAGCTAGACTGAGCTACAGGATTGAACTCAATCTAGATGTCCGCAGGACAACATAATAGAAATAAACCAAGCTTCTAATTGAGACTGTAGAGTATTTCATTTAAACATGGCCTCATCCATACATAAACTTTCCTGCAGTAAGTTTTCACAAAGAACAATTGTTTGAATCAAGAAGATCGATGTAGATTCCCCTAAGGCATTATGTCTCTAGATATTTCAGATAACCTCACCTTCATACAAAGCAAGGGATCAAACCAGAACATATCTCCTCATCTACATGGGAAAACAGAATAGACATTCATCGACACAACATCAAGTGATACCTTTGTCTTGCCAATTACAACGATAAAATATTTCAGGACTTAAGTTAGTCTAAATACCTATGCTTGTAGTTATGCCTGATAACCACCAATAGGCATTATTCAACCTCAGGAACTAAGTGTTAGACATCTATGCATGTAAGCGAACATTTCCCATTCTACCATTTTATCCTTGTTAGTGTTTTCACTTTTAAATAAAGTTGATGCGTTTACATAAATCACATACCTTGTGGAAAAATGATTTCTGAAATTCCTATTTTGAACAAGTACGATCCTTTTTGGTCAATCTTTAGCAACACTATTGTACAATGAGAAATATACATAGACATCAAACTTTGGTAAGCAGTTTTAATCACAACATGTTTGAAAACATTTTTTCTATTTCATAACTACTGAAATTTTGAATCATCAGGAAAAATATCACTTAGTAAATCATTTGTTCCATTTTCTAAATTCGTTTATTCAGAAAAAGATTTCAACTAAAACTCACAATCGCGAGACAAAACTTCCAGAACCACTTTCCCTACAACATCGCTTATGCATTTAGGATTTGTGACTGGACAATAAAGAATATTTGGAATATGTGATGAAGGAATTAGGAGGAACATCACAAATTAATCACGAACTTCAGTAGTGGAGACCAAACCCAATAGACAAAGAAAAACATATGTCTTACCATCTGTTGGAACAAAACACAAGGAATCAAATTGTTACCTATATTCTATCCCTTTCAGATAACGCCAAGTTCGAAGGACCGAATGTTGTGGAATTAGTCACAAAGGTTTATTGTACCCATTTCAGTTATTCCTATTAAGGAAACCGAATTCACCGTGGACTTCAAGCAATCATTTCAGAATTTCCTTCAGAAACCCATTTAGATGTGAACATCACCTATCGTCCTCAAACCGATGGTCAAAGCGAGAGAACAATTCAAACATAGGAAAGTATGCTCAGAGCATGAGTGATTGACCTTAGAAATGGTTAGACTAACTAGTTATCATAAGTCAAATTCATCTACAACAATAGTTATCACACCAACAGCGAGAAACTGGCAGAAGTTAGGTTGGTACATAACACACATCATTTGGATTGGATATCCTGAACAACAAACCATCCAGATTCAAGTGGGAGAACAAACTAAGTTAAAAGTATTGCCTTGGATTGGCATGATACAAATTGGATAACAAGAGAGGTTGAACCTTTAGCATATTGGAACATTTAAGATTCATTTTAGAATCGACCAACTAGCGTACAAACTTGAGTTTTGGCAGAATTCAGCAGTTTATATTACCAGTATCACATTTAAAACATTAAGAAGCGCAGACCATCTATTGATGGGCCAAACTTGGAAAAAGCTCAACTCACTAGTCTAGTAGGCATTCATGAGATAACCAGAAATTTCCTACAAGTCAGGAATCAGTTACAAGATCAATAAGTTGTAAACCATTAAAACTTCAAGTTGGTAGACAGAGTTATGTTGAAAGTTCTGCCTAGGAAAGGCATGTTATCATTCATAAAACTTGGAAAGTTAAACCCGATATACACTGGACCATGTAATATTTCAGACAGAATAGGCCTAGTGGCCTTCAGACTTGAGCCTTGTTAGAGAATAACAGCAACATGATTACACAACCATGTATTATCATTTTTTTAGATTAGTCACTCATAATTCCATTTGGAAAGGAATCCAACCCAAAGTCAAACATAAACATTGCAGGAGAACAAGTAGAAATCATGGATCGAGAGGTCAAACAGTTGAAGCAGAGTCGAATTCCTATCGTTAGAGTTCGCTGGAATTCTCGTATATCATCACCTTTTCACCTATATGTTTTCAGAAACCAACATAAACTGAACTTCGGGGCGAAGTTCCCTTTTAGAGGGGAAGACTGTCACAACACACCATTTCAGGTCATTTCCGGTCATTTCCCGAACTTTGAAAAAACACTATTCACCAAACACTATTCATCAAAACACTATTCATCAGTTTACTATTCATCATTTTTTGTGTCAGTTTGACATTCCGAGAAGCATTCAGAAATTTTACTATTCACAAAACACTATTCATTCCGGAAGAAATTTCATCATTCACGTGCATTATTCATTTCATCGTAAATTTAGTTTACGGGTATTAAAATTCGCGTAACCGTATGGGTTTAGGTGCGAATTCATTTCATTATCAGTAAGGACACTGCATACGGACTAGAGACAGTCTGCATATCATCAGTAGGTCATTTATATGTTATACCACTCTTAGGATTTTTAAATTTATATATTTGATACATTTAACGTTTTCTTTATAAGTATTTATAATAAACGTTAACACCTGGTTTATACACGACGAATATATCTAAATATTCCCACAATGGTCCCGACATATTTTTATATCCATTTTATCATCATAAAAGTTATAACATTCATTTACCCAGTATTTTGGAATTTTACGTTTTCCAGTTCAGCGTTTTACACGAATTACGCGTTTTTAACCCACGTTTCCAGTTTTAACAACGTTCAAGCAACCCGATGGAACTTACCATTCATTTTTATTTTATTATGGAGTATTTTGACAAGTTTAGTCATTCTTTCAAGTTTCATATTTTTACGATGCCCGAATTTACGTTTCGCAGTTTAAAACTTTACGTTTTGTGATTAACGGAACCAAAACCGACTCCGTAAACTAGATTACCAAGCTTCCCACACACATTTAACTAACATGTGCAGCCCCTCCCCCCCCCCCCCCCTCATTAGTCTTCAAATTGACCATATAATTACATGTGCTCATATTATACTATATAACTTATAACTAGTATTTACAAAAACCACTAAAACATAACTTACATAATTTTCTAGAATCATAAAAGCTCATCTCATCTCTTCCATCTTCATAAGCCACGACCCAAATAAGATCCAAAACCATAATCCAAGATCAAGTGATCATTTTCCAAAAGTTAAAGCATCAAAGTTGTTCATTTCATCATCCTAATCAAGAATCATAACACAAAAACATAAGTAATCCAAGGTTTCTCATCATCTCACCACCTATTATTTCAAAGTGAGTATTCAAATTTATTTTCATGTTTTCATCTAATTAACACTTATATCTCATGGTATTCAAGCTTAATTTCATGCACAAACTAGCTATACCACTTTATTTTTGTAGACTTTTTGATCATACAAACCCTAGATTTTGATTTAGGTACTCTTTTGTTAAATTAACATGATTAGTAGTGATTAGGAACCCATGGCACCCTAAGAAGGTGTATGGTAGGATTAGTATAGTTTTGTGAAGTTTGCAAGAGTTTTGGTTGAGGTTGAAACTAGTTTTTAGCATGAAAAATGGGTTTGTAACAAGTATATAAACATTCTGTCCCATTTTGGTAAATTCTGGAAAATCAGTAAACATAAAGGAAACTTTGGCAAAATTTTTAGAAAATACTTTCAAAAACGAATCCGTAGGTGAAAGAACGGATTAAAAAGAGTTTATAACGAAGAAATTATGATTTTTGCAAGTTTATTGACGAAAACTATTTTCCGGAAAAATACATGCTGTTGGACGTTTTTCGTCGGACAAAAAGAGGCTTTAGACGTAACCCGGAGGAGCCAAGCTTTCCAAAATATATTACTACATACTAAGACGTAACCGTGGATATAAAGAACAAGTAAAACGGGCTTATAACGACAAAGATATTCACGTTTTAATATCGGCAAAAATCCTTTATAATTGGTAGCTTTTAGAAATAATAATAATACTACGTACTAAATTCTAGATTTTCTAGAAATATTAACCAAGTACCCAATTTCATAACTAATGATGTATTAGTGATTACAAGTATATTTTCATTACTACAAGGCGTTATTTCAAGGATTTCAAACCGAGGATTTCAACACAAACATTGGTACATACGATATATATATATATATATATATATATATATATATATATATATATATATATATATATATATATTGCAACTAGTTTTATTTTTCTAATAGCCATATTTTTCCTAAGTCTTGGAATATATATTTTTGATAACAACAAGTGTTTTTCAAAGAGTAGAGTGGTATAGGAAACATGTGCATGGACATTCATAACATCATTTGGTGATCTAAAGTAGATCGTTCATCATTCACATTAGGTTGCGGCTAGTGTGCGCACCTTGTTTTTTTAGCTCATTACATGCTCATGGTTGTTCATTTCACATCATCACAGTATCATCAGCTAGAGGTGAGTTTTCATAGCCCCGTTTTCAATTCAACATTTTTGATTGTTTTCAAATCCCACGGGAGAATACATTGCATCAATCATTTTAGTACGAGCCCAAGTACCAAAACATATGTACATTGCTTAAGTTGCCTTACCATTCAGTTAAAGTCCCCTATTTATCATGAACCGTTAATTTTCCTGTAAGCGAGAGTGAGTGGATAGATCTATCGAGGATGACGCCTCCATCCGTGGTAGTGATTACCAACCGTAAGCGGATGCATTTCATGTCTTTTACAGTTACGAGTGTTCTGGTAAAACATTCGGGAGGGGCATACATCAGTCATAGCTTCGGGGTCATGAGCTTAAGGTCTATTGTACAATTTTCATGAGATTTATATCTTGCACTTTTACTTGTGGTGGCCGTACATCATTACATTTTACAAACCTGTGGAATTCACCAACATTCGTGTTGACATATTTAGCAATGTATTTCAGGTTATTAAGGTAGCTCATGCGACATGCATTTGGACCTTTATGGAGTCGCGGAGTCGACGCGTCTCATCATTATTTCATGCACTTATGTAAACGTTTGATCTAGTAGGCCTTGTTTTCATAAACTTGCAACACATTTTGGGGACCTCATTTTGTAAACTCTGGATTATTTCAATGATCAAATGCAGTATTTTCCAAATGACACTTTAGGTCGTTCAATGTAACTGTAACTGTGGTGCTATGACAGACACCCCCAGGTATTCCATTCCGCTGCAAGTCAGGTAAATTGGGGGTGTGACACCCATACTACCTAAAGCATCAAAAGAATTTGAAGTAATACTGTTAATGACCTATGTAGCACACGGAAACCTCAACTTTAGCTATCTAGAATCCGTCTTCATGTCATTCTTTGGTTGAACTGACTTGTAAAAAAGTGCGACATCGAACTAATACGAACACCACAAACCGCTTGCCTAGGTGACTTTTTATTCTTCAACACATCCGAGACAATTTTATTTGGGCATTGGTCCAAGACTTTGCCAAAAACCTTGTAATTTCAACATCTTGGTTGTTTCCACTCGTACTCAAATTTGAATAGTATTCAAATTATACCCATCACCCTCTATTTTCGGGAATGCCTCCACAATAGTATCTTTGAACTCCACATCAATCCGTAACTCAATCATAGCTCTCATGTAACTAGACCTAACCTATGACTTCGTACACATAGCTATAGTAGTATAGGTGTTTAACATCAATAGTATTCTTAAAACACCCATAAAATGAAAAATACATGTTATTATACAGATTGTACAAACTAATAAACACGCAAAGCTTCATACAATTTATATGCAAACAAGTTGATGGTACATATAGTTTTAAATCCGGACAGAATCGGACCAACAGATTCAACAGGTTTATCCTGGAACCGGAGTCACCATTGGTTCAGCTCGCTAATCAAAGTCGTCCAAAAATGTACCAGATAAGACCGTCGGAACCGGTAAAAACGGGTGAACCAGGTCGTCCAAAGATCATTTTTTTTAGTACCTGAAATTTAATCACAGGGTACCCGCTATCGCAACGCGCAATACCCTACTATCTTAATTCATTACATATTTAATCTAGGTTGTATAATATAAATTGAAAATGAAAAATACCACGTGCTTTGTAGAAACTAATCAATTACTCCCTCCGTCCCATAATAATTGTCCATTTTGAATTTTTTGAGTCTTCTTTATTCAACTTTGACTATAAGTATTTTTATTTGTGTAATATAATAGTTGATGAAAAATATATGAATAGATTGAGTTTTAAATATATTTTCATTTGATATAATTTTCATCAAGTATTATACAACGCAAATAGAAATATTAATGGTCAAAGTTGATCAAGAAAGACTCAAAAAAGTAAAAGTGGACAATTATTATGGGACGGAGGTAGTACTATACAACTTGAAGGTTGTTTATTGAGATATGTGAAATTACATGGAGTGATATCTTTTGTCGTACATAGAAAGTGTCAAATTGTATAATTTCCCATAATCATGATAGTGTTCCAATAAAATATAAATACAAGTATAATGATTAAAAGCGCTTAGCCCAATATTAACTATACAAGACACTATAAATAATCCACTAACAGCCCTCCGCAGTTTGAGCGAGAGGATAATGGATGCTAAAACTGGTGCGAACTCATCAAACAGGGCAGAAGGAAGACCCTTGATAAAAATATCGGCATACTAATAACGTGAGGGAACAATTAAAACGTGAAATTGCTCCGTGGCAACCTTATCTCGAACAAAATGGATGTCAATCTCTATATGCTTTATGTGTTGATGTTGCATGGGATTAGAAGATAATAGACGACACTAACATTGTTACAATAAAAAAATAGTAGCATAGTGCAACGGAGAGTGAATTCTGGAAAAAAAAGGTTCTGTAACCAAGAAGTCTCAGCCATTGCATTGGCAACACCGTGATACTCAGCCTTGGCACTAGAACGAGACAAGGTATACTGTAGTTTAGAAGTCCAGACATTAAATTGTTGCCAAGGAAAACACAACAACCTAAAGCAGCACGACGAGTGGTGAGGCAGACTGCCCAATCAACATCTGAATAAGAAACCAAGGATGAAGTTGATGAAGAATAAAGCTTAATACCATTATCTAAAGTACCCACGAACGTATCGTAAAATCCACTTAACATTAGCAAGGTGAGACTCTTAAGGGTCATGCATAAATAGACAAACCTTCAGTTCAGAATTTGAATTAGTCTATTTTATTAGAAGAAATCTAGAAAAGGCCCCAATTAAAAATTGGTCACATAGCATACATAAATTAGTATATTTATGTTACGTTATTTCGTATACTCACTAAGTCGTATGACTTACTTTTGATAGTTTCTCCTTTAGTAGGTTAATGATAAGAATTGGGACTTTCGGGTGAGGAAAGGTATAAGGAAATGGTAATGCTCGCGGAGAACTAGGTGGCGAGCATCTCAACCTTACTCTTATACATGCTTGTTTACGCCCCAAGAATAATGTCTTTAATGCTTTCCAGAACTTGAGTGTCCATTTCTATAACGAGTTTTAGAGTCATTGTAATGTATTTTGCAAGTTAGAAGTTTAAAAAGGGTGTTTAAGTGATGAGTGGGAATCGCACCAGGCTTTACCTCTCAAGGGATCTCGAGAAGCTTACAACCCCCATCAGGCAGTGTACCTGATCGTTGTAGTATAGTATAGTGACAAGTACCGGGGGATTGATCGTTCAGCTTAGGAATAGTGTCGCTAGGATTAGAAAACCTAAATACTAGCTCTAAAGGTGAGGGATGATTATTTTTGTATTTTATATTTTTTTACAAAGCAATTAAAAATCTCGGGTTTGAAGGATTTGGGCGGAATTAGTTGCTAATCAACTAACCCAATACTAAAGATGCAATCAAAATAAAATACTAGAAATGAAAATAAACTAAATTATACTAAAGTTGTGAGCAATAAGTGGAGAAAATGTGTTTACTTAGATTTCACTACTCCCTAGACATCTTTTACACGTTAATTACTTGTTATAATTGCATGGATGACGGATCGTATTCCTTAATACCATTCATGGGGTGGCACACTTAACTCCCCAATTCTATGAGCTCTTATCTCCTCCTATACCATGCCCAGCACAACCATAGAGATTATAAACAGTGGCTCATGCATTAAATACAACCAATAAAGACCTAGTGCGCGTCGGTTCATGTTTCTTAAGACGTTCAAGCATGTTACCAATTAGAGATCTGCCAGTTTTCTTAAGCCTAACATATAAATCATTCATCCAAGACAAGTATAAACAAGTAATCAACACATAATTAACATCTAGGTTTCATTAGATCCAAGCAAACACAAGATAGATCTAGCCTAGCATGATGGAATTAAGACAAGAACAAGATATAGACAACCAACACATAGACATATTGATTGAATTAAAAGAACACTTATCTCAATTACACATGAAAGGTATCAAGGGCTTGGAACCCTTGAAAAACCTGTAAAATTCGCACCAAGTTCGTACTTAGGGTTTCTCCAAAACTTCTCTCTTTTTAATGTGAAAATTAGAAAACTATATATAGGAAAAGGGGTCTGACGGCATCAAGAATAAACTTGTGACACCGTCACCTCGCCGCCAAAACTCTTCTCGGACTGCCTTGATCTACATTTGACGCCGTCATGTGATAATCATTTTCAGGCCGTCATGACTTTTACTCTTGACGCCCTACTTCGTGACGCCGTCAAATCTTTACTGGATCGTCATGGAATTTTGCTCTTGACGCCGTTAGGAAGTTACTCTTGACGCCGTCACCTATTGTTCCCAGCATGGAAAATTAAGACTTTGGCGTTTTCTTCACTTTTATGCTCCAAAAACGTCTGAATTGCTTCATTTTCCAGATTTCACTCCCAAAATACCTAAAATCATAAAATGAACGATTTAGGGCAATATTTGATCAAATAAATTCAATTCCGGGCTTAAATGACCCCCTAAAAGTGGATCATTTTTTGCCTCATCATATACCCTTACACTTGAGATTTGCTTGTCCTCAAGCAAATGCACTTTTAATTTAGTCAAAATATAAGTTAGGGGTCATTTAACACTAATATAAAAGTAATTACAACAAATAATCGTTCCACTAAAGACCAATAGACAAGCACGGAGGTCATACACAAGCACCTCACAAATAGTGTTTAGATACTCACATCTCTCGGGTTTAATAAAGTGTAAATTACAATATGGAAACGGAAGATATCTCTCACTACCTGTCATAGCAAAATAGATTACCATAGGCTTGGGAAAGGATCAAACCTCCACCACATGGCGTAAGCACCTAGGATAAACTATCAAAGAGGTCTTTTAAAGGGTTGTAACGTTAGGTGTAGGGATATGAAATACACGGTTTTGTTAGATAAATGAAGTTTTTACTGGTGGCGAGTTAACAATCTTAGTCAATTACATGTACAATGTGGCGTTGCTAAGCCACGACTAGACTCGACTTAAGCTAATAAATGAAAAATAACAAAAACATAAAATGAACATAGAATGAAAAGGGATGGTAGTCCGTATGTTTTTTTCTCTTTTTCCTTTTTCTAATTTTTGATTTCTTTTTCTTGATTTTTCTTGTTTTTTCGATTTTATTTTTTATTTACTTATTTATTTTTTTTGCATACACTCTTACCCTACCATCCGAAATAATACATCATAGGGAATGAATATTCCCCTTACACTTGAATTTTTACATACTTTACATCAAACTAATCTAATGACTCGAATTAAGAAAATCAAAACACTTTGAGCACTTTTAAGATTAACGTACATATGGGAGTAATATATGATGTTCTTCCCCATTACTCCATAAAATAAGTACTTTACCCATGAGTCCCAATCGTCCCAAAAACAATATGTACAAGGATATGACTCGACTTAGCAACCATGTAATCAATTAGACAGTTAACTTAGGGTTTAACAAATAACAATAATGCACTAAAAATGAGCGCATACACGGAAAGCTAAGGCGATTTGGTTGTACATTTACGTGGGGTGTAACAAATTATTCCTTTAAGTAAAATGCTTAAAGTTAGAAACGAAAAGATAGGCTCGGAGGGGTGTACTAAGGGTTTCGTGTACTAAAAATGAGTACAACGCTAAGGGTGTGGGAAAAATTAGTTGACTTAACTAGCCTAGTAATATGACTTAAATGGTCAAGTAATTATAATACGGGTTTAACACAAGGGTGATCCTAATGCCTCTTATCATGTAGTAAATCCTACCACACGAATGTAGTCTCACTAGCGGTCTCGGGATGTATCACTAACGCAAGTTGTAGAATCTAAATGCTACCGGTACACTCATAAGCACTAATAGTAAATGCTTTTCCTATCATACAATCTCCTATCCATGAGACGCTTGCTATGGCTAAAGTTTCACTCCTAAATGTTGTAAAAAAATTTAAATTTGGCGCTAAAATTGCACTAACAAGTATTTCTCATAGTTTTATTACACATCTACCATTAAACAAAACAAACTCAAGCGAAAGTGCATATGTAAGGTATCATCTTTTTATCCTCCCCTTACACTTAAGATGAGCATTGTCCCCAATGTTCAAGTAAAGAATGTAAAAGTGAAAAAGTAAAGAGAATGAAATCAAATACTTCCCTGATTCGCTCGGTATGGATAATAAGGTGACCAGGTTAAATCTTCCTCCAAGAAAATGAACAATCAAAGCTTCCCTTCCAGAATATAAATCATCTTCTTGTCATACATAACCTGTAAAACCTGATAGAATAGACAAGACAACCTCGCGTAAAATCGGCGGCATCCTATATAAGTTACTAAACCCTAGAAAACAAGATAAGATATAATGCTTGTGGAATGAAGTTTGCAGATCTCCTGGAGATTATAAAACTTAATAATTCACAAAAACCATAAGACTCCGTTAGAAAAACAAAACCGGTAAAATTTCCAGATTTTTACACGTGACGCCGTCAAGAGTTAACTCTTGACGCCGTTAGAAGTGACCTGCAGAAATTCTTATGTTAAGTTTCCGGAAAATTTCTGGAAAAACTTGGTCCTACTTCCTGGAAAATCCTGCAAAACTTCATTATGACTCAATACAAGCATTTGACTCTAACAAATACGAATATACATGTTCATTTAATATTGTGGAGAATCATGATCGGTTTGTTTCTTGAAAACATATTTGGGGTTTCCCCTTACACTTATCTTTTGCAAAAATACCTTTAGGTGGAATTAAGACTAGGCCAAAACAACAAAGTAAAGTATTTCCACTATTTAGTTTAGAAACATGATCTACCAACAATAAAAATTAAGCATGCATATGGAAGCAAATAACAAACAAACAAACTAAAATCACACAAAACATGGGTTGCCTCCCAAGAAGCGCTTTTCTTTATTTACGAGTCTTGTAGCTAGACTCAAGGTCATGGGTTACTACGTGACCTCGTCATTGGTTCCACTCTCTAGGTCGTCTTCTAAACCAGTTTTGTACTCCGGACCTAGTTGCAAGCATTCTTTGTAGAAACCAAGCATTCTGTTCTTTACATACTCTACTCCTCTACGTCTATCCTCCTCATTCCTATAATAAGCCGCTTGCTTGTGTTCCTTTTCGATATTAGAGAGAAGGCAGTATTACTCAATTTTGTAGGGCATTTGATAGGCAACTTCATCATTTTCTTCCTTGAATCTAACTATCCCTAAAGTCGGATCATAACTCATCCTAGTGGCCTCAACAAATGATTTTCCAAATATTATTTGGCTTAGGCAAGCATCTATCACCGGACGAGTGTCCTCAACTATCATAAAATCGATCTCATAGGTGAGTTTCCCTATAATTACATGCAGTCCCTTCACTCTTCCTGCAAAATTACTTATCAGATTCTTATCGGGCATCATCCTAAAATCAAGTTACTTCTTCATCACCCAATTGTAATAAGTCCTAGTCATGATGTTCACGGGGGATCTAGGGTCGATGTAAGCTTTCCATATATGCATGTGCCCGATATTGCATGGGATGTTAATGTTAGAGGGGTCTCCCATTTTGATAAGGGGGGTGCCAAGGATATATGGTCTCTCGGGACTATTGAATAAATCCTTATGGTATTCTCGTTCTTCCTTGGTTGGCAACTTATCAAAGTATTCTTCTATAGGCTCTACCTCAACTTCCCTACTCTCATCCTTAGTCTCGGCTTCTATTCTAACTTCATCCTTGTCACTCTCTTCAATCTCCTTATCTATTGGCTTAATGGTGACAACATTAACAAAGTGGACATGTTTGGATGATGAGGGGTCCTTAATTTGGCTTCCGTTATTGGTGTCCCTAGTGTCCTTCCTAGGTGTGACTAATGCTTGGTTGTTGAGGGCTTTCAACAAGTTGTCAATCCTGTTGGTCAACTCTGTTTGTTGTTGGTTGAATTCGGTTTCAAACCTAGCTATGCGAGCCTCTTGAGATGCCATGAACTTAGACATCAATCCTTCAAGATTGTTAGTACTACCAAAATTGTTAGAAGGATTGTTGTTGAAAGTACGGTTGGAGGGTGGACCAGTTGGTTGGTAACGATTAGGCGGATTGGAAGAATTGGGTTGATTTTGTTTCCACCTAAGGTTTGGGTGATTTTTCCATGAGGGGTTGTATGAATCACCGTAAGTTTTTGGCTCGGGCTTGAAAGTATACCACTTATCTCCCGCTTCGTCGGTACGCGTGGATGCGTAGTCCGCAAAAGCTGTTCCAGGGAGTTCCACACAATCACGAGTGTCTTGGAGACCACTACATAATTCGCATGAAGAAGTGATTTTGTTCACTTGGCTTGAAGGCTTAGGAGCTTCGTAAGATTTCATGAGAAACTTGACTTGGTCCTCAAGTTCCATGATCCTACGGTCGGGAGTGCTAGAATTGTTCGAAGGCAAAGATATTGCCTTGACCGTTTTGTTCAAGTCACGGGGATCATTCCAACTTTCGTTGTCATAGAGAGCAAGATCTACTATGAGTTCCCATGATTGTTCCGCACTTAGATCACGTAGCTTACCACCGGCCGATTGGTCAATGGCTCGCCTCGTGAAGATGTCGATATGGTCATAAAAGATTTGGACTTGGAGCCAAAGATCTATGCCATGATGAGGGACTTTTTGGAGTAAGTCCTTGAAACAAGTTCATGCTTGATAAAGAGATTCATTTTGACGTTGTTGGAACATCAAGATGTCATTTCTAAGCTTAGTAGTTCTCCCCGGTGGGAAAAATTGAGCAAGGAAACGAGTGGTGAGATCATCCCATGTGGTGATAGATCCCGCGGGTAAACGCTCAAGCCATTGACTAGCTTGATCCCGTAGAGAGAATTGGAATTGGCGTAATCGGGTTGTCTCTCTAGTTGCAACATTTAGGTCTATGGAATCTACGATTTTGAGGAAGTCCTTAAGATGTTGGTTTGGATCTTCGGAACGAAGTCCATGGAATGCACATCCGCTTTGCACCAACCGGATGGTGTCGGATCGCAAGGGGGTCACATTGGCTCCGGTGAGCTCAATGGTGTTTCGGTAGCCTTGGTAGCTAGGTCGGGAATACTCTCCTAAGGTTCGGGGCCTAAGGGGTTCTAATGGTGGGTTTTGTTGTGGTGGGATGACGGGTTCAAAGATGTTCCCGTTGTCCATGATGTTGGATGGTTACGAACAAAGACACAAAGAAATAAGATAGACTAAAGAGAACCTACAAATAAAAATAAAATCTTACTAGAAAGGAATCTAGCAAGTAGACCTAATAAAAAGAAATTCTAACCTAGACAATAACTATTCCCCGGCAGCGGCGCCAAAAACTTGATGAGTGGGAATCGCACCAGGCTTTACCTCTCAAGGGATCTCGAGAAGCTTACAACCCCCACCAGGCAGTGTACCTGACCGTTGTAGTATAGTATAGTGACAAGTACCGGGGGATTGATCGTTCAGCTTAGGAATAGTGTCGCTAGGATTAGAAAACCTAAATACTAGCTCTAAAGGTGAGGGATGATTATTTTTGTATTTTATATTTTTTTAGAAAGCAATTAAAAATCTCGGGTTTGAAGGATTTGGGTGGAATTAGTTGCTAATCAACTAACCCAATACTAAAGATGCAATCAAAATAAAATACTAGAAATGAAAATAAACTAAATTATACTAAAGTTGTGAGCAATAAGTGGAGAAAATGTGTTTACTTAGATTTCACTACTCCCTAGACATCTTTTACACGTTAATTACTTGTTATAATTGCATGGATGACGGATCGTATTCCTTAATACCATTCATGGGGTGGCACACTTAACTCCCCAATTCTATGAGCTCTTATCTCCTCCTATACCATGCCCAGCACAACCATAGGGATTATAAACAGTGGCTCATGCATTAAATACAACCAATAAAGACCTAGTGCGCGTCGGTTCATGTTTCTTAAGACGTTCAAGCATGTTACCAATTGGAGATCTGCCAGTTTTCTTAAGCCTAACATATAAATCATTCATCCAAGACAAGTATAAACAAGTAATCAACACATAATTAACATCTAGGTTTCATTAGATCCAAGCAAACACAAGATAGATCTAGCCTAGCATGATGGAATTAAGACAAGAACAAGATATAGACAACCAACACATAGACATATTGATTGAATTAAAAGAACACTTATCTCAATTACACATGAAAGGTATCAAGGGCTTGGAACCCTTGAAAAACCTGTAAAATTCGCACCAAGTTCGTACTTAGGGTTTCTCCAAAACTTCTCTCTTTTTAATGTGAAAATTAGAAAACTATATATAGGAAAAGGGGTCTGACGGCGTCAAGAATAAACTTGTGACGCCGTCACCTCGCCACCAAAACTCTTCTCGGACTGCCTTGATCTACATTTGACGCCGTCATGTGATAATCATTTCCAGGCCGTCATGACTTTTACTCTTGACGCCCTACTTCGTGACGCCGTCAAATCTTTACTGGATCGTCATGGAATTTTGCTCTTGACGCCGTCAGGAAGTTACTCTTGACGCCGTCACCTACTGTTCCCAGCATGGAAAATTAAGACTTTGGCGTTTTCTTCACTTTTATGCTCCAAAAACGTCCGAATTGCTTCCTTTTCCAGATTTCACTCCCAAAGTACCTAAAATCACAAAAGGAACGATTTAGGGCAATATTTGATCAAATAAATTCAATTTCGGGCTTAAATGACCCCCTAAAAGTGGATCATTTTTCGCCTCATCATTAAGATAATCACCATTTTTGTATAAAACGCGCTTCTGCAAGTCTTCAAGTATATACAGTATTTTGTAATGATATTTAGTACAGTTAAAGTTTGTTTTAAGAATTTCAAGGTTTGACGATAAGTGTTAGTGTGTTTTCTCGACAATCCTCAAAATAAGTTTGTTGCAGAGCAGGCGGCTTTAGCCGTCAGTCAGGGTCCCCTACCGCCTATCAAACCCTTTTGACCATCTGTTATGGGTTGTTCAACAGAATAGAATTTAAAAGAATATATATATATATATATATATATATATATATATATATATATATATATATATATATATATATATATATATATATATTCGCTTTATTTGGCATTTCACCTGAGGACTACTATCGATCAACAAGACTGTTGGAGCCAGGATGATGTGAGGTGAGATGAAGGTTTACTTTGTGTTTGAGACGAAGGTACTCGGTAGTCACCATGGACATAACCGTGTCAAGGTCAGGAAAGGGGTCACGTTGAGCATATTGGATTTTTCACAGGTTCCAGAAACTTGAATATTCCCAGGATCATGTTGCACAAGATTGACAAGAAGATGATTCTATTATTAACAAAGTAATAGTGGGTTACATCGTATTTTTGACACTAACTAAAAACGTTTACATCTGAAGGACTATATATAGATATGAAGGGGTATGACCCAATGGTCATGATGGTTCGAATGGTCATGAACCAAACGACACAACCCTTCACTATTTTACAGAAATAACTACTTTAACTACCAACCGAAATAACTACTTTTCGGTTATAAACTTTCTACTTAACATGTTCAGCTCTTCATCTATCGTCATCTTCATAATACAAGACTTTTACAATTATCAAGGTCCAACATTCTCCCCCCTAATTGTTTAAGTCTTGTTCTTCGAGTCTTCATACTCTTCTCCGTGTCTTTTCTTTCCTTCTTCTTGTCTTCATGATTGTTGTTGCTGTTGCTTGTTCCATTCCATCGTTGTACCACAATACTTCCTTGTGTTTCTTCACTTTTACACCGTATCTTCAACAACTCTTCAATACCCGTCGGTATTTTCTTATGAATGAGTGATCAGCCCATCCTTTTCGTTATTTGTTGTTGTTCTTGTATTGCTAAACGTCTCCAAACAATCCTTGATTGCTTTGTCTCTCGGTATACCTTTTCTATCCCAAGCAACTCCATTTTCTTTTGTTTCTTCCTGCCTCGTTGCCTTTTCAAATCCTATTCGACTTCAACCTTTAACTAAAACTTTCGAATTTGTCACCTTGTTTCTGTTTTGTTTTGAACCAAAACAGAACACCACGGTTCCTTCTTTGTTTTCCTTGTCGAATTGTTGTGGTTGCCAACGAGTCTAAACAAAACGTTCCACGGCTTCCCTTGAATCTTCAACAAAAAGTCACGGCCTCCTTGTGTTATTCTTGTTTGTGTTTATATTCGACACAAACAAACCAACACTTTCTTGTACCACGCTACACGTTTCCTTTCTCCTTGCGTGTTGTTCTTGATCTCGGTCTCTTTGAGATTCCTAAGAAACTTCCTACACACAATCCTTATTACCACACCTTGGTAACCACACCGAACCAGAAATCAGTCCTTCGCTTCTGAATTCATTCCAACAAAATAAGGCAGTCCTTCGCTTGTTTCTTCTTTCGCTGAACAAAACAGTCCTTCGTTTGCTCATCCTCTCGCTGTTGTTGTTCTTGTGTGTTGTTTTGATCATAAACCTTCTAACACACAACTTGGTACCACGCCTTGGTAACTAAATCGATCCAGAAAAACAGTCCTTCATTTCTGAATTCCTATGAAACAAATCAGTCCTTCGTTTGTTCCTTCTCTTGAGTACTCCTTCTTTATTCTACGTATACGTTTTCTTCTTCACAACAACGTTCCTTGCGCTTCTAGAATCTGCGTCTTATACCTTGCGCGCTAGTCCTGCGTCTTACATCTTGCGCGCTAGTCCTGCGTCTTATACTTTGTATCTTGTTTTCAACCGGTTTCACAAAGTCTTTTTCTTCTGCGCTACTCTTGCTTCTACGCTTCTTTCAACGTCAAGAGTTTCCTTTTCTTCTCTTTGTGTCGCGTTCCAGCAGTCCCACAAAGTCCTACAATATTGTTTTCTTCCTTCTTGTTTGTTGTCGCGTTTCAGCAGAAATCACAACAAACAGTCCATCAATTTCGTTTGATGTCCATGTACGTTGGTTCTTGATTGTGCACTATCTTCCCCAACATCTTGGTGCCTTCCTTATCAGTTTCTTGATCTTCTTGATCAAGAGAATTGAATCACATCTTGTAACCTTGCAACAACCTTCGGCCCTTGATACCATATTGGATTTTTCACAGGTTCCAGAAACTTGAATATTCCCAGGATCATGTTGCACAAGATTGACAAGAAGATGATTCTATTGTTAACAAAGTAATAGTGGGTTACATCGTATTTTTGACACTAACTAAAAACGTTTACATCTGAAGGACTATATATAGATATGAAGGGGTATGACCCAATGGTCATGATGGTTCGAATGGTCATGAACCAAACGACACAACCCTTCACTATTTTACAGAAATAACTACTTTAACTACCAACCGAAATAACTACTTTTCGGTTATAAACTTTCTACTTAACATGTTCAGCTCTTCATCTATCGTCATCTTCATAATACAAGACTTTTACAATTATCAAGGTCCAACAGAGCAATGATCCCGAACACATAGTAAATCGGTCACTCAAGAAATTGATGGCATACGTGATGAGCTCATCGTCGTAAATGGGAGATCCTAGGTTGGTAAGTAATGTGGCAATGGACTCAATCTTAGAAAATTACACATCAATTGTCATATCTCCTATATCTAGGACCCATAACTCACCATGCAAAGCAATGATTTTGGTTCTTTTAAAGTCGAGAAAAATGTTTTTGTGAAAGGTCCTAGCATCTAGTGTGGTTTTAGGGTTCGCCTTAAGAGACAAGTAACAAGGACCTTAGAAGAGGTTAAGAAAATCCATTATTTGACAAGAGAGTTTACCTTTAAGCATTCGACAGTTGGTGAAGTAATGGCCTCGACACTTGTGAAGGCTTCCTTGCATTAGATATGACCGAGTACTTCCAAGTTGCAATCCTGCACAGTGATTCTTGAAGAAGATGTACCGTGAGGAATATTTCGACCTGGCGAGATCTAACTTGATAGGAACAAGGCTCTTAATGGACGAAACAACGAGCATTTTGTTTGATTGAGATAGAGTATAACTAGAGGTGGTGGTGTCATATTAACCATGTTGATTGTTTGATGAATGGAAACACAAAATGAGAGTTAGGGATTTAATGATGCACGACATCTATAGGAAAGAAAAGAAAAGAAAAAATGACGTGATATTGTTTAAGGTTTATTTAGGACAGATAGGGTATATCTTTGATACCACATTAAACTGTATAATTTTCTATAATCATAATAATGTTACAATACAGTGTAATTACATGTATAATGACTAAACGGGCTTGGTCGAATACAAACTAGACAAGACATTAAATAATGATCCACTAACATAAAGGACATGCATAGTAATTCTTTTAAAGGAAATGTACGCATGCATATTCGAAATTTTAGTAAAAAATTGAGTCTTCAAACCAAGGTTATCAAGATCGCGATCCTACTTAGGATCGTTTTTGCCTCTGCAAGACAGAGATCGTAAGATCGAATCGGGATCATAATATCCTACAAAAATGTAATTTTTTTAGATAGGGGTTGCCGTGTTATATAGTTCTATATAAAATTCGATATATAAAACCAATTTAAGTGAATATAGATGAAATTTTCAATGTTTAAACATCGTAATAATATAAACAATGCAATACATTCAATTACTTCATATTCAGTTGTTTGATAAACAATTTGGGTAGAAAATGAATAGGACACGACCAAAGTTGGGTCATGTATAAGGGTAAAATTTTGTCAAAATTTAGGAAGTGGGAATAATTTCACTAAAAAGTTTGTTTAATAACAAAAATTAGGCTTTATAGTAGGATCGGGATCGATAGCGATCTTACAATCTTACTAGCTATCTTACGATCTTACTTCGATCCTATGATATCTCCGATCCTACTTAGATCTTGCGAGGTTTACTAATGTGTGATCGTAAGATCGTACGATCCTACGATCAAGATCGCGATCTTGATAATCATGCTTCAAACACTTAAGAGTATTTGTAGTGGGTAGTTGGTCATCGCTACAATTACCCGCTGCTAATTCATGTCAGTGAAACATAGTTTATCCTATGATCATGGCCGCCTTTAGTTTTCACATTATGACCACGCCCACCATGAACTAAACACCATCACACTGAAATAGTGACCACGAGTGATGCCATCCACCAGAGAATGCTCTCAATAGAGTATTTTTATTTTTGAATTATAAACCATAGCAAATCCAAAGAAGAAACTTTATAGGTGTCACCGTGTAATGATTGCATTTTTTTAAATACTACTATGTTTTATGCCTAAACACGGTAGCGTTAAAAAGAAGGGGAAAAAAAAGTTAAACTAAAAAGGTGTTTGGAATTGCTTGTTTTTCTGGTTTTGCTTAAAATTAGGTATTTGTAAAATAGTGTTTGGATTTGTTATTTTGTAAAACATGCAATAATATTCGAAAGAAAATTAATCTGATAAAAATTTCAATTACATGAATTTAGTACAAAATTTAGGTTGAATATGATAGTAAAAATTAGTTTTAATTGGATAATACATAAGTAATATTAAATAAGCGTCATTTGTAAACAATTATGAAGTTGTCACGTCAAACTTTTGAAAAAGAAAAATTTTATCTGGTTTGAATTTGTGTGACGGTGGATTTTAAACCATATGAATTAGTTGACCAAAATATTGAAAACCATTGCTTAGAAAGAAACCCGGATGACACGAGGCTAATTTTTTTCCATCTATGTTGTAAAGAAATTATAAAGATAACATGTTACCATGCAAATAACGTAAATATTAAAAATTACTTCTTCCGTCTTAAAATATAAGTCCGCTCTTGACTTTTCAAAGTATTTTTTTTCAGATTATGACTGTAATTATTTTTTTTCGTATTATATAATATTTGATATAAAATATATAAATAAATTTATGCTTCAAATATATTTTCATTAGTATATTTTTCATCGAGTATCATATAGTACGAAAAAAAATAATTATAGTTAAAGTGAGAAAGAAAAAGCTTTGAAAAATCAAAAATGAACTTATATTTTGAGACGTATAAAGTATAAATACAGCAGAATCGCATTATCCAAACCGTTTGAGTAAAAGTAATAGTGTCAAATTTAGCAATGATTACTGGAAAGGTCAATGTTATATAAATTTTAAGTTAACAAAAAGTAAAAAAGAAAAATTATAATACACATCAAAGACCTGTAGCTATATGATGAGTCACCAACATTACTTTTCTTCCTATACCCCATTCTTCTCTTTCTTTAAATGCTCACCTATTTCCACTCTTTTTCTGCATGTGAACCAATTTACCTTTCTCATATTCATGCTCTAGTGCCATTTTTAAACATTTCTACTTTCGTTTGTCATCTCCAAAACTAGTAAACATGCCAATTCTTGAGCTTGAGTCCACTATTTCTAGTGTTACTAGCAGTCCAGCTTCTACTAGACCTCATGTTAACACAAGAATGGAGAATTCCACAGTCCATGCCGAGCCACCAGGGTCGACTATCAACACGAACCATAGCTTGGAATCTAACGTTGCTAACCAAAACGAATTGATTCCATCACAATTGCCTTTTCTACGCGAATCTTTACATCCTATTACACTTAAGGTACAAGACATTTCATGTATAGATAAATTTATTGATTGATATTATTCCATATACGTATGAGTATTAAGTATACGACTAAATGTTCAATGAGACAATATTTTGTTATGTTTTTTTTGATGTAATTGACAAATATTAAAGATCAACATATTTTGTTGCCGGTTATCAACAAATTGCAAGAAACATCATATCAACATATTTTGTAGATGATAGAACCCAGTATGTGTATTGGCTAGTTTTTTTACAAGATAGATACTCACATAGACTTGAAAACTATTCCGCCATCTTAATATGGCGATACAAAAAAAAAAAAAAAAAAAAAAAAAAAAAAAAAAAAAAGATGGTTGCTATATACGCATTTCGGTTAACCAATAAGCTTTTTTCTTGGTTTGTAATTGTGCAGTTTGAAGATTTGACATACACTATAAACTTACAATCTGGAGAAGACCATTGTTTTACTTCACCCGAATCAAAGAGAACCCGAACTCTTTTGAATGGAGTAAGTGGAGTAGTCCGACCAGGTGAACTACTAGCCATGCTCGGCCCATCAGGCAGTGGAAAAACCACCTTACTAACTGCCCTTGGTGGTAGATTACCTGGAAAGACTTCAGGTAGCATAACATACAACAGCCAGCCGTTTTCTAGCTCGGTGAAAAGAAAAATTGGATTCGTGACACAAGATGATGTGTTATACCCACATCTAACTGTTATCGAAACTTTAACATATGCTGCCATGTTAAGGTTGCCCAAAAGTTTGACACTTGAAGAAAAGGTAGAGCAAGCTGAACTAATCATAATTGAACTCGGGTTAACAAAGTGTCGTAATAGTGTCGTGGGAGGGCCACTAATTCGTGGTGTTTCAGGTGGGGAGAGAAAACGGGTTAGTATAGGACTAGAAATGCTGGTGAACCCGAGTTTGTTGCTTTTGGATGAGCCCACTTCGGGGCTCGACTCAACCACGGCTCTACGATTAATGGCTACGTTGAAAGGACTGGCTAGAGGGGGGAGGAGCGTCGTTACAACGATCCATCAGCCATCCAGTAGGTTGTACTGGATGTTTGATAAGGTTGTCGTGTTATCTGATGGATGCCCGATTTATAGCGGTCAGTCAGATCGGGTTATGAACTATCTTGCTTCCATTGGGTATGTGCCCGGGTTTAGTTTGATGAATCCTGCTGATTTTCTGCTTGATCTTGCTAATGGTACATAAATTTTATGTTCTTGTTTTCTTTTTATGCTTTATTTCAGTTATAGTGTTCTATATATAAAATAAGGATACCTTGCTTGATGATTTCTCTAGAGTTACTTGCATCAACTTTTTTAATATCTAAACTAGATATGATATGAAGGGAATTTTTAGTTTTGCTAGCTTTATACAAAGTTGATAAAAATATGATAACAAAAATCTGATGAACAATTTTTTATAATGTTGATCTATAGGTGTGGCTCCTTGTTCAAATCCAAATGATCATCAAGAATACAATCAAGGTAGAACGGATTGCCATGAAGATTGCAACAAGATTAAACAGTTTTTGATATCATCTTATAAAAAAACGCTTCACCCTTTAATTAGAGACGACATCCATAGAAATATCGATGACGACGCGACTCCTGCTAGAGGACCACGACCTTCAAGATGTAAGTTGATAACAACTTCTTTTGAATAATATATCATTTAATTTCATGTCACTTTATCACATGATTTCAGTCATGTAGTGGGTATAAAAGCATTCAAAAGTAACATAAAATGATATCTAGCTGTGATCTTAATAAATATCATGTAAAGATAACATAGTTTGATGCCAAAGCTGGATATATAAGTGGTGTCAAATCGCAGGTTGTGATGAGAGATGGACCACGAGTTGGTGGACACAATTTAAAGTCTTGTTCACAAGAGGTCTTAGAGAGAGGAGACACGAATCGTACTCAGGTTTACGAATCTTTCAAGTGATGTCTGTCTCAATCTTATCAGGGCTTCTATGGTGGCATTCGGATACATCACACTTGCAAGATCAGGTACCACGATTGTCCTTCGTTGTTTATGTTCCACTACATATCTTCAATCAACTTCTGTTATTTTAACTATATATAGTTGCCGATGATTAATCTATTCTATGATTTCTAACACCAACTAAAAGCTAATAATAGTAAAACTTATAATCCTATCTCCGCAAATATGGTTATTGATAATGTGCATTTCTTGGTTTACCTTTATAAAACTCGTAACAAGAATAATCCATAGATTTCTATTGGTCTTAAAAGGCATATATACTAACTGTATATATGATATGCAGGTGGGACTTCTCTTCTTCTTTTCAATATTTTGGGGTTTTTACCCACTATCCAATGCCATATTCACATTCCCTCAAGAGCGCCCTATGCTTATGAGAGAACGTTCCTCATCAATGTACCGCCTATCGTCTTATTACTTTGCAAGGATAGCCGGAGACTTGCCAATGGAACTAGTTCTCCCAACCATATTTGTAACCATTACATATTGGATGGGTGGCCTCAAGCCTTCACTGATCACATTCGTGCTAACAGTTCTAATCATTCTTTTTAATGTTCTCGTTTCACAAGGGCTCGGATTAGCCCTGGGAGCCATTCTTATGGACCTAAAACAAGCAACGACCTTATCATCAGTGATCATGCTAGTATTTTTGCTTGCCGGTGGTTACTATATTCAACAAATTCCACCATTCATAAGTTGGTTGAAATACATCTCATTTAGCCATTATTGTTATAAGCTTTTAGTGGAAGTACAATATGGTGAAAATGAGGTTTATGAGTGTGGGATAGGTATTCAGTGCCGCGTTTTGGATTTTCCAGGGATCAAGTATCTTGGTATGGGTCACGTGTGGTGGGACGTGGCCGCGTTGTGTGTAATGTTGGTTGGGTACAGGCTTCTAGCGTATGTAGCATTGAGAATGAGCAAAGTCACTAATCCTTCATGCTTCAAATAAACCCAAAGCTTAACTAATTAAGAGACAAAAATTTGTTACTATATTAGATGAACTTGATGCCTACTTAGAAATAGTTTATTTTACTTGTAATTGTTTATTGTTTGCAGTTCTAATTAACTGCATTTGTACCATTTCCATATTCAGTTTATAAACTAATTTTTCTTATTCCTGATTGCCTTTGCTACTTGGGAACTCTTCCATCTTTCAAAAAATAAATTGCAGATATGATTAGCATTTAGCAGTGTAATGACTATGTTTTTTACTTCATATTGGATTTGGCTAATGTAATAATTAAGAAATAATTTCTAGGGCCTTAATGAATGAGACATATATATATTAGAAATCCATAGAAAGCAATTGATGCTAAAAGTGGAGATCAATGAACTATTTGCAAGCTGTAAATTTGGAGTTTGAAACTATGAGGACAAAGTATCGAAAGCCACTATGATTGTATGGAGGCATCATCTTATTCATCATCCTCTGATCTATGACTACAAGTCAAAAGAAAAACAAAATCTAATGATACTTATATTCAGAAAATGAAAGTTCAAAACCTTCATTAGGTGCACCATGGGCTTTATATATGGCCCTTTCTCTTGTAAACACATTATTCCAACGGCCCGTGTTATATGTTGGGTTAATACACTGGATTATGTTGCTCAATTGATTTCTTAAGGTGTGCTGAAAATAAATAAAAGTAGTCTGAAACATTACAGAAAAAACCACACATTTATGGAACCATATGAAATAGAAAAAGCCGTTGAAGGAATAATATGGGCATTTGGTGTTGGAAAATTTAGTGCACTTGAGAGATTAATTCACATCTGGTAATAGGTTTGGAGGTACGAAGTGTACACCCATTTGATCACTGAATCCCTGACTCAATAGTAGTTATGTATTGATTCTGCTGATAGCATGAATCTGTTTCTGCTGATAGTGTAATTCTACTGACAGTGGATTCTACTATTAATTTCCACTGCTAGTGTTATTATTACCACTGATAGTGTTAACATTACCACTGCTAGTGTTATTGTTTCCACTGATAACCACTATTATGGAAAGTATTATGTTATAATTAATGAGCCATTAATTATACATAATTACATGGGCTAGAGTTTGAGTAAACTCTATTATAAATAGAGGTCATAACAGAATTGCATGTATCATCATCAACACAAACCCTAAACACTTGAATACGATTCTGTTCTTGATTTGTGCCTAAAACAAGAACATCACTTGGTCTTATCCCATAGAGATATTCGTGTAACCCAGGCATAGGGTCGAATAGTTTCTATTGGAAAGTGATAACACGATTTCAAGTGAATATCCAGTGCTATTGATTATCTTAACCCTAATCTGGGAACACTTACAAACACTAATTAACAAACAATCAATAGAAACTATTAGTGATAATCAATGGCTGCTGCTATGAGACAAATGGCTGCTAACTTTTCCAAGTTGGAAAAGTTTGAAGGTGTTTATTTCAGAAGATGGCAAAAGAAGATGCACTTCTTGTTGTCAAGTATGAATGTGGTATATGTTCTGACAACTGAGATTCCAGAAGATTTTGGAGAAAATGCTACTATGGAATAGATGAGGGCAAGAAGCAAATAGGAGAATGATGATTATGTTTGCAGAGGTTTAATTCTCAATGGTATGTCTGATTCTCTATTTGATATTTATCAGAATGTTGAAACTTCTCAAGAACTATGCGATTCATTGGAAGCCAAATATATGGCTGAGGATGCATCAAGTAAGAAGCTCCTTGTAAGTAATTTTAACAATTACAAAATGGTTGATTCTACATGGAACAATACAATGAACTTCTTAGTATACTTGGTAAATTCATACAACACAAAATGAACATGGATGAGGCTATTTCAGTCTCTTGTATCATTGATAAATTACCTCCTTCTTGGAATGATTTTAAGCATATGTTGAAACATAAGAAGGAGGAATTAACTCTTGTTGAGTTGGGCAGTCACTTGCGTATTGAGGATTCAGTCAAAGCACAAGACATTGATAAGCCAAAAAGTAGCAATGCTACTGGTCCATCAGTTGTCAATATAGTGGAGCATAACAACTCCTCCAGGAACAATGACAACAAGGGCAAACGTAAGCATCAGGATAACACCAAATCTGATCTTAACAAGAAACTAAAAGTGACTTGTTGGAAGTGTGGTAAAACTGGACACTTCAGGAAAGATTGTAAAGGTGTTAAGATTGGCAATAAAACCAACGGATCAGAGACAAGTGGATCAGGGAATGGTAATACTAATTCTCTAAAAGGTCATAATATATTTAATAAGTCTTTTGAGATTTATTATGTTACATATATATCTGATGTATATTTTGTGCAGGATGATGTTGCGTGGTGGGTTGAATCTGGTGCAACTATTCATGTGTGAAAAGATAGAAGCTGGTTCAAGACCTATGAGTCAATGAATGATGGTTCTATTCTTCATATGGGAAATGAGTCAACTCACCTAGTACATGGAAAAGGATGTGTTGATTTGAAGTTTAGTTCTGGAAAGATTGTTTCTTTGTTTAATGTTTTACATGTTCCTGATATTAGAAAGAACTTGGTTTCTAGTAGTATTTTGAATAATTGTGGTTATAAACAAGTGATTGAATCTAATAAGTTTGTTTTATCTAAACATGGTGTGTTTATTGGTTTTGGCTATTTGTGTAATCAAATGTTCAGACTTAATACTGTTCATGATAATGTTAATTCTGCTTTTATATCAACCTCTATACTTAATGATCCAACCCTATGGCATGCAAGACTTGGCCATGTACACTTTAAAAGAATGCGAGATATGTCTAAGGATGGGTTAATTCCAGCCTTTGATATGGACACTAGAAAGTGTAAAACTTGCATGATGACCAAAATAACTAAGAAACCATTTCAAAGTGTAAAACGTGAAACTAAAGTTTTGGAGCTGATTCATAGTGATCTATGTGATCTTCATGCTACTCCCTCTTTGGGGAACAAGAAATACTTTGTGACTTTTATTGATGATACTTCTAGGTTTTGTTATGTGTATTTGTTACATATTAAGGATGAAGCATTAGATAAATTTAAAGTATTTAAAAGTGAAGTTGAATTGCAACAAGGGTCTCTAATCAAAAGATTCAGGACTGATAGGGGAGGTGAGTACATGGATACTCTGTATTTTCAGTCTGTTGGTATAATCCATGAAACGACTGACCCTTATACTCCTCAGCAAAATGGTATTTCTGAAAAGAAAAACAGGGTGCTGAAGGAGATGGTTAATTCCATGTTGTCCTATTCAGGGCTGAGTCAAGGGTTCTGGGGTGAAGCTATGTTAACAGCTTGCTATTTACTAAATAGGGTTCCTAATAAAAGGAACAAGGTTACCCCTTATGAACTCTGGACTAAAAAGAAACCCAACCTGAATTATCTCAGGGTTTGGGGTTGTAGGGCTGTTGTAAGACTCCCTGATCCAAAGTAGAAAACTTTGTGTGAAAGAGGCATTAACTGCATCTTTGTTGGATATGCTGAGCATTCCAAGGCTTATAGGTTCTATGTTATTGAACCTAATGAATCTGTTTCAATTAACTCAATAATTGAATCAAGGGATGCACTATTTGATGAGAACAAATTCTCATCAGTCCTTAGACCAAGTCAAAGGATTCCAAATGGAACTGATGATATTGGTGTATCAGAGGTCCCTGATGAATTATCATCTCAGGCCCCTGATGAGGTTATGGAACAACAACCTGAACCTGAGCTCAGAAGGAGCAATAGGGTCAGGACTCCAAAGTCATTTGGACCTGAGTTTCAATTATACTTAATTGAAGGTACAAGAAGTGAGGTCTCTGACCAATACTCTTATTGTTTTATTGTTGAGGATGATCCCAAAACATTTAAAGAAGCAATGAAGTCCTAGGATGTTGCTTTCTGGAAAGAAGCAATTAATGATGAGATGGACTCCATCATGGGCAACAACACTTATGTGTTGACTGATCTACCGCCTGGTTTCAAACCTCTAGGTAGCAAATGGATTTTCAAAAAGAAAATGAAGGTAGATGGATGATGAGGCGAAAAATGAACCACTTTTAGGGGGTCATTTAAGCCCGGAATTGAATTTATTTGATCAAATATTGCCCTAAATCGTTCCTTTTGTGATTTTAGGTACTTTGGGAGTGAAATCTAGAAAAGGAAGCAATTCGGACGTTTTTGGAGCATAAAAGTGAAGAAAACGCTAAAGACTTAATTTTCCATGCTGGGAACAGTGTATGACGGCGTCAAGAGGACATTCCTGACGGCGTCAAGAGTAAAAACCACGACGACCCAGAAGAAACATGAAGGCGTCACAAGTAGAGCGTCAAGAGTTAAATGTGTGACGGCCTGCAAAAGTGGACTACATGACGGCATCAAATGTAGATCAAGGCAGTCCGAAGATTTATTTGGCGGCGAGATGACGGCGTCACACCTTTGTTCTTGACGCCGTCAGCCTCTAATATCTATATATAGTTTTCTAATTTTCATTCATTAAAGAGGAACAAGTTTGGAGAAACCCTAAGGCCGAACCATATACGTATTTTACAGCTTTTTCAAGGATTTTCAGCCCTTGAACCCTTACAATGTGCTATTGAGATAAGTGTTCTTTTAATTCAATCAATATGTGTATGTGTTGGTTGTCTATATCTTGTGCTTGTCTTGATTTCAACATGCTAGGCTAGATTTATCTTGTGTTTGCTTAGATCTAATGAAACCTAGATGTTGATTATGTGTTGATTGCTTGTTTATGGTTGTATTGGATGAATGATTTCAATGTTAGGCTTAAGAAAACTGGCAGATCTCCATTGTGTAACATGCTTGAACGTCTTAGGAAACATGAACCGATGTGTACTAGGTTTTATTGGTGGTATTTAATACATGAGTAAATTCTAATGATCCCATGTTAGGAGCTTCTTAGCCGGCTCGACATAGGAGTGAAGTAGGCACTCATAGGATTGGGGAAGTAAGTACGCCACCCCATGAATGGTATTAAGGAATACAATTCATCATCCACGCAACTATAATAAGTAATTAACGTGTAAAAGATATCTAAGGAGTAGTGAAATCTAAGTAAACACATTTCTCCCACTTATTGCTCACAACCTTAGTTTAATTTAGTTTATTTTCATTTTTAGTATTTTATTTTGATTGCATCTTAGTATTGGGTTAGTTGACTAGCAACTAATTCCGCCCAAAATCCTTCAAACCCGAGATTTTAATTTACTTTCTAAAAAATATAAAAATACAAAAAAGAATCATCCCTCATCTCTAGAACTAGTATTTAGGTTTTCTAATCCTAGCGACACTATTCCTAGCTGAACGATCAATCCCCCGGTACTTGTCACTATACTATACTACAACGATCAGATACACTGCCTGGTGGGGGTTGTAAGCTTCTCAAGATCCCTTGAGAGGTAAAGCCTGGTGCGATCCCCACGTATCAATGGAACTGTTGAAAAGTTCAAGGCAAGACTAGTTATTCAGGGCTTTAGACAAAAGTCATGAATAGACTATTTTGATACTTATGCTCCTGTGGCTCGTATGAGTACCATAAGATTGTTGATTGCTTTGGAATCAATTCACAATATGATTATTCATCAGATGGATGTGAAGACATCTTTCTTGAATGGTTATTTAGATGAGGAAGCTTATATGAACCAACCCCAGGGCTTCATCATGCCTGGCAATGAAAACAAGGTGTGTAAACTGATTAAGTCTCTTTATGGACTAAAACAGGCACCTAAGCAATGACATCAAAAGTTTGATGAAGTGGTTTTGTCTAGTGGTTATTTACTTAACCAGACTGACAAAGGTGTATATAGCAAATGTGATGAATCTGGTAAAGGAGTCGTTATTTGTCTATATGTTGATGACATGTTGATCTTTGGCACTGACCAAAATCAAGTTAACATTACAAAGGCATTTTTGTCATCAAAATTAAATATGGGGGAGGCTGATGTTATCCTTGGCATTAGGATTAAACATGAAAGTAACCAAATTTCTATATCTCGGTCTCATTACATTGAGAAGGTGTTAAAGAAATTTAATTACTTTGAGTGTACTCCAGTGAGTACTCCTATGGATACAAGAGAGAAGCTAATGCCTAATACTGGTAAAGCCGTATCTCAACTTGAGTATTCTAGGGTAATTGGCTACTTGATGTATGCCATGACTTGTACAAGACCTGATATTGCTTTTGTTGTGGGTAAACTGAGCAGGTATACTAGTAATTCAGAGGGTTTTTAAGTATTTGAAGAAAACTATGGATTATAGTCTTTCATATACTGGTTATCCTTCAGTATTAGAAGAATACACTGATGCAAGTTGGATCAGTAACACTGAAGAAAATTCGTCTACTAGTGGTTGGGTATTCCTACTTGGTGGAGGTGCAATTTCTTGGGTATCCAAGAAACAAACTTGCATCACCAGTTCAACCATGGAATCTGAATTTGTGGCTTTAGCCGCTGCTGGCAAAGAAGCTGAATGGTTGAAAAACTTGCTTCTTGAGATTCCATTGTAGCCTAAACCTATAGCACCTATTTCTATCCGTTGTGATAGTGTTGCTACATTGGCAAAGGCTTATTGCTAGATGTACAATGGGAAGTCTAGACACTTAGGTGTCAGACATAGCATGATTCGTGAATTTATCATAAATGAGGTGGTATCTATAGAGTTTGTTAGATCTCAACATAATTTAGCTGATCACTTGACGAAGGGTTTGGCTAGAGACTTTGTTTTGAAGTTTGCTAAAGGGATGTGTTTAAAGTCCAACTTAGTCACTGAATGCTAAGACACCCAACTCCATCCTGAGGAAACTTGGGAGTTGAGTTCAATGTGGAAAGCTGAACATTTAGTGGACTGGAGCACATGTTTTATATTACATCCCAAGGTTGTGCTCAAAACCTGCTGGATAAGGAGGATAAAGTCTTTACTTCTCAATGGTTATCACTAGTACAATCGAGGCTTTCCCCGGCGACTTTTTTAATCCCTTTCCGTCGACATGTCGACGGAATAATACGTTACCGTCGACATGTCGACGGGAACATATAGACGGCTGTGCTTCGACGGGAACAGTGTTCCCGTCGACACTGTGGGTCCCACATCATTTTCCAGTCAAAGGAATTTGGTGTCCGTCAAATTCTTCCCGTCGACATGTCGACGGGAACATATAACTAATTAACTTTTTAATTAGTTGATTATAATTATGGTTTATATAATACCGTCGACATGTCGACGGTATCATTAAAACAAAGGTATTGTTTTTAATATTATGTCGTCGACATGTCAACGGCATAATATTAAAAACACTATTTTTGTTTTAATGATACCGTCGACATATCGACGGTATCATTAAATAACCAATAATTATGTTTCAATGATGCCGTCGACATGTCGACGGTATCATTATTAACAGCCTGCTAACAGCAGGCTGCAAATATTGCAATTTTCCAGATTTTTTCTGGATTTTTCAGAAAAAATCTACCAAAACCTGTAATTGTAATAGCACCTATAACCACTCAGTATCAACATGTCCTAAATGTATAACTTGCCATCGGCTATAACACTTGCAAAATATCGCTAAACACCCTCAAAATGCATAAAAACATATAAAGTCTACAAAATGGGGTATGGTAATGTCTAAACCTAGCTGCCATATCCACAATGTTTTAATATCCGCGACGTACAAGTCGCCAAAAGGTTAAACTATACAATACAAACATATGGGTCGCCAAAATATTGTTTCAAGCATAAGTACAACGCAAAATACCCAAGTTTGTACCTCTACATCCAAAATCACTCGTGATCATCAGTAGGACCCTCATCATCGCCAGAACCATCCTCATCGCCTCTGCGACTCCCGCTCCCTCCAGCTGAGCCACTACCTCCAACGCCACTGCCTGAGCCATCCACGTGCTGAGAACCCGCCTGACTAACTTACTCGTTCCATCGCGGGTTGGAGGAGATAAAACCTGTAATCAAATCAATCTCCGCCTTCAAGGCCTTACGCTCTTCAGCTTCTCGACGGCGATTCTCCTCGGCCTCAGCAATCTTCTTCTCGGCCTCAGCAAGCTTTTTCTCCATCTCAGCGTATTCTGAAAATGAAACAATCAAAATTAAAAAACATCTATTGCAATACTTAATTTGAGTCATGATCGAGTAATCTATAATTAATATATTATCAAACTGTACATACCTGGAGGTGGAGGCGGGGTGTTTGGTAACGGTGGCCTGGAGAGCCCGGGTACGACCCTACCCCGTCCGGCGATGTGGCCCCGCTGCTTGCCCATCAAAACCATCGCAAGTATCTTCTCCTCCGTGTACGCCACCCCTTCCGGCGTATTCGCTCCCAAATCTCGCAGCCGGACCATCTCTTCCTATTTAATTGAGAAAAAAATTGAGAAAATTTATATATATATGTAAGTGTATATATATATATATATATATATATATATATATATATATATATATATATATATATATATATATATATATATATATTGATGCGTGGGAATCGCACCTTGCTTTACCTCTCGAGGGATCTCGAGAAGCTTACAACCCCCACCAGGCAGTGTACCTGATCGTTGTAGTATAGTATAGTGACAAGTACCGGGGGATTGATCGTTCAGCTTAGGAATAGTGTCGCTAGGATTAGAAAACCTAATTAATAGTTCTAGAGGTGAGGGATGATTATTTTTGTACTTTTATATTTTTATGAAAGCAATTAAAATCTCGGTTTTTGAAGGAGTGTGCGGAATTAATTGCTATTCAACTAACCCAAAACTAATATATAATCAAAATAAAATACTGAAAATGAAAACAAACTAATTATTACAAAGGTTGTGAGCAGTAATTGGAGAAATTGTGTTTACTTAGACTTCACTACTCCCTAGATATCTTTTACACGTTAATTACTTGTTATACTTGTATGGATGACGGATTGTATTCCTTAATACCATTCGTGGGGTGGCATACATAACTCCCCAACTCTATGAGCTTTTATCTCCTCCTACACCATGACCCAACACAACTATAGGGATTGTAAACAGTGGCTCATGCATTAAATACAACCAATAAAGACCTAGTACGCCTCGGTTCATGTTTCTTAAGACGTTCAAGCATGTTACCATTTGGAGATCTGCCAGTTTTCTTAAGCCTAACATATAAATCATTCATCCAAGAACAAGAATAAACAAGTAATCAACACATAATCAACATCTAGGTTTCATTAGATCTAAGCAAACACAAGAGAGATCTAGCCTAGCATAATGGAATTGAGACAAGAACAAGATATAAACAACCAACACATAGACATATTGATTGAATTAGAAGAACACTTATCTCAATTACAATGCAAGGTATCAAGGGTTTGGAACCCTTGAAAAACCTGTAAAAGAGGCACCAAATTCGTCTTTAGGGTTTCACCAAAACTTCTCCTTTTTTTTAATGTAAAAACTAGAAAACTATATATAGGAAAACTGGGCTGACGGCGTCAAGACAAGCATGTGACGCCGTCACCTCGCCGCCAAATACTTCCTCGGACGGCCTTGATCTACTTATGACGGCCTATGTGACGCCGTCACCACCTACGGTATTTTATTCTTGGGACTTTGACGCCGTCAGGATGGATTTTGACGCTGTCATCAACTACGGTGTTTTATTCTTGATGTCTGACGCCGTCAGGGTGTAACTCTTGACGCCGTCACCTAGTGTCTTCAGCATGGAAAATTGATACTTTGCCGTTTTCTTCACTTTTAGGCTCCAAAAACATCCAAAATGGCTTCTTTTCCAGAATTCACTCTCCAAACACCTAAAATCACAAAAGAAACGATTTAGGGCAATATTTGATCAAATAAAGTCGGATTCGGGCTTAAATGACCCCCTAAAAACGGATCATTTTTCGCCTCATCACTTACACTTAAGATTTGCTTGTCCTCAAGCAAATGAGCTTTTATTCTACTCAAAAGACAAGTTAGGGATCATTTAACACTAATATAAAAGTAATTACAACAAATAATCGTTCCACTAAAGACCAATAGACAAACACGGAGGTCATACACAAGCACCTCACAAATAGTGTTTAGATACTCACATCTCTCGGGTGTAATAAAGCAATATAACATTATGGAAATGGAAGATATCTCTCACTACCTGTCATAGCAAAATAGATTACCATAGGCTTGGGAAAGGATCAAACCTCCACCACATGGCGTAAGCACCTAGGATAAACTATCAAAGAGATCTTTTAAAGGGTTGTAACGTTAGGTATAGGGATATGAATTACACGGTTTTGTTGGATAAAGGAAGTTTTACTGGTGGCGAGTTAACAATCTTGGTTAATTACATGTACAATATGGCGTTGCTAAGCCAAGACTAGACTCGACTTAAGCTAAAAAATAACAAAAACATAAAATAAACATAGAATAAAAACGGGATGGTAGTCCGTTTTTTTTTTTTTTTTTTTTTTTTTTTTTTTTTTTTTTTTTTTTTTTTTGCATACACTCTTACCCTACCATCCGAAATAATACATCATAGGGGTATGAGCATTCCCCTTACACTTGAATCTTTACATACTTTACATTAAACTAATCTAATGACTCGAATTAAGAAAATCAAAACACTTGGAGCACTTTTAAGATTAACATATATATGGGGGTAATAAATGATGTTCTTCCCCATTACTCAATAAAATAAGTACTTACCCATGAGTCCCAATCGTCCCAAAACAATATGTACAAGGATATGACTCGACTTAGCAACCATGTAATCAATTAGAAAGTTAACTTAGGGTTTAACAAATAACAATAATGCACTAAAAATGAGCGCATACATGGAAGGCTAAGGCGATTTGGTTGTACATTTAAGTGGGGTGTAACAAATTCTTCCTTTAAGTAAAATGCTTAAAGTTAGAAACGAAAAGATAGGCTCGGAGGGGTGTACTAGGGGTATCGTGTACTAAAAATGAGTACAACGCTAAGGGTGTGGGAAAAATTAGTTGACTTAACTAGCCAAGTAATATGACTTAAATGGTCAAGTAATTATAATACAGGTTTAACACAAGGGTGATCCTAATGCCTCTTATCATGTAGTAAATCCTACCACACGAATGTAGTCTCACTAGCGGTCTCGGGATGCATCACTAACGCAAGTTCTAGAATCTAAATGCTACCGGTACACTCATAAGCACCAATAATGAATGCTTTTCCTATTAAATCTAAAGGCGAACCTCACATTTTTAGGTGGAAAATTTTTCTGAATATACGGTTATGTGCTAGTCATACAACCTCCTATCCATGAGACGCTTGCTATGGCTAAAGTTTCACTCCTAAATATTGTAAAAAAATTTAAATTTGGCGCTAAAATTACACTAACAAGTATTTCTCATAGTTTTATTACACATCTACTATCAAACAAAACAAACTCAAGCGAAAGTGCATATGTAAGGTATCATCTTTTTACCCTCCCGTTACACTTAAGATGAACATTGTCCCCAATGTTCAAGTAAAGAATGTAAAAGTGAAAAAGTAAAGAGAATGAAATCAAATACTCCCCTGATTCGCTCGGTATGGATTTTAGGTTGACCAGGTTAAATCTTCTTCCAAGAAAACGAACAATCAAAGCTTCCCTTCCAGAATATAAATCATCTTTTTGTCAAACATAACCTGTAGAACCTGACAACAATAGACAAGGCAACCTCGCGTAAAATCGGCGGCATCCTATATAAGTTACTAAATCCTAGAAAACAAGATAAGATATAATGCTTGTGGAATGAAGTTTGCAGATTTTCTGGAGATTATAAAACTTAATAATTCACAAAAACCATAAGACTCCGTTAGAAAAACAAAACTGGTAAAATTTCCAGAATTTTTTACTCCTGACGCCGTCAAGAGTAATACTCTGACCCCGTCAGAATGGACCTGCAGAATTTCTTATGTTAAGTTTCCGGAAAATTTCTGAAAAAACTTCGTCCTACTTCCTGGAAAATCCTGCAAAACTTCATTATGACTCAATACAAGCATTTGACTCTAACAAATACAAATATACATGTTCATTTAATATTGTGGAGAATCTTGATCGGGGTGTTTCTTGAAAACATATTTGGGGTTTCCCCTTACACTTATCTTTTGCAAAAATACTTTTAGGTTGGAGTTAAGACTAGGCCAAAACAACATAGTAAAGTATTTCCACATTTTAATTGAGAAACATGATCAACCAACAATAAAAATAAAACATGCATACGGAAGCAAATAACTATCAAACAAATAAAATCACACAAAACATGGGTTGCCTCCCAAGAAGCGCTTGTTTTTGTTCGAGTCACGAGCCTGACTCTACCCTTATTTCACGGATAAAGGTGAGGTTTTCGCTACACTTAGGATTAAGTGCGGGTGGTAGTAGCGATACACACCATCTTGGTAGGAGTGTGCCACGTGAGGAAAGAGTGGTGGATGAATTATATGCTCAAAGGGGTGTGCTCCTATCATCATAACCTTAACAAGTTCAATCGGATTAATGGGTAGATTAAGATTTTCTCCTAGAAAGGGATCATTTTCAATCAACTTCAAGAGATTACTAGTTGGGGATCCATCTTGACCTAATAAACCCGGTTTAAACCCATAATGCTTCTTATGATCAATCATGAATGGGTGATGTAAGTATGTAAGGTCATGTTCCACTCCTACGTCAGCTTCCTCTCTACAAGGCTTAGAGTCTACTACCTTTGTCCTAAGACTACCCGGACTATATGGTTTGATGGGTGGATCGGAACCTAATTTAATTCCTAAATTTTCATCCAAGGATGGAAGATTAGGTAACGGTTTTGGTTGAGGCTCCGGTTCATCAAAACTAGGAACTTCCCTAGAACTAAGAGTAAGGTTATCATTATAAATATTCAAACCTATATCCTCTAGTTGTGTTTGGTCCAAGGGCTCTACCTCTATTGGTGTTCCTATAGTCTCTTCTACTTCTTCCGGGTAAGCCACGGGCGGTGTGTGTGCCTCAAATGATGGTAGGATTTATGGGGTACTTGGTGGGCTTACGTTACTTACCTCATCCTCCATTTTATCTAGATTACCTATGTGTTTGCTTTGTACTATGGGTTTAGGTGACATCCACACAGGTATCCCTGAGTAATCATCCCCAGACAAACTTCCTGTTTGCTCCTTCAAACTTGTTTTTGATTGATTTGTGATGTTGTTTGTTGGGTTGTCTACTCTATAATAGTATTGGGCACAGTCTTCTAAGGTATCCCATGCTTCTTCATCACTTAATTCCCTAGGGCCCCCATTGGCAAAATCATCAATGCACATTTGGTCACATCGGCTTACACGATAGTAAAAGGTTTCGGTTAGGGATACTAAAGAGAAACTATGATGTGGGAATTTTCGAAGTAAAATTTTAAAACGAGTCCATGCATCATATATGGGTTCATCTCGATATTGTTTGAAATTCGAGATTTCAATAGGGTAGAATGGCCTTTGTGGTTGGTGGTATGGTGGATTCGCGTACTCCATAATGGTGAACGGAAGAGTCAATGGAAATTACGAACAAACATACAAAGAAAAAGATAGACTAAAGAAGACCTAAAAATAAAAATAAAATCTTACTAGAAAGGAATCTAGCAAGTAGACCTAATAAAAAGAAATCCTAACCTAGACAATAACTATTCCCCAGGCTGCGGCGCCAAAAACTTGATGCGTGGGAATCGCACCTTGCTTTACCTCTCGAGGGATCTCGAGAAGCTTACAACCCCCACCAGGCAGTGTACCTGATCGTTGTAGTATAGTATAGTGACAAGTACCGGGGGATTGATCGTTCAGCTTAGGAATAGTGTCGCTAGGATTAGAAAACCTAATTAATAGTTCTAGAGGTGAGGGATGATTATTTTTGTACTTTTATATTTTTATGAAAGCAATTAAAATCTCGGTTTTTGAAGGAGTGGGCGGAATTAATTGCTATTCAACTAACCCAAAACTAATATATAATCAAAATAAAATACTGAAAATGAAAACAAACTAATTATTACAAAGGTTGTGAGCAGTAATTGGAGAAATTGTGTTTACTTAGACTTCACTACTCCCTAGATATCTTTTACACGTTAATTACGTGTTATACTTGTATGGATGACGGATTGTATTCCTTAATACCATTCGTGGGGTGGCATACATAACTCCCCAACTCTATGAGCTCTTATCTCCTCCTACACCATGACCCAGCACAACTATAGGGATTGTAAACAGTGGCTCATGCATTAAATACAACCAATAAAGACCTAGTACGCCTCGGTTCATGTTTCTTAAGACGTTCAAGCATGTTACCATTTGGAGATCTGCCAGTTTTCTTAAGCCTAACATATAAATCATTCATCCAAGAACAAGAATAAACAAGTAATCAACACATAATCAACATCTAGGTTTCATTAGATCTAAGCAAACACAAGAGAGATCTAGCCTAGCATAATGGAATTGAGACAAGAACAAGATATAAACAACCAACACATAGACATATTGATTGAATTAGAAGAACACTTATCTCAATTACAATGCAAGGTATCAAGGGTTTGGAACCCTTGAAAAACCTGTAAAAGAGGCACCAAATTCGTCTTTAGGGTTTCACCAAAACTTCTCCTTTTTTTTAATGTAAAAACTAGAAAACTATATATAGGAAAACTGGGCTGACGGCGTCAAGACAAGCATGTGACGCCGTCACCTCGCCGCCAAATACTTCCTCGGACGGCCTTGATCTACTTATGACGGCCTATGTGACGCCGTCACCACCTACGGTATTTTATTCTTGGGACTTTGACGCCGTCAGGATGGATTTTGACGCCGTCATCAACTACGGTGTTTTATTCTTGATGTCTGACGCCGTCAGGGTGTAACTCTTGACGCCGTCACCTAGTGTCTTCAGCATGGAAAATTGATACTTTGCCGTTTTCTTCACTTTTATGCTCCAAAAACGTCAGGGTGTAACTCTTGACGCCGTCACCTAGTGTCTTCAGCATGGAAAATTGATACTTTGCCGTTTTCTTCACTTTTATGCTCCAAAAACGTCCAAAATGGCTTCTTTTCCAGAATTCACTCTCCAAACACCTAAAATCACAAAAGGAACGATTTAGGGCAATATTTGATCAAATAAAGTCGGATTCGGGATTAAATAACCCCCTAAAAACGGATCATTTTTCGCCTCATCATATACCCTTACACTTGAGATTTGCTTGTCCTCAAGCAAATGAGCTTTTATTCTACTCAAAAGACAAGTTAGGGGTCATTTAACACTAATATAAAAGTAATTACAACAAATAATCGTTCCACTAAAGACCAATAGACAAGCACGGAGGTCATACACAAGCACCTCACAAATAGTGTTTAGATACTCACATCTCTCGGGTGTAATAAAGCAATATAACATTATGGAAATGGAAGATATCTCTCACTACCTGTCATAGCAAAATAGATTACCATAGGCTTGGGAAAGGATCAAACCTCCACCACATGGCGTAAGCACCTAGGATAAACTATCAAAGAGATCTTTTAAAGGGTTGTAACGTTAGGTATAGGGATATGAATTACACGGTTTTGTTGGATAAAGGAAGTTTTACTGGTGGCGAGTTAACAATCTTGGTTAATTACATGTACAATATGGCGTTGATAAGCCAAGACTAGACTCGACTTAAGCTAAAAAATAACAAAAACATAAAATAAACATAGAATAAAAACGGGATGGTAGTCCGTTTTTTTTTTTTTTTTTTTTTTTTTTTTTTTTTTTTTTTTTTTTTTTGCATACACTCTTACCCTACCATCCGAAATAATACATCATAGGGGTATGAGCATTCCCCTTACACTTGAATCTTTACATACTTTACATTAAACTAATCTAATGACTCGAATTAAGAAAATCAAAACACTTGGAGCACTTTTAAGATTAACGTATATATGGGGGTAATAAATATTGTTATTCCCCATTACTCAATAAAATAAGTACTTACCCATGAGTCCCAATCGTCCCAAAACAATATGTACAAGGATATGACTCGACTTAGCAACCATGTAATCAATTAGAAAGTTAACTTAGGGTTTAACAAATAACAATAATGCACTAAAAATGAGCGCATACACGGAAGGCTAAGGCGATTTGGTTGTACATTTAAGTGGGGTGTAACAAATTCTTCCTTTAAGTAAAATGCTTAAAGTTAGAAACGAAAAGATAGGCTCGGAGGGGTGTACTAGGGGTATCGTGTACTAAAAATGAGTACAACGCTAAGGGTGTGGGAAAAATTAGTTGACTTAACTAGCCAAGTAATATGACTTAAATGGTCAAGTAATTATAATACAGGTTTAACACAAGGGTGATCCTAATGCCTCTTATCATGTAGTAAATCCTACCACACGAATGTAGTCTCACTAGCGGTCTCGGGATGCATCACTAACGCAAGTTCTAGAATCTAAATGCTACCGGTACACTCATAAGCACCAATAATGAATGCTTTTCCTATTAAATCTAAAGGCGAACCTCACATTTTTAGGTGGAAAATTTTTCTGAATATACGGTTATGTGCTAGTCATACAACCTCCTATCCATGAGACGCTTGCTATGGCTAAAATTTCACTCCTAAATGTTGTAAAAAATTTTAAATTTGGCGCTAAAATTACACTAACAAGTATTTCTCATAGTTTTATTACACATCTACTATCAAACAAAACAAACTCAAGCGAAAGTGCATATGTAAGGTATCATCTTTTTACCCTCCCCTTACACTTAAGATGAACATTGTAACCAATGTTCAAGTAAAGAATGTAAAAGTGAAAAAGTAAAGAGAATGAAATCAAATACTCCCCTGATTCGCTCGGTATGGATTTTAGGTTGACCAGGTTAAATCTTCTTCCAAGAAAACGAACAATCAAAGCTTCCCTTCCAGAATATAAATCATCTTTTTGTCAAACATAACCTGTAGAACCTGACAACAATAGACAAGGCAACCTCGCGTAAAATCGGCGGCATCCTATATAAGTTACTAAATCCTAGAAAACAAGATAAGATATAATGCTTGTGGAATGAAGTTTGCAGATTTCCTGGAGATTATAAAACTTAATAATTCACAAAAACCATAAGACTCCGTTAGAAAAACAAAACTGGTAAAATTTCCAGAATTTTTTACTCCTGACGCCGTCAAGAGTAATACTCTGACGCCGTCAGAATGGACCTGCAGAAATTCTTATGTTAAGTTTCCGGAAAATTTCTGAAAAAACTTCGTCCTACTTCCTGGAAAATCCTGCAAAACTTCATTATGACTCAATACAAGCATTTGACTCTAACAAATACAAATATACATGTTTATTTAATATTGTGGAGAATCATGATCGGGGTGTTTCTTGAAAACATATTTGGGGTTTCCCCTTACACTTATCTTTTGCAAAAATACTTTTAGGTTGGAGTTAAGACTAGGCCAAACAACATAGTAAAGTATTTCCACATTTTAATTGAGAAACATGATCAACCAACAATAAAAATAAAACATGCATACGGAAGCAAATAACTATCAAACAAATAAAATCACACAAAACATGGGTTGCCTCCCAAGAAGCGCTTGTTTTTGTTCGAGTCACGAGCCTGACTCTACCCTTATTTCACGGATAAAGGTGAGGTTTTCGCTACACTTAGGATTAAGTGCGGGTGGTAGTAGCGATACACACCATCTTGGTAGGAGTGTGCCACGTGAGGAAAGAGTGGTGGATGAATTATATGCTCAAAGGGGTGTGCTCCTATCATCATAACCTTAACAAGTTCAATCGGATTAATGGGTAGATTAAGATTTTCTCCTAGAAAGGGATCATTTTCCATCAACTTCAAGAGATTACTAGTTGGGGATCCATCTTGACCTAATAAACCCGGTTTAAACCCATAATGCTTCTTATGATCAATCATGAATGGGTGATGTAAGTATGTAAGGTCATGTTCCACTCCTACGTCAGCTTCCTCTCTACAAGGCTTAGAGTCTACTACCTTTGTCCTAAGACTACCCGGACTATATGGTTTGATGGGTGGATCGGAACCTAATTTAATTCCTAAATTTTCATCCAAGGATGGAAGATTAGGTAACGGTTTTGGTTGAGGCTCCGGTTCATCAAAACTAGGAACTTCCCTAGAACTAAGAGTAAGGTTATCATTATAAATATTCAAACCTATATCCTCTAGTTGTGTTTGGTCCAAGGGCTCTACCTCTATTGGTGTTCCTATAGTCTCTTCTACTTCTTCCGGGTAAGCCACGGGCGGTGTGTGTGCCTCAAATGATGGTAGGATTTGTGGGGTACTTGGTGGGCTTACGTTACTTACCTCATCCTCCATTTTATCTAGATTACCTATGTGTTTGCTTTGTACTATGGGTTTAGGTGACATCCACACAGGTATCCCTGAGTAATCATCCCCAGACAAACTTCCTGTTTGCTCCTTCAAACTTGTTTTTGATTGATTTGTGATGTTGTTTGTTGGGTTGTCTACTCTATAATAGTATTGGGCACAGTCTTCTAAGGTATCCCATGCTTCTTCATCACTTAATTCCCTAGGGCCCCCATTGGCAAAATCATCAATGCACATTTGGTCACATCGGCTTACACGAGAGTAAAAGGTTTCGGTTAGGGATACTAAAGAGAAACTATGATGTGGGAATTTTCGAAGTAAAATTTTAAAACGAGTCCATGCATCATATATGGGTTCATCTCGATATTGTTTGAAATTCGAGATTTCAATAGGGTAGAATGGCCTTTGTGGTTGGTGGTATGGTGGATTCGCGTACTCCATAATGGTGAACGGAAGAGTCAATGGAAATTACGAACAAACACACAAAGAAAAAGATAGACTAAAGAAGACCTAAAAATAAAAATAAAACCTTACTAGAAAGGAATCTAGCAAGTAGACCTAATAAAAAGAAATCCTAACCTAGACAATAACTATTCCCCAGGCTGCGGCACCAAAAACTTGATGCGTGGGAATCGCACCTTGCTTTACCTCTCGAGGGATCTCGAGAAGCTTACAACCCCCACCAGGCAGTGTACCTGATCGTTGTAGTATAGTATAGTGACAAGTACCGGGGGATTGATCGTTCAGCTTAGGAATAGTGTCGCTAGGATTAGAAAACCTAATTAATAGTTCTAGAGGTGAGGGATGATTATTTTTGTACTTTTATATTTTTATGAAAGCAATTAAAATCTCGGTTTTTGAAGGAGTGGGCGGAATTAATTGCTATTCAACTAACCCAAAACTAATATATAATCAAAATAAAATACTGAAAATGAAAACAAACTAATTATTACAAAGGTTGTGAGCAGTAATTGGAGAAATTGTGTTTACTTAGACTTCACTACTCCCTAGATATCTTTTACACGTTAATTACTTGTTATACTTGTATGGATGACGGATTGTATTCCTTAATACCATTCGTGGGGTGGCATACATAACTCCCCAACTCTATGAGCTCTTATCTCCTCCTACACCATGACCCAACACAACTATAGGGATTGTATGCAGTGGCTTATGCATTAAATACAACCAATAAAGACCTAGTACGCCTCGGTTCATGTTTCTTAAGACGTTCAAGCATGTTACCATTTGGAGATCTGCCAGTTTTCTTAAGCCTAACATATAAATCATTCATCCAAGAACAAGAATAAACAAGTAATCAACACATAATCAACATCTAGGTTTCATTAGATCTAAGCAAACACAAGAGAGATCTAGCCTAGCATAATGGAATTGAGACAAGAACAAGATATAAACAACCAACACATAGACATATTGATTGAATTAGAAGAACACTTATCTCAATTACAATGCAAGGTATCAAGGGTTTGGAACCCTTGAAAAACCTGTAAAAGAGGCACCAAATTCGTCTTTAGGGTTTCACCAAAACTTCTCATTTTTTTTAATGTAAAAACTAGAAAACTATATATAGGGAAACTGGGCTGACGGCGTCAAGACAAGCATGTGACGCCGTCACCTCGCCGCCAAATACTTCCTCGGACGGCCTTGATCTACTTATGACGGCCTATGTGACGCCGTCACCACCTACGGTATTTTATTCTTGGGACTTTGACGCCGTCAGGATGGATTTTGACGCTGTCATCAACTACGGTGTTTTATTCTTGATGTCTGACGCCGTCAGGGTGTAACTCTTGACGCCGTCACCTAGTGTCTTCAGCATGGAAAATTGATACTTTGCCGTTTTCTTCACTTTTAGGCTCCAAAAACGTCCAAAATGGCTTCTTTTCTAGAATTCACTCTCCAAACACCTAAAATCACAAAAGAAACGATTTAGGGCAATATTTGATCAAATAAAGTCGGATTCGGGCTTAAATGACCCCCTAAAAATGGATCATTTTTCGCCTCATCATATATATATATACATATATATATATATATATATATATATATATATATATATATATATATATATATATATATATATATATATATATATATATATATGTATATATATATATGTATGTATATATATATATATATATATATATATATATATATATATATATATATACATACATATATATATATATACATACATATATATATATATATATATATATATATATACATATATATATATATACATATATATATATATATATATATATATATATATACATACATATATATACATACATATATATATATACATATATATATATATATATATATATATATATATATATATATATGTATATATATATATATGTATATATATATATATCGGGTTAATTACAAGATTATGTTTCAATGAATCATTAAAGTGCGTGTTTGGGGAAATAAATAAATAAATAATAAATTAAAAAAAATAAATAAAAGATACTTACATATTGAACACGAGCCTCATCTTGCAAACACATACCATCATTGTCTACATATATACATATATATATACATATATATATATATATATATATATATATATATATATATATATATATATATATATATATATATATATATATATATATATATATATATATATATATATATCGGGTTAATTACAAGATTATGTTTCAATGAATCATTAAAGTGCGTGTTTGGGGAAATAAATAAATAAATAATAAATTAAAAAAAATAAATAAAAGATACTTACATATTGAACACGAGCCTCATCCTGCAACCACATACCATCATTGTCGCAGTGTGTGTCGTAAAACGACTGGATGAGGGACGGGTATTGTTTGTCCTTGTTGTTCTGAAATTGTATATACACATGCATATATATAAGATGAAACAAATTAAAAATGGCAAATCAAACACCATATTTATTTTAATTAAACGTAAATACTTTAATAAAATCAAAATTAATTACTTTTATATAATTATAATTAAATAATTTTATAAAAATAAAATACTTGTATAAAAATAAAATGTGTCTTACGTAGTCGTGGCGAATAGCGGCCAATGACTTGGAACCGTGGCGGCTTTACACCTTCAACTTCTTTCGGTTCTCCTTGTTCACAGCAGCACGCTTCAGGTTCTTCTCATTCATGTAAAACTTGATATGCTCCTCCCACACAGATGGCTCGACGTTCGGAGGAGGGTTTCTTCGTATCTCATCCACTTTTTCAGGCCCACCCTCCCCGTCGAAGTAAACCCTCTTCATCGTGCCCTTGTTGTCGGAGTAGACCTTAGCAATGTACGCATTGAGGCCCGCCGAAATGGTTTTCGAATCAGGTGAGTTCATGTGGATCTGCAAGTCGAAGAATTCCTGCAAACAAATTTAAACAAATATACACAATTAAACAAATTTAAATAAATGTACACATTCAAAGAATTAACTATAAAGATATAATTAAAAGGAAAATAAAATAACTGACCCCGAGTCGGTTCATGAAGCCCTGTCGAGTCGCTTCGTCAAGGTTGTGCCAGGAGGGATAGTGCAACGGCAAGGACCTAACCAGCTCGCCAACATAGTTACGGATCCATGCGCGGTTGGGCCCAACATGATTAAATGTCTTCTGATCACGCCACTCGAACTCGATTGATTGCGGGCCCGAGGCAGTCACAGCTTTCCTGAGGTCTTTGTTTTTGTTGGCTTCACGGACCTGTGCCCTGCCGCCATCCCGACCTCCACCCCTGCCGCCAGCTTGTCTCGCTCTACCTCCTCGTCGAGGTTTTTGTGACGAACCTACAATTGAAGTGAGTGAAAACGTTAAAAAATAACAAGTAACAAAATTCAAATTATCAAGTTTAATTTTCTTACCACTACGGTGACCGCTAGTAATCGAACGATAAGGTGGTGGTGGGTCATTGGCACCGTCACCACCATGACCTCGCGCTACTGCTGCCATCTGTAAAAGTACAAGTTGAATTAACATATAGAAATTCGGGAACAAATTAACATAAGCATGCACACATTCAAATACATACACATTTAAAATAAATATACACATTTAAAAAATCCATAACAATTTCATTCAAATAAGCTAAGTGTCGTTTTACAAGTTACAATTTAAGATCAATCTGCTACATCTACATCACTATCATAAACAGCATGAGTCGCATCTTCAACTTCATCATCAGAATTGTTTGCATCAGAGTCTGCTAAATCATAAGGATCGTCGTCCTCATCATCAATAAGTTCATCGTCGTCATCAACATGAATGATTGGTGGTGGTGCCTCAACTAACGTTGATTGACCATCGATATTTAAGGTTTCAAATGCCAAATCATTCAAATTAGTAGACAGTTGGAGATTCGATGAGTTGTTACCATGTATCACATCATCATCGTCTTCTGTCACAATGACATCCCAGGTTGTGTTGTGATTCACTTCTTGGACGACCTTCCAATGGAGTGGTCGTCTGGCAGGATCTTTAAGGTAGAAGACTTGTTTTGCTTGTGTTGCGAGAATGTAAGGTTGATCTTTAAACGCTGTGCTACATGCCCAAATTTGTGTCATGTTGTTTCTAGTGCTATAACGTTCGACTCTACCTCTTTTGACCAAGTCGAACCACTTAACTCGAAACAGCATAACTTTGAACTGGGTATACGCGAACTCCAGAATTTCTTCTAGCTGACCATAATACATTTCTCCTTCTTTCTCGCCAGGAGAACAAATTCCGCTGTTCTGAGTTGTACGTTTTACATCGCGGCTGTGTACAACAAACTTCACACCGTTGACTACGCAAGAGTGAACTGAGGTTACGGTCGATAATGGTCCACAAGCCAAAGCGAATAAGTCGAGAGTACACCTTGGGTCATTGTCTGTGTAAAGTTTACCGATCTATGAACAAAGATAAGAATAGATGGAGATGAGTAATATATATAGTCGTTATTTATACAAGGAATTACATATAATAAGTTTACCTTCGTCTGAAACCATCTAGGAAATTCTTGTTGCATGTCGCTGTCAGGATGTTCACTGAAAATGGACATGATATTAGAATTAATCGAAAAGATAACTTGGGAAAAAGAAATTTCAAAATAAAAACGCGTACCTCTCGAACTCGTTCATGTACGCGTCGATCTCAGGACTGTTGTGAAGTACATACCATATCACTTTCTTCATTTCTTGGAGACCTAACCGAATAATTGTCACTTTACCAGACGTTTTACATAGTGATCGGAAAACCTGGAAATCACTTGTTGGGCGAGGACAGCCCTGAGATGCAGTGGGACGATTAAATTTTGTCCCAATTTCGCCCCGAAAATAACGAGAACAAAAAGTTAATGCTTCGTCTGCAACATAACCCTCTGCTATTGAACCTTCCGGCTTAGCTTTATTTCGTACATAGTTTTTTAGCTTCTTCATTTATCTTTCAAATGGATACATCCACCGAAATGAAACAGGCCCGCCTTGAAGAGCCTCTTCAGGTAAATGCATAACCAAGTGAATCATAATGTCAAAAAAAACAGGAGGATATATTTGCTCGAGACTGCACAAAATTTTGATCAACTATTCTTTAGCTTTCACAATGTCATTCACCATCAAAGTTCGGGCACAAATTTGCTTAAAGAATGAACAAAGCTCGATTAATGGTGTATAAGTCGGTGTGTCCAGGTATTGCTGAAGTCCATAAGGAAGTAACCGTTGCATCATTATATGACAGTCATGAGACTTCATGCCCGTTATATTGTTATCATCTTTGGTTACTTTCGACTTGAACTTGGATCCGAACCCATCTGGCAGTTTAATTGTTTTGATGTATTGACAGAACAGTTTTCTTTTATCGGGTGTGAGGGAGTACTTAGCTTGAGGCTTCGAGCACTTCCCGTTTTGTTTGTTTCCGAGCCACAACTCCTGTCGAATGCCCAAAGCTTGCAAGTCTTGTCTTGCCTTAGCGGTGTCTTTAGATTTGTCATTCATTAACAAAGTGTTCAAGATACTCTCCAACACATTTTTTTCGATATGCATGACATCTAAATTGTGTTTTAGAGTAAGAGAAGACCAATATTCAAGCTCGTAGAAAATAGACCGTTTAGTCCAGTTCAGGTCGGTTGTAGTATTACGTTTTATCTTCCCACCCCAATAATCTGGATGTTTCCCCGGCAAACGTGTGGCAATATTGCAAGTTGAGTCAAGATATCAGCCGGAGTATCTTTTTTAGGAGGATCTGTAAAATCAGGTGTTGGAACCATAGTTTTACTATTTTATCAAGTCTCGGTCATTTGTAATAATGCTAGGTTGCTTAGTTATTATTTACTATCATTTACATTTTGTATTAAGTTTACTAGGCTTAAGAATGAGGTCCATGGGCCTCAAGCCCATACGTTTCATGTAAAGGGAAGGAGTAGGAATGTTGCCCTAGCTCCTTTCCTATAAATACTAGTCTTAGGCCTCTTGTAAACTTGGTTGGTTATTTGAAAACATTAAGGAAACTCTTGCATTTCATTTTCTCAATTTTCTCATAATCATCCCACTCTCATTCTCATCTCATTTCTCTTATCATTATACTTGTGTTTACAAAATGGTGACCTAACAAGTGGTATCATTCGCTAGAGGAAGGTGTAGTTATTGTTTTTTCATTGATTTCTTTCTTTTAAAATCGTTTTTTATTATCGAATTGTTAGTCAAAGTTTATTTTTTTGTTAGTTTCTTGGTTTTTCTCACATCTTTGCTTACAAACTTGTGTTTAAAATCAAAACAAACCAAAAAGTTCCAAACTTTTACTAAATATTCGATTTTTTAGATATTTGTACTTTTTTCGAGATCTTTACAAGTGTGAAATTTTTCATAAAGTTTTCTACTTTCCTTAAGATTTACACATTTTATACACAAAAGTACAAGTATCTTGAAAGAAAAACGAATTTAAGGATTGCTTTCTTTGAAAAACAAACCCTACATGTTATCGAGATCTTCCTAATTGCCTATTTCGAGATCTTCTCAAAGTGCACTACCTCGTCTTCGTTTGTGTGGACTCGGTATTTTCTTTCTTGTATAAGAAAGTTAAGTACTTCGACTTTTGGGAAAGTTTTCGAAATTGTATAATTTCGAAAACTAAGTTTCGCAATTTTTCGAAAATTATCGAGAAAAATCTTAAGTTATCGAAATCTGTTTAAATATCGAAATCTTACTTCTCGATAAAACTTAAAAATTTCGAAATCTTTTCTCGATAATTTTGCCAAGTTTCTCGATAATTTTGCCAAGTTTCTCGAAACTCTGCCAAATTTTTTCGAAAAACATATTATCGAAATCTTCTTTGAAGTTGTGCTAAGTTTCTCGATAATTGGTTAATTCTACACTTTCTACAAGATCCATTTCTACACAAGTGTTCGAAGATGTCTCAGCCACCGAATCACTACTTTCCTCATGTTCAACAACAAACATCTCAGCAACAACAACCTCAGCAGTATCAGCAACAACATTACCTTCCGCACACAATGAATCAACAACCTCCTAAATACAATCCACAACAACAATACCTAATGATGCAACAACAGCTCATTTCTCAACAACAACCATATCAAGTGCTACTACAAAACACTCAGTTTTCCTCCAAACAACCTCACTGGTTTGACAGAATGTGTGAAGTTATCACAACTCAACAATCCCGACATGAGGCAGGATCACTTGAGACACCTCCAATGCTAACACCTGGTAACTATGTGCAATGGTCAAGTCGATTCTTACGCTTTCTTGAACTTAAGAAACCTCATGGGCACTTCTTAAAGCAAGTGATACTTGAAGGACCATTTGAGTGGCCAACAAGATTTGAAGCTGGTGATCCTAATGCTAATCCTCCACGTCCTCCTGGTGATAGACCCCTTCCAGAATCTTCACTCTCTGAAGAACAGAAACTACATCGTGAAGCTGATCAATATGCAATGGCTTATATACTTCAAGGTATACCTAATCCGATCTATCGCAGTGTCGATGCTCAGAAAACAGCCAAAGCTATGTGGGAACACGTTCATCTCCTAATGGAAGGAACTCAATTGAACAAAGATGACATGGAATCCAAGCTTTACATGGAATACACTGACATCACTATTGAACCTGGAGAGTCACTTGAATCCTACTATCATCATTTCACAAATGTGGTCAATGATCTGGAACGTCACAAAATCACTGTACCAAGGATCGCTGTGAACTCCAAATTTGTTGGTAGTCTTGGCCCTGATTGGCATAAATATGTGACATTTGTTCGTCAAACGAAGAATCTTCATGATGCTCCATATGGGTTGTTGTATGATTTTCTGAAACACCATGAACCTGAAGTGGAAAAAGATAGAGCTCTACGAGGAGGATACACACCAACAACAACACCAAATTCATTGGCTCTCGTAGCTCAATCTCCCTATGCTCCACCACCAATGTCAAATCATGCATATGTTCAAGAGCAGAACTACTTCAGTTATCCACAATCTTCCACCTCGAACCAAATGGTCCCTTATGATTCATCTCCACAAGATTCTTCTACTCTACTTGTTTCATCAAACAACAATGATGCTGTGTACTACTCCAACTCCAATGATGATGACGATGATGACTTTAATACGTTGAATCAGGGACTTGCTCTTATTGCTCGTGCATTCAGCAAATTCTCCAACAAAACAAACAACCGTCAACATTCATCTTCAAACACAAGAAATCAAGCTGTTGTTAATGATGGAAGAGTGGAAATTCAGAATCGTAGCTATGGTCGATCTGGTTCAGGAAGCTCTTCAGGAAATTATGGGAATGGTCAAAGGTTTAGTAACAATACCGGGTTCAGAAACAACTCAGCATCTCCTCAACAAAGGTCTGACTCAGTTGCTACAAGGAACTCCAGCTCAGGGAATGCAGTGTGGTGCTACAATTGCAATGAACAAGGTCATATAGCGACAGCATGTCCCAAACCGAGAACTCGGGGTAGTAAGTTTCACAAGCAGGCATTACTAATGGCTCTTCAAGATGAAAAAGATGGACATTTCCCTGAACAGGACAACAACTTCATGGCAAATGTGAATAACGATGATGACATGGAAGATCTGGAAGTCAATGCTGCTGTGATGCTTATGGCCAACATGCAGGAACTTAAGTTCAATGATTCAGGTCCAGTGTATGACACTGACGGCTTGTCTCAGGTACATGACCTCAATGCATGCTTTATTAATGAAATTGTCTCACCTTCTGCCTCTGAATCAGATATGGCGCAAGTTGTTTCATCTAAATCATCTTCATCATCTCAACAAGATGAACAAATAAGCACAGTTGTCATATTTGATGATGACACAGTTGTTTCATTTGATGATCCTATTGAGCATGATAAACATGATAATTTAGAACAACATGAACCATCATTTGATCCAGACCCTGACCTCATAATGTTATCTAAACAACTGAATGCTCAAAAATTGCTAATTGCAAAGTGCAACGAGAAAAACAAAGTTTTAAAAGAACAAAATGCGTCATTTGCAAGAGACATTGAGTGTTATAAAATTCAGCTTTCAAATCAAGAAGAAAAGATTAAACACACTAAAAGTTTTGAAAAAGCTTTTCAAGATTCTTATAACAAAGAACAAGATCTTCAACGCAAAATACAAGATTTAATTGAGTCACACGGAAAGTTGATTTCGAAACTTGAAAGTGAGAAGGGTGAATTGAAAAAACAAGTTGAATGTCTTCAAACTGAACTTTCAAAAACAGAAACAAATTTGTCAAGTTGTCAAAAAGATTTTCATGAACATAAAATACGGAAAAGGAAGTACATAGACAACTTACTCGGTGATATTGTTGATCTTGAAAAACAACTCAAAGAATTTCGTCACATTGTTTACAAACACGGGAACTCTGTCACAACAATTCAGAAATTTACTTTAAAACCGAAACCCAATTGTGGATATGCACTTGGTGATTACAATTCAATGTTTCTACACACGGCATTCAAAGAAATTCCAAAAATTTACAGTATGGATTATTTTCTTGATAATACGGTTGTGCGTGCTGTTGTTTTTGATACTGAGGAGGAAGAAGAACTTGAAGACGAGAGTCGATCTAAAATGAGTCAAGTTCAATATTGGACACCATATGACTATTCAAAAGCTCCTCCACTTTCAAAATCTTTTGTCACTCAAAAGGAATTACCTGAGAAATCATGGTTTATCGAAGAGTCATATGTTTCATCTCACAATGCGGCTCCTGTCCCACCTGTAGCACAAATAAATGGTCCTTTACCATCATCCGGTGAACTTACACGTTTACCAAAATGTCGTGTCTTAAATTATTTCAAAACCTTTATGGAAGACATCGATATTTTGGAGGAAACAATTGAACGCAATTCAGAAATAAAAATTGAAACTTTTCAATCCGCTTACGAGCGAGAAAAGAGAGATATTTTTCAAAAACAAATGAAACCAATTGTTCAACACCTTCGTCTATGTGCTACACGTTGGGATCAGGAACTTCAAAAGGAGGTCAAAAATATGATAAACGTGTTTGATACTGCTGAAAATGAGATTTTGGTCCAAAAGCTACAAACTAAAGTTTTCAAAAATGATGCAGATCGACTCTTGGAACAAGTTCTCTGTGCTGATATTTTGTCTGTTATCATGAATGATCTTTATAATTCTGGTACTTCTATGCTTAAGCATGATCATTGTGTTGATAATATCTTGTTGAATGAGGAAATTGAGACACTTAAACTGAAAAATGAAAAGTTGAGAATTAAAAATGATGATGTGACAAAACAATTTTCAAAAGAAATTTGTCAACTCAATCAAAGGCTTGAATGGTGTCAAGCTAAAAGTCTTGAAAGGGAATTGAAGTTTCAAAGTCAAAATGTTTCAAACTCTTGTCAGATTTGCAAAAACAACGAGTCTTTAAAAGGTCGATGTTTCAAATACGAGAAAGAAATTGCGGATTTAAAAATTGAAAACGCAGAATGGCAACAAAACCGCGACGTCATCAAATATTGCAATGGTTTACTTGAGTCTGAAATTCAGGACAAAAATCACATCATCATTGATTTGAAAGAGAAAATTAAACTACTTCAAAAAGGGAAAATGGTTGACACCACGGTGATAGCACCAGGAATGTATCAAATAAACAAAACTGATAAAGGAAAGGTTGTTCAAAACACTAATGTTGATAACTCCACTTCTACAGGACTAGTCTCCACTTCTTGCGTTAGCAGACCCAAGCGAAAAAGTAAAAAGAAGAATAGGATCTTGCAACGTAAGAGAGGACACCTAGAAGCTCAGGAAGTAGAAGACCAACTTAGGACTTTGAATAAAACTCATGTTGCATCAGATTTAGATTCTAATCTGGCAAATTGTAATCAAAATCTAAATGTAACGAATGATGAACCTTTGAATGTTTTGAATATTAATGCATCTTGTGTATTTTGTCGTAAAAGCGTATCATCTGGTGATCATACAAAATGTTTAGCTAATTCTCTTCTCAATCGTCATAAGAAACGTAGGACACGCATTCCTTTTAGGCCCACTAATGCCTCTAAGTCTAACTTAGGAAAGCCGTCTTCTACGGTTTCTAATGATGTCCCAGTTACCCCCATAGGTGCCGAGAACAAATCTAGGACTGAGTCAACTACTAGTGCATTTAACATTAAGAAAGCAAAAACTAGTTGGAATTGGCAACGTTGGTTACAACACAAACCAGACTTTAAATGGATTCCTAAATTGTTGAATATATGTGTTACTAACCAACAGGAACCCGCATTATCTTTGGGTTCCACCCTTACTTCTGTTCCACCCGTGTCTTCTTCTGGTGATGCAGGTGGTACAGATTGTTCTCTGGATTGTTGATAGCGGATGCACCCGACATATGACAGGCAATCTCAAACTGTTACACAACTTTGTCTCAAAGTTTATAGGAACTGTCAGATTCGGGAATGATCATTACGCTCTTATAATGGGATATGGTGACTACATCAGCGGTAACATTGAAATTAGTCGTGTTTACTATGTGGAAGGCCTTGGACACAACCTTTTCTCTGTTGGTCAATTCTGTGATGGGGATCTAGAAGTTGCATTTCGTGAGAAAACTTGCTTTGTTCGCGACTTACAAGGAAACGATCTAATGTCTGGCTCACGCGGCTCCAATCTTTATACAATATCAATGTCAGATATGATTGCAACATCTCCGATATGTCTTCTCTCCAAAGCAGAGTCAACTAAATCTTGGTTATGGCACAAACGTCTTTCGCACTTGAATTTCAGAACCATGACTAACCTTGCTCGTTATAAACTTGTCGATGGATTTCCAAGATTCCGTTTCACCAAAGATCACTTATGTCCAGCCTGTGAACAAGGAAAAAGTACTCGTGCTCATTTTCCGTCTAAACCTGAGCAAAGTACGAATCATGTTTTACAACTGCTTCATATGGATTTGTGTGGACCGATGCATGTTCAAAGTATCAACGGTAAACGGTACATACTCGTAATTGTGGATGACTTCTCCAGATGGACTTGGGTTTATTTTCTACGAAATAAAGATCAAGCTCCTTCGATGATCATCACCTTTCTCACCAAAATTCAAGTTCAGCTTCGAAACACAGTACGAATCGTCAGAACTGACAATGGAACTGAATTCAAGAATCAGACACTTCGGTCTTACTATGAGAAAGTGGGAATTGAACATCAAACGTCTATACCTAGAAGCCCAGAACAGAATGGTGTGGTTGAAAGACGCAACAGGACGTTAGTGGAAGCTGCTAGAACTATGTTGATTAATGCTCAATTACCAGATTACTTATGGGCAGAAGCTGTTTCAACCGCATGTTATACTCAAAACCGTTGCATGATCACAAAACGCCATCGCAAAACACCATATCAAATTGTTCACAAAAGGAAACCGAACATCGATTACTTTCATGTATTTGGAGCACTTTGCTATCCGAAAAATGATCGTGATGATTTAGGTAAACTCAAAGCTAAGGCTGACATCGGAGTGTTCGTTGGATATTGTGAAAATTCCAAAGGTTTTCGGATATGGAATCGTCGTACAAGAGAAATTCAAGAAACCATTCACGCTAATTTCGATGAACTCACCCAAATGGCTTCTGAGCAACACAGCTTAGGACCCGAATTCAACCGTCTCAACTCTCCGGCATCTTCAGCTGAACCTTTACCACTTAACCGCAAAGAATTAGAAACCTTGTTTGCTCCACTATTTGATGACACGATTGAATATCGTCCTACTGAGGTCTCACCAAATTCCGCTGCTCAACCTGATCACATTCCAGTACCAGACTCACCTCAACAAACTTCAACAAGTGTTGAGAGAGACGGTCCTTCAATTGTATCATCATCTACAGCAGAACAAACTAGTTCTACTCCCTGCCATCCAGCTGAAGATCCAACACCACAATCAGTTCCACAACCCGCAGAGCATGATCCTGATGCGTTCATTAATCCGTTTGCACCAGCTACTACAGTTCCTGATATAGCTGAGTCATCAACACGCAACTTGGATCCTGCCAACATGCGAGATACGTATCAACTACACCCGTCAACACACAAATGGACTCGTGACCATCCACTAGTTCATATTATTGGCCATCCAGATGCACCTGTTATGACAAGACAACGACTTCACACCGATGGAGAAACTTGCATCTACGCACTCACAGTTTGTCATGAAGAACCCAAGAACATTAAAGATGCAATGACTTATGACAACTGGATTGAATCTATGCAAGAGAAATTTCAGCAATTCATAAGATTAGAAGTCTGGGAATTAGTTGAAAGACCTGACGGAGTCTTTGTCATCGGGTTAAAATGGATCTGGAAGAATAAACTTGATGCAGAAGGGACAGTCATCCGCAACAAATCACGTCTGGTAGCGAAAGGATACTCTCAACTTGAAGGTCTTGACTTTGCTGAATCTTTTGCTCCAGTGGCACGACATGAAGCTGTTCGGATCTTTTTGGCTTATGCTGCTCATAGGAATATGGTGGTTTACCAAATGGATGTGAAAACTGCATTTCTGAATGGAGAACTCCGTGAAGAAGTTTATGTCAGCCAACCTGAAGGCTTCGTTGATCCTGAGCGTCCTAATCACGTCTACCGACTCAAAAAGGCTCTCTACGGACTCAAGCAAGCCCCACGGGCGTGGTATGACAAACTGTCCACTTTCTTACTGGCCAATAAATTTTTTAAAGGATCGGTGGATCCCACACTATTTACAAAAACCTACGGGGAGGACTTACTTGTTGTTCAAATATATGTCGATGACATCATTTTTGCCTCAACAAAACGAAGTTATTCTAATGATTTTGCTAAATTAATGAAAGATAATTTTGAAATGTCCATGATGGGTGAACTTACGTTCTTTTTAGGACTACAAGTTCATCAATCACCCCATGGAATTTTTGTACATCAATCCAAATATGCTCTGGAAATTTTAAAGAAACATGGAATGATGACTTGTGATACTTATAATACACCAATGGGCTATACCACAAAACTAGATGCTGATTTACATGGGACTCCCGTTGACCCTACCAAATACCGAAGTATGATTGGGTCCCTCATGTATCTCACAGCTAGTAGACCTGATATAGTTTTTGCTGTCTTCATGTGCTCACGTTATCAGTCAAGACCAACTGAAAAACACCTCAATGAGGTCAAAAGAATCCTTCGATACGTAAAGGGAACCATTAATTTGGGAATCTGGTATCCGAAGGATTCTGGTTTTGAACTAATTGCTTTTTCAGACGCTGATCATGCAGGATGTTTAGACACACGCAAAAGTACATCTGGTGGATTACAGTTTCTTGGCGACAAACTTGTGTCATGGCAATCTAAGAAGCAGGACTGCACGTCTTTGTCATCTACAGAATCTGAATACGTAGCCATGTCGGCTTGTTGTGCTCAAGTCATCTGGATGAGATCACAACTTAAAGACTATGGCTACCTATTCAACAAGATTCCTATCTACTGTGATTCAAAGAGTGCGATTGCTATCTCCTGCAACACTGTGCATCACTGCAAATCCAAACACATCGATCTCCGTTATCATTTCATCAAGGAGCATGTGGAAAGGGGTACAGTTGAACTTTATTTCGTTGGAACTGAATACCAATTGGCGGACTTACTTACCAAATCCTTGGCACCATCCAGGTTTGCTAGTCTAGTCCACCAGATTGGTATGAGATGTTTGACACCAGAGGATCTGGAAAAGTTCTTAAAATACCACTGATCGTCAAACATCACAACTATCTTTGTATTATATTTGTCTTTCATTCTTTACTATAAACTAATCAAAACCCAAAAATATTTTCAACATTTTTTATTTTTATTAAAAAAAAAAAAAAAAAAAAAACAACAACAACAACTAATGCAAGTATATCGCTTCCATTCAACACCTTGTTCTTACTTTACAAGTGTTGAGGGGGAGTCACGCTTAAATCTTTTACCAATCAATTGGTATACTTGCATATTTCTCGTTTTTTTACGGTTCGAAGAATGTGCGGGTGTTTTTTACTTCTTCATAAGTTAACTCAACGAAGTCACATCTCAATGTCCATAGACTTGCTAGTTACTTTAGGGTTCTAGTTAAAGTATTTCATTATTAAGGGACTCATGTTGCCAAATGCTTAAAGTTTCTAAAACCTTAGGACTCTAGCTTGTTTTCATATAAAAGACTAAGGACTAAAAGTGACAAGTATCAAAACCTTTCAAAATAACTTAAACATATAAACCGTACCACCAAAACCCAAAGTTTTATAAAACTTAAAACCTTCCTTAAACCCTTTCTACAAAACCAACGGCTCTCAATCTTTCTTGCTAACCACATCCTTGATCTTTAAATTGTAAGTTCCTATGTTATCACTAGGACATTACAAACATAGGTTCTTGATTAATTGGTTTTTCAATGGTTAGATCTCATGTTATCATGTATTCGAGAACTAGGGTTAGGATCTCGAAATCGTTCTTAACTTGTTGTGGTGTTTAATTCTTGATGGGGTTTAGTTACTTGGCTTGTTACTAACACATTCCCACCGGTTAATTAATCATCTCATCATGTTATCTTTGATTTCGAATTTGTGATATTGTGTCGAATTGGGTTTACATGGTTCTATGATTATTTGTTTGAGGTTATTGGTGGGATTTGCTTATTTGGTCTCTAATGTGCATAATCAATCTTGCTTGGATAATTCTCACAGTTTATTCATGGTTCTCGATAAAACATGTATGCTTTGTTCGGAATATCATCGAGATACACTTGTATCTTGTATTAGAATATCTGTGACAGGCCAATCTCTGTGGTAACATGATTTGTGATGCAAACAAAGGTGTAATCTCATGCGAATTCGATTAATTCTTGTATAAGAATGTTTTCGAGAATCTGTGTCATATCGAAATCTTTTGAAAAATTATCGAGAAACTCAAGTTCTCGATAAATGTTCATTTATCGAAATCTTCAATTTCTCGATAATGTTTTTCGATAAATGTTAATTTTTCTCGATAAAGTTTCCCGATAATGTTTTTCGATTAATGATAAAGTTTTCTCGATAAAGTTCTTTCTCGATAAAATTTCTCGATAATGATTTTTCGATAAATATTAATGTTTTCTCGATAAAGTTTCTCAATAATGTTTCACGAGATGACACTTTCTCGATAATGTGTCATTTATCGAAATCATTCAATTAATTAAACTTTCTCGATAACACCAGTTTCTCGATAAGTTGTTAACAGAATTGTTTTTTCTCGATAATATCAATTTTTTCGAAAAATAAGAAATCTCGATAAAAGGTCCATGATGCATTTTTTTTCGAAATCTAGTTTGGTATTATACCTTGGTATGATTCATTAGTGTTGTGTAATGTGATGTAATGTGAATTGTGCTTGTCATGTTGTACTTATTTGCCATTTGCATTATTTGACTCATTCTTATATGACGCATTTGTGCTTAATCGTTTCAAGTAGATATCTGTATCCAATATCTAAACTGTGCTAACTCATAACACATTTGGATGTTTGGTTATGATGATACGTTTCAGATTAACATGGCTGAACACACTGAGAACGTCGCAGAACAACCTCTTCCATTACTCACCTTGGATGACATCACTCCCGAGAACTACCATGTCACGCTTGGCAACAACAACCCCCGAGTTGATTTCAACAAGTTGAATATCACAGAGAAATCATGCAAGATTGTGAAAGATATCCTACTGGCACATCCATGCAAACCACTTCTCACCTGCTCTACTTCAGTTCCACTGTTCTATCTTCATCAGTTCTGGCTTACTGCTCAGACCAACTTGGATAATGAGTCTTTCACTGTTACCTTAGATGGCCAAGATTACTCTGTAGATCATGACGTTCTTCGAACAGCTCTTCTCATGCCACAAACTGACAACAAATTTGCTCCGATACTACCTGACCTGGAACTTCTTGACTTCTTCATTGAATTAGGATATGAGGTTGATGATGATGATCCTCTAATCAAGCTTTCCAAATTCAATGTCAAGTATATCCCTCAGCCTTGGAGAACATTCTGTTTGTTGGTTGTTAGATCTATATCTGGAAGGAAAAGTGGTCATGAACATCCAAGGCTCGAACACCTGCAAACATTCTGGGGAATGGTGACTCTGACACCGATTGACTTTGCAGTTCCTATCATGAATGATATCGTCTACAGTATTCAGACCGACCGTGTGAAGACTATGATACCATTCACAAGATTCACCAAGCTTATCATTGAACATCTCTGCAAAAGTTCTCCAGAATTCATCAAGAGGATGGCTGATCCTAATGAGCCGAAGCACCTCTTCGAGGACGACTTCACCACCTTATTCATCAAATCGACCACTTCCTCTACCAAGATCAAAGGAATGAGGATTCCCGAATACCTTCTGAATGACAACATTAAGAATAGGGCAAACTTCAAGTTGTATGATCTGGCTTACAAAGGGGAACTGGAAGAAGCAACTATAAAGACTCGTAGCAAAGGAAGTGTAAAGTCTGGGAGTACCACGAGCACCACTGGATCACCGCATACAAGATCTAAGTCTGCTACAATGGCAAAACCCAAGACTACTACCACACCTAAACCTACATCCAAACCTAAACCTACTACCAAACCAAAGAAGAAGGCAACTCCTGAGTACGTTATTCGGGATGAACCTACTCCTCCACCTTCTGACACCGAGTCTGAGTTCGATACAGAATCTGACGAAGAAGAACCAGACTATGAACTGAGATATAGAGCACCTGATGAAGGATTTCCTGCAACAGAGATTGCCGTTCAACAAAGTCTTGTAACTTATGAAGAAGAGACAAGGAAAAGAAAAGGAGTCACTATCAATGAGCCAAATGATGATGAAGATGAACCAATCGTTGAACCATTAGTCGATAAACGCAAACTGAAGAGTATAGTTGTCGACACTAGAGCTGAAGAAAAGCAGCTTAGGAAAGAACAGAGGAAAGCAAGTCTTGAAAGCCGACTTCTATCACACCCTCCAACACTACCACCTATCGATCAGTCAGAACATGTAGGGGCTACAAGCAGTATGGTTCCTCCAACAACGTCAGAATCAGCTCCACAACCTGATGACAACGTTAAGGATACAGACAAGACTGAAGATGTCCACATGACTGAGACTGCTACTTTAGAGGAGAATGTTGGCGGTCAAGAGAACTTAGCTACGGATCAGGAACATGAATATCTTATTACTCCAGAGTTTCTTGCACGAGAAGCAGAGGAAGCAGAGGAACGTCGTCGAAAGGAAAACGAAGAGAAGAACGCGTTCGACACCAACATGTTTCTTAAGTCATCTTCTCAGCAGACTTCCTCAGCACAACCTTCACCTCCTCAAGACTCTCCGCCAAAGGATCCAACTCCTCCTGCTTCTTCTTCAGACTCTCACAACGAGTCTTCGTCCGAATCATCACCAGAGCACTCATCACCCACACCATCTGAAACCGCATCTAAACAGCATTCGATCAATGAACCAAAACAACAAGTTGATCTTCAGGAGCAAGTGAACAAACTCACCGACATGGTTACCAAACTTACTAAACAAGTTGAGGAATTCCAGGATTCTACGCAGCTGATTGACAAGTTAAGGTCCCTCATCCTCTCTACAACCACAAAAGGACTCCACTCCTCCTGGAACTCAACAACAACCCTCTGCTACTGGTAAAGGTCAAACCGAAGATGAAGAAATGTTCATGGAACAAACTGATGACTTCCAAGATCAACATGACACCGATTACCGTGCTCCACCTACTCATGATTCTCATGCTGGTCCATCATCACCGTCCAAAGCCAAAGACAAAGATGTTACATCCAAGTCTAAGAAATCCAAGAAGAAAACACGTCATTCATGGCTCGACAATGATGACAATCCTCAGAATGATTGGCTGACAGAAATGGTCCAAGCTCAACCTCCCTTGGAAGAAGAAGAACCTCTTCCTGGTAACACTCTTCAGTTCACCCAGGTCATTATGAAGGATCTTCACATCAACAAACTCACAAAGGCGGAGCTTAGAAGAATCAATAAGGATGCACAAGAATTCCTCAAGAAAAGATCTGGAAACAAAGTCGAATACGAATATCACATGCAGAATATAGCTAGTGCAATGTCTGCCGACTTTGACTGGTTAAATCCTGAAGTGAATATCGATCTAAGTTCCAAGAATCATGAAAAACCTTACTTCACCGACTGGACCAAACCATTACCGTTGAAAGGATTTCCAGACAAACCGAAGATACCTTACAGCTTCTTTTTCAACAAAGATCTTCACAACATCCAGCTCACTCAGGAGATATCCAAGAAGAAATATGCTTCCTCACTCACAATCTCAGTACCAGCCGCTAGATACGAAATTCCAGCCATTGAAGAAACCACTCGTATTTTCAGCAACTCCATCGTAGCTTACGACAGAGATGCTCTACATGGAATTCAACATTGGCCAGATCGTCGTCGACTCGGTTATACCAGCAGATTAGGAGAAACATCATTGGATAATGTGAAGCAGCAATCTAAGATCATCGCTATCTTGGAGATTCAGCAGTCAAAACGGTTTAACTACATTTTCATGCGTGAAATTGTTGTTAAACGACAAGATGAAAAGAAGTACAAGTTCTCCGAAGCCGACTTTCCCAACCTTAATCTCAATGACATTGAAGATATGTATCTTGAAAAGGTTCAAAGTAGAATGCGCGGATTCGATAGAGACGTTCAGTACAACTTCATGGCATCGCTACTTCTTTACATCCGACGACTGATTGTTCAAGAAAGAGTGGAAGATCTTCAGCTTGGAGTGGAAAGTTACCAACAGAAGATCAATTTGACAAAGCCACAGTTCTACTTTGATGGTCTCTATGAAACACCACAGTTTACTCTCATCCAAGAACCGTTTGGTTTCACCTACATCAACAGCAAAAAACTACAAAGCTTCATGAGGTTCGATGAAGTACATAAATTCTGTGATGTTACACTCAAGTTTGTTCGTGATGGGCTCGTCAAAAGATTGAATGATGATCGCCGTAAGATAGCTAAGGGGGAACAACCTAGATGGAAATCCAGCTCCAGAAGACAAGTTCGTAACTTTGTCTTAAAGATTGAAGAACGGTTATTTCGACGGGAACAGATCAGACGACTGGAAAGCTACATCGGTGCCAGACCATCGTTTCCTGTCAGAAACTTCGAAAGACCATAACCTCAGTTCACTAACTTCAATGCTCCACTTCCAGACGAAGAATAACTTGGTACATTTGGTCATATTTTTTCATTATCAATTGTTTCATTGATTGAATCATTTTTCCATTATGGTTTGTGCACACATAACAGTGTACAACCCGTGCTTGTAATTAAAGGACCCTGAGGTACGATTCAGTGCCTCAATCCTAAACATAAGGAGCGAAGGCTTCTTACTTTTGAGTAGAATTAATCAAACATTTATGATTTTTCATAATTCTGCTCAAAAGGACAAGTATTTCACCTCAATAAGACCTAATCACTTGTTGAGGGGGAGCACTTGTCAAAACAAAATACTTTGTTCAAACATCAAAAGTTCTTTGTGAATCTCCCCGTAAGACTCAAAAGGCATATTTTAATCTAAAAGTCTGTCAAAAACACCATTTTATATGCTATTTTTGAGGGGGAGAAAATGAAAAAGTGATTAAAATATACGAAGTCAAAGCTTTAAGTTGTATCATGTGCGAGCTAGACTCAGTATTAACCCAGGAATTGACGAGATAATACAAGTTAGTTACATCGAAAGGACTTATCCTCGACGGGTAATAACATCAAGTTAGTTACTAGAGCTAGTAGTCACCTAAAAGCTGACTATGTATCTCTTTAACTAGCCACGTAAGCGTGTCTCGAAAAGGATATGTCTTAGTAGAAAAGTACCGTCTCGAGAAACTTTCTGTGGACTTGATCAGGCCGGGTAATAATTTCAAGCTAGTTTAACTAGTGATGTAAGCGTGTCTCGAATCGGTCGTGTTCACAGAAGGTGGATCAATTCAAAAGTGATTGCTCTTCCCGCATGTGCAAATTTATTTAAACACTTATGAGCACATGTGCAGGGGGAGCCCTTCAAAAGTGTACGCAAAACTCTCAAAGTGTTAACCAAAATATTTGATTATCACAAACACTTTGAGAGATTTTCAATCAAAGGTTTCTTGGCTACTGTCGTAGTTATAAGGTGATTAAGATAGGAATATCCGTCCTATGATCCGCCAGAGCCGGAGGGATCTACCCAAGGACATCTCCCATAGTTAGAATTAGAAGTCCTTAGGTATGATACGAAAAAAAAAAGGAGAAATGAATGAAAGGGAAAGAAGGAGTTGAAGAATTAAAAAGAAAAGTAAAGTAAAGGGTGAAAAGAAATAGCCCTCCATATGTTCAACCTTAGGGCAGACACCGGGTTCAATACGTATGCTACTGGTTGTTGCAAAAGACAACACCGGTATTGAAGACAAAGTCGTCATGGACCCAGTGACGCAATGCACTAAACCTTCTTAACCACTCAAGTTCTCTTAAAAGGACTTGTTTCATTCTCACAGGGGAACCCGCGTAACCTATCGACCTATCTCTTAGAGACGGTTGATATTGAAATAGGACATCCCCAGTCTCCGCATAGGAAACCTAGGTGTGCACTTATAGAGTCTAGAACCATGAGATACATCAAAGATCTCTTAGGAACACTTAGTATTTCTGCAACTGGTGTTCTACATCAATGGGCATCAGTTGTAAATTATCGAGTCCTTCGCAGATCTTAGCAATCTGCCGAGAACGTTTATGAGAGGATTACGTAAGTACTTCTCAATGATTGAACGGAAATCCTGCCAGGGTCAACATCAAACAACCCTGACATCAGGTCACTTCGGTAACCTCACAAGGGTTACGCTTAGTGTTTGCGGTGGTTCCATCTAGGTCTACAGTCGTGGAGTGATCCCCAGCGACTCACCCAGTCATTGAGCTACCTAGTAGGTCTTGTAAGCTCCTTCGGGAGTATCTGATATGGGAACGGCCTGGATAAGGATTAGAAGGAGTCCTCACAATATGCTGTTGACGAGCTCTAATTCCTTATCCGTAAGTACCGGATGTTTTATTGCTAACTGTTTACTCGCAGGTACCTCACTTCCATGATGGTAGATTCCAACATGCTCATACATACATCTTGAAGTCAAAGTAAGCTCCCCAAAGATCTTAGCAACACAAAGTTCAAAGAAAGATTCTACAACAATAAGCTGAATCTACAAAGTTTAAAGACAAAGATCTCAAAGCTTGATAAGGAACGTCTTGCACGTGAAAGTCTAAGTCCAAAGATGTATGAGTATGTTGGAATGGCGGACAACCACCACAGACGCAGGAGTGACGAATGGCAGAGTACTTCGTAACACAATCACTACAACATCATCAAAGAACAAAGTCAAAGAGCAAAGTATATCCATCAGTATTCTAATCATTTCTGAAGACGTCTGAAGCTATGAAAGTCACAGACTACAACATAAGACGTCAAGCAACCATGATGACCGACCCTTAGGGGGAGATTGTTGGAACCATAGTTTTACTATTTTATCAAGTCTCGGTCATTTGTAATAATGCTAGGTTGCTTAGTTATTATTTACTATCATTTACATTTTGTATTAAGTTTACTAGGCTTAAGAATGAGGCCCATGGGCCTCAAGCCCATACGTTTCATGTAAAGGGAAGGAGTAGGAATGTTGCCCTAGCTCCTTTCCTATAAATACTAGTCTTAGGCCTCTTGTAAACTTGGTTGGTTATTTGAAAACATTAAGGAAACTCTTGCATTTCATTTTCTCAATTTTCTCATAATCATCCCACTCTCATTCTCATCTCATTTCTCTTATCATTATACTTGTGTTTACAAAATGGTGACCTAACATCAGGTGCACCATTGAATGTAGTAGTATCCCTCCTCCATTTATGGTTTTTTTTTTTTTAAGAATCTTCTATGGCCAACATAACCTATTTTGCTTATCACACGCGTAGCCGGAGTGCCTACTTTACATGTAGGGCATGCGTAGTAACCTTTCCCACTCCAACCTGACAAACTACTACGAGCAGGAAAATCATTGATGGTCCATAAAAGCATCGCTCTCATATTGAATACTTTGCCTGTAACAGTGTCCATAGTCGGGACACCTGGTATTTTCCATAATTTCTGAAGGTCATCAATCAAAGGCTTTATGTAAACATCAATGTCCTTCCCAGGTGATTTAGGTCCAGGAATCAACAACGTCAGCATCAAAGTAGTCTCTTTCATGCATAACCACGGAGGCAAGTTGTATGTTGTTAAGATAACAGGCCACATGCTGTAAGTCTGACTAAGGTTGCCGAACGGATTGAAACCATTAGCAGCCAACCCTAATCGAACGTTTCTCAGTTCGTTAGCAAATTTCGAATATTTACCGCTGTCAAACTTCTACCATGCTTCACCATCAACCGGGTGTTGCATCATACCATTTACCGTAGACTTTCCAGCTGCTGCTGTCTTGGTGGATCTGTGAAGAAGAAGAGAAGTGGGGAAGAAGAAGAATTAAAAAATGGAGGGGTAGAGGAGAGAATTAAATAATGGAGAGGTAGAGGAGGAGGAGGTGCACAGTTGTGCGAGTGTCGGAGTGGTGGAGGTGTGGTGAACAGGTGGTGTGGTGAAGGTGGAGGTGGTATAATGTGGTTGGGGTGGAGGTGGTATAATGTGGAGGAGTGGTGGAGGAGTGGTGGAGGTGTGGTGGAGGAGTGGTGGTATAATCGCCGGCGAGAGGGGGGGATGGTTTTTCTAAGTTATGAGCAATAATTTTGACCAGATCTGGTTTTGGTATTGCTTTTCATTATCCCGTCGACATGTCGACGGGAATATAAAGGAAATTTTTTATATTGTTACTAATACCGTCGACATGTCGACGGTAATATTACGATATTTTGTCGTTTACGTTTGGCGGGACGTATTAAATTTTCACGAAAATTTTGGCGGTTTTATTCCCGTCGACATGTCGACGGTAAAATAGCTTTTATTAAAAAAAAATTATTTATAATAACTACTTTTATAAAATTACTTTATTATAAATACTTTTATAAGATATTAAAAAATAAGTTTTGTAAAATTAATAAACTAAATTTATAATAATTGAAAAAAATTATTTATTATAAATACTTTTATAAAATTAAAAATATATATATATTTAAAACTAATTACTTATATTATAATTAAAAAAAATCATGATATGTAAAACGAACGAGTCGAGATGCAATGGTTATACATAGAACGAGTCAAGATGCAATGGTTATACATGATATGTTAAACGAACGAGTCGAGATGCAATGGTTATACATGATATGTAAAACGAACGAGTCGAGATGCAATGTTATACATGAGATGTTAAACAAACGAGTCGAGATGCTATGGTTATACATGAGATGTAAAACGAACGAGTCGATATGCAATGGTTATACATGAGATGTAAAACGAACGAGTCGAGATGCAATGGTTATACATGAGATGTTAAACGAACGAGTCGAGATGCAATGGTTATACATGATATGTAAAACGAACGAGTCGAGATGCAATGGTTATACATGAGATGTAAAACGAACGAGTCGAGATGCAATGGTTATACATGAGATGTTAAACGAACGAGTCGAGATGCAATGGTTATACATGATATGTAAAACGAACGAGTCGAGATGCAATGGTTATACATGAGATGTTAAACGAACGAGTCGAGATGCAATGGTTATACATGATATGTAAAACGAACGAGTCGAGATGCAATGGTTATACATGAGATGTTAAACGAACAAGTCGAGATGCTATGGTTATACATGAGATGTAAAACGAACGAGTCGAGATGCTATGGTTATACATGAGATGTAAAACGAACGAGTCGATATGCAATGGTTATACATGAGATGTAAAACGAATGAGTCGAGATGTAATGGTTATACATGAGATGTTAAACGAACGAGTCGAGATGCAATGGTTATACATGAGATGTAAGACGAACGAGTCGAGATGCAATGGCTATACATGAGATGTTAAATGAACGAGTCGAGATGCAATGGTTATACATGATATGTAAAACGAACGAGTCGAGATGCAATGGTTATACATGATATGTAAAACGAACGAGTCGAGATGCAATGGTTATACATGAGATGTTAAACGAACGAGTCGAGATGCAATGGTTATACATGATATGTAAAACGAACGAGTCGAGATGCAATGGTTATACATGAGATGTAAAACGAACGAGTCGAGATGCAATGGTTATACATGAGATGTTAAACGAACGAGTCGAGATGCAATGGTTATACATGAGATGTTAAACGAACGAGTCGAGATGCTATGGTTATACATGAGATGTTAAACGAACGAGTCAAGATGCAATGGTTATACATGAGATGCAATGGTTTTACCTAACAACTTTTTGTCTACCTAACGCCTTATCCTCACAATATAAACACACACACACATACTCATCTCACTATATATCTCTCTCTCTATCTCTCTTTAGCAGTTTCTGTTTTCTGGCGACACCAGCATTTTCCGGCCGCCGGAATCTTTTTTTGGCCACCACCTTTTATCACCTCAACTTGTAGATCGGGCCACCCCGGTCACGATTCAACCACTCAACCTCACAACCACAAACATACACTGTTATCATGGTGAAGAAGATGGCAGAATTTGAAGCTTTTCCTTGTCCTTGTGAACGAGGAGACGTGATTCTGCGAGAATCGTGTAAATCTTACTCCCGTGGTAAACTATACTATGCGTGTCCTTTCTCGCAGGTAAACAATTACATATTTTTTCGTGTATTATATAAATAATTTGGTTAGTTGTTAAAAATAATAGTTTTAACTCTTTAACAGCTTGGGACAGAAGACCATGGATGTAATTTTTTTTATGGAAGGAGGAACGACTCGCCAAAATGATGATCGGTTCTCTGGGAGCTTCAACATCAAGCGGTTCTGGATCTGCTCCAAAAAGGTGCTCAAACTGTCATGAAAAAAATCTTAGAATAAACTTGCTGGAGGCACAAAAACAGGTGCTGGAGGCACAAAAACAGGTGCTAGAAACAAAATTAAGGGTGCTGGAGGCAAAACTTGACATTGCAACGTATCCCAACCACGACCACGCATGTCAGTCGGATGCAATACTCCGTGACCTTTTAGGTGACATGGATAAATTTCATATGTAGTACTGTTATCATTGTTGTTGTTGTTGTTGTTATTGATGTTTAATAAAATGTTGTTGTTGTTGTTGTTTAATAAAATGTTGTTGTTGTGGTAACTGATGTTGAACGTCCTTTATATTTTAAATTTGTACACACAAATAATAGAACTGAACGAGCAATAATTATCAAACACAAAGGCAAACTGTTTATTTAAAACAAGCAAGAGTTCTTAACCACATGCATTTTCATACAGACTCAAACTAAACAACTCGACAACCAAACTAAATAACTCAACAACCAAAGGAAACAACTCAAACTAAACAACACGACAACCAAACGAAACAACTCAAACTAAACAACTCGACAACTAAAACAACAGCTCAAACGAAACAACCCGTTTATTTTTTTTTGCGGCTACTTCCCGCTTTACTCGAACTCGCACCATCTTTTCCCTTCCTTGCTCTCATTTCCTTGATATGTGCAAACGTAGCTTCAAGATTTGTGACCCTATTTCCCAGATTATCAAGTTTTGTTTGCAACGTACTTTCAGCTTCGTCACCTCCAACAGCAACAACTTGAGCTTCAGCAGCATCTAGCTCGTCCATGTACTCTTTGTAGTACGGCTTTTTCCTACACCATTCGATAATCTTGTCTCTTATCCACGGTTCAGCATCCTCAAAAGAACCATATTCCTCATAAACTGCATGACCAAAAGTTAACATAACTTCATTAAAGAGGAGCTCGTGCGACAAGATTTTTGAGTATTCCTCTTCAACTGTGCAACCACGCCAAGTCATGTGTGTCTTGTAAGAATTGACGATTGAATTATTTGTGAGATGTGTAAAACGAGACGGAAATAATTTTGTGAGAATGTATATATAGGTAAAAAATGAGACGGAAATGTATTTGTGAGGATATATATAGCCGGATTTTTGAAGATATATTCCCGTCGACATGTCGACGGGAAAAGAAAGCGGGAAAATATCCCGCCCAATATTTTACCCATTTATTAAAAATATTTATAATTAGTAATATAGTCCCGTCGACATGTCGACGGGACTCGTAAATCATAATAATTACTATGCTTAATCACACGCTAATTGTGGGAAAAATCGTTATTAATATATTCCCGTCGACGTGTCGACGGGAATATATTAGCGGGTAAATTTTGCACCCAACTTTGGTGAATTATTGAGGCTAAAAAAATATGTTAGAATGTTCCCGTCGACATGTCGACGGGAAAATACGATTTTGAAAAATTCAACGCAGTGGGGCTCGGTCAAGCGTTTTTTTTTGTCGTTTTCTGCCTTATGCCGTCGACATTATGTCGACGGAAAAATGGTCGTCGCCTGTTCTCCTGTTTCTTGCTGTGTATTTTTTTTTTGAAAAAGTGCCAAGCAGGAGCATGAATAAAGAGGAACCACCTATGTAAATGTTGAAGTTTTGCCGCTTCAGGAAGCTTTGGATTTTTAGATTTTACAACATTTATGAATTGGATATGGATACATGGCTTGTATAGTGTCAGGTTTATTTAAGTGTTTGAAAATATATGTGTATTTTATCTTCAGGTATTCAAATGGGTTGAAGGGTTCAATTCTTAGAACACCCTGATTCTCGAATATTTGAACGTGTAATGTACTAAGATGAGAATTTAATCTTCAAGATATTTTCATTTATGCATATATTTTGTTTTGTGTTTATTTTTTCATGCAAAGGAAGTAAACTAAATTTGGGGAGGATTGTTGGAAAATTTAATGCACTTGAGGGATTAATTCACACCTGGTAATGGGTTTGGAGGTACGGAGTGTACACCCATTTGGTCACTGAATCCCCTGACTCAATAGTGTTATGTATTGATTCTGCTGATAATGTAATTCTACTGACAGTGGATTCTACTGTTAGTTTCCACTGCTAGTGTTATTATTACCACTGATAAGGTTAATATTACCACTGCTAGTGTTATTGTTTCCACTCATAACCACTGATTCCTACTATTATGGAAAGTATTATATTATAATTAATGGGCCGTTAATTATACATAATTCAATGGGCTAGGGTTTGATTAAACTCTATTATAAATAGAGGTCATAACAGAATTGCATGTATCATCATCAACAAAAACCCTAAACACTTGAATATGATTCTGTTCTTGATTTGTGCTTAAAACAAGAACATCACTTGGTCTTATCTCATAGAGATATTCGTGTAACCCAGGCATAGGGTCGAATAGTTTCTATTGGAAAGTGATAACACGATTTCAAGTGAATATCCGGTGCTATTGATTATCTTAACCTTAATCCGGGAACACTTACAAACACTAATTAACAAACATTTGGAATTATGGGCTTAAATAGAAAGGGGCCATAAAGCCCCTGCTGCACCTAAGTTAGCCTACTGCCTGCTGCACCCAATGTTTGATTAGTAACACAGACATTTTGTCACTAAAACTGCGCGATTTCAACCATCATAATTCTTGGCAACTTTGAACGCCCAACTCAGTGGCCAGGTTTTAATTTTGCCTGAAATTTATAACTTTTTAACCTTCTATTAGCACTAAATGAGCAGCAAACTTTAGTTACTTAGAAGACCCAAATCAGTGACCAATGTTTGGTCTCAACCCTCGCATTGAGTGACTACAACTTTTGGCAGTAGCTCGTAATTTTTTGTATATATATATATCCCACCTTATATCGAGCACAATGCGTGGTTGTTAACAAGTCCTAGATCCATTATCATACTTAATGCTAACTCATGATTATTTTATGATTGTGATTTGTGAACAAAAGCTTAGTCATCTCTAACTTTAGTCATTTAATCAGTGGATGATCTGATTTGTTGGAATTCATTTCCTTTTTCTTTAGTGACTGATGAGTTTTTGTTCAGATACATGTAGGCGAGAGAATTTTGTGACTAGTTCTTAAATGTTACTATAGTAACGCGACTAATTATTAGTCATCATTATAACAAGGAAATCATGTAGTGAAATTTCCATGAGCTCTTCAATGAAATTAATTTGGGCTCTCATTCAGAATGGTAATATGTTGTCAGTTCCAGACACATTTATTTTCCCATATCCAATCGGAACAAAAAGAGTCCAACATTTTTAATATTTAAGCCCAAAAAGACGCTAAAGTTTCCATTAAATAGAGAAAGAAAACTGTGTACAAATATGAATTATTTGCACAAAGTGACTAGCTACTAGAAAGTTGAAGAACAAAATGTGATCCTATTGCATCAACTTGCGAACTAAGAGGTTCCCTTATGTTACATCAGTGGCTTGGTCGACGAATGGAACCTATTCCACTATCAATTCTAGTAGAGAATTTGCATATGAATATATGATCATCAATCTTGCTCATCCACTTCATGGAATGGAAGCGGTACTGTCTTCACTGCTCTAAACTTGCCTGCATTATTCAGATGCTCATTCTCCAACCTGCAGGACCGTTCAAAAGGCGACATATGTACTTGTAAGCTATTGTGAGGCAAAATTTTATACTTTTAAGGTCAAACATACTATTCATTATGTTCAGAAAGTTTGTTAAACTTATGACGTTAAACTCAATGAATTGTGTTCTGTATACCTGTAGAAATTCCATTGGCCTCTTCTTATGACTTCAAGGGCTGCTAAAAATAGCCCTGTCAATCTGTAATCGATGCTCCCGAATTTGTAATGTAGGACAGTTTGTAACCAAGCTAGTCTCAGAACAAGATTCAACCCCTGCAAAAATGTTGCATGGAAATATTAAACAGACTTCAGAGTTGTATGTCGGAAGAAAATTTCAAGTTATTAATTCATTTTTTTCTGTAGTTAAAAATGATGATTTTAGAGGAACATTTCTTTACAGCGAGTGAGCATATATACCATGGATAAGAAGTATATGAACTTGTTACGAAGAACCAATTCGTTTCTTAGCCAAGGGTTCTTGGAGTTGATTTGTAGCAAACCCCAATCCTTCACAAAGTCCCAATACAACTGATACAAAGTTGCAATACTTGACATTATCACTACCACACATAGCCATCCCACACTCTTTTCTTTTTCGTATGCTAATTTTGCCCCCGCTGCTAACATTGCAGATACATACTTCCCCAAATTTAGCAAATGGCCAGTGTCACCTTCATCAAGCCACCGCCTAGCACACTAAGCAACAAGAATTTAAATTATCAGCATTTAAGTCATATGACAAATGATAGTGGTGCCCACACAGGCATGCTTATATCAGTGATTTCATTTTTATCCAACACAAGGCAAAGTATCTTAAGCAAAAAGACTCATTGTTTCCATACCTGCATAGCTCTCCAGTAATAAGGCAAAAAAGAAACAGCGTAAGCAAGATCTCTGTAATTTTTCGTCTGGACGCAATATCCATAATCTAGAGTTTTGTAACTCCCAGTTATGTAGTAGCATGCAACATATTCAAGATTTCTTAGCATCGGTACCTGTTTCACCACAACGAAATTTATGTCAAAATATTTCTTACTATATAAGATTTGTAGTTCATTGTGGTTTTATCACCAATACAAGATTTGTAGTTCATTGTGGTTTTAAAATCACAGAATCAGAACGAGCATATAGCAGAATTGCTAATCTTGTCGCCCTTTATAGATTTTACTGGCTCTACTTGGAACTGATGGACCATTCAATAGATATAATAAGAATATGATTAAAGATAGTGTTGGACCTGGCTACAAAGTTGATCAGCCATGAAGAAGTCCAGCATGACAACCTTGTAAAGAGGCGATAAAATAATGTTTCTGAGTACGCTAAGCAGACGGTAACGGCTTGATTTGTAGATGATGTTGATGGGACACACAAGCAGTATCAAAAAGACCTGTAAATAGAAAGCATTAAACATTTTTCAGAATCTTACAATCTATGCCATACAAAAAGTCCAAAATCATCCAAAAAGGTTGAAGGGGAATACATAAGCAATCAGATTACCAATAATAGAAGGCCGGGGATTGATTCAACTTGAGAATAGGAATACCCTTTGTCCATCAAGGAAATATGAACAAAAAGGACCCCTACTACAAACGTCATCGATATGGTACAGATCAAGAACACATCTCTATACTTGAGTTCTCGCCTTGGCGATTGCTCAAAGATAAAGCTATAATTTATGCGGGTTTTTCTCCACATGAAAATGTTGCATCCGTATAGGAAAAAATGCAAAAACATCAAGCTGAACATGCTGCAAAACAAAGAATAGATGTTCCTCTCATCATTAACACTGTTTATATCTGATCTTTTTTATATTAATGTATAAGATCAATTCGTACCTAAGTATAGGGTACACAGTCTCCATGTAGATTGACTTAGTTTGTTGTCTATATGTTCCAGTGATATGAGCCATGATGGCGTACCCAACTAAGAGCGCAATGACACATCCTGTAAATAGCCCTATAAAAACCGTAAACAAAGATTAAAGTGATTAAACATTAATAAAAACCCGACAAGTAGAAACGCTTAAACTTCATTGCTAAACAAGCTATATATGGCTCCATTTTAATCAAACTAGCATTAGATTTTTCTTGTCCATTGCAAAAGTAGCAACTTAAAAGCCGTTGTTATTGAATAGTTTCCATATGTAGTTTCCGAATCTTCCGGTGGAAAACTGTAAAAAATAAGTTGGTAAAATTGCGTTGCTATTGGAAATACACAAATTTAGCAACGGATTTATGGTCGTTGGTACTTTTTCTTATCCAAATAGCACTTTTTCTAGTATTGAAACTTTGATATAGTACTCAATGTTCAATCTTTCGGCCTAGGGTTCATGCCTTAACTTTTGCAATAATTTCTCACGACAGACATGGTCATATATTGCGACTATCGGACAAATTAACAAAACGTTTTCGTGCTTATACAAACACAAAGATATGATGCTGAGAAAGATCACACTTGAAAATGTTGTACTAGAAAACTATGCCGCGTTGGTTTTCCACGTACACAATGTTCAGTGGCAATCAAAAAAGCCAAGTACCACATTGGGCAATTAGCTTTGTAGGGTAAAAGATAGTCAAACACCTATTAATGGGTTTGTCACATATACATGGAGATATAAAGGTGTATTTGCTCTACCAAGTCACCTTAAAAGCAGATCTATATCTTTGAATGCTAAAAGTCCTTTTAAAGATTATTTTTCTAGTGGCAAATGATCACCCACTTGCACATCATAATTGTAATATTATTGTTCAATACTTCAATGGGCTAATAATTATTTATATATTTATTTTACTTAGTCATTTTTTTAGCTATGTATAGTGTTATTTATTTTTATTTTTTTTATTATTATTTTGAATTGTCTTTTTGATATATATATATATATATATATATATATATATATATATATATATATATATATATATATACTACATTATAAAGCCTTTGGTACTTCATATAAAAGATATTCTAAATATTTTAAAACAAAAAATATTGCTATAAAAAAAAAATTAGAAATTTACTGTAAAATCTAAAATTCCAAGTCTCGTTTAAATTATATAGTAACTCTCTCCAATAATGACATATTGTTTATAATAAAAGCCAACTAAATTAATAACCACCAATTTAATGCTAAAAGTTGAAAAATAAAAGTGTTAACTATTTACGCAATTAATAATTTAAATGTTCTATTTTTTAAAAACATATATCTACTACGTTTTAAAGTATTTGGGCCATGCTAATAATGAATGTTTAAAATGAAAGATATTTGCTCATCACAAAAGTAATCACCGGGTACTTGTCGCCGCATTGTGCGGATACCCTTCTATCATATTTTAGTTATGTGTATTTTTTTTAAAGACCTAGTTATGTGTACTATTTTAACCATACACCGGTTAAGGAGAGTGTGTAAATGGTAAAAGTAAAATGATAAATAATACAGACAACTTGAATTTGATACACCAAATTAAAAACGAAATTCAAAAATATGATATTCAAAAAAAAATTAACAAGTTATACAAAGTTAAAAAAGATGACAGATCGATAAGATACATTTACAAATGATTACCAAATACTTCAATCATACTAAGTTTTAACGTAAACAATCAATTTATACAATCTTATATATATATATATATATATATATATATATATATATATATATATATATATATATATATATAGGGGATATGTTGGCTACAATTATTGTAGCCAACTAGCTACAATCCTTCATTAAAATTACATAAGAAAAATTCAGGACCCACAAAAATAAATCAGGGACCCACAAATGGACTCAGGGACCCACAGAATATAGCACAAAAATGTAGGGAGTTAGCTACAATTAATTGTAGCTAACATTTTCCCATATATATATATATATAGTTAATTTGAATTTTTCATATAGATATATATTTTAACTCTCACATGCAAAAAGGAAAATTAAGAAGAAGACGAAGAAAACTTAGAATAGTGTGATTTTGGATTCTGATAAGTACATACTGTGATTTTGTACTTCTGAATTGTTGATTTTGGATTCTTACATATATATTGCAAAAATTACAACTTCACAATGTACATCGACCTATTTTATTATTTTTTTTTATTATTATTTTTTTCATTTCTTTTTTTTAATAATTCTATTCTCTAAGGCAAATATGTTAGCGTTAATATGATAACAAAGATACTAAGGTATATACCACATAAATGCCCACTCATGAAAAAGATGATGATTTGGAAAAGGAGTTTTTTTGTTTTTATATATTATCATAAAATTCTTCATCTTTTGATTCTAAGTGGCCAATTATTTTCTAGTCTATTTCATCATCATTTTATTTGTTTCACTAACTAAAGGAAATCAGGTAAAGAAACACACCTATGAAAAAGGTGACAGCATGGGACTCTTTTCGTTGGGTTGGTTTCAAATATTTCATTGCCTTCCTTCTATCATCGTCAGCGAACTGTTTCACGAAAATCTCCTCGACTTCGTCTGCCAACTTTACAATCTGTTTTACACTCAAGTCATTCAGATGAAAATACGATAAAACATATTCTACATAGAAAACCACTACATTATGTCTGAACTTATTTCAGCAAATCAGATATCTAGTACTCGATTGCAATCATATACGATATTCTTTTAACATTTTAATGTGGCTATGTCATTACGCACTAGTACTAAATTTAAAAAAATTGATGATCATCTTTTTTCAGCTTTACCTTGTTGGAACTGTTAAAGTAGGAGCTTTCGACAACTTTAAGGTAAATGGGAAGAACTTGTTTGTTTGTAACCTGAAAATAAAAGAGGAAAGACACGATAAGGTGGCTAATCTAGTCTCTTATGATTCAAAATGTCCTGAAAACAGGAACAGAAAAATAAATAAGATCTTGTCAATCAACTTGGAAAATATGGCCACATCGTGTACTTACTTTGTCGAATTTCTTTAAAATCTTTGCAAAGGCGAGCATGTTCAAATTCCTGCAAATAATTTATCGTTAAAAAGTTTTTAAACCAACGAATACTATATTGCTTACGATGATAGAATATTCTATTAATGTGATCATGTTGGATAGGCAAGAATGGATTCATAATGCAAACAGTGAGTGTTTGATTTTTTTTTATCGTCAACATTTTGTCTTAGACTAGAAAAGGGTACTAATTAGAGGACGACATAAAAACCAGCAGGTGAAAATGCTAGATGTATACCTCAAGAATGTTTAATGAATTGACATGTAGCAAAACTAAAAAATTACCTGTAAGTTTTGAGATAGCCCAATCCTTTGAAAAGCTCAATGAGAGCACCCCTAATCATTTTTTCAGCATGACGGAGCTTTGTTTTATTAATATGAAGCTTTTTTCCTTGAGCATCATGTTTTTTGGACGATTGATTGATCAAATCTTCCCAAAGTAGATAAGAAAACGTTCGTGTTGGGTTGGTTAGTGGAATGTGAATTTTCAAGGTTTTTCCAGGGCAATGACTAATACAAGCCGAGAGTTTCTGTTCGTCCATGTTTTTTGGAACTGCCGCATTCATAAGTTCTTCTGATCTTGGTAAGTTATGAACTTGCATAGCATTGATGTCAAGATCTTCATCTATGCTCTCCTCGTCCTGCAAATCTTGGTCTGTAATGCCCCTATTGGATTCTTCATCTGTTTCCATTAAAAAAAAAAAAAAAAAAAAAGACTAACTGCTTTAGTGAACAGTATAGGAAGTGAAAAGTGGGATATATATTCCTTGATATTTTTTCTTTTTTATCAAATTTAGTTATACCACAAAAATGACTAATTTAAGATTTTAATTTCGTACCACATGAAATGGTGGCCGATATGGAGTCTGCATCTTCATGGTGGGATGAACTAGCTTTATTTTTGTGCTGTTTCTTTAGTGCAGTTTTGAGCTCGACCAGAATATGTAATTGTTTCTCAAGACACTCCCCTCTATCGAGGAACTCTTTTTCTTTCTTTCTGTAGAACTCGTTCACTTTGTTAAGCTGAAAATCCAAAAGGACAAAAAATTCCCTAACAGCTTTAGAACGATCAAATTGCTCTAATAATTCTGTTTCGTATAGAAATCTCCTGCTAGCCGTCGATGCAAGCTTACTGTGAACCTGATACCACATAAGCCAAACCACATTAGGAAAGCCATGCATAATCATATATAAACACCATGAAGCCAGACTTTGGGCTCATGTCGTCACCAGCCCAAACACAGGGAGAACCTGTGATGGGCTCAAGATACATAGTTCAAAGTTTAACGAATAAAAACAGTTGGAAAGAGATTTTTGTACATTAATGACTTCACGATCTTGTTGGTTTCCAAATAAGGATAGTCTCTGGAAAGAGGAGAAGAGGGTGTTCCTTAACGAGCTTTTTTGTTTTGGTTTTGATGAAGAAATGGATTCACAATGAATTTTCTTGATGTCTTTCTTGAGTTGCCAATAATCAACAAAGGCTTCTTTCCATTCTGGAACTAGCTGACCCTCAAACTGCTTTGTGAACTTCACCATTCTTGTTTTTAAAACTCAACTTAGTTAGTACTTTTGTTTAAGCACTTGTGAGTTAAGTTGAGATGAGAGTGTCTAATAGAAGTGTATGATCACATTATTTATGGACACTAGAAAATGGTGTAATGAAAAAGGGTAACTTTGAATGATGTGGCTAGTACTGATTCTCAGGTTCAGCACATTCTAAAATATCCTGTGTTCTTTTTTTCTTTTTATCCTATGCTGCCTTCCACTTGGAATTAGGGCCTATGTTTATGGTGGATGTTCACCGGAAATTAATTGGCAATTTTCAAGTATGATGTGTCGATAATTGGCCAAGATGCCTATAAAAGTTCGAATTCCGTGGAAGAATGTGTGGAGTACATGGTAACGAACTCTGGTGCCCCTTCGGTCGATCTGGCTCTAAGCAAATTGACATATCTATCAATATTGCTGATGAACATAATCCTTCATAATATCCATGTTCTCGAATAAAACTAATAGGTGTAAGACCTCAAATTTTAATCTATAGTTTTATATCTAATAAAATAAGTTACTGATCAGCTCCTTGTCTATGCATGATAAAAATTACTATCACCATTTCTATACATATGTATTGTTGATCAAATTTAGCGAAGAGTTAGCTACCAAAATTGAGCTTATCGTGATTTAAGATAAGTCTAGTGTGTGATTTGTTACGTTGACTAGAAGAGCAAAAAAGCAACTCCATTTAGCTGATTGAAAGTATGACAAATAAGCTGAAACAACGTTTTAATTTATATATGTGATATCAATTCATCATAGAGTTTTTTAAACTTTTAAGGTACGTAAGGCCTTCCATGGAATTAATTTGTTTCTTCTTAAACTATAAATTGGGCCTAATGGCCCACTATGGTGGCATGTTTGATAAAATGAACAATAAGTACATTGTTATAGTTTGTACTTTAATCATCTTTAGATGATGTTTTGAACTTTTGATATGTCACGAAACATCAAATATCTTACAAGAGAAGTGTCATTAATTGAGTCATAGAACTCTCACGGAGGTGTCCCACGTGCTATACCACTACAAGAAAAAGTGCTAATAGTAACCACACGATTATGGTCACTAATTGTAGATATTTATTGGAAAATATCTTATGTCAAACTTATTAAACTTGAGGGTTTAATATGAAAAGTTTCTTAGTCTTATTTTACTAATACTTAACTTTGGTGTTAGTGTTGTTAGTTTTGTATGTGCAGGGACTTATGTGTAACATTGGGCTATATAAAGATTGAGATGAAGCTAGGGTTTCATTATCTTTTGCTCATTTGTTCTCTGATCTCTCACGCAGTCTTCATCTCTCAACTATTGTTTAACATCTGGGTTTAGTAGTAGTTTGGTTTAGTTATACATCAAGATCTTCTTGATTGTGGGTTTATATCTTTGATACAGTTTGGTTTACTGGGTTTGGTTTAGTGAGTAAGTTTTGTAAGTAGCACCTAATAGAGGGACTACTAGTTTTCAGTTGTATTGTTCTTGGCTTGAATCCGTGTTGGGGACAAGTCTTCTTGTGTATATTGTTATAATAAAAGTTCACTAAGGGGTGGTTGGTTGAGTGATTATACATTGTGTTAGTAGTTTTGATACCATTTTTACATGGTATCAGAGCCCTAGGTTCTGATTTGGATTGGGTTCTGAGTGGTTCTTGATTTTATCGATTTTAGGGTTTTCTCTTGAAACCCTAATTTTTGGGGTTTTTGGTTCTTGGTTTAATTGGAAGCAATTGGTGGTGGTTTCTTGGAGAATCAACTGTTTATTGTTGATTCTTGGGTTTGATTTCACAAAACCCTAATTTGGAATTTGGGGGTTTTTGAAATCTTGATTGGTTGATTGATTCTGGGTTGATTCTTGGATCAATTACTCTAGACTAAGTGAATCTAGAGTGATTGATTGGTTCTCCGCTGCATTTTCCGTATAGCACTGTAAGTTTTTTTGGTTTCTTCTCTTAAGATTAACTAGGTTTTAGCTAAGTGGGTGCAAACGAGTTGATTAACACCTTGATCTGCCATCATTGAATGGTGTGAATACCTGCTCTGGTCAGCTCTAGTTCACTTGGCTAGGCCTAAGTTAGTTCTTGGGTGTGTGTTTAGTTTAGAGGTTTTCTTTTCTTTTTTGGTTATCTGTTAGTTGGTTATTTGTTTGGTTTTTGTTTCTGCTGGTTTGTGACTATCTGTTCTTGTTTTGTTTGTTCATCATGGCTATTATGATTAGTAGTTTGGATCAGAGTAATCCTCTGCATCTTCATCCAAATGATTCTAATTGTGCTTCTATAGTGACTGTTAAATTGACTGGAGTTGAGAATTATAGGATCTGGGCTAGTGCTATTAAATTAGCCATACAAATTAAGAATAAAATGGGGTTTCTTGATGGTACTTGTCTTAGGTCTGCTTATGTTGCTAGTCCTTTGTTAGAAGCTCAATGGGATAGGTGTAATGTTGTTGTGTTAAATTGGATATTAACTTCTTTATCTCAAGATGTGTATCTTGGTCATGTGTTTTCTGATAATGCTTCTGTTGTTTGGAAAGATTTGAAAGATACTTATGATAGAATTGATGGTTCTGTTGTGTTTAATTTGCTTCAAAAGATTAACAACTTTAAACAAGGTGGTTTACCTGTTTCTGAGTATTATCACAAATTGAATTCTTTATGGAGAGAATTTGATATTCTCACCAAGTTACCTGATTGTGTTTGTGAGGCTAGAGTTGAATTAATTGATCATGCTAAATTGTTAAAACTTATGCAATTTCTTTTGGGTCTTGATGACATTTATCAACCTATAAGAAGTAGTCTGTTAACTAGGGAAGTTCTTCCTGAAGTTAAAGATGCTTTTGTCATAATTTCTAGAGAAGAATCTCATAGAGGGATTCCTAGTACCTCTATGAAATCTGAGAAGCCTCAGGTTTCTGCTTTTGTATCTAGACCAAATGGGAATAATAAGAGAAATTTTAATAACAATTGGCCTAGTAACAATGTGAATGGTAATAGAGGAAATTATGATAATTTGATTTGTAAGCATTGTGGTTTAAAAGGTCACACTATTGACAGATGTTTTGAGCTAATTGGTTATCCACCTGGGTTCAAAAAGAATCCTAACTTGAAACCAGTTAATGGGTTTAATAAAAGCAATAATGTTGATGTTAATAGTGATGGTAAAAATGCTAGTACTCTGTCCTTCACTAATGAACAGGTGTTAAAGTTGATGAGTCTTTTGAATGACAAAACCAGTACCTCTGCACATGCCAATATGGCAGGTAGTGCTTCTTGTTCCTTTTTTAATTGCAATGTGTTTTTTAATCAAAATTTCTATAGGTTCTTTTGTGCCAATTTAAAGGTTAATGGTGTGAGTTATCATTTGGGTTGGATTATTGATTCTGGTGCTAACCAACATATGACTAATAATATTGATAAAATGTTTGGGGTTGTTGATATATTTGACTTGAACATGACTGTTGGACACCCTAATGGTACTTTGGCCAAAATTACCCATGTGGGAAATTTAAGATTAAATAATAATGTTGTGTTGTTTGATGTGTTAGTTGTTCCTGAATATTCTGTTAGTCTTCTATCTGTTCATAAAATGATTAAAGATAGTAAGTTGTGTGTTGGTTTTGATGAAACTAAATGTTACATTCAGGATTTGAAAAAGGAGAAAGTTCTGGGGACTGGTAGTGAATTTGGTGGTCTTTACATGTTTGACAATGAATGTGTTAGTTCTGCTGTTATGAATAAGAGTGAGTTTTTTATATGCTATGTGTCTAAGGAAGTTTGGCATAATAGACTTGGGCATCCTGCTAATCAGGTTTTGAAACTCTTAAAATCTTCTTTAAACTTGACTAATGTGAATCATGAAGGTCCTTGTGAGGTTTGTCATAAGGCAAAACAAAGCAGGGATCCTTTTCCTTTAAGTGAAACTAAGTCTATTGTTTTTGGACAACTTATACATCTTGATGTATGGGGTCCTTACAAAGTGATTAGCAGGGAGGGTTTTAAGTATTTTCTTACTATAGTTGATGACTATAGCAGGTCTGTATTGGTGTATATGCTTAAAACTAAAGATGAGGTGTTTGGAATGTTTGTTAATTTTTATAACCTGGTTTTAACACAGTTTGATAAGAAAATCAAAATGATCAGATCTGATAATGGAACTGAGTTTATAAATCATAAAATGACTGATTTTGTTAATACTATGGGTATTATTCATCAAACTTCTTGTGCATACACACCACAACAGAATGGTATAGCTGAAAGGAAACATAGACATCTATTAAATGTTGCTAGAAGTCTTATGTTTCAGGGAGGGATTCCTCTTGTGTTTTGGCCTGAGTGTATTCTAACTGCTACATATTTGATTAACAGGCTTCCTTCCTCTGTTCTAAATGGCAAATCTCCTTTCTATATGGTTTATAAAAGAGAACCTAATCTATCCCATCTTAGAAGTTTTGGGTGTTTGTGTTTTGTTACCATTTTAAAAACATCTGATAAGTTTTCTTCAAGGTCTGAAAAATGTGTTTTAATTGGATATGCTAGTGGTAAAAAGGCATATAAACTTTTGAGTCTTGAGAATAGAAATGTTTTATATTCCAAAGATGTTAAGTTTTATGAGACTGTGTTTCCTTATAAAGTAAGTAAAAATATTGTTTCTGAATGTGAATCTGAGATTTCAAGTTTAAACTTTTTTGATAATGTTGAGTTTGAAACTACACCTAAAACTTCTATTCCTGATCCTCCCAATGATGATAATAATAGAGAAGGAAATACATCTGTTGGTAGAGAAGGTAGGGATCATCAACCAGAGGAGACTGTGATTACTCAGTCACCTGGAATGGTTGAACAGATACATTTTCCAGATTCTGAGAATGATCCACAGTCATCTGGATATGATGAGACACACCCTGCAACTCCCTTAGGTGAAAATATAAGATCTGAGGGAAATGTTGGTTCTGAAAATGTTTTTGAAAATAATGAGGAAGTTAGTCATAGAAGGTCTAAAAGAACTTCAAATTTGCCTGCTAAGTTGAATGATTATGTGCTTGATACTAAGGTTAGATATGGTTTAAACAAGTATGCAAATCATACTTTATTGAGTGCTGAGAATTGTTGTTTTGTATCTAATCTGAATAAATCTGTTGAACCAAGTAATTATAATGAGGCTAGCAAAAATCCTAGGTGGATTAATGCTATGAATGAGGAAGTTCATGCTTTACTTGAAAATGATACTTGGGAAGAAACAGAGTTACCAGCTGGTAGAAAACCAATTGGTAGCAAGTGGGTTTGGAAAATCAAGTTAAAATCTAATGGTGAAATTGAAAGGTATAAAGCTAGAGTGGTAGCTAAAGGTTATGGACAAAAAGAAGGAATAGATTATGAGGAAACATTTAGTCATGTGGTTAAAATGGGAACGGTTAGATGTTTAATTAGTTTAGCTGTTCAAAAGTCTTGAAAACTTTTTCAAATGGATGTGAATAATGCTTTTTTGTATGGTGACCTAAAAGAGGAAGTATATATGCTTCCTCCACCAGGTTATTTTAAAGAAGATAATAACAAGGTTTTGAGATTGAAAAAGTCTTTATATGGGCTTAAACAAGCTCCTAGACAATGGAACCATAAGTTGTCTGAAGCTTTGTTTGAAGCTGGGTTTGTACAGTCTAAGAATGATCATTCCTTGTTTATTAAAAGGAATGACAAGACTGTTGTTTTCTTACTTGTGTATGTTGATGATTTGGTTATTACTGGTGATTGTGATATTGAAATTGAAAATGTTAAACAGTTTTTAAAAACCAAGTTTAAAATTAAAGATTTGGGAGAGCTTAAATATTTTCTTGGAATTGAAGTTCTAAGAACTAAAACTGGATTGTGTTTAAATCAAAGAAAATATTGTCTTGAATTGTTAAATGAGTTTGGATTGTTAGCTTGCAGACCTGTGTTGACTCCTTTGCCTGAAAACATTGTTTTAGAACATAAAGAGTCTAGTGATGATAAGTTTTTGAATAATATTACTAGTTATCAAAAACTGGTAGGAAAACTTATTTATCTTACTTTAACCAGACCTGATATATCTTATGCTGTTCACTGTTTGAGTCAACATATGCATGCTCCTTTACAATCTCATCTAAATCTTGGTTTAAGAGTTCTTAAATACTTGAAACTTGCTCCTGGAAATGGAATTGGTTTTAATAAATGTAGCCATGGGTTCAAAATGGTTGCTTATTCTGATTCAGATTGGGCTAAGTGTCCTATAACAAGGAAATCTGTTTCAGGATATTGTGTGTTTGTTAATGGTAACTTGGTTTCTTGGAAAAGCAAGAAACAAGCCACACTTTCTAAATCTTCTGCTGAAGCAGAATATAGAAGTATGGCCTCTGTTACTTGTGAGGTTATGTGGATGTTAAAGGTTTTAGAAGACCTGGGTGTAACTGAGTTACTTCCAGTTGAGTTGTTGTGTGATAATAAATCTTCTATTCAAATTGCTGCTAATCCTGTGATGCATGAGAAAACTAAACATTTTGATATTGATGTTCACTTGGTTAGAGAAAAGGTTGCTTCTGGTCTTATAAAAAATGTGCATGTTGACTCTAAAAGTCAAATTGCTGACATTTTCACTAAGGCTCTTGGTTCTGCACAGCACTCTGTTTTGGTTAAAAAGCTTGGAATGTTAAACTTGTTTGTTTAATAAGTTTGAGGGAGGGTATTGGAAAATATCTTATGTCAAACTTATTAAACTTGAGGGTTTAATATGAAAAGTTTCTTAGTCTTATTTTACTAATACTTAACTTTGGTGTTAGTGTTGTTAGTTTTGTATGTGCAGGGACTTATGTGTAACATTGGGCTATATAAAGATTGAGATGAAGCTAGGGTTTCATTATCTTTTGCTCATTTGTTCTCTGATCTCTCACGCAGTCTTCATCTCTCAACTATTGTTTAACATCTGGGTTTAGTAGTAGTTTGGTTTAGTTATACATCAAGATCTTCTTGATTGTAGGTTTATATCTTTGATACAGTTTGGTTTACTGGGTTTGGTTTAGTGAGTGAGTTTTGTAAGTAGCACCTAATAGAGGGACTACTAGTTTTCAGTTGTATTGTTCTTGGCTTGAATCCGTGTTGGGGACAAGTCTTCTTGTGTATATTGTTATAATAAAAGTTCACTAAGGGGTGGTTGGTTGAGTGATTATACATTGTGTTAGTAGTTTTGATACCATTTTTACAATATTTGGTCACTAAGCTGATTTAGTGACCATATCAAAGTGGTCACTCGTCGTCACTAAAAGTCGGACACAAAAAGTAATAGTGATGACATTTGAATATGGTCACTAAATAGTGACCACTTTGGTCATTAAAATTTGTGACGGCCTATTTGGTCACTTATTATGGTCATTAAAGTGACAAGTGGTCACTATTTTGACCAGATTAGTGACCAAAAATAGTGACGACTAAATAGCAATGTTGAATTAGCGATAGTTAAAATCATTTAGTGACAACATATGTAGTCACTAACCATGGTCTCGTAGACACCAAATTAGCAGTCTCAAGCAAAACCCGACTACCAACCAATATTGCTGGATTTATAAATTAAATTACCAAATAAATCAAAATCCTTCTAAAAGCAGGAAAATTATCATTAAAATCATAACTATTCCATTAAGTACAAACAATGATGAAGTTTCAACCTTTTGTGTCTGACAGAATAAAAGAAAAAAGAGAAATTATGAGTCTTTCGGAATTAGGTAAACAAAGTGATAAGCTTCAATAGCAAACTCCCCATCCGAGACTTCCATTTCTATAAATTGACACGAATATACTCTACATAAAAAATTCTGCCGTTGCTGGTCAAATAAAATCTTCATGCTCTTGCCCATCATCATCCGATCCAACATTCTATTCATTTTCTTCCCCATCATCGTCATCATCAGATCCAGCATTATCTTCATTTTCTTGCCCATCATCCCCATCATCAAATTCATCATACTCTTCATTTTCTTGCCCATCATCCCCATTATCGTCATCATCAGATCCAACATTCTCTTCATTTTCTTGTCCCTGGCATGAAACAAAGAATGAAGCAAAGGTAACTAACCATACAGGCTGCAAATATGCTACATGAATTCAGATCGTGTGTAACATATACTCATATAGTAGTATTACACAGCCAAACTGTTGGCTAAGTCCTTCATGGAAAATATTATCAAGATGGCTAAGAACAAATGTATATTTCAAACATGTTGCTAAGCTCAAGGTATTCACTTTCAGCATAAGGTTTAAAGAAGCAAAACTGATATTGCTTACCATAATGGCGTCGATCTCCTCTTAAGTCACTGGTGTTCGTTTGGGTTGAGTCACTGTAATTAAAAAAAAAAAAAAAAAAAAAAAAGTGTTCGATGGACAGTCAGACATGGAAGATTTTGTCAAACACTTTTATCTTACAAAATGTGTAATTTAAACTCTGTGTAGTATGGAAAAATCACAAGACTACCAATAATCTCACCTTTATCACAAAATGACCCAAAAAAATAACCTGATTTACCAAGATACCTAATTTTCTTGTAAATATGCGATTCTTTTGATGATTAAGTGAAATTTTAATATCTCTAGAATATGAACAAAAATCTAGCGATGTACGATGTTCATACCGAAATTACAAGCTATGAAGGCACATCATGGTAAAATAACTTGGGCAAATGACTTTAAAATACATCTAAGTTGAAACTTTTTGTTGTTCTGTGTAGGCAACTTTTTTTTTCTTATTATATCACAAACCTTTCTAAATTCGTCTTTTGTGTGTACCCGTTTACCTAGTAACCTGTCTAACAAGTTAAGTTAACGGTCGTTTGCTTTATTATTGCAACGTTAGTCCTTTATACTAACGATCGTTTATAATTAACTAAATGGAGCATGTTAAGTTAACGACCGCTTGTTTTATTATTCCAACGTTAGTCCTTTACACGTTTTCGCATGTTTTTGTCTGTTTTTACACATTTTCGTCCGTTTTAACACGTTTTCATCCGTTTTCGCACGTTATCGTCCATTTTAACACGTTTTAGTTCGTTTTTTTCACGTTTTCGTCTGTTTTAACACGTTTTTGTTTGTTTTTACATGTTATCACACGTTTTCGTCCATTTTTACACGTTTTCGCACATTTTTTCGTCCGTTTTAACACGTTTTTGTCCATTCTAACATGTTTTAGTTCGTTTTAAACCCGTTTTAGTTCATTTTTTTACGTTTGCAACCGTTTTTACACGTTATCGCACATTTTCGTCCGTTTTCACACGTTTTTGCACGTTTTCGTCCGTTTTCGCACGTTTTTACAAGTTTTTGTCCGTTTTTACACGTTTTTACTTGTTTTGTCCATTTTTAAATGTATTCATCCGTTTTAACACGTTTACACATTTTCGTCTGTTTTCACACATTTTTGCACCTCTTTTACACGTTTTCGTCCGTTTTAACACGTTTTCGTCCGTTTTCGCACGTTATCGTCCATTTCAACACGTTTTAGTTCGTTTTTCACGTTTTCGTCCATTTTAACACATTTTCGTTTGTTTTTACACGTTTTAAACCGTTTTTTACACGTTATCGCACGTTTTCGTTCATTTTTACATATTTTTGCACCTTTTTTCGTCTATTTTCACACGTTTTCGTCCGTTTTAACACGTTTTTGTCCATTTTAACATGTTTTAGTTCAATTTAACCCGTTTTACTTCATTTTTTCATGTTTGCAACCGTTTTTACACGTTATCGCACATTTTTGTCTGTTTTCACATGTTTTTGCACCTTTTTGTACACGTTTTCATCCATTTTCGCATGTTTTTACATATTTTTGTCTGTTTTTTACTTGTTTTTGTCCGTTTTTAAAATGGATGAAAATGTGCGATAACGTGTAAAAACGGATGAAAACGTAAAAAAACGAACTAAAACGTGTTGAAATGGACGAAAACGTGCGAAAACGGACGAAAACATGTTAAAACGGACGAAACGTGTAAAAACATACGAAAACAGACGAAACGTGCGAAAACGTGTAAAAGAGGTGTGAAAACGGACGAAAATGTGCGATAACATGTAAAAACGGTTGCAAACGTGAAAAAATGAACTAAAACGGGTTAAAACGAACTAAAATGTGTTAAAATGGATTAAAACGTGTTAAAACGGACGAAAATGTGCGAATACGGACGAAAAAAGGTACGAAAACGTGTAAAAACGGACGAAAACGTGTAAAAACCAACAAAAACGTGTTAAAACGGACGAAAACGTGAAAAAAACGAACTAAAACGTGTTAAAATGGACGATAACGTGCGAAAACGGACGAAAAAGGTGCGAAAACGTGTAAAAACGGACAAAAACGTGTAAAAATGAACGAAAACGTGTTAAAACGAACAAAAACGTGAAAGAAACGAACTAAAGCGTGTTAAAATGGACGATAACGTGTGAAAACGGACGAAAACGTGCTAAAACGGACGAAAACGTGTAAAAACGTGCGAAAACGTGTAAAGGACTATCGTTGGAATAATAAAACAAACGATCATTAACTTAACAGGCTCCATTTAGTTAATTATAAACGATCGTTAGTATAAAGGACTAACGTTGCAATAATACAGCAAACGACCGTTAACTTAACCTGCTAGACTAGGTTACCAAGTAAACGAGTACACACAAAAGACGGATTTGGAAAGGTTTGTGATATAATAAGAAAAAAAAAATAATAATAAAAAAAAATTGCTTACACAGAACAACAAAAAGTGTCAACTTAGATGTATTTTAAAGTCATTTGCCCAAATAACTTCAATAAATGGGAACTGTTACTAGCTTAGTGTCACACTGTCACTAACCTATAGATAAATGTAAGCTAACTGTCAAAGGGTCACTAAATGAAAGAAAAGTGTCATTAATATTAAGAGGTTTTAAGAAAACTAAATTCACTCAAAGTCAAAAAGTAGCAACAAGGATTTCACAAAATAATAATAATAATAATAATAATAATAATAATAATAATAATAATAATAGGATTGAATTCGCTATTGCTAGAGGTGTGGGGGCCCAGTTGGTTTCTCGGCTCCCCACCAATTTCTTGTAAAATCCTATTTATTGTTAATAAAGTGTTGGTTAATAATAATAATAATAATAATAATAATAATAATAATAATAATAATAATAATAATAATAATAATAATAATAATAATATTGATCATCATCACCTTACTGCATCTACTGCTACGGTTCTTGACATGATTAAGAGTTTCCCTCGTGGTACTTCTTGTGGGCGAGATGGTTTGCGCGCTCAACACCTTTTTGATTGTTTAAATGGTGCGGCTGTGGCTATTTCTGATGAATTGATCGCATCTATCACCCAAGTGGTGAACCTTTTCCTTGCTGGTAAATGCCCGAGGGAGTTGGGCGAGTACATTGCTAGTGCTCCTCTCACACCCTTAGTCAAACCAGGTGGGGGTATCCGTCCTATTGCTGTTGGGACTGTTTGGAGACGGTTAGTTTCCAAGGTTTGTGCGTCCATGATTGGCCATTCTTCAGACGGTTATTTAGATGATTTACAATTTGGTGTTGGGGTATCGGGAGGAGGGGAGGCTATTCTTCATGCTGTGAATCGTTTGGTTGAGGATCGTGGGGGTGATGTTGGTCTTTCTATGTTGTTGGTTGATTTTAAAAACGCTTTCAACATGGTGGATCGAGCTGTTATGTTGCGTGAGGTTCGGCTTCATTTTCCGGCTATTTCACAGTGGGTGGAATTCTGTTACTCTAGCCCCGCCAGATTATATTATGGTGAGCATACTCTTTGGTCTCATCAAGGTGTGCAACAAGGTGATCCGCTTGGGCCTCTTCTTTTTGCTTTAGTGTTACATCCCCTGGCATGTAAGATTAGAGACTCTTTTAACCTTTCTTTTCAAGCATGGTATCTGGATGATGGTACTATTATTGGAGATACTTTGGTTGTGGGTAAGGTTTTAGAGTTGATTATGATGGATGGACCTAGTCGTGGCTTACACCTCAACGTTGACAAAACTGAGGTCTTTTGGCCAAAGGAAGACCCTAGGAGCAGATATGTGGGTGTGTTCCCTTCCAATATTTCTCGCCCCGTACATGGTGTTAAATTATTGGGTGGGCCTGTTAGTGTTGATTTTGAGTTTGGTAGTAAGCTGGTTTTGAAAAGGGTAGCTAAAACCATTGATCTTATGGATGCTGTTGCTAAACTTAACGACCCTCAATGTGAGTTGTTGCTACTCCGTGCATGTGCAGGTATTTCCAAGTTATATTTTTCTATGCGCACATGTTCCCCCAGGGTCTTTGAGTGTGCTCAGGTTTCTTTCGATGTGGCACTTCGTTCTTCATTGGAACGTATTGTCACGGCTTCTGGGCCTGGTTTTGGTGATTGGCAGTGGAGACTTGCCACCCTTCCCTTTGCTTTTGGGGGGCTCGGTGTTTATTCTGCATGAGATGTCTTGAAATATGTTTTTCTTGCGTCTAGACTTCAATCTGCTAGTTTGCAGACTAAGCTCCTCCATAGTTCTGGTATTGTAACTGCTGGTCCCTCCTTTGATGATGCTTTATGTACTTTTAATATGGATATGGATATTGACCTTTTGAGTAACCTAAGCGAGGTCGCTGCCCCCAAACTTATGAAGAAATTGGCAGATATATATTTCGATCGGGTTACCCAAACTGTTGAATCTACATTCCATCTTTCTCCTCGACAGATGGCGTCATGGAGCTCTTTAAAGGAGGATCATACTTCAGATTGGCTCAGGGTGGTTCCTATATCTGGATTGGGTCAAACTATGAATGCCCGGACATACCGTTGTGTGTTGTGTTATCGGTTGGGTGTTCCTCTTTTCACTGTTCAGGTACCGTGTTCAGCTTGTTCTCGTGTTTTTACTGGAGATATTTATGGGGATCACGCGGTTTCTTGTGCGGGTATTGTTGGCATTAAACATCGGCATAATATTGTGCGTGATGTTCTTGTTGATATATGCTCTCGGTCCGGAATTTCAGCTCGTAAGGAGGTGGATATTGGGCTTTATGGTGATATGGATAGATCTTTGCGCCCAGCGGATATATTACTTTATTCTTGGGATGGTGGGCTTGATGTTTGTGTTGATCTTACGGGGTCGTCGCCTTTGACGCAATCTGGTATGATTGATTTTCGGCCAGGTCGTGCGGTTATCGATGCTGCACAACGTAAACGTATCAAGTATGAGGCTAAATGTGTGGATATCGGATATGGGTTCCTCCCCTTCTCTTTCTCCTCTTTTGGAGAACTTGAGAAAGATGCGGTAACTCTTCTAAAACGTACTCGACGTTTCTCTACGACTCAAGACATCGGAGCGCGGGCTGCCGTTCATATTTTTAATAGGATTGGTTTTGCTATTGCTAGAGGTGTGGGCGCCCAGTTGGTTTCTCGGCTCCCCACCAATTTCTTGTAAAATCATATTTATTGTTAATAAAAGTGATGGTTTATAATTAAAATATATATATATATATATATATATATATATATATATATATATATATATATATATATATATATATATATATATATAATAATAATAATAATAATAATAATAATAAATGGAGAAAACTTAAGCTACCCACTAGGAATAAAAACACAACTAAAACACAATTAATGCTTTGTTGGAGGAAAAAGGAGAATATTGTTATTTCTCTCCCAATGATCAAGTGACACCTCATCCGGGTAAACCACCCAGTGGATAGGTGTATCCATGCCCATAATAAATCGGGAAAACCGCGAAGTTTGAAGAAATAGGATCGCATTTCGAAAAGAAAAAAAAAGTCCGTATTTTAGTGAGACCATGGATTTCTGATCATTCTGTTAAATGAGTTAATGATTTGAGTAATTTTGTTACTTTCCCAGTTATATTATTACAAAAGCAAGAGTTTATTTAAAATTAGTTGAAAGATTCAAGAAAAAGCTGATCACCACTATCTAGCATTACCAAAATATAAAAATCGTAGCCGTGATTTGTTGCTTAGCTTTATTTCATATCAAAATCAAAATCGTAGCAGTGGTTTTTGTCTCTTAGCTTTATTTCATATCAAACTAAACTAATTGATGATTCAATTCCAAAGATCCGATAAAGGTTCTCCATCTTCGAACATGCACTAGTAGTAGTATACAATCAAGAGCATATTATCATGTAAGGGTGAGCAAACGGACCGGATGGACCGGACCGACCGACAAAACCGATCGGACCGGACCGGACCGACCACATTCGGTCCGGTCCTCGGTCTAGTCTTTTTGGCTAATTCGGTCCTCGGTCCGGTCGGTCCGGTCCGGTCCGGTCCGGACCGACCAAAAAACCGAAAAAACGTGCCAAAATATGCCTAATTGGACCGGACCGACCGAAGACCGGACCGGACCGAACCGGACCGAGACCGGACCGACCACATTCGGTCCGGTCTCGGTCTATGGTTTTTTCGGTTCTCGGTCTTTGGTCCGGTCCGGTCTTGGCCGGTCCGGTCCGGTTTTTGGACCATGCTCACCCCTATTATCATGTTATCTAACAACTATTATTTGCAAATACTAGGAGAATACGATATAAGTGGATGTTTGGGATTGCTTATTTTTCCTACTTGTGGTTCTGTTTAAAAAAAAAATATTTATAAAAGTTTTTTTTTGCTTATTTTATAAACAATGAAATATAATTGTAAAAATAAATTTTTAATGAAGTTAATTTATTAAATATTTAAGTATGTATGAGAGTAAAAAACATGAAATAAGCCGTTCCTAACCTGCTTATAAAAAACACTATTTTTCGGCTTTTTGGCTTTTTTAAATTTTACTAAGCATAAAAAATTAGCAATTCCAAACACCTAAGTTACACTTGTTCGTGCACTTGAAATTTGATTAAGTGTGTGGCATTTGAATTCTTAATTATACAATGCTTAGAAAGTAACCAATAGTCCCTAAGGCCCTTGGCAACACACCCCTACTCCATCCCCCTTCACTCATAAACAACCAATCCTCTTATGCCACATCACTATCCCACTTTTCCCTTCACTCACTCATTTTTTATTGGCATCACATCACTCACCCTTCACTCACTTTTTTTTTTTCTTTTTCTTTTTTCTTTTTTAAATTCTATTAAAATTTATTAAAAACTAAAATTCATTAAAATTAAAATAAACATTACATAATATTATTAAAAAACATAAAATACCATTACATAATACTAAAAAACTAAACTTCATCGTCCACCTCGAGGTATGGTAATTGTTGAGCGTGAACATGCTCCATAAGATCAAATCTGACACGAAAATGTGTATCCTCATCTCGTATCTCGCCTAAAGCTGCTTCGTCAAACACCGGTTCAATTGGAGGATCCCGAATATGAACTGGCGAGATTGCGTTACCAGCGTTATGTATAATCATGTTATGCAATATGACACACGTATAAACTATTTTTCTAATTCTTTCTATCGTGTGTGGCCGTAAGGGTCGATTCAGTATACTCCATTTACCCTTGAGAACACCAAATGCCCGTTCAACATCCTTTCGAGCCGACTCTTGTAATTTCTTGAACTTTTTTTCCTTCAGGTCGGTTGGATATTTGAACGCTTTAACAAATGTAGACCATGCCGGATATATACCATCACAAAGATAGTAGCCACGCTTGTACGTATGGCCGTTCACAAAAAATGGGCACTTAGGTGCCGTACCATTACGCTCGGTGAGGAATAGCGGAGATTGCATCACAACGTTTATATCGTTGTTTGAACCCGGCGGTCCAAAGAACGCGTGCCATATCCACAAATCTTGAGACGCCACTGCCTCCATCATAATCGTGGGGTATTGATGGTCACCCCTTTTATATTGACCCCTCAATTCCATTGGACAATTCCTCCAAACAAAATATGTGCAATCTAGGCTACCGATCATACCCGGAATGTGATGTCGGTCTTCGTGCGATTCGTACAAACATGCAACATCATGACTTGTTGGCCTATGTAGAAAATCTCGAGCATATAACTCAATAATAGCGTCACAAAAAAATTGAAGGCATTCACGTGAAGTTCTTTGCGCCATTTCCAAATATTCGTCAAACTCATCCGGTGGTGCACCGGTTGCGAGTTGTTTAATGGCAGACGAACATTTTTGTATGGCCGTGAAACTTTTTTTCATTCTAGCATCGTAACCTTCCTAAAAATACTCGAATCTAGCCTCAATAGCTTGTGTTATTTTTGTGGAAAACTAGAAGGGGGGTTGAATAGTTTACCGCTTTTTCGATTCTTATTTAGCTTAAATATCCTTTTAAAAACTTTACGTTTGCTTAAAGATATAAACACAACTTTATATGTTTGATTCTTTGAAAAGATTTTCATGTGAATAACAATTCTAACTTTACTTGTTTCATACTTTGAAAAGCTTTACTTGTGATGATCCTAACTTTGCTTGTTTTAGTTCTTTGAAAAGCTTTACATTTGTTTCAAGATATAAACGCAACTTTACTTGTTTTAATTCTTTTGGAAAGCTTTATATGTGATTAGCAATTATAACTAAAAGACAACATGTAATAAGCAAAGATAAAGAAAGAAACGATCAAACCACAACACGATTGTTTATTGTGGTTCGGCTACAAGGACTCTTTTTCCTTGCCCTACATCCATGCCCCGAGTTTCCAACTCGAGAGTTATAAGCAATAATCAACAAGCTCCTTTCACCGGCGGAGAAAACCTTTACAACGTCGCTTACACTTTTACCGACACTAAGCTAGATGTCGAGTTCTTTTACAAGGGTACAACCACTCCCATTCGTCGCTTACACTTTTACCGACACTAAGCTAGATGTCGAGTTCTTTTACATGGGTTCAACCACTCCCGTTCGTCGCTTACACTTTTACCGACACAAAGCTAGATGTCGAGTTCTTTTCCAAGGGTACAACCACTCCCGTTAGTTCTTTTACAAGGGTACAACAACTCCCGACACACTACGTATTTTGAGGCCTAAAATACTAACCACTTACATCTATATACATGACACACATGAAGTATAAACTATCAAAGCTTATACATGACCAAGCTACCAAGGCTTGCAACTTAGGAGTTGAAGCTTGTAACTTCTTGAAAGATCTTGTAAAGTCCCTTGCTACATAAGAGAATCACACACATCAAAAGGTTTCTGAGTTAGTTGAGAGAGTATGTGAAAATATGTCCTAAAAGGGTTACTCAAAACTAACAAATGGTTTGGTATTTATAGCAAACCATTCTGCAGGTCTGGCGGATCAGGCGGACCCCTCAGAAGGGTTCCGCCAGTGTATCCCCAGGGTACCGCCAGGCTTGCAGTTGGTTTTTGCAATAAATCTTCCAAACCAAACAAGGTCACATCACATTACTTCTAGTCAAACACAAGACTTGTAAGAAAGCATAAGGTTAGTCAAACACTCTTTCTTACCATAAATGTATATGGACAAAGCTTACCCTAAATGTGATGTGACATTACTATTTTAAGAAATAAATGTGATGTGACAAGACACTTTCTAATTTAAGAAATAAAAACAATGTTTTATTTAAAAGGAAATGTAAACCTTAGTTAAACAAGACTTAAACACTTAAAGTGATGATTTACTTATAGCTAAACTTCATACTTTGTCATTAACAAAACTTAGCAAAGATCGTAAAATATAAATAACGTTTTTAGGCGATATTTGTATTAACAATCTCCCCCTTTTTGTTGATGACAAAACATAAACTTTATTTATAAGTAAGTCACTAGTTTTAGTGTTAAGTCTTATAAAGTTTTTATAAAAACTTGTTTTTGCAAAGATGAGGTGATAAGCACAAGTTTATATAAATTCTCCCTTCTTTTTGTCGAAACAAAAAGAAGAGTAGCGAAGCGGAAGTAAGCACTTGCTCCCCCTTAGACGATACTCCCCCTAAATGGAGTGCCAAGAGAGGAGACATGGATTTTGAACCTACAAGAAAAAGGTTAGTTGCCGCACAAGACAAGTCATGAAAGCATTTCATGTCTAAAACACAACTAAGAGTTGTGAAGCGGAATAATGCAATACTCATGCTCCCCCTTGAATATTACTCCCCTAAATGGAGTATCAAGGAAAGAAAACATGGAAAATGATCCTACAAAAAGAAAGTTAGTTTCTAAAACACAAGATATACAAGTTACCATAATAAGGTATAGTGCAATCACAATACTTTAAATGGTCAACAAACAAAGCATATCTCATAGTAGGATAAAATTAATTTTATGTAAAATTTGACTTTTAGGAAGTCAAAGACGAGAAATGATGTGAATAACATCCTACTTCTAAAAATAAAAGACCAAATAAAAAGAAACTAAGAATATAAAAATCCTACATCTATAAAAAGGAAACCATCACTTTCCTTGATGAGAAACATTCTTCCAAAACAAGGGTAAGGTTGTTTGAGAATAAAAGTAGGTGGTGGAGGATGTAGCGGGTTTCATTTTGAATGTTGTGGGGGTGACACGGTTTTGGTTTGTTTGTTTAAATGGTGAAACATTTTCCAAAAGAAACGGTTTTGTTTCATTTTGGAGACTCTAAACTTGAGACGTTCCACAATGTAGTTTAGGATAAACCTCATTTCATTGTTTAGAGGATCATGGATGTCTTTGTAGATAAGGTGAGACAACAATGGTTTTGGGTGGTGATATTCTTGTTGTGGTGTTTGGTTGTGGTCAAAAGACTCATTTTGGTCAAGCAATGACCGTGGTTTTTCATTCGTGAAAGGTGGTGGTTTTGTTGGTCTTGATGGAAGATCATTGAGATGCTTCTATTTTCTTATACGAAGAAAATAGAGATTCAAAGTGTTGGGAAGGTTCATGTGGTGGTGGTAGTTGAACAAAGTGACAAAGGCTTGGTTTTCCGGATGGATTACCATGAAGGTTTTTGTAAATGGGGTGAAACACAAATGATTGTAGGTGTGTATGACCTTGATAATTTGGAAAAATTTAGGGTCTAGCATAACGGTAAGCTAAACTCTTAAGCAATGATGGTGGATGAGGTGCATCATCCAATGACTCATTTGGTTGAAATATTGGTTGTTGTTGGGTTTCCGTTTCGGCAATGGTGTCAAAGAGTGACAATGATGGAGGGCTTGATGGTTTAGGTGATAGGTTTTCAAAAGTTTCCAATAGTGGATGTGGTGATGTTGGTGGTGTATGGAAAAAGTTCCATTGGTGTAAATGTTGGTGATCGATGGTTGAAAAAGTTTTTGATGGTTGAAAAGTGTATATGTTTGTATTGCCATGTTTGGGAGAGGATGTTGGAGTAGCAAGATTTGAGGAAATCTTGAATAGTGGTCATGTTGATGTTGCAAGGTATTGAATATGGTGTTGAGGTAGTAGGGTTAAGGAAGTTTTGGATAGGTGAAGAAATGTCAAGTGATGAGCTTGATTTGATGGTTTTGTTGAAGCAACAAGTTTTAACACTATTCCTAGTGGCTTTAGCTTGATGATTCGGATGAGGTGTTTGATTAAGTCATCTCAAATCTTTGGTTTGCAAGAGTTTTGAGATTGAGAGAAGTAATGGTGTTGGTGTGAGTTTTGGGGTATTCTAAAGTGATCAAACTTAAAAAGAATTGTGGGAAGGGGTGTTTGGATTTAATGTTCTACCATTCAAAGATTGAGGTATCAAATGATTTTCATGAACTTGTCACATCATTTGATGTCAATCCAATGGAATAGGGTGGAGTGAAAGACCAATATATGCACTCAATGCTTTGTGATCATGGGATGTGATTTGGTTGAAAATGTTTCAATGGTTTGAAGGATCCTTTAAAAGGGTTCCTTGGGTTAGTTATGTTTGTATTTGAACTTTTGGCGGGAAGTGACTTCCTAATTGTTTTAGTGAGTGAGAGTTGTCCTAATATGGTTAATGGAGTTAATGGAAGATGTTTTTCACTTAGGATAATGGTTTTGACACTTTACAAGTTTTGGACTTAAGAAAAATGATAAAATTTTCTGCAGGTGTCTGGCGGAACCTTCAGAATACACTGGCGGAACCCATTTGAGGGTACCGCCTGGTCCGTTGGGCCATTTCTGGGATTCCCAGAAAATACACTGGCGGAACCCAATTTTGGGTACCGCCAGATCCGCCAGAGCTCAAAAATTAGGCAGTCCGCGTTTTTGACCCGCGAGACGATTTTCAAAAAATTTGAAAACTCCTAAAATTTAAAAGATAAGGCATTTCTGGTTAGGCAATGCAAAAATTAGATACGTAAACATATATATCATAGGACTTTGACCTTGAGGTCCAGGATTTCACTATACTTAGTAAGAATTGCCATAAGCATAAAAAGAATGACAAACACCTCAAACATTGTCATTATGCATAAAAGTTCATACATACATAATCCGACAAACGAAATCAACCATGAAAGTGAAAAACAAACAAATCACGTAGTTTAACACATAAATGGTTCTAAAGCATTCATAAGCCAAACACTCCTTAATCTTCTCACAACCGGTCTATCTTCTTATTGAGCTTGTTTAGTGATGAGGCGAAAAATGATCCGTTTTTAGGGGGTCATTTAAGCCCGAATCCGACTTTATTTGATCAAATATTGCCCTAAATCGTTCCTTTTGTGATTTTAGGTACTTGGAGAGTGAATTCTGGAAAAGAAGCCATTTTGGACGTTTTTGGAGCATAAAAGTGAAGAAAACGGTAAAGTCTCAATTTTCCATGCTGGGAACAGAAGGTGACGGCGTCAAGAGTAATTCCATGACGGCGTCAAACCTCAAGAATTAAAATCCGTAGTTGATGACGGCGTCACACGCAGGGCGTCAAGAGTAATTTGTGTGACGGCCTAGGCCTTGACGGCGTCAGAAGTAGATCAAGGCCGTCCGAGGAAGTATTTGGCGGCGAGATGACGGCGTCACACCTTTGTTCTTGACGCCGTCATCCCCATTTTCCTATATATAGTTTTCTAGTTTTTAGCATAAAAGAAAAGAAGTTTTGGGAGAAACCCTAAAGACGATTTTGGTGCAACTTTTACAGGTTTTTCAAGGGTTCTAAACCCTTGATACCTTGCATTGTAATTGAGATAAGTGTTCTTCTAATTCAATCAATATGTCTATGTGTTGGTTGTCTATATCTTGTTCTTGTCTCAATTCCATTATGCTAGGCTAGATCTCTTGTGTGTTTGCTTAGATCTAATGAAACCTAGATATTGATTATGTGTTGATTACTTGTTTATTCTTGTCTTGGATGAATGATTTATATGTTAGGCTTAAGAAAACTAGCAGATCTCCAAATGGTAACATGCTTGAACGTCTTAAGAAACATGAACCGAGGCGTACTAGGTCTTTATTGGTTGTATTTAATGCATGAGCCACTGTTTACAATCCCTATAGTTGTGTTGGGCATGGTGTAGGAGGAGATAAGAGCTCATAGAATTGGGGAGTTATGTATGCCACCCCATGAATGGTATTAAGGAATACGATCCGTCATCCATGCAATTATAACAAATAACTAACGTGTAAAAGATATCTAGGGAGTAGTGAAATCTAAGTAAACACATTTTCTCCAATTACTGCTCACAACCTTAGTATAAATTAGTTTAATTTCATTTTTAGTATTTTATTTTGATTGCATCTTAGTTTTGGGTTAGTTGAATAGCAACTAATTCCGCCCACTCTTCCAAAACCCGAGATTTTACTTGCTTTCTAAAAAATATAAAAACACAAAAATAATCATCCCTCACCTTTAGAACTAGTATTTAGGCTTTCTAATCCTAGCGACACTATTCCTAAGCTGAACGATCAATCCCCCGGTACTTGTCACTATACTATACTACAACGATCAGGTACACTGCCTGGTGGGGGTTGTAAGCTTCTCGAGATCCCTCGAGAGGTAAAGCCTGTTGCGATTCCCATGCATCATTTAGGTACCTTCCAAAACATTTGAACATTCCTTTGGTCTGTTTGAACTCTTCGGATGCATTGTCAATGGCGGGGAGTGCTTGAAGGTATTCTAAAGGAGGTAACTTAGAGTTAGGAGGAATGGGTGAGATTGCTCTAAAGAGGCGGGTAAAAAGCATTCCATAGGGAAGAGCGGTTGTTCCAACTAAGGGTATGTCGGCCATTCTTTTGGCTAGATAGTAGGCTAAGTTGAAGGGTTGACCGGTGGAAATGCTATAGAGCATGTAGCAAAGGCATGTGTTGATATGATCTCTATTTCCTATGGCACTTATGACGTTAGCTCTAAGAATTTCTTCCCATTTCTTGGATTGGGGCTTGAGTTCATTGAATTCCATTCCATATGGGTCCTTGATAACCTCATTTCCGGTTCTAGTTCTCCTAGTGTTGGTGGTTCTAATGAATAGGTGGTCGCGAAGTTCATCTTTGGACACAAGAGGGGTATCATAGGGATGGATGCGGTCAAAGAGTGTGAGAGGGAGTGCAAGTCGGAGTAGATGCAAGTACCATGGTTTGGGACACCTAGGATTTGAGCAAACTCCTCGAGAGTGAAGGAGTATTGATGACTACTAGCCCTAAATTTAATAGACATGCGACCATACTCATCCTTAAAGAGGGTGATGGATGCATAGAATTCTAAAATGAACCTAGAACAAATAGGCTCGTCGATTTCTAAGAGACACTCAAAGTTGATAGTGGCAAGTTCCGTGTAGAGGTTTGTACCTTCTAAGAAGGATGGATCAATGGTTCTACCCTTATGGACATATCGTTTTTCTAAGGCTTTGAAAACAATGATTTGAGTTTGAGTAAGACTTTGGTTTTGTGGTGTTTGGGTAGGTACTTGATGGTGTCCTTGTGGTCGTAGTGAGTTAGAGGAGGCATGATGATTCCTAGAGAATCAAAATTTCACGTTTTAGTCTAAGTAAACGACTATTGTAACGTGTATGTTCTAGTGTGTGCCTATATGAAAACAATGTGGAGGTGCGGTTAACTTGACTCATTTTGATGCTCAAAAACGTTTTATAATGCAAGTGATGTTTCAATGACGTTTTTCATTTGTTTTAACAATGTGGTGAATGGTGGTAAAGTACGGTTGACGACCGAGAGTGGATATGTGAAATGAGGTGGTTATTGCTTGACAACACTTAAAGCTTGGATATCTTCTTTGTGTTCTTCACTTGCTAGAAAGTGAAAGAGACGCATTTCATAATGAAATTCACTTGACTTTTGGCGACATAGACAAATATGTTGATGAGAGTATGGATATGACAATTGCCCTTTGTTTCAAAGAGCGACACAAGGGTGAACATAGGTTTATGTATCATGAAAAGTGGTTTAATCTTAATAGGTTAGGTTATAGTGGGGATGACACACTTGTTTAGTTATATTGTGGAATCTTCTTGTGAAGATGACTAGGTGGAGTTATTGGTGAAGATGATATTGACTCTTGGTTTCTTTGAGGGCATGGAAATGGTGGATGACTTGATATTGATAGGACAAAGGATAACTCGGTTTCTCTTTTCACATTGGTTGCTTAAGGTTTGAGTGATGAAAGGTTATGAGGAAGATGCTTGAAGTTTTGCTCATTTTGTGAATCTTATGGGCTGAGATATATCACAAGGTGAATGTGATGAGATGATGGTGAAAGAACAAGTGAACTTAAGTGCTAAATGTTTAAGAATGAAACCCTATTGACATGTTCTTGTTCCTATTGATTTTGAAAATTTTCATGAACATATCAAACCATTGATGTAAGTGAGAGCCCTAATTTTCGTGTGGTAAGGTGTTTGTGAGTGAAGAATGGCTGTTAGTAAGTTGGAGTTGTGAGTAAAGAGGTGTTTGGTTTTGAAATTAAAAATAAAACAATCTGTAGCTTTGGCGGACCAGGCGGAACCAAAAAATGGGTTCCGCCCGTATGGTCTGAAGGTGCCGTGGGTTCTGCAGGGAAAAACTTAAAAGGAATTGTCTTGATTTTTGTGGTTTTATCCTAAGGTTCAAAACTAAGGTTTTAGGTCTTATGAGTCCTTGACTAAGCCTAGGGATGATGAATGATTCACATTCAAGAGGTTTTGTGAAAACGTTGATAGAATGGTTAACGTAGAAGACTTTCTTAGTTAAGATGTTCCTCAATGAACATTTTTACCAAGACAATGATGACGGATCACAATATGTCAATTAAGAACATAATGGATTGAATTGTCGCTGAAGTCGATGCTTCCTTTGTTGAAGGTATAACAATGTTGATAAGATGAATTCCGTTGTTGATGCGAGTTTGCTTGTTCAAGCGGAGCTTGTTGATGTGCTTCTCCATTCGATACTAATTTGAGAATCATACGCGTTTTGGAGAATCATTGGGTAAGTAAGTATGAAAGTGCAAGTACCACTTGTGCTTTTCTTATCAACTTATTACCGACATAATTCCATTTGTCAAACACTATGGTTTCTATTCCCGTTCTTTTGGGAGACCATAATCCTAGTTGTGTAGTACCTTATGATGTATCCAAATAGGCTCAACTAAAGAGTTGTTTTTAGGATCTTCTTTAACACGAGCACATAGACAAAAGCTAAACATAATGTTGAATCTAATTGTTATGAGAACAAGTAGTCTTCCAAACATTTCTCTACATTTAGTTTTACCTACGGATTTACTAATCTCATTCTTGATAAGTCATCAATAACTTAACCATTGAGAACAAGAGAGCAACTAGGAATGTCTTTAAGTTAAAATCCCTTGCTTTTGTGGCTTGCTTTTATTATCAAAAGGTCTTTCAAATATTGACACTATACTCACTTGATTACTTTGAAATATCAATTTTGTTGCACTAGTTGTTTTACTCTAAATTCCAAGAACTGTTTTTATTGAATTTGTTTAGACACAACTATGACCTATAAATCAAGTTTTATAACTTATGTCAATTTTGCTTTATTCAATGTTTGACTCAAGGTGAGAAGATGTTATTTTGTACTTTTATCCTTAATGTTTTACACAACATACTTGTCTTCCCATCATTGGACTTTCGACTAAGTTATCATCTACCAAAGATGATATCATAGAAGGAGGAGATCACTCGTTAAATGTCATATTCAACGACTCCTAGACTCTTAGGGTTTTCTTACTTAAGATACTATGAACTCTATTTATTTTGAAAAAGTCCAAGAGGTACAACATCATGAGACTATGTGTCACATTTGATGTGGAAATCCTAGATGTTGAAAACTCATTTTCTTTCATACATCCTAATATATGCTAATGTGATTTATTTCACCTTGTGTGTTTTATGTGAGATTATCATAAAGGAGTGATTGAAGAAAAACACAATTAAAGACTCAAAGTATGGTGTTTGAGAAAATTGTTTAACAAAGGTTTGTTTTGCAAGCATCACAAAAGTGTTAGACATTTTAACACTTAGGAAATTCTTAGTTAGCTCACTTGTAAGCAAGAGTTGAGTGAGACATACTCAAGAGTTTTTCGTGTTTATCTCTTGATGGTTAAAGAACCAAAACACCTTATATCTCCTACTAGTACTAAAGACTAAATTCCTTGTTGCATAGAATCTAATCTTAGTTATTTACAAATAGCAGATAGACACTCTAGAGTATTACAAATAATACATATTCAAACACATAATGCTAGAAACAAGATACAATCAAAGTCAAGTTGAAGTAATGCGTACCTTTTAAATTGCATAGAGATGCTATCAAGCGGATAAGCATTACGCGTAAAAACTTGGTTTGACGACACGCTTTGAAACTCAATAACTCATGTATCCAAGAAGGTTAGATAATCATATAGAGGCATAGAGAATGATAGTCTTAATCCTTTAATCATGAGTTTCTATTAGAGATTGAATTATCTCTAAATTTCTCTTCTAGGTTTGACAAATTTTACATGCTTTGTTTTATTAGTTGATGATGCTTATGAGTTAAATCCTAATCCGGTTTTATCTTTAAACAACCTTTGACTCGTCAACAATCTTTCAAAATATTTTGAGCTTACATCAAATTTAACTAATAATTTTTCCTTTCTCATTTTGCATTTTAATCTCATGTTTGTAATCTAGACATAATTTACATTCTAGATTAATTTCAACATTACTCTCAATTCTAGACATTTATCTTCTAATAAGATTTCCTTTTCAAAGATATTCTTAAGAGATTTTGAAGACTCATTCTTGAAGATAGTTTTTAGGTCTATGTTGCATAAACGTTTAGATTCATTTTCTAGTTTAGAAAACTCTAGGATAAATTAATCAAAGCAAAAGAGTTTGGTTTCAAAGTGTACCTCGCTTGATGTTTTATCTAGTTTAGAATCACAAACCGGATGATTGACTTCATCTTCATCCGAGTTATTCCATGAATCGCAAGCAAGACTACTACGAGCTTGACACGAGTAATCACCTTTACTTACACCTTGCTTGTTGTTTCAATAAATTGACAATTAACTACCGGATCATTGTCTTCGTCAACATCCATTACATTCCAAGATACGCAAGCAGGTTCATCAAAACACATGTACTCATCTTCACTTGTACCTTCATTTAAAACATTTAAACTAGTAGCACATGTATTAACTTCTACTAAGTGTCTATCAATTAGTTTTTCTAAAACTTCTAATTCATATGTAAGATCAAATTGATCATCTTTGACTTGACATATTCCTTGATGAAAGTTTACCATATTTTTCCAAACATCATTAGCCTTTTGACAAAAATACATTCTTTCATATTTGGTACTAAAGCTTTGTAAATCATTGTTTAAGCTTTAGTATTTTTATCAAGTTTAAGATAGTTATCTTGGTTTTCAAAAACTTGTTTCCTTTGGTTTGAAATTACCAAAAGAAATAATATGCCAAAGATCTTGATCAATTGATTTCACATAGTTTTCAAACTACTTTTTCATTCAAGTAAGTTTTCTTTTTCACATAGCGGTTGGTTTTGAATAGGTTGCCCTTCTTTGAGATTTTCAAAATCCATGGATCGATCCAAGTTTTAAAATACATTCTATTTTAAAGATCTTGAGTAACATAGCTCCTGATGCCAATTGTGGAAAACTAGAAGGGGGGGTTGAATAGTTTACCGCTTTTTCGATTCTTATTTAGCTTAAATATCCTTTTAAAAACTTTACGTTTGCTTAAAGATATAAACACAACTTTATATGTTTGATTCTTTGAAAAGATTTTCATGTGAATAACAATTCTAACTTTACTTGTTTCATACTTTGAAAAGCTTTACTTGTGATGATCCTAACTTTGCTTATTTTAGTTCTTTGAAAAGCTTTACATTTGTTTCAAGATATAAACACAACTTTACTTGTTTTAATTCTTTTGGAAAGCTTTATATGTGATTAGCAATTATAACTAAAAGACAACATGTAATAAGCAAAGATAAAGAAAGAAACGATCAAACCACAACACGATTGTTTATCGTGGTTCGGCTACAAGGACTCTTTTTCCTTGCCCTACATCCACGCCCCGAGTTTCCAACTCGAGAGTTATAAGCACTAATCACCAAGCTCCTTTCACCGGCGGAGAAAACCTTTACAACGTCGCTTACACTTTTACCGACACTAAGCTAGATGTCGAGTTCTTTTACAAGGGTACAACCACTCCCATTCGTCGCTTACACTTTTACCGACACTAAGCTAGATGTCGAGTTCTTTTACAAGGGTACAACCACTCCCATTCGTCGCTTACACTTTTACCGACACTAAGCTAGATGTCGAGTTCTTTTACATGGGTTCAACCACTCCCGTTCGTCGCTTACACTTTTACCGACACAAAGCTAGATGTCGAGTTCTTTTCCAGGGGTACAACCACTCCCGTTAGTTCTTTTACAAGGGTACAACAACTCCCAACACACTACGTATTTTGAGGCCTAAAATACTAACCACTTACATCTATATACATGACACACATGAAGTATAAACTATCAAAGCTTATACATGACCAAGCTACCAAGACTTGCAACTTAGGAGTTGAAGCTTGTAACTTCTTGAATGATCTTGTGAAGTCCCTTGCTACATAAGAGAATCACACACATCAAAAGATTTCTGAGTTAGTTGAGAGAGTATGTGAAAATATGTCCTAAAAGGGTTACTCAAAACTAACAAATGGTTTGGTATTTATAGCAAACCATTCTGCAGGTCTGGCGGATCAGGCGGACCCCTCAGAAGGGTTCCGCCAGTGTATCCCCAGGGTACCGCCAGGCTTGCAGTTGGTTTTTGCAATAAATCTTCCAAACCAAACAAGGTCACATCACATTACTTCTAGTCAAACACAGGACTTGTAAGAAAGCATAAGGTTAGTCAAACACTCTTTCTTACCATAAATGTATATGGACAAAGCTTACCCTAAATGTGATGTGACATTACTATTTTAAGAAATAAATGTGATGTGACAAGACACTTTCTAATTTAAGAAATAAAAACAATGTTTTGTTTAAAAGGAAATGTAAACCTTAGTTAAACAAGACTTAAACACTTAAAGTGATGATTTACTTATAGCTAAACTTCATACTTTGTCATTAACAAAACTTAGCAAAGATCGTAAAATATAAATAACGTTTTTAGGCGATATTTGTATTAACAATTTTTAAAAATAAACTTTTAGGCATACGACACCTATCTTCAAAAAATTCATCATCGAATTTTGGATCTTCACAAAAATAATCACGATGCAATCTTTGTGCAGCAGAGATCCGATTGCGTTTCACTGATTTTCGTGTCGACCCAGCTGTATCTTCTTCATCTTCGTCAATCGCGTCAGCAAAAAATTCGAGACTAGTATCGTTAGACCACTCGAACGGCTCATCTAGAAAAAAAGTCGAACCAATTTTTTTATGCTCCATATACTTGCGGTTGAATCGGATATTTTTTTTGAATCGGATGTTTTTTTTTTTGGAACCGGCTTTTTTTTTTTTTTTTTTTATGGATCGGTTGTGTTTGTTTGTTTTTTTTTATTTTTATTTTTTTGTTATGTTGTGTCTTTGTAACGAGTATATATACACAAAAAAAAATGTTGTGTCTTTGTAACAAGTATATATACACAAAAAAAAAGTAACCGTTATACTCCCATTAATACACCTCCAACGTTCCTTTTTTGATTTTGCAACGGATAGAAAGCTTCGGTAAGCTTCACCGCAAATGGATGCTCCCGTGCGGTAAGGAGGGGAGGGCGGCGGTGTTCCCGTGCGGTGGGATGCCGCACCGTGCCTCCCCGCACCCATTGCCAACCCCTAATCAAGAGTAGGTCATTTCACATTGTTCATCCTAATCATTTATAGCTATAACAACATGATTGAAATGATTACATGCTTAAGATCCCTATATTATTTTAAATTCCTATCAACTAAAAGCAGAAAAATTAAAAGCAAGGACAAATTCAAGAATAGCATAAAATTAGATAGAAATATTATACGGAGTATTTAATTACTAATGGCCGAAAGGTAGGTAATTAATATTAAATTGATTATGAATGTGTTATATAAAAGTAAAGGTCAAGGAACATTTTGCATTGTAGAACCTTGAAAGTTTCGTGCACCTTTTAATGTCGACTGACCCTCCCCAAGGATCAGCCTCAAACAATGTTCAGATTTTTCCTGCGAACCGGAGAGAGTTGGGATTAAACTCATGACCTGTTTCTCCGAATGCCCTCCTTTTCCCGACCCTACAAGAACATTTGTGTTGAACGAACAGGCGCCCGAAGGTTGCCCCAAAGTTGAAAGCATCAAACTTTAAGCCTCGTACTATACTTGATCCCCTTATATGTGACAGAATCTGAAATTGGGAAAGAAAGGTTACCCACAAAATCTTTTTTCTAGGCTACAAGAAATAGGGTAATCCTCATTGGATGAAATCATGGGTATGAGTAGGATTGCACTGTTTCATAATGCATAAACCATAATGCACTTCTTTTCTCTACTTATATCATCTTTTGTCAATGGTTTTCTGATATCAATATGCATGTGCATGTCTGTTAGTACATATTCTGCAATGAAAAAAAGAGATTAATGTAGTCAAGTCAGAATTTTAACTATCCCTATTGATGCAGGTATCCGACTCACAACGAACTTGTTCATATGTAACGATGCATTATGTGATGTAGAAATAGAAAAGAGAAACGCTATGTGCCACTATGTAATGTTTTGCTTTTATTTTCTTGGATCTCATCCTTCTTTAATTAGCTTGATTATTTGAGCTGGGATGCCTTTACTTTATATTTACTTGTGGAGTTTTAATAAATTGTTGACTTTCAAAACAAAACAAAATAAAATAAAATAAACGCGAGCAGATGAGTGAAGTGTCCAGTTTGTATTGGATCTATGCCCTCAAAATCCAAACAATTAATGGTATCCGAACTTCCGTTAGTGGTTATTTTTTGGATGTGACCAGGAAGGAATTATTTATGGGGCATGATATACCCCCCCCCCCCCCCCCCCCCCCCCCCACATGTTTTTTGCATTTTATTTATTTATTTATTATTTTTATAATTTTGTTTATATTATAAAACTATAACCTTGAAAGTACGAAATAAAAAAAATAAAATTTAATAAGTCAAAAGTATGAAACTGATAGAAAATACAAAACAAAAACTGATAAAAAAACTATGTTGCACTATAAACATGGTGGGCAAAGGGGGTGGGAGACAAAATGAGAAAGGCGTTGAGTCCCAAAAAGAAGGAAAACTAGAAATTAGAAAGTTCAGAATACTCCTAACGGACTAGCTATTGAAACTAGAGTGATTACATCCACCAAGACAACATCAACAAAGATTAAATTCTAATCTTCGACTTATATATAGATAACCTAATAGTCGGAGCGCGCACCTCGGGAAATAATTCCAACATTTAGTGTACTATATAAAACATTGCTTTGTAAATCAAATGGAAACCTAGACCTGCATGAACTTAATTGGATAAGAGATGCAACCCTACAACGTGATAGAATAAGAAAACGGGGTCTATTTTATTAGAGGGCCTGGATGTTATTAAACTATGGAAGAACATATGCGATTTTGTCCCTAAAAATTTATATGATTCTGATGCTTTGGGTATTAAGTATTTTAAGTTTCTCAAGGCACATGGAAACAAAAAGGGGTTTGATCGAGGTCCCTAAAAACATGTGTTCAGAACTTCAGATGTTACAGCCAAGTTTAACTTTATCATATTCGTTAACCATCTGATCTCGTCTGTCGTCCATAGATTAGCTGCATGCAGCATTTTTACTTATAGTGGATCACCCCATTTTGGTCCCTTTAATCTATGAACAAATTCATACACTCCTTCTACACGCCTTGTCTCATGTGGGACTTGAACTAACAATCACTTGGTTAATTGTCACGTATAATGCACTTTGGATTTTATTTTTATTTTTCTTTCAAACGGCAATATATACAAAGCAACTAGCAAGGCTAGAAAAAGATTACGATATGTTCATACAAGATGTAACTGGATCGTAAATCCAATCAATCCAATTCGGCTGAGAATTCCTACTTATTATGCTAGGCCAAAGGATTATTCGTTATAGAAAACAATTAGGAACCCAATCCTTGCAACAAGTAGTCTGAAAATGTTAATTTTATGTTTATGATCTAGTGTTGCATAAATTATTTACCCCATTGCAAAAGAGTTCATGGCAAGTAAATAGGTAGATTATGCTAGGCGAAAAAAATGTTCGTATCCTATCCAACATATTGTTGTAATATTTGCTAAATTTTGATAGGGCTCTTTTTCTTTGGTGAATGTGGGAATACAGTAAAGTTTTCTCTTTAGGACAAAATAAAAACAGGTGGAAGTGAAATGCCCCGGCCCCTGCTTGCAATGACAATTGCTCTATGATGAGGCACAAATGCCTTAACGATGAGATATCACAAGATTACACTGGCTTCCACAGAGCTGGAAAATATCATTCTCTACGTACTGATCGAATAGCATGAGGTTCTGAAGCATAAAAGTATGTCCGGGATAATAATATATTCATCTATGGAGCGTATCACATGTCCTAGTTGTAGACAAGTCCATGCTTTCTCTTTTTTGAAATGGATTTGGAACACACGTCGTCTCTATTATTGTCCTTATGAATTTAACGATTCCTCCAGGGCATATATATATAATTCTTATTAGGACTCCATTAATGTTCTTAAATTAGGTCATGAAGCCATTGAACCACACAACCATGGAACTATAGCGAGTATATGCCCATTTTGCATTTATCCCTTAAAATTTGTGGATACATGCATACTTACAAGGTTTAGATTCTTCAAAGGACATTTTAGAACCGCTATAATTAATTTGAAAAGTGTTTTGAAGGACATTTGTGGACAAATCAATACGTTGCGTCTGTTGATAAGTTGTGACAATATATATATGGTTTTAATTCACTATTCTTTTCGCTAAGTTCATCATGCTACCCACTAGACCATAGTAATCTTTAAAATCCACATTGTGTGGGAATCACATTCCTCCAATACATGTTATGTTGAGCCCTGCCCATACTTCTTTTATATTTCACGTACATTAATTTGGTGTGTTAACTTAGTTAATGGCAGTTTCTTTTTTTTAGCTTCCTATCATATAGTAAGAACTAAGAACATTAATCCTACTATTACTGGAAGTAGTTTTAGTCTCAAAGGGCCTCATAAACATTCTAATCTTTTCATTCTTGTCTAATTCAAGTCCTATATTCGCCAAACCACATACTCCTATAAGTTTCCCTTTCAATCTATTTATATTCTCTATGTCGAGATGTTATTATCTTCTTGAATGAGGAAAGCGATGCCGACAAGCAGAAACACTTTACCGGATCGACAGATATCACAATCTCACTTAGTAATTCCGCGAAGCTCACTTGGAAGCATATGCTAAGATATGATTTGGATAAATGACAAAGTTTATATTGGGGAATATACAATCCTAGCTAGTTGAAGATAATTGATTTCTTCTTTAGAAGGAATTTAATAGGGATAAGGAGTTGAACCCAATACTTTCTTTCATGGAAATCGATTAGGAACCGGTGAGTTCTGTTTCCTCTAGGAATTTAATGATTCATACCGGGAATATGCTCCTTTATTAATACTCTAAAATGTTCTTAGCTTACATATGTGCTATCAAAGTGCAATCACCCTGGAATTTTAGTAAGTATATGCTAGTGATTAAGGATATGCCCTAAATAAATAACTTTGCATCTTTTATATATGTAATGTCTATAATATCTCTTCAAAAGGGTGCACGTGTTTAGAGCATTAGATTCTACACGGAAAAAACAGAGAACTTTGTTACCAACATATGATCACTTGTAGATATTGTCGGCGATGTCCGTAGTTTGACAGTTCTTACTAAAACTAATAATCGGATTGCAAGGATAAAGTAAAAATCTATAAAGAGATTCAATACAGTTTGTGCATCAATTCATTACCCTTTAACTTTCGGCTAACTAATATGATCCAAAATCCATTTATTGACATAGTATCTCAAGAAATACAACAATGATACACCAGCTTTAAATGGATCTTTGGTAGAACGTATCCAAAAACCCCAACGTTACAACAAAAATGTTAAATCTACACTCGTTTTTTTACGACACTTATAAAATGTGTGTAAATTCTAAGAATTTATTAACACTTGATAATGTTTAAACATTGGTTATATTAATAAGTGTGAATAAATTTAGTAGCACAATAGATTTTTCACACTTAAAGGTGTGCAGTTCGGTTTGGGTCGGTTTTTGGTGAAAACAGAAACCGAAACCGAAACCGAATATTCGGTTTTTTCATAGCCATAACCGAAACCATTCAGGTTTCCTCGGTGGTTTTTGGTTTGATTTTTCCGTTTCTTTGGTTAGCTTGGGCTTCGGTGGTTGGGCCCAACAATTGTGCTTTGTTTCTTTTCTTTTCTTTATCTAGTTAAATTCAAGCCCAATGATGTGATCCCAACAACTTATTTTCAAGCACAATGTAATCTCAATAACTAAAGCCAACAATAAAATTCCAACACCTTAACAAAACCAACAAAATTAAAAGATAACGATCCAGCAATATCTTAAATTGCAACACAAATGTGTAAATATAAAACTACAAATCTTAAAGACATTTCTTATGTTAACTGCAAGATTATAAGCAAATCTATATCATATGGCTAGTTATTATGAATGATGAAAGATAATATAGATTTCGTTTCATTAAAAATCCATAGGTAATAAGCTCACATCTTTTAAGGTATTTGGCACACAAAAGATAACTTGCATGGATGCATGATCTACAATGAACTTTGTAACATCCGGACCAGATGTACAAAAGATAACAGAAGACTAATAAGTAGCAACACAAAATGAATCCTAGCAAAATCGACTTTATGATACAGTTTACTACACATAGTCTTTTTTGGGTAAAAGGTCAACGACCCGGTAAATATATTACTCCAAAAAACGTTTAAGTACAACGGATATGGGTGAATCCCATATCTCAGCCCATTACATAGGCGAAAAGCTTACATAACAAGATACTTCCTATTTTCAAAACAAGAAAACAAACCATTACTCACATGATGGTAGAGACTCTGACAAAAGATAAACTACTTCCTACGACCTTGGAGATTAAGACCATAAATGGCATTAAGAGCATCCAATTCCCCTGGAAGATCATAAATTTGCTTCGAATAATCATCATAGTCATACTCATCTTCACGCTCATGACCACCACCAAAAAGATTTGCTGATTCATCGAACGTGTTAAGAACCTCCTCCTCTTCACTATCCGAAACCACAACCTCACCCACCTTAGAAAATGGGTTAGCCCTCTTAGTAGCAGAGGTAGACGGAATAGGATGACCAGCATCATCCACAAGAGTAGCTTTCCCATCGATCAACATCTTTTCAAGCTTACTAATTTTCTCAACAATAGGAGTAGAACCAACTTCCATTGTTCCCATAGAATCACTCACAAGCGGATCTTGCGTATCACTCACAAGAGGGACTTGTGAAGTAGTACCAGTCGTAACCGACTCATCCTTATTAACTTCCATTGTACTGCCAGCATCCACATCCATGTTAGTAACAACCTTAGGAATAGCAAAACCATCTATATCATCCATATTAAGAGCATCAAACTGATTAGAAGTAGTGATCTTGGTTCCACTCGTACTAGCCACATCAGAAGCCTTCTTCTTACTGACATTAGCTTTCTTTGATTCAGGAAGAGTCTTTTTGGGCTGATATTTAAAATGCTTACCCACCACAGGTTTGGTAAAACCTCCTCGACCCGAATTTGAAGCAACTTGCTTACCCTTCTTCTTATTGTTAACAGGCTGGAAACCATCACTTGCATTCATAGTAGGTTGAGCATTCGGTATGACAACCTTAGGGCACTCAACCAAAGTATGTCCAAATACCTTACATTTATCACAGCGAGGCGGTTTCCACTCATATTCTACCCGAATCTTTTCAATAGTCGAACCCGTACCATTAAGTAGAGGAATCTCAACAGTGAGACTGTCCTTTAGTACCTCATCCGACTTTACTTCAATCATACACCTAGCAAAGCTACTCCGCCCCCAAGACTCCTTGCACATTTGACTAGTAAAGGCATCTAACCTTTTGGGCGTCCCAATCACTGTAGCAAGAAGGCTAAGTCCGTCATCGGAGAACATAACTAAAGGAACATCATGGAATTTAACCCACACCGGAATGTTAGTCAAATCCTCCTTAAGCAAGTTGGTGTTCAATGTCCATGGTTTAAGTATAATAGGGACATTACGAATCAACCAAGGACCATTATCAAGGACATCATCGACACCTTTCTTCAAAGTAAACTTGAAGAAAAAGAAACCCTTAGCATTCATCATAACCTTTTGCAAACCATACTTAGCCCACGCATTGCGAACATAATAATCAACAACAGGAGAAGCAAGGCGTTGACCAAGGAAGTATCCGTAGAGAGTATTCTCGAACCTCATGTTAACCTCTTGCACAACATTCATTGGGACTGATAAATCAACATCAGCCTTCTTCTTGCTACATTCCAACCTACGAAAGTTTGAAACATGTTTCAGAGGTTCATTAGAAGTAGCACCCGCGTAAGAAACCAACTTCACTCCCGTACCATTAGTAGTATCAACCTTGTGAGCATTAGGGCCAGAAGTTACACTCTTATTCATAGTCTCATTAATCCCTTACGAAGGAGGATTAACTTCATTAGCTCCAATCTCACTTTGAATTTTATTCATGGCATCATCAAAATTCTGATGCGCATTATCAATCAAGTGCTTGACATTATCAGCACTTGTAATCCGCACCAAGTCGTCACCATGTGATGTGTCTTTCGTAAGTGTAATCGGCTCCACATACTGAGAACCATTCATAGAACAATCAGGTACATCATCCACATTCAAACTAACACTACTAGGGTTCGTCATTGAGGGTGTACTCAACTCCCCAAAGCTAGTAGTGTCCTTTTGCATTTTCCCAAGTGAAACCGGCTCAACATCAACATTAATACCCCCTTTAGACTTGGAAGCAGCAGTTATACCCTTCGAATTCAAAAAACCCTTATTAATCATCTCTCAACAACCCACGAACAGAAACCCTAATAACAACTAGCACGCATGCAAACAGGATCTAAGAATTAAAACCCTAATCGCTTAGGGTTTTGAGGTTAAACACCCAAAAACTAACCACCCTCCATGCAATTCGATCAAGTAATGTGATAATTCGACAAGAACATGACCTGATCGGAGTAATAAACCGACTTAGAATAAAGAAAATCAAAGAATATCCCTAGGTCGGTTGGGAAACAAAAAGCGATTAACAAACCCTAAAAACGAATTTCAAAAGTCTACTAGATCTTGTGAATCAACCACGAATCCAAAGAAGAAACAATTAACAAAGAATGTCAATCAATAACTAGATAAGAAACATGCAAGAAATCGCAAGAGAATAGACAGATTAGTGAAGGAACGATTAGTATTGAAGGGTTTAGAAAAATCGCCAAAGTCAGAGTCGTTTAGGGTTTTCTAATTAGTTTACTACACATAGTCCAAATAACGAACCATGGGTATCATATAAAGGAACGGATATAAACAACTACAAGTATAATACTAGATGTATAATAAAACAAAGAGATATTTTATACTCACTTTGGGACTAAATTTAATGTTCAGAAGAGTCATTGCATTGTTTTTTTTTTTCAAGTAGAAAACATATCTACAAACAAATATATATATTGTGGATTAGCAATTTAGTATAACATATGTTGGGAAAAATTAACATAGTTATATAAAGTTGCATTTTAAGTTATAGTTTCTCCAAATTTTCTACCATCTCTTCAAGTGGTAAGCTATTAATGGGCATATCTTGTGAAGCCGTCGTTGTAGACCGTAACCAATCTTGCGCACAAATTAAAGCTTCCGCTTAGGCATAAGAGAACTTCTATATTTATTGATAACTCTTCCACCGGTGCTAAATGACGACTTTGATGCAACGGTCGAGGTTGGCATTCCTAACACATGTTTACCTACTTATGAAAGTATTGGAAACTTTATCATATTTGGATTCCACCAACTAATTATCCCCCTCTTTTCGACCTCATCTTGTAAATAAATATCCACTTCGGTATAGTCATCACCTTCACCTATTTGGTCTCCATATACTTTGAAAACCCATCATCAAGGTCGATCTTCATGTTACTATCATCTTCACTAGGAGTAGAAGATGAAGACACGAAAAAAGTTTGATCGCTATAATCTATTCAGAAATAAGGAGATCCTTCAATATCGAAATTTTAGTTTCTAAAATCATAGGAAAATTCCTGAATAGCCCGATAAGAATGTGGAGAAGAACCAAAACGGAATGGTTCCGCTTACTTAAAACTAAGAGGGGATGCCGCCTACTACTGAAAGATCCGTTTTTGCAACAGTTGCGTTCTTCTATGCCAGACGAAGACTTAGAAAGAACAAAGAAGTTTGGATCCGAAAAAGTATGCTTAGGCAGTTCTTTCGCTGAACACAAGAGAATAAAGAGGAATTTTTATCATTTCAAATCGGTATTTGTTTGTCATGTTATGTAAAATTTAAAGTAAATATTAATAAGTTTAAAGAGCTCAATACTAAAGCTTGTGATAAATTAACATGTATAAATTATCATAAATGAGTATTCTGCAAATATGAAACACTATTAACTATATGATCAATTGTACACCTTAACATACAAGAACAAAAGCCCTTTGAAAAATTTAAAACTTAAACATGAAATCAAGACATCCGACTTTTGCCAGGCCAAATATATGACTTAACGGATGACCGAACCATCATAACTAAGTAAGTACCACCCATGTTGGCCATAAAATCATTACTACATGCAAATCAAATTTCAAACACCAAGCATAAGCAAGTATTCTGTTTATCACCCCAAGCAAGAGCCTCTAAAAAAATTTAAAACATAAAACATGAAATCAACCAAAATGAACTTAACAACTGTGATTCACAGTAAAATGCACCAACACTAAACATAAACCCTAATAGCTCGATTAACTCTTTTAGCTAACTGTAATAGCAAAACACACATAATCAGGCGTTCTACATACTAGTCACTCTGACCAAAACCTCTAAAACAATTTCAGCTTTAAACAGCTAAATCTAGAAATCCTAAATAACAATATTTTTTTGCATACAATAAATTCCGTCTCTAATTATCTTACCTACACCCCATGTGTGTGTCTGAGTTTTTGTATAAAAAGCCAAACAAATGAAAAATCTAGTTTTCGTATAAAAACATCTAAAACCAATAATGAAAATTAGGTGTACAACAGGCAGCTAAGAGCACAAGGAATAGCACCTCTTAACACTAAATTACCCGCTACGTAAGCGCCACATCATTTCAACACCAAATAACACCAGAAAATCATAACACCTAATAACACCACTTTTTGGGACCCACATTTTTTTTAAATTACAATTTACAAATTCTGCCCTCAACAATTTCATTCATTAAACATTCAAACACTTCATTAATAAAATTAAACATTACAATTGATGAGGCGAAAAATGAACCACTTTTAGGGGGTCATTTAAGCCCGGAATTGAATTTATTTGATCAAATATTGCCCTAAATCGTCCCTTTTGTGATTTTAGGTACTTTGGGAGAGAAATCTGGAAAAGGAAGCAATTCGAACATTTTTGGAGCATAAAAGTGAAAAAAATGCCAAAGACTTAATTTTCCAAGCTGGGAACAGTAGGTGACGGCGTCAAGAGCAACAATTTGACGGCGTCAAGAGTAAATTTCATGACGGCCCAGTACAGAAATGAAGGCGTCACAAGGAAGAGCGTCAAGAGTAAAATACGTGACGGCCTGGAAAACCTTAATACATGACGGCGTCAGATGTAGATCAAGGCAGTCCGAGAATTCTTTTGGCAGCGAGATGACGGCGTCACCCATTTGTTCTTGACGCCGTCAGACTCAATTTTCTATATATAGTTTTCTAATTTTCATTCATTAAGGGGACAAGTTTGGAGAAACCCTAAGGCCGAACCATATACAATTTTTACAGGTTTTTCAAGGGTTTTCAGCCCTTGAACCCTTACATGTGTAATTGAGATAAGTGTTCTTCCAATTCAATCAATATGTCTATGTGTTGGTTGTCTATATCTTGTGCTTGTCTTAATTCCACCATGCTAGGCTAGATTTATCTTGTGTTTGCTTAGATCTAATGAAACCCAGATGTTGATTATGTGTTGATTACTTGTTTATGGTTGTATTGGATGAATGATTTCGATGTTAGGCTTAAGAAAACTGGCAGATCTCCAAATGGTAACATGCTTGAACATTTTAGGAAACATGAACCGATGTGCACTAGGTTTTATTGGTTGTATTTAATGCATGAGTAAATTCTAATGATCCCATGTTAGGAGCTTCTTAGTCGGCTCGACATATGTAACATCCCCAAAATACCACAGCGGAAGACTGTGTCATAGAGGTGCTACTTCATAATACAAAGTACAAGTTATAGAAAACGAACTCTAAATGAGACGTTTTGAAAAGTTACCATTCGATTAATGAATTCAAAGTTACAAACATGAGATTCCAAAGTATGATACATACATGTATACAAAGTGTTTTGAATGGTAAATGATAAAAGCGTAAGTCTTCAGAATATGCAGCTTTACTCTAAGTTCCACGCACTAGCTATCGCCTTACTAACCTGAGATAAACATGCTAAAGTGTCAACACAATGGTTGGTGAGTTCATAGAGTTTGTCTTAAAACAGTTGAAAAAGCCTCAAAAGAATGTTCACACAGCAAAGGCATTGAGAATCCACTCAGTTGCAAGTCCCGCCATAAGAGACTTGCAACCTGTGTGTCCACAACCCACTGCTAAAAGTTAGTTTATACAATGCACCAGATTATATTCACCCAAGGTCAAGAATAGACACAAGGGCGGGGGCATCTTCCCAAATAGTACTACGTCATCCAAGGTCAAGTATAGACACAAGGGTAGGGGGCATCTTCCCATGAGTACTACCAATACCTCTCTGACAGAATAGAGTATTATGTATGCATGTAAATACGAATCTTGTATTTAAATTAAGCAAGTATAGTGTAACAAGTATGTATAACGCAATCAAGTAAAATGCCAATCAAGTATAACACAATCAAGTATAAATGTTTAAGAGTATTTGTACAAGTAAGCAAGTAGTTGAGCATGTATCCCCCCCAAGAGTTAAAACAAGTATGAAAAGAGTAGGGGCTATGACTCACCTTAAGTCTATGTAATGAGAAATGAAAGTGGTAGTCGAATCGCGAAAGTCTCTAAGAGCAGCCTATAATAGAACGTTGCGACTTAGGTTTGGAGTAACGTCTAAGAATACGAAGAATTGCCCATATATGTCTTGCATAATGTTCATGATGTAGTACTTAGTATATAGTGTAAGTCGTTGAATATAAGTGGTCTATGAAACATGTATAAGTTGTATATCTCTTACTACCGTTCGGGCCGACATAATTCAGAAGTCATGGAGTAAACGTTCGAGGAGCCAGGACACTTTAACTCGTAAATCCACAACTCGTCTCGACGGCTTACTTAATGAACTCCTCACATGAGGCTCCCTAGTATTGTAGTATTTGATAACATATATATAAGTTTTGATCTTTAAAAGTTATATGGTCTTTAGCCGTGGCTTTGCCGTGACTTTGGTCATTGTTACCATGGTCTTGAGACTCAACCTTGACTTTAGCCATGGTTGTGGTCTTGGCTTTAGGTCATTAGACCTCTTGGTCTCATCTAATTATAATGATTATATAGTAACTTTGGTCTAAAAATGGGCTGTTAAGAATTTGAAGAAATTTATCACTCAGAAAGCGTTTTCAGGGCTCGAGCTTCTTTGTTCCTGAACGAAAACGTCGTTCCGGACAACTTTTGTGTTTTAACTTTTTGATGAATCGGACCAGAAGTGGGACTTTCAAAATCATAATTTGATCAGAATGCTATTTAGGCAGTTTTGCCGTTTTGGTTTCGCTAACTTCAAACGGTCATAACTTTGGACTCGTATACTCGTTTTGGGTGATTCAAATTGCTATGTTTTCCTTGTTAAGTCCTATTTAACAATAAGTAAGTGTAAAATATCAAAGTTATACTATTGTGGTTGTGGTTTTCCATAAAAATCACTAGTTTGCTTGTTTGCTTGTCATAAGTTAACATATGTATACCAATACTCGTTTTATCCATTTTTAAACATCATGAACACAATACAAAGACCATATATAGCATGAAAGAAACATAATAAGCATGAAATGATATTGAGCAAGAAAGTGTATAAGGGTTTGCTTACAACTTTTGGCTTTCTAAAGAAAGGAAGTCAAGTATAGAACTAGGACACTAAAACTAAGCTTGTAAACCCTTCACCATAACTCTTGTAACCCTTGCTAGCCTTGATCTAACCCTTGTGAAAACCATTTAACTTCAGCCCTAGTAACCTTGTGTAGCTCCTAATTCAACCATGGAATCACCAAACAAACTTAAGAACTAGGTAGAGAATACTAAGGCCTTGAACTTTGTAGTGTAACTTGTATATTGAAGATCAAAGGATCATGGTGCTAGGTATTGAGGTTGTGGCGTTTTTATTTGATGAGAAAGGAAGCAAATGAGCTTGTATTTATACTAAGAATGAGGAGGTTAGGAAGGTGGCTAGGAAACTACATAAACTTGGTGACCAAGGTTAACTTGGTGCCAAAGTAATACATGTGTAATGATCTAGTGAATCAAGGGCCAAGATTGAGCCACAAGTGTGAATGCCCCCCCCTAAATGGAGGTTTGAAGAGGATAAGGGTGACTAGATGAGTAGTCATGGTCTTTGGATGATAATATCCTAAGTATGTAACTAGTTTTGACTCCGTAAGTTGCTAACCGTAAGTTTTTAGGCCACGAAACGTAAAACCGGGTATCCTAAAAATATGAAACTTATAAATATGGTTAAACATGTCAATATAGTCCATAATAAAATATAAAATGAGTGGTAGGTTCTATCGGGTGCGAAAACCCTGCTAAAAACTGGAAACACGGGTCTAAAACGCGCAATTCGCGTAAAACGCTGAACTGAAAAACGTAAAATTCCGAAACTTTTGGAATTGTCCTAAAATGAGAGAAAATCATATTTCTATTGTTTATAATGTTTTATGGACATATCGGGATGCTAGAAGGACGTTTAAACCTAAAAGTAAATCTCGGACACGGCTTTGTGATTTTTGCAGAAATGATCCGACGAGCGTCAAACTCTCGGATTATCGTTAAAATAGTTTAACTTACGAGAATATGAAATAAAAATTTCTGAGATGAATAGTGAAAAGTGAATAGTAAAAAATGAATAGTGAAATTTTCGGGAATAAAAGTTAACCTGAAATTGCGAATTGTTACAGTCTGTACCCCTTAAGGAGAACTTCGTCCCGAAGTTCAGTTGATGTTAACTACTTACAGTGTGTCTAAGAGAATCCGGGATTCCAGGATCTCTAAAATAGTGGTGTTCACTCTGATTCGTCTAAGGTTCTGGTTAAGGAGTTGTATCGGCTACAATTAAGCCCACTTATTTATAACACATTACTTACATAAAGAAGCGTCCAAATTTATGTAAGTAAGGGATCATAAACTCATGGTTCGGTGATTTACAATTTCTTTATTTAACTGAAGAGGCGTCCCAATCCATTTAAATAAGGAGATTCTAAAACATTCTACTTAAGAATTTCCGACATAAAATCCGCCTTCTGAGGCCGATGGTAAGATAATCAAGCCATCAAATCCCTAAAGCTAAGCAATAATATTATTTAACTCAAATCTTGTGTCTCATCAAACAAGAACTGTCACAAGATCAAGTTAACTAATTAGTTATTACTGAGCTTCATGTTTTTAATAACTCGACGAATCTCTGGGGCTCCTTATAATACTAAAGTCATATCATCTAACAGCGTGGAACTAAGTAAACCTCTAACCAAAAGCATATGTGTATGTAGTGTGTGTAAGGCAAATAAAGAGGAAGGTCCCAACGTATATAGCAGTTATAGTCTAGGCACTAAATGCAACCTAGTTCTCTATAACCAAGGCTCTGGTACCAATCTGTAACACCCCCAAAATACCACAGCGGAAGACTGTGTCATAGGGGTGCTACTTCATAATACAAAGTACAAGTTATAGAAAACGAACTCTAAATGAGACGTTTTGAAAAGTTACCATTCGATTAATGAATTCAAAGTTACAAACATGAGATTCCAAAGTATGATACATAAATGTATACAAAGTGTTTTGAATGGTAAATGATAAAAGCGTAAGTCTTCAGAATATGCAGCTTGACTCTAAGTTCCACGCACTAGCTATCGCCTTACTAACCTGAGATAAACATGCTAAAGTGTCAACACAATGGTTGGTGAGTTCATAGAGTTTGTCTTAAAACAGTTGAAAAAGCCTCAAAAGAATGTTCATACAGCAAAGGCATTGAGAATCCACTCAGTTGCAAGTCCCGCCATAAGAGACTTGCAACCTGTGTGTCCACAACCCACTGCTAAAAGTTAGTTTATACAATGCACCAGATTATATTCACCCAAGGTCAAGAATAGACACAAGGGCGGGGGCATCTTCCCAAATAGTACTACGTCATCCAAGGTCAAGTATAGACACAAGGGTAGGGGGCATCTTCCCATGAGTACTACCAATACCTCTCTGACAGAATAGAGTATTATGTATGCATGTAAATACGAATCTTGTATTTAAATTAAGCAAGTATAGTGTAACAAGTATGTATAACGCAATCAAGTAAAATGCCAATCAAGTATAACACAATCAAGTATAAATGTTTAAGAGTATTTGTACAAGTAAGCAAGTAGTTGAGCATGTATCCCCCCCAAGAGTTAAAACAAGTATGAAAAGAGTAGGGGCTATGACTCACCTTAAGTCTATGTAATGAGAAATGAAAGTGGTAGTCGAATCGCGAAAGTCTCTAAGAGCAGCCTATAATAGAACGTTGCGACTTAGGTTTGGAGTAACGTCTAAGAATACGAAGAATTGCCCATACATGTCTTGCATAATGTTCATGATGTAGTACTTAGTATATAGTGTAAGTCGTTGAATATAAGTGGTCTATGAAACATGTATAAGTTGTATATCTCTTACTACCGTTCGGGCCGACATAATTCAGAAGTCATGGAGTAAACGTTCGAGGAGCCAGGACACTTTAACTCGTAAATCCACAACTCGTCTCGACGGCTTACTTAATGAACTCCTCACATGAGGCTCCCTAGTATTGTAGTATTTGATAACATATATATAAGTTTTGATCTTTAAAAGTTATATGGTCTTTAGCCGTGGCTTTGCCGTGACTTTGGTCATTGTTACCATGGTCTTGAGACTCAACCTTGACTTTAGCCATGGTTGTGGTCTTGGCTTTAGGTCATTAGACCTCTTGGTCTCATCTAATTATAATGATTATATAGTAACTTTGGTCTAAAAATGGGCTGTTAAGAATTTGAAGAAATTTATCACTCAGAAAGCGTTTTCAGGGCTCGAGCTTCTTTGTTCCTGAACGAAAACGTCGTTCCGGACAACTTTTGTGTTTTAACTTTTTGATGAATCGGACCAGAAGTGGGACTTTCAAAATCATAATTTGATCAGAATGCTATTTAGGCAGTTTTGCCGTTTTGGTTTCGCTAACTTCAAACGGTCATAACTTTGGACTCGTATACTCGTTTTGGGTGATTCAAATTGCTATGTTTTCCTTGTTAAGTCCTCTTTAACAATAAGTAAGTGTAAAATATCAAAGTTATACTATTGTGGTTGTGGTTTTCCATAAAAATCACTAGTTTGCTTGTTTGCTTGTCATAAGTTAACATATGTATACCAATACTCGTTTTATCCATTTTTAAACATCATGAACACAATACAAAGACCATATATAGCATGAAAGAAACATAATAAGCATGAAATGATATTGAGCAAGAAAGTGTATAAGGGTTTGCTTACAACTTTTGGCTTTCTAAAGAAAGGAAGTCAAGTATAGAACTAGGACACTAAAACTAAGCTTGTAAACCCTTCACCATAACTCTTGTAACCCTTGCTAGCCTTGATCTAACCCTTGTGAAAACCATTTAACTTCAGCCCTAGTAACCTTGTGTAGCTCCTAATTCAACCATGGAATCACCAAACAAACTTAAGAACTAGGTAGAGAATACTAAGGCCTTGAACTTTGTAGTGTAACTTGTATATTGAAGATCAAAGGATCATGGTGCTAGGTATTGAGGTTGTGGCGTTTTTATTTGATGAGAAAGGAAGCAAATGAGCTTGTATTTATACTAAGAATGAGGAGGTTAGGAAGGTGGCTAGGAAACTACATAAACTTGGTGACCAAGGTTAACTTGGTGCCAAAGTAATACATGTGTAATGATCTAGTGAATCAAGGGCCAAGATTGAGCCACAAGTGTGAATGCCCCCCCCCCCCCCCCTAAATGGAGGTTTGAAGAGGATAAGGGTGACTAGATGAGTAGTCATGGTCTTTGGATGATAATATCCTAAGTATGTAACTAGTTTTGACTCCGTAAGTTGCTAACCGTAAGTTTTTAGGCCACGAAACGTAAAACCGGGTATCCTAAAAATATGAAACTTATAAATATGGTTAAACATGTCAATATAGTCCATAATAAAATATAAAATGAGTGGTAGGTTCTATCGGGTGCGAAAACCCTGCTAAAAACTGGAAACACGGGTCTAAAACGCGCAATTCGCGTAAAACGCTGAACTGAAAAACGTAAAATTCTGAAACTTTTGGAATTGTCCTAAAATGAGAGAAAATCATATTTCTATTGTTTATAATGTTTTATGGACATATCGGGATGCTAGAAGGACGTTTAAACCTAAAAGTAAATCTCGGACACGGCTTTGTGATTTTTGCAGAAATGATCCGACGAGCGTCAAACTCTCGGATTATCGTTAAAATAGTTTAACTTACGAGAATATGAAATAAAAATTTCTGAGATGAATAGTGAAAAGTGAATAGTAAAAAGTGAATAGTAAAAAATGAATAGTGAAATTTTCGGGAATAAAAGTTAACCTGAAATTACGAATTGTTAACAACATAGGAGTGAAGTAGGCACTCATAGGATTGGGGAGTTAAGTGCGCCACCCCATGAATGGTATTAAGGAATACAATCCGTCATCCACGCAACTATAACAAGTAATTAACGTGTAAAAGATATCTAGGGAGTAGTGAAATCTAAGTAAACACATTTCTCCACTTATTGCTCACAACCTTAGTTTAATTTAGTTTTATTTTCATTTCTAGTATTTTATTTTGATTGCATCTTTAGTATTGGGTTAGTTGACTAGCAACTAATTCCACCCAAATCCTTCAAACCCGAGATTTTTACTTGCTTTCTAAAAAATATAAAAACACAAAAATAATCATCCGTCATCTCTAGCACTAGTAATTAGGTTTTCTAATCCTAGCGACACTATTCCTAGCTGAACGATCAATCCCCCGGTACTTGTCACTATACTATACTACAACGATCAGGTACACTGCCTGGTGGGGGTTGTAAGCTTCTCAAGATCCCTTGAGAGGTAAAGCCTGGTGCAATTCTCACGCATCAACAATACGAAATAAAAAACATTACATTAAAAAATGATATAAAAGAAATTAAGAAATAAAATACGAAATGAAAAATACGATAAGTAAATAACTTAAACTAGTCGTCATCTTCTTCCATAAAATCCTCACGTTCACGCCAAATATGCTCCATAAGCTGTTGTTGGCGTAAGTTGGATGTGGATTCATCGCTAAAGAAAATATTTTTGATATAGGAGGTTTTAATTTTGTGTTTGTAAAAGGGTTTAGATAAATGAGTATTTATAAGGTTTAAAAAAAAATTGTAAAAAACTATCCGTTATATAAAGGTTTTTTTTTTTTTTTTTTTTTTTTTTTTTTTTTTTTTTTTTTTTTGGCTAAAACTATCCATTGTAAACATTGGGGGGTTGGTTTGTAAACATTGCTAAAATGTTACAACGCAAGTTACTGAATCAACGTAAATCAAAACGCTTCCATAACGCACAAGGGGTAGAAATGGTTATAACGGCATAACGCCGTTGAAAATTGTACACATGGGACGATTTTGCGTTTTCACATTATTGTTCCCTGCCCTCTAACCACATAAATTAAGTGGCGAGTTAGTGGAACCCACCAACAAAAACAATAGGAACCACTAAGTTGAAATCCACTATCATTTTTTTAATCCTTCTAAGCTGACGGCTTGGCTTGGCTCGGCGTGTGAACAGTGCCGGCTCGAGCCGCGGCTCCACAATGCACCTAAGCCATCCTCCTCCCTTGAGCCGACATCTCATCCGACGGCTTCAGAATAGTACCGACTCCAAGTTCCACTTCAATGAATGTTATATAGTATAATAAGTTGATAAAGCCTCAAAAAGCTTTTTTAAATTTACATAAGCTAAAAGGCAAGTAAAGTACCGATTTCCTTTCAATGAATGTTATATAGTATAATAAGTTCTTAAATCCCAAAAAAGATAAACTTAACAGCTTTTTCAAATTTACGTAAGCTCGAAAGGGAGTCAATTAAGGTAAGGGAGGGAGTCAATTAATGTAAGGGGGTGTTTGGCTAAGCTTTTGAGTTAGGCTTATGCATATGTTATATAAACGGCTTATTGCTTATATATCATAAGCTTATAAGCCCATGCTCGGTGTTTGGATTAGCTATGTTTAATAAGCTTATAAGCTCAAGTGTTTGGTTTAGCTTATGTTGATAAATGACAAAAAAGATATGGTTTAATAAGCTTATGAGCTCAAATGTTTAGATTAACTTATTAAAATTCTTTTTCAAAAGGTTTGGAATATACATATGAAATTAAAAAATATAATTTATAATTTAAATACTTATAAAGATGTGTCACTCATATGACTTAACTTAGACCCAATAAAGTTCAAAAAGTCTAAAAAATTATACATATATCATGACACAATATATAAGTGCAAAAAGTAATAATAAAGAACTTAAACGACTATTAAATATAGTGGTAATTCTTTATGTGCCCCGGTCGCCGAAAGTCTATATTTTTTTAGAAAAAAAATACTTCTCAAAATGCCCCGAACGACTTGTCCTCCATCTTTTAAATGTTTATAAGTGTCCGATACAAGTGCAATAATTTTGACAAGTATCCCCATGAGACTTGGGCGACTTGAGTGACTTTTACTTGCATGGGACATTTGTCAATATTTAAAGGGGTGGGGGATAAGTAGCTCAAGTTTCCTAAGGCACTTTGAGAAGTTGTTTTTTTTTTTTTTTTTTTTTTTTTTTTTTTTTTTTTTTTTTTGAAAAGTATAAACTTTTGGCGATCGAGCCATATAGAGAATTACCTCTTAAATATACTACAATAGATAAAAAAACGCAAATCAACCAAAATGATAGTTGCTGAACTAACCAAAAATGTAGGAATGATGAGCTTAATTCTTTTATGGGGATGCCAGAACACACAGCTCAACTCAGTTACCAAATTGAGGTACAAAAACAGAATGTGCCATTTGTCATTTTTTAAAACATTCTGTTAGAAATGCAATATTACTTTTTCTAAGAAAATCTAACGTTGTACAAAATTTTTCATTAGAAGGAAAATGGCAGCTTATATAGCCAAATATACAGTCGGAGATGGAGATGAACCGATTTAGATCAAAGTGAAATGGGTTGGTCTTAAATTTACACGCATTATATTGGGTGTCACAGACCCACAGCAGTCTAGCTTCTTACTTACGTCACAGGTAATTACAGTTTCCGATGACTATTTAACTAATATGTTTGTTTTATAGGCTTGCATTTTATCTGACTTTTGGCACAGTGGTAGTATGAATCGGTTTCATGGTCATTCTTATTAAGTCATATGCTGGTAAGAATTAAATGGGTAGGTACATAATCCTATCACATAGAATCTTGATATTTGTTTTTAAATTTTGCTATAATTATTAAATGAAACTTTCTTTTTAAATGACTATTTAACTAATATGTTTATTTTATAGGTGAAAGCAGCAAGATGCAAGCTGCAACAGCAAGGTTTATATTTTTGGTCCTACATTTTGGGAAAAAAAATTTCAACACTTCTCGACATTTGGCTGTTAAGGAAGATTGTTGAGGAAGACACGCGTATGACATAAATAGTGTTTCAAGATGGTCGATAGCAGGTTAAATTTTACAAATAGTATAAGTGTATGCCATAGTTTTAACCTGTTAATGGGTGATTGGGTAGATCTTGGTTGGATATTGCTCAAACATGTCAACGGGCTAAATTAGATTGGTAACGAGGGCCAAAACTTGCTCAAAATTTGTTCAAAAATATGAATGCCCTATACCATTTTATCTAAAATTTAGCTTATTCGTTGTTACAAGATAGTTTTATATTCATATAATATAATACAAAGCTAATTATGTGTAAAAGGGGAAAAAGGGCTAGCCAAACTCAAGGCATTTTGACCTCCTTTGAAATTTACTAACATATGTTATCTTTATTGCCTTCATCTTTGATATCAACTTATACACTTTGTTTTTGTTTATTAACATGCATGCCATTGGAGCTATACGAAGAAGTTTGCTACATTGGTTAAAATAGTGATCATTTGGTATTTTTAGGGTTCTTATTTGATATTTAGTTACATTTTTTTTCTAATATATGAGATAATGAGGGAAACTACGAACTACACAAAGTGTATTATTTATAAATAAGTGCTTCATAGGCTTCGATTATTTTTAAGTTTTTAACTATGTGGTTTGTTATCAATACTTGACTTTTGGGTTCCTATATTCAACGCATGTTGGCTCTATACATATCATTCCATATTGTTATAAATTTATTATTTCCTTTGTTACATAGATTATATACTTATCAAGAAATATTATGAAGCGAACCCGCCCAACGGGCGGGTTATGAAGCTAGTGTTATATAAGCTAAAACCCATAAAAAAGGTACATTTTTGTGGCTTATTAAAACACGTACATATAAGCTAATAAACTAATAAGCTCACTCATATAAGCTTAGCCAAACAGTTGATTTGAGCTTATACCTAGCTCTCTTAATATATATGGAGTATGATTATATTTATCATTCATTACCATAGTGGTAGACCCCTCATCTTAAACAAATACATTTAATCACTTTTATAGTCATAGTCTCATTCCTATAATACCAAACGCACCTTTAAAAACTTATTGAAAAAAAAAAAAAAAAAAAAAAAAAAATTGAATACCATTGAGTTGATCCAAAGTACTTTTTTGTGCAACTTTTGCACAAAAAAAATACACACCTCTAGTTTCATTTTAATAAATTTGTTCCAAAAAAGTTACACCGGAAAATAAATTAATACGCTTTCAATTATATCATTAATCCAAAAGGTGTTTTGAGACATGTTGAGATATTGTAGAAAAATTATTAAAGTGGTTATTATAGTTGGATGTAAAAAGTTAAATATAGGTCGACTATTGTAAAAGCATTTCTAATGGTGGGTTGAGAATAAATTGACTTGAGAGAGGGTTTAAAATTTACTAAAAATGTTACTGCTGTTGAAGATAGGTTATATGCTAATAAGCTCGTAACCCCACTACAGAAGCTAAAACAAACACCCCCTAACACAAACACCCATATGGCAACAACTATATCTTCTTCTTCCTTGTTTTCACTTCCATCAATTAAACCCAATTATAATAAACCCTTTGTTCTTCAAACCCCTAATAATTCTATCAAACTCAACCTAACCCCTAAATTCCCCAGGTATTTCTTCTTATTTTTCAAATTAAATTCTGGGTTTTGCTTATTTCATATAAATATTTCATAAAGTATGCGCTTTATTATAATCACTGTTCAGAAATGACATTGTTTCTTGTTTGTTTATCTGTTGTTGGTCATCATTTGTTCCTATAATTAGTTTTGGAAATTAGATTGATAAATCATCACTTGCTTGCTTAGATTATGCATAGCTTCTTTAACCTGTATACCATATCTTTCTAGGAACTACATTGATGCACCTTTGCTCAGTTGTGTAGATTGGTTTGATACTCAGGAATAAGGGGTGTGGTTGGGTTGGTCGGGTTCGGGTCAATTTGTGTCGGGTCAAAGTCGGGTCAAGGCTAAAAATAACATACCTGAACCTAGGGGTGACAATTCCTGACACGACAAGGAAAATGACCCGAGACCGACACGAAAATAGACGGTTAGGTTGGAGGCTAAACAAGTTCGGGTAAACAGATATTTTTTGTTATGACTTATGTAAAGGTGAGATGAACATAAGCAACAATCGTTAATGAAATAATATGGGATGAGAAAGAAGTACAAGAATTAGGTGGGAGTATATGAGGATAAAGAACCAAGAGAAAAATATTTTTTCTATATCATTAGTTTTGGCTTTACATTCATATATATAGTCCCACAAAAAAGACTAGTTCTAATATTTCTACTAATTAGTTCTAGTTAGCCATTAACACATATCACCAAAAGTAAGTATTTGACTATTTATGTTAAACGTCCCGTGTTATCATCTCTTGAGGTATAACATTTTTCTTTGCTCCTATAGCTATTTTTGGATATTAGATTGCTAAATCTTCACTTGCTTGTTTAGATAGCCACACTTTCGGCTTACCTCTTTGACATGTATACCATGTCTTTGTTGATTGATGTGGCTTATGTTTAAAGATGTGAATTTATGATATCGTCTACTCTGTATGTTGATCACCATAACATTATTTATTTTCTTCTATGCGTGCTCACTTGGCCACTTGGGTGCCTAGAATTACTTTTGGGAATTACATTGATTCACCTTTGCTCAGTTGTGAATTTATGATCATCTTCTACTGTATGTTGATCACCACTTGTGGCCTGTGATTACTTTTGAAAACTAAAATCCTTGCTAGGTTGCCTTTTATATTGGTACAAAAATCGTGAATCCTTTGCTAGGCTGCCTTTTAGATTGGCATATAGCATGTAAAAATCATGCAGTTTTATGGACCTATTATATCTGAGGCCAAAGAAAAATATTATCGTTAATGAGGGTATTATATCATGATACCCTTTGTCGTTTGTTGATCACCTACAATGTTATCTTAAACCAAACAAAAACTGTCCTAGAATGTTTGTGGGACCTTTTTCGATGCATGTTTGCTCACTTTTGTCTTTTACATTGCTGCTTGAGTTTTATAGGTAACATCTTGTCTATATATGGACCTGAAAATCTTACGTGTATGGAGTTAGTATACATGGATAATAGATACATAATACAGTATCCATTATGTATTGATTATCTATATTGGCCTGTGGGTAGTTTTATGGTTAAAAATGTTTATTTATGATGCTAATCACTTTTGTTAAACATTATTGGTAACTCCAGTTAATCACTTCTGCAGGTTGGGTATTTCTAATGCAAAAATAAAGGGGTCAAAACATGTGTCTCCTGTTTTGGTTTCTTGTTTGGTTGATGATGATTTGAAAGGCTATGCTGAACCAGAAGGATCTTCTGGTTCTATTGAATCAACAAATGTATGTGTTTTTATTTTTATTTTTTATTTTTATTGTTTGTTTGATATAAGAGGGTGTTTGGGATTGTTGTGCTTATCTTGGGTGTGTTTAAGCGTTTTTAGGGGGCTTATATAGGGCATTTTTTTTGGTGCCAAAGTGAATTATATTAATCTTCTCAAAATTTTGTACAACATAAGCATAAAATTCAAGGATTGAGGCATTCCCCTCTCCTGATTCAACAATACAACATACTATCCGATATCTAATAAAACCTTCAAAACAAATCTAATGCTACAAAACTCTAACAGAAAACAGAGTATAGAACAGAGCATAGAACTTCACTATTCAAACACCAAAATTCACTTTAATTTGCACCCACCATCTAGCTACATTTCCATCTTACCTTCTTGCCATGATCACTCATCCAGCACCCACAGTAAAACACAGCAAGTAAAGTTAATGGCTTCACTAGGTACCCATAACCCCTCCACAGAAGGGCTCTTCTAGTTATAATACATTTCCATCTCTAAGAATGGCTTCATATAACTAGAAACACACACCTCCGGTGAGGACCAACCATACCTCCTGTGGGAATGTAAAGCATGGACCATGAAGTGTCATCTTTCACCACTCTCAGTTCCACACTACTTACACTCCCCTCCAAGACCATTTACCCTTCACAAAAGGAAGCCCTACTTTATGGTACATTCATATTGTGATAGACCTCCTACTTAGACATTATAGCTTACTAATTTCCCCCCAGGGCCAAACTAGAAGAAACTATAATTCTAAAATAGGTACAGTTACACAATTAGAACTCCAAGGTATAAGGTGCTTCACAGTTGTAATGGCCTGATAAAAGAATATAGCAATCAAGTAACAATTGCTTTTTCCAAAATAAGCTTCAATACTTCCTCATTCTCAGTAACACAATAAAAAACCTCCTCTTCCAAAACACCCCCTTAAAATCTGCTTATTTATTTACCAATCACCAAACTTACTCTTATCTCAAACACACAGTATTACATTCTGCCATTTCAACCATCCACTTACTAGCAACTTTCTCTACATTAGTAGTCTTCTTTACTTTTAAACCAAGTAGTTGTAATCTGACACTTTCACTAATAATCTTCTTCACAGCCTCTTCATTCTGTTTATCACCAGTGAACAATCTTGAATTCCTTTCTTTCCAAATGTAATAGACTGTAGTTGCAAGTACTATTCTCTGTAGCACACTTCTAATTGAATTATTGTTAGGACTGTTTATGTAGTACTCAATCACATTATCCCATTCAGTAGGTATGTCATTGCTATCCATTTTCCTTTTCATCTCCTCCCATATACATTTGGAAAAATCACACTCAAAGAATAGATGAATGTGAGAATCATTTGTCTTGTTACATAATGAACACTTCATATCTTTGTTGGCATTCCATTTCATCACCCTATCTTGTGTTTTGCTTATATAGGGCCTTTGGATTAGCTTATTTAGCCAGATTATGGGCTTATTTGATTTTGGAAAAGCAGATAAGCTCACTTTTTAGAGCTTGTTAACTTTAGCTTATTGGCTTATGCCAATAAGGTGAAGTTGATAAGGTCATAAGCTTCAATAGCTGAGCTTATTGGCTTTTCCAAAATCAATAAGCCCATTAGCCAGCTAAATAAGCTGATCCAACCACCCCAAGTGTTTGAGTAAAGCTTATACGGTTGGGTATATGAGCTTATATGACGCGGTTTTGATAAACTCAAGTTTTGTGGCCTATTTGAGGGGAAGTAAGCTTATGTAAGGGGTGTTATAGTAAAAGACTCTTGTGAGGGGGTCATGAGCTTATTATTTTTAAGTCTAAGCTGCTTATGAAATATAAGCATAAGCCCAAAATATATATGAGCTTATATAATTTCGGCTTATATTTCATAAGGCCATAAGCTATACAACTGAAAATTTCAAATTCGTGAAATAACGAATGAATTTGGCCTCCAACTCCATGCAACTGATGTGCAAATAATTAGGATTATTAAATCAGTACTAAGCCGGGAGTTGGGCTTGATTATGTATGATTGATTGTGGGTTTTCGGTGTTTAGAATCATGTAAAGCTCATGTGACTTGTTGCGTTGTTAGTGTTTCATTTGTCAGTTTTTGAATAGAATCAAGTCCAAAAGGTTGATGTTTGGATGTTTGATTGTACATCCCATGTTATGTGGGATGGAAGAATATTTTCAAGATAGTGAATTGCTTACTATCGTAATGTCTGATTAAAGTACCAAGCGAATAAGTATACTAATTCTTGTGTAGTGATTTGATTTTGATATATAGAATTTGAATAGCATAAAAACTATTAGTGGTTTCTTGTTTGACTGAAGTTGATTTAAAAGTACTTGAACTGGAAGGATCATCTGATTCTATTGTTACAACCACTGTATGTATCTTTATTTTTTTCTTTGTTGTTTGTTTGATCTTAGGGGGTGTTTGGGACTATTGTACAAATCTAGATTATCGCTTACTTTTCAAGCAGCAAAAAATAAAAATAAATAAGTAATAAATAATAATAATAATAATAATAATAAATAAAATAAAATAAAAAGACAGCTGCCTGTATTTGAATGAAACTGCCTATTTTCTTTATTTTAAAGTTAGAAAACAATGTAACGAAGCAATTTCAAACACTACCTAAGATTTCGTAAGCATTTTAATATAGGTAATTCCAAATACTATCTTACTGTGTTTTGATATGGCATGAAATTAAGCAGTTATGAGCGTGTTTGGGTTTACTTATTCAACCTGTTTATCCAATTGTTAAGAATGGCTATCTAAAACAACTTCTTTCAAAAAAGCGATAAGCAGACGATCAGTTTTAATAACCGATAGAATGAGTTATGGAAATTTCTTAAGATTATGTGTAATTTTGATCTCTAACTCCATGTAGCATATGGGATGAAGTCTTCTGCAAATAGTTAGGATTTATTGTAAATAATTAGGATTTATTGATAGTACTTACTTGAGATTTGGGTGTAACTGTGGTAGGACTGGTTGTGGTTTTTTGTGTTTAGAATCAAGTACATATGATGTGTTGTTTTGTTATATATTTGTTTGGTCAATCTTAGAATAGAATCAACCAAATGATGACGTTCGATTGTACTTCCCAACTTATGTGGAATGGTGGAATATATTTGAGATAATGGAATGCTTGCGTTTATAATGTTTGATTGAAGAATCAAACGAATAAGTATAACAATTATTGTGTAGTCATTACATTTTGATGCATATCGAATTTCATTGGAACCATTATCTTATGCCTTTAGATACGAATGTCTTTAAATTCTATCGCCAACCGTAAGATCACTTGTAGGTTATTCGGAAATCAAATTAAGGGGCGTGTTTGGCTGCTTTCAGATTTTTTTATTTTTATTTTTTTAATTTTTATTTTTTTTTATTATTATTTTTTTTTGCAACTTGCATACAAAATGTGTATCAGATAATAATAACATGTTACTGAAATAGGCCATTCTGAATAAGCAGCTTGGAGTTGCTAATTCCATACTGTCTTTTATGGAGAAAAAAAAATTAGTATCCAGATGTAGTATTTTGCAAGTGTTAGAACTGTAGGCTAGGTAAATGAAGCACAAGAAATTCCATTTTGCAAACATATTCCTGAGATTTTGTTCGTTTTAATGTATCGCTAGGGAAATGAAGCACAAGAAATACCATCCTAGCAAGAAAAGGAGAAGAAAATTAGTTTATGGTTCGCTAATCTGTGTTTCATTATTCTTGAAGGGAGACTTTATAGCAACAAAACTTTCTATGCGGCAGATCTTTTCTTTGTTTAGGCAAATTTAGTATGTTGGACTAAAGCTGTTCTTTTTCTGATCATGCAAACATGCAGGGAGCAACTATTGACCTCAAACTTCCGAGGAGAAGCTTGCAAGTGCATTTTACATGTGACGCGTGTGGCGTAAGATCACAAAGACAAATTAACAGATTAGCTTACGAAAAAGGGTTGGTCTATGTACAGGTATCTCTTTCTTTTACATTCACAAGTGTTTATTTATGACTAATTTAATGAAAAGATATTGTTTTATCCTGATGGATGAATATTTGTATGCAGTGTTCAGGATGCTCACAATATCACAAACTTGTTGACAATCTCAATCTTATGGTGGAGTACGACTTTCGGGAGGAAATCAATGCGAGTTCAGATACAGATCATGCTTGATATGATACATCATTGTATTTTATTTACTTTAAAAAATTTCAATTTTGACAGTATAGATAAGCTTATAAGGAATCTTGAATTATGTAATGAGATGTTTCTCGTCAGAGTGAATTCAGTTACATGTTAATATAAGTACGATAATAATTAAAGCCTAGTTTGAATCATGCAAAATCTGTTCAATTAACCATAAATCGCAACTGAAACATTAAACCAGGGGGCAATTCCATATTTCCCCAACTTAAACATCATAATTCCATATTTCCCCAAGACATGCTTTAAAAGCATTGTACTTGTGCACTAAAAACTTGTGTTTTGGGGAAAAATGGTATTTTGATTTTCAAGTTGGGTAAATATGGAATTATCCCAAACCAGAAAAGGGTACAAAAAGTTACTAATGATAAAAAAAAGATATGATCTACAAACAGAACATGATGCCAAAGGCATCGTGCATTTTACTAAAAAACTTTGAACGATGATGGTGTGTGATGGGGAGCGATGAAGAGGGTGATTGAGTTGGTGGTTGGGTTTCTGCTCTCTTTTCTTTCTTCTTTCTCCTTAACTGGAAAAACTGTTGCATAACATCTGCACACTCTGCTGATAATACCCCTCTTCTTATTGTCATGTTTGGGTGGAACGGGTGCACAGGGGCAGGCGGCTTATCTGACCCATTTCCGCCATCACCATCAGGAAACAGTCTGCAAATACATCAAGTAAAAGCTCAAACCAAAGTTGAATGCATTATAGTTGTAGCATGAAACTAATTTCTGTCATATTTGGAGGGCTGTACGTTTACTAAGTCATTAGAACTTAGAAGGGTCAAAGTGGGTTCACATTTAAGTGAATGTTTTAACAGGTCGTGAGGTCAACACTGTATATGTCCATGTTTTTTAGTAATACGATTACATGTGTTCAAAGTTTTAGAGAACACTTTAGATGAATTTTGAGTCATATAACGTGATTGACCCGGTTTCCTTTGTATATAAGTATAAATTTTACCCATTTCACATTCTGGAAATAAAATATCCAAATCGACCCAATTTCTTAAAAGGTCAATATAGTCACCTCTACAAGTTATCTAGTTAACCCAGTCAGAGATTTCATACCTGATCCAGCTTCCATCGGCGCCAAGCAGTTTATTTGGAGCTCCCCATACAATTGTGTCAATCCGGGCTTGAAGGATTGCTCCAGCACACATAGGACATGGTTCAAGTGTCACATAAAGTGTAGTACCCTGAAAGTATAGCATAAGTAACATGGGAGTATGGGACTAATAAGTTGTAAAAATTTAGTTATGTAGTATTATTTTTAGCCATCTATTTGTTTTTTATTTAGTAGGCCTGATTTATGATACAAAAATGTTAAAACTAAAACACTGGAGAAAGGTAGTTTACCGAAAGTCTCCATGAGCGTAGGTTATTTGATGCCTCGCGTATACAAATCATCTCAGCATGTGCAGTGGAGTCACGTAACTCTTCTACCCTAAACCCACAAAAAAATCATCTTATGGAATGCTGATACACTAGTAAAAAGTACAAAAAATTGAAGAAACCATAAGGAACTTACAAATTATATCCTCGAGCAATTACTTTACCATCCTGCACCAGAACAGCCCCAACTGGCACTTCCCAGAGATCAGCAGCCTTTTTAGCTTCCAACAACGCTTCTCTCATAAAAAGTTCATCATTTTGGCGTTGCTTAGCTTCAACTGTATAAGCCTCTTCCCATTCATCAAATCTATCTTGTGACATTTGATCTACGCGTGCTAGTTTCCTATGTTTTAATTCACCATCAGTCACACCAGCAGCAGAAACTGGTTGATCCACTATTACCATTTTGCCACTACCAGGTGCACCCGCTTGTGGAACTTGGGTCAACGGTTTAGGAACTAGTTGGTCAATGTTCCCACTGGTGGATGCATCAGTTTCATCAGGCACTGAAGTGCTCTTTACGGCAGGTGACCTTCTCATTCGAATTGCCGGTAACGGAAATGATGACTCTTCAAGTACTAATGGAGACATGGTTTTGGATGAAGATCCCAGATTAGTATCAGATGATGATGATAACAATGGTGAATCTTTTCTCTGCTTAGAGCTTGAAGGGTTAGAAACGTCTTTTTGCCTTCGAGATCGACCTTTCTTACTCCCACTTTTCACATTCTCGTCATTTGAGTCTGATGGTTCATGACCAGAAAACCATGTGTCACTATTTGTGGACTGGATTGACGAAGCGCCACCTGATTTTGGAGTATTTGTTTCGGAACGTGGAGATGCCCACCGTAGTCTAACCACATCTCCAATAACATTCCATACCGACCTCCCACTCCTTTTAACAGATTCATCATTTTCGGTCGAAACCGTGTTATCAGGTGCATCTGTATCCAAAGGCTGCTGTATGGTTTCCCCAGCTTCGTGCCATATTTCATCAGACGGTCCCGTAGCTCCATTGTTTTGATCAGAATTACCTGAACCATTATCACCTGAACTGCCAAGTTCGTGTTGTGCCTTGTCAACAAAATCGCTCACATAATGGCTGGAGGATATCTGTTGTTGATCAGCTGAAGCGATAGCATCTTCATCCGAGATGAAGCTCAGTGGCTCCTGGATTTCACCAGCTGATGAACCTGATGAACCCGAAACGATGGAAAGTGACCCGCTCTTACCATCACCACGAGATCCACTTTCTTGTGACTTACGTTCGGGGATCAATCTCATCGCTTTGTAACTACTTGCTGGCTCTCTATGCATACCGACATTAAAACTGGACGCCTTAGTTGTTCTTCTGCTGGTTCTCACTGATTCCATGGTTCCCTCCATTTTCACTCCTGATGATGAAACTTGTATCGATCCACCAGTTTCATGCTGTGTTTCATCAGAAGGCCCCGAACCTTCATGTTGCTCAGCTTCTTCATACACTAGTTCAGCTTTAGGACCAGAGAGTTCGTGTTTTGCCTTCGTAACAAACTCACTGACATAACTACTCGAGGATATTTGTTCTTGATCAGCTGAAGCAATAGTGTCTCTCGAAGGCTCCTGGATTTCACCTGCTGATGAAGTAGAAACGACTGAAAGTGAGCTGCTATTACCACCACCCCCGCGAGTATAACTGGTTTCTTGTAACTTAGGTTCGGGATTTAACTTCAAAGCTTTGTAGCTACTTGACGCCGCTGTAGGCATACCGACGTTAAAACTTGAAGATTTAGTTGTTCTCCTACCAGTCTTCAGTGATTCATTGGTTCCCTCCCCCATTTTCACCCCAGATGACGAAACTTGCGAAACTGAAGTGTCTAACTGCAGATCTTGTTTTTTGCTTCTAATGTCAGATTGTCCAAGTGAGACAAAAGTGTTCTCAGTTCTATTGATTCGGGTATCTGTAATTTCGGATACTTGTGATTTCACTCTAGACTCTTGAAATGCAGTCAATTGGTCAATTTTTTGGTAATTTTCTTCTCTTCGGTCTTCAAATTGACCAGTAACTTCTGTTACATTGTCGGATTGTCTCCGTGAAACTGAGGTGTTATCAGTGTTGCTGATAAAACTATCTGAGCTTTCAGATATATCTTGCAATTTCAATCTAGACTCTTGTACTGCGGTCAATTGGTCGACTTTTTGGTAATTTTCTTCTCGTTGATCTTCAACTAGACCACCAACTGTTACTAAATTATCTTCCGAGTTCTTCATCCTAGTCTCTAAATTCACTTCTTGTTTTTCTCTTCGGATGTCAGACCGTCTCCGTGAAACCAAACTGCTTTCACTTTTATCGATATGGGTATCTGAAACTTCTGAAATCTGTTGCGAATTTACGCTTGACTCTTGTATTGTGGTCAATTGGTTAAATTTGTGTTGCTTATCTTCTCTTCGATCTTCAATCCGACCACTAATTTCTATTAAATCGTCTTCCCAGCTCTTCATCTTACTCTCTAGATGCCGTTCTTGTTTCTCGCTTCTGGTGTCAGATTGGCTCTTTGAAACAAACGCGTTATCAGTCTTATTGATTCGTGTATCATAAATTTGGGATGCTTGTTGCGATTGTATTCTAGAGTCTCTTAATTCAGTCAAGTGGTCAACTCTCTGGTGTCTTTCTTCTCTTCGGTTATCAACTCGACCGCTAAATGATGTTGAATTGTCTTCCCAATTCTTCATTCTAGTCTCTTGTGATGACGAAGAAGAAGCCTTTCTTCTGTCAGCTTCGTGAGACGCTTCTGAAACCACATTTGTCTGCTTTATGTACTCATTTTGGCGAGTAACATGATCAGAAGTTTCCTCGTTATGTTCACTTGCTAGTTGCTGAACTGATGTACTCAACTTATTTTCGGTATCACTGTATCGTTTTTGGTTGCTGGTGCTCGATCCAATAAGTCTGTTATCCCTCTCTGCAGTCGATGTTTCCGTGAGTCTCTTATACTTCGTCCCTGATTGAGATTGATCAATAATTCTATCACTTTTTTCACTATGTTGTTCACTGGACTCTACATTAAGCTTCTTTTCAGATGTCTTTCGCCACTCTTGATTCCCGTAATACTTTTCAGCAATATTTTTCTTCAATTTCTCACTTTGTTTCAAGTCCACATTTTCCTTAACTTCTTCATCATACCGTCTATAACTATCCATTTTCTGATCATCCTTATACTCACTCGAAGACTCACCTCTAACAAAACTATCATCCCGTATAACCTCAACATCGTTATCACTCTCATACTCCCCCGTAGAAGCAACTGAGTAATAAGACGAACAATTAGACCCTTCCTTTCTCAAATCACTCTTCTCCTCTTCCACCCTAGACCGTATCTTCACAACTTTATCATCACGCTTCAAATCCTTATCTACACGTCCCAAACGCACATTCTTCTTTTTCTCACTAACACAACGAGCATCCTTCATCTCAACCCTCTTCCTATCTCCAACACCAACATAACGATCACCCTTCTTCTTTTTCTCACTAACCCTCGTTCTCTCCCTAACCCCGACATCCCCAAAACCAACCTCCTCATTCAACAAATCAAGCAACACCTCAACTTCATCCACAAACTCATCACCACTTTCACTACTCTCATCTTCCAAAACTCGACACACAAACCTACTCCTATCTAACTTCCTAAGCCTCTCATACGAATTTCGCTCAAAACCCGTAACCGAAAACCTACTATAATTACCATCACACACCTCTCTTATCCTCCTACCATGATTTATAAATCTTCTACTAGGTGCAAAATTAATCAAAGTAGACTGCCTTAATCTATTAGATACAAAACTAGGGGTGATACTAAATCTAGGCAAATGATTATTATAATAAACTAAATTAGTACTACTATTAGTGCAACAACAACAACAAGAACAACAACAGCAGTTGGGTAATGATGATGAGATTAAAGGGTTGTTGTAGTTTGAATATGAAGAGTGAGATGATGTACATGTGATTGATACAGATGTGTGGTGCAACATTTTTTTGTTAGATTATAAAGGTGAATTAATAAGAAAAATGGTGTTGTTACCTTGATGATGTTAGTTCATATGGAAATGAAATGAGATAAGAGATGGGTTAGATGAGATGTGTAAGTGAAGGAGTTGTCAGTGGAGGAACATGAGTTTGAGAATCCCAGGTGACAAGAAACTATGGTTAAACTCGATGTTTTTGACTTTTACTCGGATCATTGTTTCATGTTTTTTATGCTAATGGTGGCCACATTTGGCACATCAGTCACATCTCAACTTTTTCTTTTGAAAATTAAGCATTAATCACAATTTGCTAATGATGATCACAATAGCAAGATAAATATATATATGTTTAATTTAAAGCGTTACTAAGATAATTAAAAGTGTAAATGTACGAAATATAAAAAAATAATGCGAAAACAAAAAAATATTACACGAAAAGAAACACAATCATCATTTTCTTTTCTTTTTTATGCATCTAAACAATTTTAGCACTATTTTGAGTTTGTATTTTTGTTGCCATCTGCCACAAATCATGTTCAATTACATAATCTTTCTGTCATTTTTCTTGTAAAAAAGTCTCAAGCAAAGCATATTTTTCTTGTGGAATGTCTGTACATTCCTTGTATGCTTTAATCTTAGCATATTTCTCGTTGGACGCTTTGTCGAATAGTTTAGTTGTGTCGACAGTCGCTTGCATATGAATGTTATCTTCATCAACTTGTTTCGTTACTTCAGTTTTGATTTTCTCGACGGTACGTAGAAGTGAACAATCCATAAGAATTTGTGTTTAGAAAGAAATTGTGTTTTGAATGAAGTTGTGTTTATAGAGAATGGGGGTAAGGGGTACTTATATGGAAGAGTATATCTGTTGGAGTAGAGATGTACACATGTGAAATCAAACAAACTAAATTTTCATTCATTTAAATAAAAATACAAATTACAATACTAGATTTAATAAATGATACGAAAACTAAAACACAATCATCCTATTTGTATTTAGCATGTAGCCAAACAAATTTATTGATTTGATCTTGTATTTTTGCCGCCTTTCTAAACAAAGCATGCATCTAGTAATCTTTCCAATATTCTTCTTTTAAAAAGTGTTAATCAAAGCACGGTTTTCTTTGAGAATGTCATTGTATTTCTTGTACACTTTCCTCATATCATCTTTAGTTGTGTTTACATTGTCAAATTGCAAGGCTAAGTCGATACTCGCTTGCTGACGAACGATATTCTCCTCAATTAGTTTCTCAACACATGCTTTAATTTCATCGATGTCATGTGGAAGCGAACAATCAATAATTTTTTGTAAAGAAGTATGATAAAAATAAGAAAATATGTGGGGTTTTATAGAGAAGAAAGTGGAGTTTATTATTATTATTATTATTATTATTATTATTATTATTATTATTATTATTATTATTATTATTATTATTATTATTATTATTATTATTATTAGGATTTACAAGAAATTAGTGGAGAGCCGCGATACTAACTGAGCCCCTCTTCTCTAACTATAACAAAGATAATCCTATAAAAAAATATGAACAACAGCACGTGCCCCAATTTCTTGAGTTACAGCGAACTTTCAGATTCGCTTTAGTAATATCATCACATCCTTCTCATGTTTTTTAGGCTATGCTAATGGTGGCCACATTTGGCAAATCAGCCGCAACTTAACCACAATTTGCTAATGATAATCACAATAGCGAATTAAAAATGTTACATAAATAATTAAAAATATAAACGTACGAAATATAAAAAACAATGCGAAAACTAAAAAAACATTACACGAAAAGAAACACAATCATCTTATTTTTTTTATGCATCCAAACAATTTTAGCACTGGTTTCATTTTATATTTTTGTTGCCATCTACCACAAATCATGTTAAATTTCGTAATCTTTCTGCCATTTTCTTGTAAAAAAGTCTCAATCAAAACACGTTTTTCTAGTGGAATGTCTGTGCATTCTTTGTATGCATTAATCTTAGCATATTTCTCGTTGGACGCTTTGTCGAATAGTTTAGCTGTGTCAACAATCGATTGCATACGAATGTTATCCTCATCAACCTGTTTCATTACTTCAGATGTGATTTCTTCGACGGTATGTGAAAGCGAACAATCCATAAGAAGTTGTGTTTAGAAAGAAGTTATTAGGGGTGAGCAAAAAAACCGAAAAAACCGAACCGAAAAACCGAAAACCGTAAAAAAAGAACCAAAATAACTGACCGAAACTAAGAACCGATGGTTTGGTTTTTAGCTTTTCATAATACCGAATTTTCGGTTCGGTTTGATTTTTATATAAAAATCAAACCATGGAAACCGAACCGAACCGTTTCATTAATTATAATATATTTTATTTATAAATAAATTAGTGATACTAATTACTAAATTACTAAAAGAGTAAAAGGAGGGATCGGATTTAAAAATAACTTGGGAAAACCAAACGTCTAACCATTCATCTCTTCGGTTGCCTTGGGAACTAAATGACTTAAGCCACTTAACCCTAAATCTATCTTCTTCTTCCTTCTTTTTATTTATTTTTATTTTATTTTATTATTATTATTTTTTTTTGAACGATTCTTCTTCTCTACTGAAAAACTTCCATTGCCATTTAGCCTTGGTGCAACTTTGATCACTTTAAGCTTTCACTTTTATTGGTAAGTCTATGTTTTTATAAGTTATAATCACCATAAACTTATAATGTAATTGTATGTAGCATTGTTCTTGTTAAATTATTTTATAGAATTCATGCATGTACGATTCAAGGCACACACGATTTAGTTTGTTTCCACTTATTATAACATACATACATTTATCGAGCTATTATGCACAACTTTTGTGCTGAGCCTTTTTTGACCTACACCTATACCCGGCCCGTCCCTCCCATTTTACCATTCGCCCCATTTTGCCCCGACCCACCCTCCCTACCATAACTCACATGCTATCTTTGGTCTTCGGATCCGGCCGGTGCATTTCCGGTGCTCGACCCATCGCCGGCTTCATTTCTTAAATGGTTTCTACAGTAAACTGTGAGGGGTGCTACAGTGGCAGGCTTTTCAAGCCTTTTTGTGGTCTTTGTTGTGCCATGTGTTACAAAGATATGTACAAAGGGTTATGCCCACATATTAGTTAGGTGCACACCTAATTTCTTGATCAAAAAATCCAGAGGAGAGATTGCAATCTAGGTTTGGTTTTGCTTGGGTTTTTCCCCACCTTTTCGATTTTGGATGTTGTTTGTTGATATTGTTATGTGCCTTATGCTGCTATTGCATTGTTGATATGCTTTGAGGCTTTGTTAAGTTAGTTGTTGTCACACAGGGGTTTAGGATTATGTCTGTTTTGAGTTACTCATTTAGGTTCTACTTTCATTCAGTTATTGCTATTTAAAATTAGGTTTAGGATTGCCTTCATTTAATAACCTGTGTATTAGTTTCTTGAAATTATTTATGGTTAGGTTTAGGGCTGAGTTGGTGTAATGAAGTGTGCATTAACTTCTTAGGGTTACTGATGCCTACCATTGTTGGACCTCCATAAGTGCTGTCTTTAGGTTTGTGTTGTGCTAATTTAATGACCTTCTTTGCATTATTTGATCTAAAACAGTTGTGTCACCTAAACCTTTGATTTGTATTGGGTTCTTCCCTTTTTTTTACCCTTTATTTTTTTTGCCTATGCACTCTTCTAACTTTTTTTTTTTTTTTTTGATCTTGCTTTTTTACTCTCTTTTTTTCAAAATTATTCTTCCAAATGTATTTATCCATCGCCATAACTCATTCTGAAATATTAGTCAAACTTGCTTGCCTATATTTGATTTGCTATCTCTTTGGTCTTTTTTTTCCTACTTCTAATTATGAAACCGAAAACAAAAACTCGCGCTCCAAACACGACTAAACGACTTACTTGCAACCAAAAAATAACTGCCGCTTTGCCTATCGATGGGTCTGACAAATGTTTGTTACAAGATTCTGTTGCCCATTCTTCTCACGGTTAGTTTGCCCTATGTTCTTTGTACGTTATTGTTCCATCCACTTATGCCGCCTGTAAGTTATAATACTTATTTTTACACATTCTTTGTGCAGCCAGCGAGCAGCAGCAGCATTCCGATGCTCCGGTTCCTCAATTTGGTGCGTACAGTCATATTCCTATGACCAGTTCATCTGCAGCATTGCTAGCTGCCTTCGGCTCTCATCGGCTGAAACGGGCTATCACAATTGGCCGGTTAAAGGACGCTAATCTGGCATCTATCTCAGGTTAATGTTTGTCCAATCACTCTTGCTTTTCTCAGAAAAAAATGTAAATGACATTTACTTATGGCTGCCTTTGTATTTTTTTTCAGCTGCACCAACCGCTTCAGAAAAAAATAAAACACAGATTGCCGATTGTTGCTTGGATACACCAGCCGCACCTGTTAGCTGTGTTGCTGCTGCTAATATCGAGGCCACTTCACATGATCGTGTGGGTGCGGTTAAAGAAAATTTGGCTGATCACAGCCTTCAAGGTGGCGACAATGCAATGCGTTATGTTTTTTTAAATGTTGTGTTCTGCTATGCCAGTAACATTGTTGCACACGCCATGTCCTGACTCCTGTTCAAATAAAAAAATGCCTTTTTTGTAGTGGATGCGGGTGCCTGTCATGCTCATCAATCAACTGATGTAAATAGCAAGGCATGTTTCAAGCAACAACGTAAAAAAAGAAAGGTGTCAACAGAAGTTACCGCGCGATCTGTTAGGCAGCGTTCACTGCTTAATCGTTTGCAACGTCAATCAGCCAATGTTATTGCTGAATATGCTCAGCAACCAAATTTTCATGCAAATCAAGGTACATTGCAATGCCTCTTTGCCAGTGCATAATGCTTTAGATCACTTATGCTTTCCCGTGTTTAATTATGTATACATTGCTTGCTTTGTGTGCATGGTTTTTGTTGGTTGTAGAAATGGCTGTTGCTTCCACCTCTTTACAAGCAAATGTAAAAAATAGAAAGCTACCAGGTTGGGCAACTTCAACTCATGTAACCAGCCATTCTTCCACACCTCATTTGCAACATCGTTCCACCAATTCATTGCAGCATAGACGCCTCGGTTGTGATCGCTCTGGCGAACCACCTACTTGCGCAACTGAACGTAAGCTTTAGCATTTTTTTAGTACGTCATGTTAGTGTAGTTCGATAATCTATTTTGCATGGCTGATTATCTTGCCTCTGCTTTGCTGCAGGGACAATTCGTACCAGCAATTGCTTGCAACGGAATGCTGCAAAAAGAAAGCTACCGAGTTGGGCAACTCCATCCAATACAAGCCGTGCAAGGCGTCGTATGCAGCGTGGGGACCAAACCCGTCGTGCTGATACAACTGACAGTAAGGCTCATTATTCCTATTTTCAATATCATGCGCTTTATATACAACCACGCTTTGTCACCTTTTAAATAACCTTTCATTTATAATAAATGCAGATGAATCACCTGTATACGATGATCTAGGAGATTGTGATCAGCGGTGTCGTTAATGCAAAGCTGCATTTTGGCTTGGTGAACGATTAAAAGGCCACCGATCTTCCAGCGGTCAGCCTGACTATCATTTGTGCTGTGGAGGTGGTCAAATTTTGATGGAGCCTGAACGAAATCCGCCAGAGTATTTCAAGCACCTCCTTGCAGACGCAAATTTTATGCACCATATACGGGCTTATAATCAAATGTTTGCTATGACTTCGTTTGGGGCAACTATTGATACTACTGTTAACCAAGGAAGAGGACCATATGTCTTTAAGGTTTCCGGTCAAATATATCATTGGATTGGCTCATTATGTCCTACCGGTGATGATAAGCCATGCTTTCTGCAATTATATATCTACGATACACAAAACGAAGTGCAGAACAGAATGAACCACTTTAAAGGTGCCGAAAGAGCTGCATTAGATCCGGAAATCGTCCAAGGGCTTATACACTTTTTAGATGCTCATAATGAGTTGGTTCAGGTCTTCAGAACAGCGTGCGATAAATGTGCAGAAGCTGATATCCCTGAATTTAAGGTTAGGCTTTACAATGGTGAAGGTGCGCGCTGGTGTGAGTTGCCTACATCTCAGGCTCTAGGAGCTATAGTTTTTGATAGTGGCCCAACAACCGAGTCAGACTATGATGTTATAATTGAATACAGGGATGGATTGCCAAAAAGGATCAACAAACTTCATTAGTCGTACATGTCATTGCAGTTTCCGTTAATTTTTGTTTATGGCCAAACAGGGTCTCATCCAGAGCTGATGGTAACATCGGCAGACCCCCACAAAAGGAAACGCCGGGTTTCAATGAATGCGTTTTACACATACCAGTTGCACCCAAGACATGATAATTATAATTTGCTATTCAGAACGGGCCGCCTTTTTCAGCAATATGTAGTTGGTGTTTATTGTTGCATAGAGCAAAATAGGATGGATTTTTACAGAACACATCAAAGTGATATTCGTGGAGATTATTTGTGTGGACTGTATGATGCGGTTTCAAGAGGCGACCATGATGGTTCAGAAGCCGGCTCAAGGATTATTTTGCCTTCTTCGTTTACTGGAGGCCCACGATATATGTATAGCCACTATTTGGATGCGCTGGCAATTTGTCGGGTGCTTGGTAACCCACAATATTTCATAACGTTCACGTGTAATGTCAATTGGCTAGAAATACAACGATACATGCAAGAGTTTCCACATTTTAATGCATTGGACAGAGCAGATGTCATATGCAGAGTTTTCGAGCAAAAGATCAAAGCTTTCATCAAGTTTCTTAAAAAAAAAAGGCCATTTGGGTATGTCAAAGGAGCTATGCCTATCATTTGTTGCACACATTTCTTGCCTATTTTGCATTAGCTATAGTTTTAAAAATTCCTCAGCTTACCCATGTAGTATGCCACCATATTATTTTAAACTTCTGTATATATATTCTTTGGTCTGCAGTTTTATACACGGTTGAGTTCCAAAAGTGTGGCTTACCGCATTTGTATACACTTCTGTGGGTATCCTCAGCGACCAAAATACATAATGCCGAAGATGTTGACCGCTATATTTCTGCGGAGCTGCCTAATCCAGTTGCTGATCCGCGTGCCTACAAAATTGTTTCTGAAATGATGATGCACGGCCCGTGTGGAAAAGCCAACATGAATGCACCGTGTATGGATGGTGAGGTGTGTACCAAAAATTTTCCTAAAAAATACAATAATGACACCTTCTTTGATGACAAGGGTCGTGTGCATTACCGAAGACGACAAACCAACATTTTTGCAACTAAGGACCGTATGAAGCTAGACAACACTTATGTTGTTCCATATAACCGGTCCTTATGCTTGGCGTTTGAGGCACATATTAATGTAGAGTACTGTGGATCAAGCATGCTCATAAAATATCTTTTTAAATATATATCCAAAGGAACGGATCGAATATTCGCACACGTTACTAAATCAATTGGTGATTCATCTACTTCAGCGATATAGCGGCATCCACACATCGATGAAATCCAGAATTTTGTGGATGGCCGTTTCATATGCCCCCATGAAGCCTGTTGGAGAATCCTGAAATTCCTCATACACAGCCGAGAACCAGCAGTCGAGATACTTCAAGTGCACCTTGAAAATATGCAACATATAACTTTCAGGAGCAATCAGAATTTGGAAGCTGTTGTCAACCGACCAGATAAAAAACTCACAACATTGACAGAATGGTTTACTTACAACATAGAAAACACAGATGGTCGCCATTTGACTTATCTAGAGTTTCCGTCACAGTTTGTTTGGTATTCAAAATGTAAAAGCTGGTCGCGTAGAAAAAATAGCCTTTATTCTGTTGGACGCCTTGCGTATGTGCACCCAAGCTCAGACGAGCTTTTCTATTTTAGAATGTTGTTATCTCATCAAAAAGGTTGTAAAGGATTTACAGAAGTACGGACAGTTAACGAAATTGTCTACCCCACGTATCGAGCTGCGTGTCAGGCTATGGGTCTCCTTGGAGATGATAAAGAATGGGATATAGCCCTTGAAGAAGCCTGTGTGTCAGCTTCATCACCAGAACTAAGGTTTCTTTTTGCTCAAATACTCACACACTGCGAAGTAGGAGACCCTATAAACCTTTGGAATAAATTTTGGCGAGAAATGGGGCATGACATCCCAAACATTGTTTCACGATACGTGCGAATTCCCAACTACCATGTCAATGATGCCGAGCTGCAGGGTTATATGTTATATGAGCTGGAAATACTACTAAGTAGTTGTGGCAAATCAGTAAAGAATTATGGCTTGCGGTTACCTCCGAAGACCTTGCTTGATGAGCTAGACAATCGGCTGCTGATGGAAGAGAAAAACTACAACAGACCTTTGCTAGCAAAAGAAAGAGATGAATCGGTGCCTAAGCTAAACGCCGATCAAAAAAGAATTTATGATCTTATCATAAGTGCTTCAGCAACCGGTACACAACAACTGGTCTTTGTGTATGGCCACGGAGGGACGGGTAAAACCTTTCTTTGGAAAACTATTATCAGCACTCTGCGATGCGAAGGCAAGATAGTCCTTGCAGTTGCTTCTTCTGGCATCGCTTCACTCCTTCTTCCGTCAGGCCGCACTGCGCATTCAAGATTCAAATTACCATTGGAACTCACAGACGAGTCACTTTGCAGTGTTAAAAAAATACTCTCATAGCAACTTACTCTCAGAAACAGATCTCATTATTTGGGACGAAGCGGCTATGAATGATCGTCGATGCTTCGAGGCATTAGACAGGACTCTTAGAGACATACTAAACGCGCCCGATGTTTTCTTTGGAGGAAAAACAATTGTTTTAGGAGGAGATTTTAGGCAAACACTGCCGGTCAAAAAAGGGGCACCAAAAATCGAGATAATAGCAGCGTCCATCGCAAAGTCACACCTGTGGTCAGAATTTAAGTTAATGACACTGAAACAAAACATGAGGTTATTTCGATCAGGTCTAGACTTAGAAGAACAAAGCCTGGCACGGTCCTTTGCCTCATGGCTTATTGATGTTGGTGATGGGAAGATCGGTGAGCCTGATGGAGAAGATCCTAGAAACACAGCATGGATTGAAATTCCAGATAGGTATTGCATACAAGATGACGAAGAAGGTCTCTCAAAACTCATAGATTTTATCTATGATGCAAGCACACTCCAAACGCCTTCCGCAGCTACTCTTCAACAAAAAGCAATAGCGTGTCCAAAAAATGGAACTGCAAACATTATTAATTCACACGTTCTCTCGATGATCGAAGGCGAAATTACCACCTACGCAAGTCATGATACAGCTATACCAATTGCTGGTAGCAATGCCGAGACAGAAATGTTGTATCCACCAGACTATTTAAACACGTTTAATCTCCCGGGCTTTCCACCACATCAGCTTGAACTCAAAGTTGGTGCACCCGTTATGCTTTTAAGAAATGTCAGCCTAGCAGGCGGTTTATGCAATGGAACGCGCATGATTGTAACACACCTTATGTCCAGACTTATAGAAGTGCAGATCATCACAGGAACAAAAGTTGGTGAAAAAGTTTTCATAAACAGAATACCTTTGATCCATAAAGATCCAAATCTTCCCTTCCTTTTCAAACGCCACCAGTTCCCAAAAAAACTTTGTTATGCCATGACCATCAACAAAAGCCAAGGGCAGTCTCTGAACAAAATTGGTGTTTACCTCCCCGAACCAGTTTTTGGCCATGGCCAATTGTATGTAGCTCTTTCTAGGGCTACATCTCCTCACGGTCTAAAAGTTCTGATCAGCCAACAAAAAAATCGGAAATCAAACGAAACAAAAAATATAGTTTACAAAGACTTCTTAGCAAAAATAGCAGATGCGAATACTTTTTTGCAACAGCTTTGCACCCTTTAATATCTAACACCATAGGCATTCCTTTTTGCTTTTTCGCTTTTTTTTTTTTTTTTTTTTTTTTAGTCTTCAGTTTACTTTACCTTTCTTCATTCACATTTTAATATTTTGCTTTTCTCTAGACAACTTTTTGCTATAACAACTACATGTTACCACCTTTTACTTTCCTAAAACTATCATACATTTTCTAAACACTAATGGTACTTCACATCTGCCATACTCTTATTGCTAGGTGGTTTCTGTATACGTACTTTTGCATACCTCATTTTCCTTTATAACATGCTCTTATTTATTATGAATTGGCAGTGAAATGGAGAATCGTCTAAGCACTGAAATACCAGAAGAATCTGAAAACAGAATTGCTGAAAGTTCCAGCACTGCACTTGCTGAGGTCAAATATCCATCTGAAAGTGCAGTAATTGAAACTAGCAGCACACCTCAGATTACACCAATTGCTGAATTGCAGCCAACCTCTTATGACAAAATTATTGAAGTAAGAGTCTACAGGAAATGGGTTTCAATAAGCTATGGAAAAAAAACGAGAGTGGGTTCTCTCCCAAGAAGACTGAAACTGCATTTTGCTATATGTTAATAGACCAAGAGGTATGCAAAATATTATATGCTATAAACAAAACACATTTTTCCAATTACGTTTGCATAACATCATGTGCACATCCACAGGGCAATGCCATACAAGCCAACATGAATGTCAAAGAGATGGATTTCTTTGACCCAAAAATTCAACTTGGGTCCATTTACAGAATTTCAGACTTCATTTGCGAACCCACCAACTCTTACCAACAGACAATTGCCAACAAGACAAGCCTTAGATTTGGAAAAATCACGAAGTTCAATCTTATAACAGCACCACACATCCCATACCACTACTTTAGCTTCGTCTCTTACAACGACCTTCAATACAGAGTCCCAAGAGTAGATGAAACGGGGAAAATGCAATACCCAATTCTATTAGGTAAAACTTTCAATTTTAGATATTCTAAATCCAACAAAACATGCAAATACTGATACTTATTTTCTTGCATACTTCATTGGTTATCTAAGATCAGTCGGAGAAACAAAGCGCCTTGAAAAAGCCGACCAAGATCAGACTATCTATAGAAAGATTGACATTGAAAGTTTGAGGTGTGTAACCTTGCGCAAGTACTCTTTGATTAAAGAAATTGCTGCAATAAAAATTTTCCAATCTTCTAATACCTCAATCATATTCGTAGCGGTCGCATGGTCGAATTTACAATGTGGGATCAGATGGTAAGCAAGTTTGAAGAAAGCAAGATTGAAACAGTAGAACAGCCTGTTGTAGTTGCTATTAGCTCTTGCCGTGTCGCAAAACTTAGAGGTACCTTATCATTAGTGTAACAAAATAATATATAAACAATGGTTATTAATCCACCTTTAAATACTATCATTGTAGATAACTACCAATTAACAGCAACATCGGCAACAGAATGTTACCTAAACCCAAACATACCAGAGGTTGAGCACGCAAGAGCACTGTAAGACTTTTTTCATCCCAAAAACAAAGTCAATTCATATTTACATTGCACCTTCCTCAGGTAACTTTCTTCTAACTCTTAAAAATGGCACAGTTACAAGCAAAAATACCAAACAGCTCTACCACTGCGCATTTGCAAAACTGCATATGAGGATATTGAAAAAGAAAGGTTTCGAAACAGATTCCCTCTAAAAACACTCCTCAAACAAGATCCAGAAACATACAAAGTAAATATCATACAATCTAGACTAGCATCACTTGACACATTTTTATCACTCACTAACTATTTTAACGAATATTTACAGGGAGTCAAATTCACTACAGAGGCAACAATAACTGGCATCAATATCAAAAGAGATTGGTTCTACATATCTTGCAATGAATGCATGAAAAAAGTGAGAGAACAAGATGGAGTTTACCGCTGTTTTGATCATGGAAAGCAAGACAAACCATTTTATAGGTAAGTTAGGTTCTAATCTACCTTTCTCCAACTTCACACAGAATAGCACAAAAAATAAACAAATACTAAACCTTTCACTTTTTTAATCATATACAGGTATAATTTCAAAGGTTTCATCACCGATCCATCCGCAACAGTACCTATCACTTTCTTTACACCTGGAGCGGATGATGTGGTGGGCTATCCATGTTCACAACTGATTGCAATGCACATAGCCGAAGATCTACAAGAAATACCAGCTGAAATCTTTGCAGTGGAAGGGCAAAAAAATGTTTTCCAAATACATTTCAGCCAATCAGGCGAGACAACAAACTTTATTCTAGATCAAGTTTTTGACAAGAAGAAATTTCATTCGACATCAGCCACCTTGCTAGAATCAACCTCAGGTAAAACACTTTTACTCAACAGTTTTTATCAACCAAGTATACTCTTTACAATTAGAAATCTCATAACCTATTTATAAAAAGCAGGAACATCAGCAACACCTCTTCCAATTACAACCTACCACGATGCATACCTCATAACCGACGAAGAGTTGATGGCTACAGAATTAAAAGCAAGCACACATGCAACAGCACAACAGCAAGAGGGTACCACCACCTCACTAAATAATTCCCCTTATTTAACACTTAACCATACAAATACATGTATTAACTCTTTGTTTATCAAATTCAGGAACACCGCCAACACTAACCACTGTAACAAGCCAACAAGATCTGCCACAAAAGATGGATGCAGAAGCTAGCGCCAAACCAGTCAAGAGAGCGTTGTTTCAAAACGACCCAACAGACCCAAAGAAATAGAAAGGTAACTGTTAAACATTTACTTAGTATAAAAAGTTAATTTTACTAGGCAAACTACTTAGAGCCAGCTCACATGATCCTCATAGCAATAGTAAAATAACAATTACAAATTTACTTAAAATAACGCCTGCCTTTTATTCAATTAAATATCTTACAATCAGGTCCAATGCACGACTTTAAAACATTGCAGTAAAAAACATGCTTCATACATTACAATAACGGACATACTAGCAAGAAACATACATAAGTGATAGCCACACACTCAGAAATACATTAAACCTTTGAGTTTCTCAATGAACACATCATTGTTCCGAGCATTTAGTTCCAATTCAGCTGCCATTATGCGCATTTGCATAACCTTCTGATCATCTTTTGCTTGCATTTCCCTTAGATACTCCAATGTTTTTTGAGCATAGGTGTTCCCAACATTCTGAAGCTCTTGCATAAAAGTAGCTCTCTCACGCGTCACACCAACTAACCTGCTACACAAAGCACTCATCTGTTGTGCCATCTGAATGTCCTCAATGCTAGCTTTTCGACAATACAAAACCAATATCTCAGACCAGTTATTAGAATTGGCCTCACGCCTAAGTTGCTCACACTTTGGCTGCCTAGACATTTTGTTTCTTTGGTTCTTTATGACACTTATTAGGTAAGCTATGAAAATGCATGCACGTCTCACCTATCTTAAATAGAAAAACCAGATCAAAAAAATATACTAACGTGGCTATCTTTTACCCACAAAAAAAAAAAAAAAAAAAAAAAAAAAAACCCTCAAATATGTGATGCACTGTTAAATGTCCAGTAAAAGATTCGTTGGTTTGCATGAAAACAAAATATCTAATTGCATTACTGTTTTACAGATTTAGTAAAGATTCACTTTCATAACACACGGCAAAATAATTTCTGCACTGCTGTCCCATACTTTTCTTACCCACACACACATTGGATATCACATGCTAACAGTTTTTTCTTACCACATTTGCTAACAAAAAAACAAAGCTCAAACAAAAGAAAATACAATGCAAAAATAACAAGTATCCTGCCATTCAAATTCAATTTCATAATTTCCATTTTATCTTCTTTTCCTAACTTTCTTATTTTCACTATCTTTATGCAGCAGCAACCGAACCTGCAGGTCTAACAAAACCACCAACCAAAGCTGCTGAAAAGGATAAACAAAACTAAAGAGTGCTTTGCCAATGTAAATATTTAAACGATCTTCTGCCATGATCTAAAACTAATGTGTTTTGCAGCATATTTCTGCAACCCATGCAAGAATATGTGCTAAAACACTACCAATCTTTTGTATAGCACTTCAACTAAACCTGTCGTATGTTTGGCTACCATATTTTGTATCGCACTTGCACTGCACAACCACCTTAAGTGCAAAACCTGTAGGCCTCATCTTTTGTAAGCCATTGCATGGCTGAATGCAGAACAAACTAATCTCAGCAATGCAATTAAGCCTCTTATTATTATATATCGTTGTTTTACATATTCCCAATTTTACTTTTCCCACACTTTTGAACCTTCTCTGCAAAAACACCCCGCGGCAACGCGCGGGTGCACCACCTCGTTTACTTTAATTGTAGCGTTGTTCTTGTTATATTACTTTAATTAATAAACTCGGTATGCTAAATAGGAATGGTGTGCATGGTCACTTGCCTATTGAATATCCTTAAGGCATGAGGAAAGTTTGATACTAATAATTCATTAAAGATGTCTTAATTAGTCAACTATCAAATAAGATTATATGAACTAGTGTATGCTTTTAATGCTTATATTAGGTTTCTAAATTTCTTGTTTATTTCAGTTGATGGAACCATCAGGTAGCGAGGCATCCGAAGCTCGAAGTATGGACAAAGGGAAGGCGTCAGTCATTGATGTGGATAGTGAAAATGCGAATGAACACGTTAATGAGAATATTGATCAAGGTGTTAATGAACGTGTCGATGAGAAAAAAAGCAAGGTCGTTGGAAATCATTTGTGTGGGATCATTTTCCGAAGCTCGAAGAGGGTGCTAGTGTGCTACCACAACTACATATCCTTATTGTGGTACGAACTTCACAACGAAGTCAAAGCAGAATGGTACTAGTGATGAGTGTATAAATACTCATCATTTTTATCGTATCTGAACTGCCAAAACATACAAAAACACTCAAAAACGCATCAAAATACAGAAATTATTCCAAAAGTGTGTTTTATATGTTTTAGATGCAAAATGTTTAAAAACAAATGAAAAACGAATAAAGTTTGCACAATTGGCAGTTTCAGTCCCTCAAGTTTCAAAAATTGACGAAACTAGTCCCTAAAGGTTTTAAATGAAAGAAAAGTCAACCCAAAGTTTTTAAAAGTCAAAAACTATCAAATTTAGACTTTGGGTGAAAAATTTGAGAAAATTACATGTTTGGTCCCTAAAAATCCAAATTGGCATAAAAGGTCCCTGGAGTTTCAGAAAATGACAGATTTGGTCCCTGGTGGATTATTTTGGATGGAAAAGTCAACATTGGTCCATGGAATTCATAAACTGCCACTTTCAGTCCCTGGGTAAAAGATTTGTAGAAATTACATATTTGATCCCTAAGGTTTCAATTTTGGCAAAAATAGTCCCTGGAAATTTCATTTTGGGAAATTAACAAATATTGGTACTTGGGAATATGAGACTTGGCAATTTTGGTCCTTGTAAATACTTGGGGAAAATACCACAGCCCACCCTCAACTTTAAGCCATTTACAAATTTAGTCCTTGTGGTTTTTATACTTAAACTAAATAAACAAACAAACCAAAACCACTCTTTATCCCACAACACCCCAATCCAGTACCCCATTCCCTAGCCCACCACACTACTCCCCAAGCCCATGTACCAAAACCAACCCCACCTTCCATAATCCAACACACCCCGTTTATTTTTTACTTTGGTCAACAAAGTCAAAGTAACAAAAACCACTTCCCTCCCACCTTATACCACCTGGTTTCCCTCCCAAACCACCCTGCCAAAACCACCTGTGACTCCCATCATCACCCCCTACACCACTTGAACCTCCTCTGCCACCCATATTCACTTCCAAACACTTAAATCCAAAACACACCCCCCTGCCAAGAGCAAAATGCCAAACCTTGCAAGACCCCTTTTCCCGCCCAATTTAATCAAACGGTCAAAAATGTAATCCCCTCATCCAATGGTCCAAAAGAAAAATGGGAAAGAGTGAGGAAGCTGTGGGGAAGCATATAAATGAAGAGAGAAGGCAGAAGAGTGGGGGTGTCTAGTTAGTTAGCTTAAATTAGTTGTAGTTTAGCTGTAGGTGATATTTTGAAGTGTAATCCAATTTCAAAATTTATTTTCTAGTCTCAGAAACTTGTACTCAGCTTATGTAATGTATTATTAACTCTGTTTAATCTTAAATTCCAAGGTTTATGTCAGAATTCAATTTGTGTAATCTTTATGTGAAAATTCCATTTCAGTTTGGTTGTGATAAAAGTTGCTATTTCCTGATCCAATAAACTCATTTAGGTCTGCTTATTAACATTTAAAAGATTTCCAAGCTTTTGGTTTAGCTTAGTCAAGAAAATCAAAATTACTCAAAAATAATAAATAAATAGGTATTTAATCAAAAATCAAGCTAGAAGAGGAGATCAGGGATGACAAGGGAAGGACTTGGTTTGGAAGTACTTTAGAGAGCCTTGGGGTTGTGATTCAGTGGCCTGGTTTCATTGGTTACTGGGTTCTCAGATAAACACCATTTGTAAGTTACAAATTTGATCATTGCATTTCTATATTTTTAGTGTTATTAGTAGTTTCTTTAGTTAAATTAGCTTCATTAGTAACTAGGAGAACTGTTGCAAGCAAAAAATTCTGTATCATTAGTTAAAAAATCCAAAGTTGTAGTGTAATCTTGGACTTTCAGGGGTGTTTGGAATAAGCTGTTTCAGGATGCTCAACATGGTTTTTGTTATGGTTTGTTGTTCCAATAACTCAAATTAGGTTGCTTTAGTTCATTTCAGTCAATAAATACTAGGATTGTAGCTCAGAAAGTCAAAATCTAAGTATAACTTCCCTTATTGAGGTACTGTTTGAACTGTAATGATTTAAGCCACTCAAATCTGATCATAAGTGATTGTTGCAGCTTATTTTAGTTTCCATATAACAAATTATGACTTAATCAGTTAGTAGATTAGGTGTAAATCTCATGAAAGTCAAACTGATTAGTTATAGTGAAAAGTCAATTTGACCTTGTGCAGAAAAATCCCATTATTGCAAGAATTATTGTGATTTTTGAGTTGAGGTTTAGGATTTATGCTTTTCACATGTTATACTACACCACCTAAGCTTTAAGAATCCACTGTGTGCTTAATTTTTGGAATTTTCTTGTGCTTATCAAAGCTGTTCAAAGTAGGCTGCAGGGCATGCCTATGCCCTGCTACACAGATCTTGGCCAAACACCCAGCTTCACAAGCTCATTGTGAGCTCTTCAGTGGACCCCACACTAAGTTCCTTGTTTTTTTAGAAGCTCACTAGCCTAACTTATTAGTTCAATGCTTATTTTAGGAATCTCAGCTCATTTGATAAGCTGGAAAGAGGCTTGAACCTTGCCCCATTTTGCCCTTTTAGGCTGATTCAACTCAGTATAAGCAACCATCCTCATAAGCTTTTTTTGAGCTTGTCAGTGGGTCCCAGCTTGAGCTTGTGGACTTTTTGGAAAGTCCACCAACCCAGCTTGTCACCTCAGTCCTTTTATTGGCCCTTTCAGCTTATTTCATAAGCTAAATTTGCCTTTGAAGTCAACTGCAGGCCTGCTTGTTGAATCAACTCTTGGATTTGCTTATTTGGGCCTTGTGGCTTATTCAGAAAATTCCCCCTGTTGTTTTAAGCTTATTATAGTCTCATTCACCTGTCTCTAACTTATTTCAGTCCTAGTTCAGCTTTTAGCTTTCTCTATCAGCTTTTCAAGTTCAAAATTTCTCTTGTTAGCTTATTTGTGTGGACTGTGGTGCACATAAGCTTTCAGATAGCTTATTTTCAAGTTAGAACAAGTTTGTCTTTGTTAAAGTTGGTCATTGTCAGTAGTAAAATAGGTTTGAAAAAAAGAAAATCTCAAAAATCATCAGTTTTAATTTAAGTGATAGTTTCTATTTAATGTAATTTAATTTTATTTTTCATTTTTAAATTTTTGTTAGGCACTTAGCTATTTTATATTTTTATTAAATTCCTCTTATATTAAAGTATTTATAATAATTTTTTCAGATTTTTATTTTATCATTTAGTATTTATTAGATTTAATCTTAGTTTTATTTATAATTAATTAATAATTAGTTTTAAATAGCATAATTAGTTTCTATTAAGCAAAACCTAGTTTTTATATTTTTTATAGCTTTTATATGTTATAAAATAATTTTAGAAATTTTATTAGAATTTTTACTGTTCATTTAGTATTTTTCTTAATTTAAAATAGTTTAATTAAGTAATTAGTAAGTAATTAGTTATTAATTAATAGAAAATCCACAAAAAGACAAAAACAATTATTTTTAATTTTAAAACTTATTTTTAGTTATTTTATAATTTTAGAAATTTTTTTTTCATTTTTCTAGCTTAATTTCATAATTAGTGTAATTTAAATATTATTAATTAGTAATTAAATAGTAATTAATTAAATAGTGTAAAAATTATTTTTCTTTTTCTAAAAATTTTCTTTTATCATTAGGATTGTAAAAATGTAATTTTCACATCCGTAGGTATTTTATTTCACTAAAACTCGCGTTTTATTTCGTACGCTAACGTAATTTTAATTCAAACGAACGCGTTTTTAGTCCTAGCTTACGTTTTTAGTATATCTGATCATCAGTAAATGTTAATATAGTGTTTCTAAGTTATTTTCATTCCTCATTCCATAGTGTAATCATTCACAACCCTTTATATACCTTTTCGTTTCCAAATTCACCCGATCACAAAGCCGTTTGTTTACAATCCACACCTCGTCAGAACATAACGACCCGGGGAAACACTATACTTCCGCGGAGCATTGGTTTAAGCTGTTTGACTGTTATAGTTGACCATTCACAAGTGTTTGACCAATAAAAGTTGGTGGTTCAGCATCAATCAATTTTTGGCGCCGCTGCCGGGGAGGTTGTGCGCGTATTTTAAACGGTTTTACAGATTAGTGAATCTGGATATACACTCATTGTATATTTACCATCCTTTGTTCATATTTTCTTATTATCAAAACAAAACAGTTCCTGAAAACTTTGTAAAATTAGTTTTCAACGAACACAAAAACACAAAAAGATTTTCTTTCTTACAAAATATTTTCCAGAAACACCAAAAATATCCATCTTTACCCTCCTACCTTTTTGATTCTTCATCCCTTTACCCTCTATCCTTTTGATTCTACGTTCTTCTACTTGTCCCATAATTGATTCTAATGGCATCTCTCGATGACGATTTCTTTGAGCAAAGGGCCTTTAATAACAAAATTGATAGACTTATGGCCTTGTCAAAGATATCGAGATGTCGTAGTGATTATGATGGACCTTCGATTCCTATTCCCTCTCCGGTGAGGGAAAGAGATCATGAAACCGAGGTGACAAAGGACCCTGTACTTTCCTCTAACGATGGAAATGCTAAATACGTCCAACCTACGGTTATCCAAAAACCTAAGCTCACAAATGATCCTAAACCTTCAAGAATCAATCCTGATCTTTCACGATATAAGGTTATAAGGTCATCAAGCAAACGTACAGAGCTTAGGGCAGTGACTGAAAAGAACGACTTGCCCAATCTTCACGTTTATCAAGAACCAAAACCCGAGACCATAACGGAAGTGGTGGAAATTGCTAGCTCTAAGAGCACACTACTTGTCCCACCTCCGGATTTTATCCCTTGTGTTGGTTGTGGTGAGCCACTTTTTGGTTTACCATGTCATTGGTGTACATGTGTACAATGTGGTAATGATATTCGAGACGGGAGTTGTTTGTTTTGTAGTTTGAGGAATTCATTTGCTTATGATCCTAATCAGAACTCATTCAACGACTCCCCAAATTTTTCCAATTACCCATCACATTCATACGAGCAAGAATCATATTATCCAAACCACAATGATTGTTCATATCAAAATACACCAAACATTTCTTGTGAGTATTGTGGAGGTCCTCACCAAGGTTTTGATTGTTATAATAATCAAAATGTTGGTTATGACCAATATCCATACAACTCACAGAACCAGACTCAACAGTTTAACTGTTGTGAGTACTGTGGTGGCCCACACTATAGTTCTGATTGTCAATCTGGCAACACGCTTGTCTATGAGCAGTTTCCTGATAACAATTATGACTCTAGCACGTACGACTCACATCCACATCAGTTTTACTGTTGTGATTACTGTGGAGGTCCACACGGATTGTCAAACAAGGAATCCATTTCCTTGTAACAATTACGACTATTCGTTTTCAGACCAACCTCCACAACACCAAATGATCCAAACAACTCCTCCTAATACTGAGCCAGACCTTTTACTAGAGGCTCGTGAAATTTTGCAAAAACTTAAGGAGGAGTTTGCCACTACATCATTTCAAGATTCTCGTGAGAAATCAATGGCAAAATTACTTGCTGAAGAACGAGAGGCTAGAAATGAAAAGACCATGGAAGAATTACTTGCTGAGCAAAGAGCGGCTAAAATACGTGCCAATCTTCGCTATGTTGCTCTTTATGATGACGATGATGACAGTGATGATGATGAAGATAACATTGTTATTATTCAAAAAGATTCATCAGATTCATTTGTTGTGATTCCTTCCATGGAGAATCAGGGAGAAAATAATGTGACAAAGTCACTAGCCGTTGATCAAATGGAACTTGAAAATTCCATAACTGCTAGTACTTCTAAACTCCCTCAGTCTATTGATATCACACCCGAAGTTCACACTCACTCTCTAAATATGGGGGACAAGCATCTTGACACTATTCCTGCAAAGGAATCGGACAAATTCATAAAGTCTAGTGTTGAGAACCTTGTCCCAATCCTAGGAGAGTCACAGGGGACTTTTGATCATGTGTGTGATTTACCTTATCACCCTGAAAATCCAAAAGATCATTTTGAGACTTTCTCCGACTTTAATGATGATTGTACATCTTATGGAGAAGTTGAGTATGATGATCTGCTTGACCTTGAAGCCGATATGGGAGAAACTGAAAATCTTTTAAACTCTAATCCCAACATCGAGCTTAGTACTTCACATGCTGATGAAAATTCTTTATCTTCTGGAGACATCAGTCATGTGGAAGGATTACCTTCTGAGCTAACTAGCTTAGAAGAAGAGAATGATGAGATTGACACTGAAATCAAGGATGAAGCACTTCGTGCAACATTATTGAATGTCAGTCTCCTCATTGCAAAAATCGAGGCTTTCAAAGAGAAACCTATTTCATCTCCTATCCCCATTAAGGATAGTGACATTTTCTCCGATGATCTTATTCCGGAGTTTGAAGCCTTTACTTTTGATCATATGGGAGAGAAGATTAGTGGCAGTACCACTTCTCATTCTCAAATTTCTCTCCCCGAATATGATTCATTCACCTTTGAGGAGTTCTTCGGTGAACTCACTCATATCATGACTCCTCCAGAGTTAGATAGCCAGGGGGAGATGCTCTCAATTATGAGAATTTGCAAATTCTCACCCACCCTCCCGGGATGTTTACGAGCTTAACCCTTGAAATCCAAAATCAGGCTAATGAGCCTGCTTTCGAGGAAGAAGATCAAATCATGATTTTCATCATGGTTTTCTTCCTTTTCTTCACCTACAGGGTGACTTCTCCTGTTCTTCACTCCTTCGGGAATGAAGACATTATCTTTGATCCCGGCATTCTCATGTATCACTATCTTAAGCCGGGTACTTATCTCATCGGTGTGGAACTTTCACGTGCTTCAAATGTTTGTCCAAACATCTTGAATGAAAGTCCGATTGAGATTGTTTCTTCCACATCATGCTTCCCCAAGGACCAATGAATTCGGGGTCGAGTCAAGCTAGCGAATCGGTAAACAAAAACAGTAGCATGCTTATAGGGTTTTCACCCTAAGTGTGGGGGAGTCCCCCATGCTATGATTACAAAAGTGAAAATACAAAATTGTGTTTTCCACGCTTAGCTTGTAATGTTACCCTTTTACGTTCAAAATGTCGGCATAATAACCGGGACTTTGAATATTGAGGACAATATTCATGCTTAGTGTGGGGGGTTATTCGCTATTCTAGCGAATTTTATCATATTTTACTATCTTATACCCCCGTTTTTGACCAAAATTTTTTAAAATTTTTTTCACTGGAGCTCAAAATTTTTTTGTGGTTATCAGTCCGCCTTGTCTAAGCGACAAAAGGGATTGGCTAGTCCAGGAGCAAACGGCTCTTGGTAAAGACATCTCAAATCCGTTTATGGCTTGCAATTTGCCCAAAATTGTATGGTTCCTCAACTCCCCAAAAACAAATGAGTTGGCTAGCCCGCAAGATTATAGCTTGTGGTAAAGGCCGTGGAAAATCCATAATTGGTCATCAGCTCACCAAGATGTTGACTTAGTCCATCAAGATGCTGGCTAGTCCAGAAGCAAACAGCTTTTGGTAAAGACTAATCAAATCCGTTGACAGCTGGTGGTTTGCTCAAAATCACACGGTTATCAGGTGTGCCACAGTTCTTACACCTGGCTACTCTAGAAGTGATGGCTTTTGGTAAAGAGTTTAAAATCCATTAAGTTTTTCTCAAAAGATTGCTAGGGATTAGCAATAGTTTAGTGTGGAGGATTGATGAGTGTGTAAATACTCATCATTTTTATCGTATCTGAACTGCCAAAACATACAAAAACACTAAAAAACGCATCAAAATACAGAAATTATTCCAAAAGTGTCTTTTATATGTTTTAGATGCAAAATGTTTAAAAACAAATGAAAAACGAACAAAGTTTGCACAATTGGCAGTTTCAGTCCCTCAAGTTTCAAAAATTGACGAAACTAGTCCTTGAAGGTTTTAAATGAAAGAAAAGTCAACCCAAAGTTTTTAAAAGTCAAAAACTATCAAATTTAGACTTTGGGTGAAAAGTTTGAGAAAATTACATGTTTGGTCCCTAAAAATCCAAATTGGCATAAAAGGTCCCTGGAGTTTCAGAAAATGACAGATTTGGTCCCTGGTGGATTATTTTGGATGGAAAAGTCAACATTGGTCCATGGAATTCATAAACTGCCACTTTCAGTCCCTGGGTAAAAGATTTGGAGAAATTACATATTTGATCCCTAAGGTTTCAATTTTGGCAAAAATAGTCCCTGGAAATTTCATTTTGGGAAATTAACAAATATTGGTACTTGGGAATATGAGACTTGGCAATTTTGGTCCTTGTAAATACTTGGGGAAAATACCACAGCCCACCCTCAACTTTAAGCCATTTATAAATTTAGTCCTTGTGGTTTTTATACTTAAACTAAATAAACAAACAAACCAAAACCACTCTTTATCCCACAACACCCCAATCCAGTACCCCATTCCCTAGCCCACCACACTACTCCCCAAGCCCATGTACCAAAACCAACCCCACCTTCCATAATCCAACACACCCCGTTTATTTTTTACTTTGGTCATCAAAGTCAAAGTAACAAAAACCACTTCCCTCCCACCTTATACCACCTGGTTTCCCTCCCAAACCACCCTGCCAAAACCACCTGTGACTCCCATCATCACCCCCTACACCACTTGAACCTCCTCTGCCACCCATATTCACTTCCAAACACTTAAATCCAAAACACACCCCCTGCCAATAGCAAAATGCCAAACCTTGCAAGACCCCTTTTCCCGCCCAATTTAATCAAACGGTCAAAAATGTAATCCCCTCATCCAATGGTCCAAAAGAAAAATGGGAAAGAGTGAGGAAGCTGTGGGGAAGCATATAAATGAAGAGAGAAGGCAGAAGAGTGGGGGTGTCTAGTTAGTTAGCTTAAATTAGTTGTAGTTTAGCTGTAGGTGATATTTTGAAGTGTAATCCAATTTCAAAATTTATTTTCTAGTCTCAGAAACTTGTACTCAGCTTATGTAATGTATTAATAACTCTGTTTAATCTTAAATTCCAAGGTTTATGTCAGAATTCAATTTGTGTAATCTTTATGTGAAAATTCCATTTCAGTTTGGTTGTGATAAAAGTTGCTATTTCCTGATCCAATAAACTCATTTAGGTCTGCTTATTAACATTTAAAAGATTTCCAAGCTTTTGGTTTAGCTTAGTCAAGAAAATCAAAATTACTCAAAAATAATAAATAAATAGGTATTTAATCAAAAATCAAGCTAGAAGAGGAGATCAGGGATGACAAGGGAAGGACTTGGTTTGGAAGTACTTTAGAGAGCCTTGGGGTTGTGATTCAGTGGCCTGGTTTCATTGGTTACTGGGTTCTCAGATAAACACCATTTGTAAGTTACAAATTTGATCATTGCATTTCTATATTTTTAGTGTTATTAGTAGTTTCTTTAGTTAAATTAGCTTCATTAGTAACTAGGAGAACTGTTGCAAGCAAAAAATTCTGTATCATTAGTTAAAAAATCCAAAGTTGTAGTGTAATCTTGGACTTTCAGGGGTGTTTGGAATAAGCTGTTTCAGGATGCTCAACATGGTTTTTGTTATGGTTTGTTGTTCCAATAACTCAAATTAGGTTGCTTTAGTTCATTTCAGTCAATAAATACTAGGATTGTAGCTCAGAAAGTCAAAATCTAAGTATAACTTCCTTTATTGAGGTACTGTTTGAACTGTAATGATTTAAGCCACTATAATCTGATCATAAGTGATTGTTGCAGCTTATTTTAGTTTCCATATAACAAATTATGACTTAATCAGTTAGTAGATTAGGTGTAAATCTCATGAAAGTCAAACTGATTAGTTATAGTGAAAAGTTAATTTGACCTTGTGCAGAAAAATCCCATTATTGCAAGAATTATTGTGATTTTTGAGTTGAGGTTTAGGATTTATGCTTTTCACATGTTATACTACACCACCTAAGCTTTAAGAATCCACTGTGTGCTTAATTTTTGGAATTTTCTTGTGCTTATCAAAGCTGTTCAAAGTAGGCTGCAGGGCATGCCTATGCCCTGCTACACAGATCTTGGCCAAACACCCAGCTTCACAAGCTCATTGTGAGCTCTTCAGTGGACCCCACACTAAGTTCCTTGTTTTTTTTAGAAGCTCACTAGCCTAACTTATTAGTTCAATGCTTATTTTAGGAATCTCAGCTCATTTGATAAGCTGGAAAGAGGCTTGAACCTTGCCCCATTTTGCCCTTTTAGGCTGATTCAACTCAGTATAAGCAACCATCCTCATAAGCTCTTTTTGAGCTTGTCAGTGGGTCCCAGCTTGAGCTTGTGGACTTTTTGGAAAGTCCACCAACCCAGCTTGTCACCTCAGTCCTTTTATTAGCCCTTTCAGCTTATTTCATAAGCTAAATTTGCCTTTGAAGTCAACTGCAGGCCTGCTTGTTGAATCAACTCTTGGATTTGCTTATTTGGGCCTTGTGGCTTATTCAGGAAATTCCCCCTGTTGTTTTAAGCTCATTATAGTCTCATTCACCTGTCTCTAACTTATTTCAGTCCTAGTTCAGCTTTTAGCTTTCTCTATCAGCTTTTCAAGTTCAAAATTTCTCTTGTTAGCTTATTTGTGTGGACTGTGGTGCACATAAGCTTTCAGACGGCTTATTTTCAAGTTAGAACAAGTTTGTATTTGTTAAAGTTGGTCATTGTCAGTAGTAAAATAGGTTTGAAAAAAAGAAAATCTCAAAAATCATCAGTTTTAATTTAAGTGATAGTTTCTATTTAATGTAATTTAATTTTATTTTTCATTTTTAAATTTTTGTTAAGCACTTAGCTATTTTATATTTTTATTAAATTCCTCTTATATTAAAGTATTTATAATAATTTTTTCAGATTTTTATTTTATCATTTAGTATTTATTATATTTAATCTTAGTTTTATTTATAATTAATTAATAATTAGTTTTAAGAAGCATAATTAGTTTCTATTAAGCAAAACCTAGTTTTTATATTTTTTATAGCTTTTATATGTTATAAAATAATTTTAGAAATTTTATTAGAATTTTTACTGTTCATTTAGTATTTTTCTTAATTTAAAATAGTTTAATTAAGTAATTAGTAAGTAATTAGTTATTAATTAATAGAAAATCCACAAAAAGACAAAAACAATTATTTTTAATTTTAAAACTTGTTTTTAGTTATTTTATAATTTTAGAAATTTTATTTTCATTTTTCTAGCTTAATTTCATAATTAGTGTAATTTAAATATTATTAATTAGTAATTAAATAGTAATTAATTAATAGTAATTAATTAAATAGTGTAAAAATTATTTTTCTTTTTCTAAAAATTTTCTTTTATCATTAGGATTGTAAAAATGTAATTTTCACATCCGTAGGTATTTTATTTCACTAAAACTCGCGTTTTATTTCGTACGCTAACGTAATTTTAATTCAAACGAACGCGTTTTTAGTCCTAGCTTACGTTTTTAGTATATCTGATCATCAGTAAATGTTAATATAGTGTTTCTAAGTTATTTTCATTCCTCATTCCGTAGTGTAATCATTCACAACCCTTTATATACCTTTTCGTTTCCAAATTCACCCGATCACAAAGCCGTTTGTTTACAATCCACACCTCGTCGGGACATAACGACCCGGGGAAACACTATACTTCCGCGGAGCATTGGTTTAAGCTGTTTGACTGTTATAGTTGACCATTCACAAGTGTTTGACCAATAAAAGTTGGTGGTTTAGCATCAATCAACTAGCACCTAGGGATGGCAACGGGGCGGGGAATGTCGGGGATCGTATTTCCCATCCCCATCCCCGTTTCCTACTGTCCATCCCCATCCCCGTCAGGGAATTATTTTACATCCTCGTCCCCATCCCCAATGGAGATCTGGGATCCCCGGGGGGATTCGGGTATTTTCTATCCTTAATGAAACAAACATGAAATTTGTACAAACTCATCGAAAGTATAAATAATTTAACGCATACAATGTCTTAAAACGTATATCGTACATTGTTAGATTAATTACAATGTCAATTCAAATTTAAAGCATCGCAAATATTGAAACATTACATATAACATAAAAACAATGTGCTATGTGTCTTTCGGACAAAATGTTAGTTAATTTTTTTTGAACTTAAAATGTTAGTTGAATAATATGTAGTTAATGCTTATACTTTTAACAATTTTTGATTCTTTAAATATCACATAAAATATAAATATACAAGCCAATACTTATAAATATATATAAGTAAGTCTAATATGATATACATATATTTCTTATATACTTATGGCTGCAAATGTTCGGGGTTGGGTTCGGGGATTAATGCTACCCCATCCCCGCCCCATCCCTATTTTCATAATTTGGGGATTCCCCGTCCCCATCTCAATCCCAGTCAACTCGGGAATTCCCTAGTCAAATCAGGTTTGGAGATCGGGTCCCCATCGGGTATGGGTTTTTTTTTGCCATCTCTACTGATGAGGCGAAAAATGATCCGTTTTTAGGGGGTCATTTAAGCCCGAATTCGAGTTTATTTGATCAAATATTGCCTTAAATCGTTCCTTTTGTGATTTTAGGTACTTTGGGAGTGAAATCTGGAAAAGGAAGCAATTCGGACGTTTTTGGAGCATAAAAGTGAAGAAAACGCCAAAGTCTTAATTTTCCATGCTGGGAACAGTAGGTGACGGCATCAAGAGTAACATCCTGACGGCGTCAAGAGCAAAATTCCATGACGACCCAGTAGAGATTTGACGGCGTCAGGAAGGTAGGGCATCAAGAGTAAAAGTCATGACGGCCTGGAAATGATTAAGTCTTGACAGCGTCAAATGTAGATCAAGGCAGTCCGAGAATAGTTTTGGCGGCGAGGTGACGGCGTCACAATGTTTGTCTTGACACCGTCAGACCCCTTTTCCTATATATAGTTTTCTAATTTTCACATTAAAAAAAGAGAAGTTTTGGAGAAACCCTAAGTACGATTTTGGTACGAATTTTACAGGTTTTTCAAGGGTTCCAAGCCCTTGATACCTTTCATGTGTAATTAAGATAAGTGTTCTTTTAATTCAATCAATATGTCTATGTGTTGGTTGTCTATATCTTGTTCTTGTCTTAATTCCATCATGCTAGGCTAGATCTATCTTGTGTTTGCTTGGATCTAAGGAAACCTAGATGTTAATTATGTGTTGATTACTTGTTTATACTTGTCTTGGATGAATGATTTATATGTTAGGCTTAAGAAAACTTGCAGATCTCCAATTGGTAACATGCTTGAACGTCTTAAGAAACATGAACCGACGCGCACTAGGTCTTTATTGGTTATATTTAATGCATGAGCCACTGTTTACAATCCCTATAGTTGTGCTGGGCATGGTGTAGGAGGAGATAAGAGCTCATAGAATTGGGGAGTTAAGTGTGCCACCCCATGAATGGTATTAAGGAATACGATCCGTCATCCATGCAATTATAACAAGTAATTAACGTGTAAAAGATGTCTAGGGAGTAGTGAAATCTAAGTAAACACATTTTCTCCACTTATTGCTCACAACTTTAGTATAATTTAGTTTATTTTTATTTCTAGTATTTTATGTTGATTGCATCTTTAGTATTGGGTTAGTTGATTAGCAACTAATTCCGCCCAAATCCTTCAAACCCGAGAATTTTAATTGCTTTCTATAAAATATAAAAACACAAAAAATAATCATCCCTCACCTTTAGAACTAGTATTTAGGTCTTCTAATCCTAGCGACACTATTTCTAAGCTGAACGATCAATCCCCCGGTACTTGTCACTATACTATACTACAACGATCAGGTACACTGCCTGGTGGGGGTTGTAAGCTTCTCGAGATCCCTCGAGAGGTAAAGCCTGTTGCGATTCCCACGCATCATCTACAGTAGCACCTTAGGTCATCATTTAAAATTTGTATGTGTAACTTCACCCCTTTATAGAACTAAAGATAAGAATAAACAAACAATAATAATTTTCAAGCCTGCTACTATGGGCGAGTCTGGAGGTAGTTTAGTTTCTCACTCTTTTAACCGAGAACGTTGTAGAAAAGTCGTAGCTAGGATGTGCATCAAAGACAATCTACCCTTTAGCATTGTTGAAGATGAGGGATTTTAGAGTTAATGTAGGAAGGAAATTCTGAATTTGAACTTCCATCTAGATGGACGGTTGCTAGAGATGCTTTGTCCTTTATCAGGAAGAAGCACAAAAGCTCAAGAATCTTTTAAAAATCAAACTATGTGTCTTACCACCGACACATGGACGCCCATGCGAAACTATAACTATATGTGTCTTCCGGCTCATTGGGTTGATGATAGCTGGAAATTAAGAAAGAAAATTCTTAATTTTTGTCGAATATCGAATCATAAGGGCGTAACTATAGGAAAGTTAGTATATCGTTGTTTACAAGAGTGGGGTATTACTAGTGTTTTTATAGTTACGGTTGATAATGTGTGATCTAATGATGGGGAAATCAGGAGTTTACGCACTTTGCTTAAAGGACCTCCCTCAATCTTAGATTGCAAGTATATGCATTTAAGGTGTTGTGCTCATATTATCAATCTAGTGGTAGGAGATGGTTTAGAGGAACAAAATGCTTCTATTTGCAAAATTCGAAATGCAGTGAAGGTTTTGAGATCGTCATCAGGTAGGCAAGAAAGCTTCGAAAAAGGTGTCAAGTTTGAGAAAGTTAACTGTAATAAAAGGATCCAATTGTTCGCTTCATCGATGGTATGTGGAAGCGAACAATCCACAATTTTTGGTAAAGAAGTATGATAAAAATAAGAAGATAAGTGGGGTTTTATAGAGAAGAAAGTGGGGTTTAATTCTTTTTATTTTATTTTTATTTTTTATTTTTATTTTTTTGTATAAGAGGATTCAATGTTCAAAAAGTAAGGGGAGTTGTGCCCAATGTTTTGGTTGGCAAGTTTCCAAATTGTTGGTTGGGACACGGTTGCATTCGGTTGAGCTAAAGGGAAGAACTCGGTTGGGGGATCAGTTGGTGGGGTGCAACACCTCCATTACCATAAGCCTTATGTTCTTATTAATGTAATCACAAGTGATATATTAGATTGGTCACACCAGTCTCACACACCCTCTCACCTCTCATTTCTCCTCACACCCTCTCACCTTTCAACCTTAGTGGTCACACCAGTCTCACACATTTCATAAAAATATCACTTTATACAAACATACCTCATTAAATACCCCATACACACTCACAAATAAAATAAAAAACAATAAAATTCAAAGAAATTGCACAAGAACCAAGAGGTGAGCCAGTCACCTCTAATCTCCCTTTTTTCTCTTCCTCATGCGTGAGGCTCGTCTTCGGTAGCAGGGGTGGCGTGTGACCACCATTTTTGCTGTGAGGGCTCACGCCAAGTACTTGTAGTCTTTTAATCATTTCAAATTAAATGACAAGTTATATTTTACATAAAAAATATGTATCTATTTTTTTTATTTGTGTTACCGATTAGATGGTTGTGGATTCTAGTTTTGTAAAAACCTAAGGTTTTCAGGATCGATGTCTTACTCAGAATTATTTTTCGGCTTTGAAAGATCGTGATTATAGGATTGGATTGGGATTTTCAGATCTTACTTAAATATAACTTCTTCTTTTTTCTCTTTTTTTAAATTATGTGGTAGTTGTATATATGTTTCTAAGTAATATTTTATATGATAGACGAATTTAAGTGAATGGTACATGAAAATTTCAAATAGTATACTTTTAGATATATTGTAATACATACTTATATAGAGTAAATTCATGTTTCAAACGCCCGGTAAACGGTTTGGATACAAAAGAAATATGACATATGTGGACCTACTTAAAGTATCAATCATTAAATAAACGGTTTGGGTAAGGTTCATAACTTTTTTTTTTTTTTTTTTTTTTTTTTTTGAACAAAGGTTTCATTTCATTTCATTTCAAACCTCACAAATGGAGGAAGATACAACATAACAAGTTACATCGAAACATAACAAGTTAAGCCAAACAAGACATACACTAAATAGTTGAGACAGCCTACAGCAATACCATTCAAATGTGGGGGGAATCACCCGAGTGAGCTTTGACTGATACAACCATATAAAGTGTAGCTTGACAAAAGTACACTAAGTACATAATACATACATAGAAGATAAAACTAGGCATCCTTAAAGGAGCCGAACAAAAGCCTAACAGATCTAAAGTCGAACACCTACGCAGCAGCAGCCATCGATGACGGACCAGAGAGGCAGCATCAGCAAACGGTGAGTGAGCGGCGGCAGTGGGCAGCGACAGATCTATAGGTAAGGATTATTATTGAAAAGAGGGAAAGTAAAAAGTTCCGGACGGCCGGTCAAGACCGACCGCCGGAAATTATTAGGTAGGCGGAGCTTTGCTGGAAAACTAGTGAGAGGTTGGAGAAAAATTTCTAGAGAGAGAAGGAGTAGGTGAGATTGCTCCATGGGTCATAAATGATAAAGTTTATTTACGTGATTTGTAAATAATGTAAATGATAAAGTTTTAAAAACAAGTCTGTAAATAATCTAATTGGGCTCAAGTATGGGCTTAATTAACACAAAAGAGAGAGAAAAAAGGAAATAGGCTTTTAGCTGAGATCGGATCGTATATGATGCTATGATCCTGTGTGCGATCCTACAATCCTTCTTGAATACGATCCTACATCAATCCTTCTATGTTTTACAGGCGGGGTCGTAAAATCATACGATCTTACGATCATGATCCGCATCCAAACAACCATGTAAAAACATAATATGATCTATTCATATGTGTGTTTGAAATTACAGTCAGATCTATTTGAGTTTTGTCTTTATGAATGAAAGATACATTAGAAAGGTATAGTAAATTTTAATGTAACTCCCTAAGAATAACTTTAAGTAAGTGTTTATACTTTTCCGTCTCATAATAAATGTTCGTTTTAATAGTGCACAATGTATTAGAAATATTACTAATTATACTCTTCACCAATACAATATTTATACTTACTAAAGTCTTTTTTGAAGTGGACATTTATTTGATACAACTCGAAATGAAAATCTGAACACATATTCTGGGACGAAAGGTGTATGTGTGAGTGAGCGATATTATTACGAGATTTTTTGTTTTTACAAGAAATTATATATATATATATATATATATATATATATATATATATATATATATATATATATATATATATATATATATATATATATATATATATATATATATATATATATATATATATATATATTTTAAAAAGAGGCATATATACATCTTTTTAGTCTTTTTACTGAAAAATATTGTTTGAAAGCATTTTATCGGTTGAACACAATGAGTTAGCTGGATCAAGGCTGTCAAACTCGCGAGTTTACACGTAAGATCGTACGATCTTACGTGCATACCAGTTAAAATCGTGTAGGATCGCATCTGAGGTAGGATCGTAGGATCGCATAAGATCGTAAGATTGACACGCGATCTGAGGTTTTTTTTTTTTTTTTTTTTTTTTTTTTTTTTTTTTTTTAATCTTTTAAGTCCATCCCACTTGCTTAGGCTAAAAAAACAAACGTGTATTTTACTAATATCTAATAGTAAACCACTATTGTTTCATTTGCTAAATAGATTATAGTTTATACATAGTTTTCTACTTTTCTAAATAAATTATAGTCTAAAAGTGTTCAATAGTTTAATTTACTTTACTTCACTGTGATTAAACTAATCAAATGGTATGTTTTGGAATACCACTTATGAAACGTTTGTTTTCTTGAAATTATGTTGATGGCTCGTATGTTTTGAGACATTTAGGACCTATGTTATGTAATATTCTTTCACTAAATCGTTAATGTAATGATTGAAATTTAACTTTTTTTGCGTTTTACTATTACTTTGGTGTTTGAAATTTGAACTTTGCCATTTTCAAGAGGATATTATATGAATTTATCTTTGATGTTGAGTAGAAATGTAAAACAGTTTGACTTGTATATCATTTGTTTACAAAATATGACAAATTGGTATGATCGTAGGATCGCAATCTGATCCTACGATCTTGATCTTGTAAAGACAAAAACGATCTTGTACGGGATCGCGATCTTGACAGCCTTGGCCGGATAGATTTGATCGAGTTGCTTGCCAGACAGGCTTGCCCCGTATCTTAAACTTTTTAGTTCACCTCAAAACTATATTAGATGACCATGTGGTGAGAGTTAAACTTTGTGAGCTCTTTCTAAAATACCATTTCGACTTTATTTATTTATTTATTTTTTTCTCTTTATAATTTATTACAGGTTGACTCAAAGTAAAAAGGTTTAATTTTTCGGCACAAAAAGTATTCTACTAATATACTTATTTTTCGCTATAGTTTTTGAGCATTTTAGGAACTTTTTATTGGTACGAAATGTAAAAATAAAAGTATTCTACTAAATTTGTCATTGTATATGTGTAGTGATTTTAAATGAAACTGTTAAGGAGCTAAATCAAAAGCGAGAAGGTATAACAATAAAAGAAAGAAGATAAAAGTAAATGAGTTTATAATATTTTTAACTAGGATATATCCATAACCTCGGTACGTAGACTTGATTGTTTTGATGATGTCCATGCATGTTTACGTATAAACGCTATGTGTACTTTTTCATAAGCTTTTTTAAAACGTTAACAATTCGAGGTTAAACCATGACTAAAGTGATCAAATGGTCAGATGCATTGATATCTCCGTTAAGAGATTTTAGATTAAAACCTCACTGTGTACATATCTTCCAGAGAAATGGTCGAAAACAGTTATGAGATATCTCGGTTAAGTCGCACATTTGAGTCAAATATTCTCCATTTCCGAATAAAGAAAATCTCATTCATTTACCTATTTACGGTTGGCTGTTGGTTACATGATGTTTTCGTATATATTATACATGTGGGATTTAACAATTACATTATATTTCAAGACAATTCACGAATCATGGCGCCTTTTGACCCAATGCTTGATGTAAAATGCCCCGGATGTTGATATGTAACTCTAACACGATATAACATAATAACCTCGTTTTTGTTTTTTTTTTTTTTTTTTTTTTTTTTTTTTTTTTTTTTATTATTATTATTATTTTTAATTTTAAATATAGCCAATGTGCATCATAGTTTATTTGGACCCACTATTTTTATATTCAAATAATGTGATTTTGTGTAAGATTTGGAACCTGCATTTGTTGACGTATAAAAAAAAAACAAGTAGCCATGCATGTTTTTACGAGATTGATTATTATGAATAGTTGCTTACGCATGTTACCTTTATTTCTACTCTTGTAATTTTGCAATTTCATGTTTTATGTTATCTCTTATTGATATAAAGGCACACTTTATTATCACATTGATAAAGAATTAGTTTCTTGATACATTATTGATTCATTTTTAGATTGTTAGTTTTATCTTGAACATTTTAGAGGGCATGGACCATGTCATGTGATGTGTGTCAAATGGTATTACTAGTATAAAACATTAAAACTAATTAAGTAGTTAATTGGTTAATCATTGTTGGCTAATGAAACATTTTTACACTAATATAACTTGCCTGCGTGCCACTTTATATATACTTACCTAACCTAAAGATCCATCCTAACACTCAATTTGAATATACATTTGCTAATTATCAATTCAACATCAAACAAATATGTCTTACATGGTATCCTTTCTTACCCTTTTAAAATGGGCACTAGATTTCTTGATCAATCATCTGTTTTTCCATCACCGTGTGCTACAACAACAGAAGGAAACATACTATAGGCTTGGAATGAAGCGCTTCAATTATGATGAAGAGGTAGAATGTGTGGTGTGCTTGAGCAAAATCGAGGATGATGATGAGACTAGAGAGTTGAGATGCGATCACCTCTTTCATATAAGTTGTTTGGATAGGTGGCTTGCACATCGACATACAACATATCCATTGTGCCGCGATGATTTGGTGCCATCGCCTCCAAATATTAGCTCATATTTTCACATTCAAACCCGGGGAGATTTTTACTATGGTTGTTCTTTTTCAGGGAATATGGTTATTACTTGATTTTGGTATGTTCATGTGCATTCACTGATTTCTCATACTACATGTGATGATAATGTTATTTGTGAATACTGAAATTGAGGAGAATGACACGAAAGTATTTGGTTTGAACCTTGAATTTTTTGTATTCAGTAACCTTCATATGGGTTTTGGTGGATGCATAACTATTGCATGGACGTACAATTCCATTTTATAAACATCCGAAATGCTCTTGTAAATAAAGGAAAATTTTACACGTACACTCGACACCAATGTATAATTCGATATCTTTGTCTTTGGCTCTTTGCATGTAAATAAGTCACATCTTTATTACAAGGCTAGTTTAGTTAAATGAGTCTAAATAAGCAAATAGTTACATATTAATTAGTCACATCTTTGTTATAATGCTAGTTTAAGTACTTACTACACTCATTGACATGCAAAACACAAAAAGGTTAATGATGCAACGGATGTTATCTTCTGTTTGTCTCTCTCTGATGGAGGACCGGTGGACGTGGACCTTGGACGGGATGGGTAGCTTCACTGTGAAATTTGCTCGTGTGACTATTGATAAAAAGTTACTGATCACAGACATTAGCGTTACCAGGTTGAGTAAGTTAGTCCCAACTAAAGTAATATTATGGGTTGGAGGCTTTCAACTGATATGCTGCCAACTCGTGTGAACCTAGATGCTCATGGTATGGATGTTCCATCACTTCTATGTCATGTGTGTGGGGAGTGTACGGAATTAATGAACCATCTTTTATTATTCGGAAAAAAATCTTTGTAAATTCTTTGATTCATTCTAGTAAGAATTAAACAATGAAAAACCTTATTATGTAAATCTTGTTTAAATATTGCAACTTATTTGTTCTTACAAAAACAGTTTTAAACCCACATATTTGTCATGGAAATTGGTTGGATAACTTCGGTATTATTTTGGAACCCCTTTAACGGGAACAACAAGTGGTATTAGAAAAGTTTGATTAAAAAAACTTTTTTACAATCTACTAAAAACCGTTCAAAAGTTTTTCAAATCAAGATCTAAGCATGCCAACTGATGTGCCTTAACTTCTAGACTCAAATAGCAGTCGTTATGTCACCACTGCTCCCAAACTAGAGGTTGAAAGATTTACAAATGAAAAAAGAGAATGTTAGTAGATCTTGCTGGTATGGAACCATACCTCATCAAATGTCTTGCTAATGGACCATATGTGCCTAAAACAACTAGTAATCTCCCAAAAACCTGAACCACATTGGTCAAATGAAGAGAGGAGGGTGGTCAATCAAGACCAATACCCTAAAAGTATCATCACATCATGTCTTCTAGATGATGTGGTGGAATTTGTCATTGTACGCCTAACTTCAAAACAAGTGTGTAGTGACTTGATTCTTAACTTTGAAGGACCCTCTAAACTAAAGTAAAATATGGTCATGGACCTTAAACTTGTTTACAACACTTTCAAATCCAAAGACGATGAAAGTGTCTCTCAAATCTTTACTAGATATAAAGTTTTAATGAATCAATTTGTCAATGATGGTGCAAACTTTCAAACCATGAAATAATGTTGGTTTTGTCAACACTCTAAAAGAATGGTTAAATTTTAACCAAGGCCTAAGAAAGTCTAACCATGTTAGAGATGTTGACCTTGCCACATTGTTTGGAAAATTTAACTATGAACAAAATCTGATAGCCAAAATTTATGACTTGATGCAAAGAAAACCATGGGAAGTTCATCCATGACAATTTCATTTTTCACTAGCTCAATTTTTTAGGACTTTCAAGATGATCAAAATGATGAAAAAAGCGTGAGAAGTAATCAAGAGTACATAGATGATATTAATGATGAATTTCAAGAAAAAGCTTTACTAGCAAATTCCAAATTATTTTTTAAAAGACACATCTATGTTCAGTAGCATAAAATCATGTGATAAAAATGTTTTTAATGTGGAAAAACTAGCAATTTCATGAAAGATTATTTCTCTAAAATATCAACACCATCTTTTCCATCCCCTCAACAAGATAGAATTTCAAATGGAACAAGATTCAAACTAAAGCTTATCACTTTAGCACCAACTTTTTCAAATAGTCCTAAACGAATCCTCTCTCTAGCGATTTTCTCCCTACCCTTTTCCTTAAATTGTTTTCACTAAATCGACCCTAATAGTTAAGGTTTTTAGTGAATCACTTTGTTAGGTTTTCAACCATCTTATGTTCTTGGGACTAACACCGACTTTAATTGGTTTTAATCATTTATTGTGAAGTCTACTAATCATTATTAAACTATCTATTATCAATCGACTTTCATAATGACTGGGGGTTAGTCTTTGGTGAAGCTCATGTTCAAAACCCTAACTTTTTAGTTAGGGTTTTATTCTTTATTTTCTACTGGTTGTGCATGCATGCTTGCTTTTTGTGTTGTTTTGGTTTATAATTGGTTTACTTTGTTGTACATGGGATTTGAGAGGAATGAATAAAGGCTTTCTTAGCAGCTTGAGTGCTTCAAAGGATAAGAATGATGTGGGTAATTTTGATGTGCGTCATACGAGTGGTATGAATCATGGGAATAAGGGATCTTCAGTTAGTTTGGCTGATCAAACTAGCTATATTAATGAAGATCTTGCGAAAAGTGTAGCTGCTCACTAAGAGCCTTCTAAAACCGTGTATTATATGGCGGACCCTCCTGATCCAATCTTTGAATTAGCGTACACTGAAGAGCCTTCTATGTAGGTTGATACTAATTCACATGGGGCTGTTAACCAACCTAATGGTATTGATAAGGTTGCTTTGGATGCGTGTAAGGATTTTGATAATGCAATGCATGTTGTCCAATTGAAGAATTCCAAGAATGCTTTGAAACAGCTGTCTACATCATATGCAGATGCTACTTCCAATGAACCTAAGAAACACTCGTCTAACTTTCGTAGGTTGGAATGTAGCAAGATACCGAAACGTGTGGATCTTACTGTCCGTATGAAAGTGGTTGAAGAGGTGAACACTTGGTATGAGAATACTTTATATGGTTATTTCCTTGGTAAACGCATTGCTATTCTTGTTGTTGACTATTATGTACGCAATGTGTAGGCTAAGTATGGTATACAGAAGGTTATGATGATTGCCAAGGGTTCTTTTTCTTTAAGTTTAATTCGAAGAAAGGTGTTGATGATGTCCTTGAAAATGGTCCGTGGTTGATTAGAAATGTCCCTATTATTCTTAAACCATAGACCTTGAACACCAACTTACTTAAAGATGATTTGGCCAACATTCCGGTATAGGTTAAATTCTATGATGCTCGTCTTGCAATGTTTTTTGATGACGGTCTTAGTCTTCTTGCTACATTGATTGGTACGCCAAAAATGTTAGATGCTTATACTAGCCAAATGTACAAGGAATCATGGGGCTGTAGTAGTTTTGCTAGGTGCTTTATTAAAGTTATTGCGGATGAGGTACTTAGGGGCAGCCTTACTGTTGAAATACCCATACTTGATGGGTCGGGTTCGACTATTGAGAAGATACGGGTTGAATACGAGTGGAAACTGCCTCGGTGTGATACGCGTAAGCTTTTTGGTCATACGCTGCTTGATTGTTCTAAATGTGTTCCACCTACTACTCAGCCTAAACAGAGTGTTAATGATGGTTTTCAAACGGTCAATAACAAGAATAAGGGTAAGAATGGTGGTCACAGTGCTCTGGGTAAAGGAGGTTTTACTAAACCTGTTATGGGTCCTAAGTTTAGGTATCAACATAAAGTGTCTCCTCCTAAACCCAAGAAGGTGGATACTACAAAGAAGAAGGCCGCTGATGTAGCTAGTATGAGTGGTATGAAGATTGCTACATCAAACCGGTTTGATGCCCTTTATATGGATGATACTGATGACTTTGGTATTCCTACCAATGAAGTGACTAAGGATGTGAATTTTGGTATTCCAAATGAAGCTAAGGAGGATGGGTCTTTATGATGACTATGTGGATCAAGTCTACGATCTTCCAGGGAATTTGGATGCTTTATATGACACGTATAGTATCAAGCTCCAAGGTCTTGGTAGAAAATAATTTTATTTTCATAAGAGTCTAATGGTATCTTTTGAGTAGTGGTTTTTTTCTTATTTAGAGAATTGGAAGTATCTTGTTATGTAAGCTTTTCCGCCTATGTAACAGGCTGAGATATGGGATTCACCCATATCCTTTGTACCTAAACGTTTTTTGGAGTAATATATTTACCGGGTCTTTTGACCTTTTACCCAAAAACTTTTTCAAACAGTCAGTATGAATCTAGAGTTCAGAAAGATTACATGGCTAAATACAAAAAAGCCAAAGCCAAATTAGCGTTCTTAACTGCCGGTGGATGAACCTCGCAGCCCTCTCAAATATTAGAAGCTAAAAACAAAGGTCTTGTTGTTGAATCATATGACTGGGATGAAGGGGAAATATCATCATCTGATGATGAAATGGTAACTGTCAAGGTACTTATGGCCTTGGCAGATGATGAAAAAGTTTTCTTTGGAAAGGAACAAGCAAGAAATGAAGAATAGGTTGACATCACTAAAAAAAGTACATACTGTTCTACAAATGGATGATGATGAAGATAAGCAATTTTTTCTTGATTATGCATGTGTAGATCTTAGGTATGTAGAAGAACAAAGATTGAATTTGATGTCAAAATATAAGAATCTTGCCTTAGATATGAACAAGTGTAGAGATGAAGTACTAGTGCTTAAACAAGCTAAAATTATTGCCCTAACGTTTCAGCTTGCTAACAGTGAGATACTCAAAGAAAATCAAGCTCTTAGGAAAGAACTCATTGAACTTAAAGATAGAACTAAATCGTGGTTCAAAAGCTCAGATGGAGTTAGTCAATGTATTAGTGAGCCAATCTCTAAGCATAAAGTGAAAAGGATCTGATCATTTCATCACCAAACTAATAAGTCTTTCATAATACCCTTTCTTACCGTTTTAAAATGGGCACTAGATTTCTTGAAATCATCTATTTTTCCATCACCGCATGCTACAATAGAAAGAAACATACTAATTACGATGAAGAGGTAGAATGTGCGGTTTGTATGAGCAAAATCGAGGATGATGATGAGACTAGGGAGTTGAGATGCGATCACCTCTTTCATATAAGTTGTTTGGATAGGTGTCTTGCACATCACCATACAACAAGTCCATTATGCCGTGATGATTTGGCGTCGTTGCCTCAAAATATTTGCCAATTTTTTGACATTCAAACCCGCCCATTTTTTGTCATTCAAACCCGAGGAGATTTTTTATATGATTGTCACTTTTCAGAAAATATGGTTATCACTTGATTTCGAAATGTTCATGTATTCATTGATTTTTCATAGTACATGTGATGACAATGTCATATGGTGAATGGTGAAAAGAAATTAAATATCCTACTTATTGAGTACAATGACATAAAGGTATTAAGTTTAAACCTTGGATTATTGGTATTTATTAAACTTCATATGGGTTTTGGAGAATTTGAAAAATGGAAATTCCATTTTATAAAAGTACACGCGTATTTTTATGTGACACCAATAACGTATAATTTGATATCTTTGTCTTTGGCTCATTGTGCATAAATACTTAAGTCACATACTCACATTATGTATTTATATTGCTAGTTTATAAGTTGAAGTGTACAAACAAATAATTACATTAGAGCGCAATTAGAGTATGGTAAACACAGATTCAATCAGCTATAGAGATTACCAAATAAGAAAGGAACTCAGACTCACAGTCAATCTGTCAATTATGCATTTGCGAGCATGATGTGTGCTTTTTCACACATCCTTTTTAGACCAAAATCAGACCAAATACACCAAATACTAACCAAATATGCCAAGAGAATGTATGTTTTTGTATTTGTGTATGTGCAGGTACAAATATGTGAAAAATGAACAAAAACAAAGCCAAAACCGACAAAAACGAGCACGAGATTGGAAAAAAGTCAAAAGCCGGAGCCGGGGAAGCCAAATAATCAAATAAAGCTCAAAATTTCATAAGAAGTCCTCAGATAATCATCAAAGTTACATATTTAGTCCCTGGACAAAGTTTAAAGAAAATGGCAACTTCATTCCCCCATCTTTCAAATATTTACAAAAATTATCCCTTGAAGAATATTCGAAGAAAAGACAAAATTGGTCCTTCATGAATCAGGAAATTACAATCTAAGCCCTTGGAAGAAAGTTTTTGAAAACGGCAGCAAAGGTCCCTAAGTTTTCATAATAACAAGTTTGGTCCTTGTTAAAATTCTTGTTAATCCTAAAACAAACTATATACCAAATCTAATAATAATAATAACCCAAAACCATACTATTGATCCAGTCCATGAATCCACAAGGCCCAAAAAAAACTCAAAAGCCCACATCACTTAAACCCGATCCAACCCTGCACCCTTTAACCCTCGGTCAACCCACACCCGGTCAACGAAACAAAATAAAAACACCCAAACTACTTCCCGCGCCCCAAATCCCCTAATTACCTAGAAAGATACTGTTTACTAGAACCCTAATTCACCCCTCAACCAAATTACCTCGTACATAAGAATAATTACCTCATGATTGGGGCTTCTAGAAGGTGTCAGGGATGGCAGGGACACGTGGACCAGTGAGATTATACACGGAGGATCAAGTCACATCAATAAATTAATCCAAGGGACTATATTAATCAGAAGCATCTGGAATTTGATCAAAGGGTCGAGATGGATTTGAAGAAGCACAAAAGCCACGGATTGGTGACCTGGCATCTCCTCATCAGGCTATATATACCCCCCTCCTCACTCATTTGGGACTGTTAGGTTTTAGAATAGTTAAGTAGGAGTAGGTTTATTGTAATTTTTAGTTTAACTTGCTATTTTCTTATCATTGTATTCAGTTTACTTTAAAGTTTAATACAAAATTCAATTCAGTTTTCATCTCTTTAGTTGTTATTCAATTTAAATTCAAGTATTTTTATTACTGTTTTCATTGTTTGATTTGAATAGCTGAATTACTGTTTGATTGATTTCAAATCTCATGTTTTACTTTATTGTTATCTAAAAAAAATATAAAAAACTAAAAAAAAAATAAAAAAATAAAAAAATAAATAAAATATCTAGCAGCAAGTGGTATAAGCTTCTATAAGCTTCCTCTCCAATTTGATAAGCTCATTCAGCTAGTCAATAGCTGTTGCGAGTTTTATCTCAGCACACCTGGTTCATTAGTCTATCCTTCCATTAAGGCATTTTCAAGTAAGTTTTCTGTTTTGCAATTTCATTGGCCTAATTTTGTTCTCTGTCTTTTACTTTAGATGTTATAAGCTTTATAGATATTCATTTACTTTTTTTATGTTCTAGTTCTGTTTCATAGCCTACTGCCTATATTTAGCTTACACTGCATTTGTATGTTCCTTGTGCTTTCTGTGTAGAATTCTAGTTCATCCAGCTTCCATAGTAGTCTATTAATCTATTTAGTCCATTAGATCAGTAGGTATAATCTATTAATCCATAGTTGTAGTGTAACTTGGTATATTAAGGACTGTTTGGGATTAGGAAGTTCTGTGAGACTTTGTTGCTTACTGGTTGAGTTTTCTGCATAAGTAGGTCATAATAAGGTAGTGTAAGTTAGTTTGGGCTTAAACTTTGTAGGTTATTAACAAAAAGTCTAATTCCACTTAGATCCTCCTAATTGCCTACATAACGAGTTATCTGCTCATGCCAAATTGTTCAATGGGTTCATTTAGAGTTTGTGTTAGTAATTTTTATAGTTAAGCATCCTCATTAAGCATCAAATAATAGATTTAGGTAAGTAAAATCTCAATTTAGTCAAAGTAGTGTTGCAAACAAAAAGTCGAAACGCTGCAGCCTATAGGTTCAATAGCAGCTGAACTAGGGTAATTTTAAGGATTCAATTGTTGATTAGATTTGAAACTTTCTAGATTTCTAGGTAGCCAGTAGTATAGGGTTTCCAAATGTGCTTTTACTTTGCACCATTTAACTCATTAGGTGACTGAGAATTAAGCATTAAGTAGGGCTGATTGGCCACTTTGTCTGTCTTAGTTTGCATCTACCAATCTACTTATCAGTTTATTCCTAGTGCTTCTTTAAGTCAAATCAGTTGTTTTTGAGCCTATAATTGTTGAGTGTACCTTCTGTGATCATTTTGAGCTTATTTGTGCATAACTGCTTATCATCATTACTTATTAGAACTGCTTATTTAGCCCATTTCTTAGTTTCTGTGATCATTTTGGTCTCATACTATTCCAATAAGCCTATTTGAGTACTAAATACATTTGGTTAAGTTTGGGTCAACCCTGGTCAAGTTTTGCTTAATAACAAGCTCTCCAAATAAGCAGTTTTGAGCTTATAAGCACTTTTCTGGCTTATCTTATTTTCAAAAATTTTTCTCAAGCTCATTTTAATATTTAAGATTTTCTGTAATTTTTTCAAATTTTTCTGAGTCCATTTACTATTTTTGTTATTTTATTTTCATTTTTAATCGAATTTTAAATACTTTTTAATTACTAAAAATCCAGAAAAATCAGAAAAATCCTAGAAAAATCCAAAAATAGTTTAGAAAATTATTTTCATTTATTTTAGAATTTTAAAAATTTATTTTTCATTTTTCTCATTTATTTTGAATTTAATTTTAATTTTTAATTAGATTTAATAGTTTTTAATTCCCAAAAATTACACAAAAGGCCAAAAAAAATTAGTTTTTAGTTTTAAAATTACTTTTTAGTTATTTTATAATTTTCAAAATTTAATTTTCATTTTTCTCACCCTATTTGCATTTTCTTTTTATTTTTAATTAGTTAAATTAGTTTTTAATTCATAAAAAATACATAAAAAGTCAAAAAAATATTTTTCTTTTTCTCAAAATTTTCTTTTATCATTTTTAACTTTTGAAAATTATTTCCAAGTTCGTAGGAGTAGCGTAGCTTAAAAGTCGCGTTTTATTTCGTACGTTAACGTTTATTTTCCGTTTAAGCTTACGTTTTCGATTTTACGTTACGTTTTAAGTTTGTTTACTTGATTTACGTGCTTAGTTGGTTATTTGTATTTCATTTTCATATTCCTTAGTATAATCTCATAAAAATCACTTTTTACCACTTTCACGACACGTTTCACGAATCGGAAATTCGAAATTCCATTCATCCTTCACACGGACTACGACCTCGGGTTATCCGTATTTCTTTGCGGATCTCTTGAGTAATACTTATACTATAACTTGATTTTCAACGAATCAATTTTGGCACCGTTGCCGGGGAAGGTTGAAGTGAATTTTTCGTTTTCGTTTTTCGAAATTGTGTTTTGAAAACCTTCCTTGTATATATTTTCTATAAAAACAAAAAAAAATTGAAAAATCAAAAACACTTTTCCTAAAGTGTTTTCAAAAATACCAATAAAATAATAAAGTTACAGCCTCAACTCTCCCGTTGAAGGGCGGGGGTTGTAAACCAAATAAGCTTAACGACATAAGAACGCGTGAAATTAGTTGCTAATCGGAATACTTTTATTCTACAACCGAATAAGCGGAAAATACGGAAGCTTTGACATTAAATTGCAAGCTGAAGAGAGATCCATTCTTCTCTCCCGTTCCGTCGCGAGTAGATTTAAAGGAAACGGTTTACGATTAACGTAACGTTTGGAAAAAAACAAAAGAGAATAAAAGTTTTAAGTTTTCGAATTTTGTTTTCTAAAAATAAAAATACAAAAAGATTTTCCTTTTCCATTTTGATTTTCCTTTTATTTGATTTTATGATAATTAAAAACCAAAAATAATCTTCTTATCCTCTTATCATTTGATTCTTTTCTTTAACCCTCTAAACCGATAATTCTTATGGATCCGACTTGTTTTAAATGTGGGGAACCGTTCTTTGAAGGTTCATGTGTTTGGTGTACGTGCAAACAATGTGGTAGTGATATTTTTGACGGAGCCTGTTGGTTTTGTAAATCTCACGCGTATGATCAAAGATCGTTCAACAATCCTTATCCTCCAACACCACCGCCGCCTTCGTTCACGTGATTTAATTGTGGAAATCCTTCCGAAGAAGGAGTACTTTGTGAACGGTGTTTTTGCAAAGAATGTGGGTTTACTCGTGGATTTTGTATGTGTTATGCTTCGAAAGCTGAACCCACATTCACCTCCGATTATGATCCGAATTTTTCCAATTATTATCACAACGATTTCAATATATATGAGCAAGTTCCGTACTTCAATAATGATTCGTTTCAAAATGCACCGATTTCACAACTACAAAACGGTTGTGAGAATTGTGGAGGTCCACACTTTAGCACCGATTGTCAAACAAGGAAACCGTTTCCTTATGACAATAATTATCACGACCAACCTCCACAATACAACACGTTTCTCACGGTTCAGAATGAGATTCTTAAAATGATGACTGCTCAAAATGACTTTAATGAGCAGTGTCTCACTGCAATAAAACTTTTTAAAGAGAAAATTCGTAGAATAGAACAAGTTAACACCATTGAGAGTGATGAAAACAAGCTTTATAAAGAAGAAAATTTTACGATTAATCCCACTCCGTCTTGTGAACCTTTAAATGTTGAAGACTGTTCTATGACATCTCTCGACAACGATTTCTTTAAACGTAAGGCTTTTAAAATAAAAATGGAACAACTTTACGCCTTGTCAAAAATTTCAAAAATTCGTGTTAATTATGATGGGTCATCGATTCTGTTGGGTTTTGACCAAGAGACACTGCTGCTAAGTAACTCTGCTGCTGAGTAATACTGCTGCTACAATGAAACTGCTGCTAGTGTTAATGACTCTGCTGCTGAAGACTATCTGCTGCTTGGTGAAACTACTGCTGAATAGATTAACATTGTATACGATAGGATAATTATGGAATAGATTCTTTGTATAGTTTATCTATTTAGATTATTCTTATCTTGTAGAGAAAGGTATTGTAAACCTAGTAGGACTCCTTGGCCTATAAAAGGAGGATCCTAGGGTTAGAGTATGTACGTATTATTATTCACTTCAAGGTTGTAAAACCCTAGCATTATTGAGTGCTCGTATTAATAATATTGAAGTGTTGAAAGAGAATTCTAAATCTTCTTAAGTTAAGCTTTTATATTCCGCGTTTAAGCTTAAGTATTTGTTTAAGTTAACTTCTATATAAGATCGTATTAGCTCAACTGGGATCAACAAGTGGTATCAGAGCTTGTGATCTAGAAGTTATAATCAAGAAGATTTTGTTTCTTTAAAGTTTGCTGTTCCAAATCGTTTGCATAAGATGGGTGATGAAACTCACATGGTGACTGCTTCAAGGGTACCTATGCTCAATCCTTCTGAGTATGAGCTATGGAAGAGGAGGATCAGACAATACATTCGCATGATTGACTTTAACATGTGGAATGTGATTATCAATGGTGATTCTGAACCTGAGAAGAGTGCAGATGGCAAGGAGATTCCAATTAAGTCTGCTGAAGCTAATGCAGCAAGGAAGCTGGAAATCAAAGCTCATAGTATTCTCTTAATGGGAATACCTAATGAATTTCAAATGGACTTTGATGATTGTGAAACAGGTAAAGAATTAATGGATGCAGTGGAATTCAGGTTTGGAGGGAATGATGCTACTAAGAAGTCCAGAAAGAATATGTTGAAGCATCAGTTTGAAAACTTTACTTCTGAACCTGGAGAAAAGATTATTGGTACATACAACAGGCTAAATCAACTGGTTAGTCATCTAAAGCTTGTTGGGTATGTTGTTCCACAGGAAGATGTGAATCTTAAGTTTCTAAGAAGTCTTGCACCTGAATGGAGTATGCACACAGTGGTGTGGAGGAATAAGCCTGACTTTGAATCAATGAAGTTGGAGAGCCTCTACAACAATTTAAGGGTGTATGAGTCTGAATTAGCTACTTCTTCTACTTCATCTTCTAGTACACAAAACCTTGCTTTTGTGTCTTCAAAATCAAAAGAGACACAAGATACTCACTCTGCTGCTTATGGAGTATCTACTGCTGATGGATCTGGATCTGCTGCTAGTTCAAATGACAAGGTTTCTACCAGTGATGTTGCTTTATGTGCATTCTTGGCTGAGCTTACAACAACCATAAGATCACATGTCATAAATCAAGACTTGGATCATATTGATCCAGATGATCTTGAAGAAATTGATCTCAAATGGCAAATGGCAATGTTGACTTTAAGAGCAAGAAAGTTCTGGAAAAAGACTGGAAGAGAAGTTAAATACAAGGCTAAGGAGAGTCCAGGGTTTGACAAGTCCAAGATTGAATGCTACAATTGCAACAGGAAGGGACACTTTGCTAGAGAGTGTAGATCTCCAAAGAAGAATGCTGAAGTTCCTAAGAAGACTGAAGAATCAAAGTCTGCAATGGTAGCTTGTGATGGGCTGGGAGAATATGACTGGAGTGATATGGCTGAAGAAGAACCAAATTTCTCTTTGGTTGCTGCTGTTCAACCCAAAGTGCATAACTTTGCACTTATGGCATATGGTTCATCATCAGGCTCTGACTCTGAGGTATCAAATGATTCTGAATCATCTGGATGTTCTTTTAAATCTTGTTCTGACACTATAGAAGTTCTTAAGGCTAGGAATGAGAGTTTAAATAGAGAAGTTGAACGTCTAAAACTTGATAACTTAGGTTATAAAGTAGGTATTCAAAATGTTGAGAGAAGGCTAGAATATCTCAAAGAGTGTGAAAAGGAATATGTAGAACAACTTAATCTCAGAGATATAGAAATTTTTAAGAAAAATAGTGAAGTAGAAGTTCTTAAAAATAAGTTAGAAGAAGCTGAAAAAGAAAAAGAAGCTGCTCTTGCTGAAAAAGAAAAACATGTAGTAAGAGTAAAGAAACAACAATTTGCTTCTGATATGGTAAATAAGTCTATAGAGAGTACCTTGATGAGAAAAGGCAGTGGAATTGGATATAATGAAGTGGCTCCTCCAGCCAAAAGTGCTTTTGCTCCACCAGGCAAAGAGCTATCTTTCATTAGTGAGCTAGAAATTGAAAAACCTGTAGGTGAAAGTAGCATAAGTACTATAGAAAAACCTAAGGTTGAGTCTAGAAAGTTTCCTGAGGCTCCAATCATTGAAGAATGGTGTTCTGATAGTGAAAGTGAAGAAGAACAGGTTCAACCAAAACAAACAGTTAAAAAGGAAGAGATTCCTACTCAGGTTAAACCTAAGGTAGAACAGATTAAGTTTGTCAAGCCTGTGTTAGGGAATAAACTTGCTAGGAGAATGGTTGAATACAATGAGGTGTCTAGAGAACAATTGAGATGTCTTGATAATAAGCCTAGAGGGAACCAAAGAAATTTCAACAACCTAGTTTCACAGAGATTAGGTGACCAGTTTGAATTACAAAAGAAGGCTTGTTATAAGTGTGGTAGTTTTGATCACTTAATTGGTAGATGCCCTCAGAACCAAAAACCTGTTTGGAATCAATACACAAGGGTGAATCACAAATATGTTACAAAACAAACTCACCCTCATCCTAATAGAAACATGGTTCCTAGAGCTGTTTTGTTGAGATCTGGTGCTACTAGATCAATTTATGCTGCCAAACCAAAAGGTGTTTTCAAATCAACAACTAGTTCTTCTAATGGCTCTACTGCTAGCAAGCATTCTGCTGCTAGTAAGTACTCTACTGCTAGCAAGCAACCTGCTGCTAGTACAAAACTTTCTACTTTTGAGCCAAAACATCTTCCAAATACAGTTGTTGGTAATCACTTTTATGCTGTTAAGGCCTCAGCTTGCTGGACTTGGAAACCAAAAACAAATGTTACAAATACTGTTTCCAAGAATAGCAGTGCATCAAGTGATTTAAAGAAATTTGATTATACTGATGCACAGGGCAGATCCAAGTCAGTAATGGCTTGGGTCATCAAGAGAAACTGATTTCTCTATTTTTCATGTGCAGGTCAATCTACTGGATGAGCTTAAGGATATGGTTATTGTTGACAGTGGATGCTCTGGACACATGACTGGGGATGAATCTCAACTTGAAGATCTTGAGGTTTTTGATGGTGGTTATGTAGCTTTTGGAAATGATCCAAGAGGTGGAAAGATTGTTGGTATTGGAACTCTAAGGACTGGTAATTTGGACTTTGAAAGGGTGTTTCTTGTGAAAGGACTTAAGTTTAACCTTTTTAGTGTCTCACAAATGTGTGACAAAAAGAATTTTGTTCTTTTTACAGACACTGAGTGTATGATTCTTTCTCCTGATTTTCAATTACCAGATGACAAATCTGTGTTACTGAAGGTCCCTAGAAAGGAAAATATATACAGTGACCATATTAAGAATATTATTCCTAAGAGGGCTTTGACTTGTCTAATTGCAAAGGCCACTATTGATGAGTCCAAATTATGGCATAGAAGACTGGGACATCTGAACTACAAGACTATGAACAAATTGGTGAAAGGAAATCTTGTGAGGGGTATGCCTACAAAGATTTTTGAGAATTGTGAAACTTGTGTTGCATGTCAAAAGGGTAAACAACACAGAGTTTCTTTCAAGTCCAAGATTGTGAACACAAATACTGTGCCACTACACTTGCTACACATGGATTTATTTGGGCCTGTTTTTGAAAGTGATTAGGGTTTGATTGCGTAATTTGGGGAAAAGATCTTGCCGATTTTATAGGGATTACGGAGTAATATGAGCATTAATTGTTATGATTTTGTTGACCAAGTTCAATAGTCAACTCTGCTGCTGACTCAAGTTCACTCTGCTGCTAGTTCTATCACTCTGCTGCTAGTTGTGAATGATACGGTTCTGCTGCTACGGTTGTAAGTAAGAGGGTGTTATGTGTAACTTTTACTCATCAGTTTAAAAACCTAATTGACCTTCATTATTGGTTTTCATATGTTCTAAATTGAAGTTATCACAAACCCTTACTCCCAATCATTCCAATACTCACAAATCCCCAATTCACCAAAACCTAATTCATGGAGATCTCACGTACCTGGGTTGAGCAACACAACAGTGTGGTTGTTTTGAATGAAGAGTTAATTCCTGAAGGATTCACAGACATGGTAAAGTTTTTGAATGCTACTTCTCTTAGGTATGCACTCACTGTGAACCCTACTATATATGTTTCCTACATCAAACAGTTTTGGTCTACTGCCAAACTCAAAACTATGAATGGGGAAAAACATGTCAGTGCTTTTGTTGATGGGCAAAAGGTTCGTGTAACTGAATCATCAATAAGGGAATATCTTCTCTTAGATGATGAAACAGAGACCACTTGCCTTGCCAATGATGCTATTTTTGCTGGTTTGAAGGAATTGGGGTATGAGGGGAAACATACTAATTTAAAATTTCAAAAAGCTCTCCTCTGTCCTCAATACAAATTTTTGATACATCTATTCCTTCATTGTTTGAGTCCTAAAACATCTGGGTGGCATGAGTTCAGTACTACCATTGCTTCTGCAATGATATGTCTGTGCAAAGGTCAACCATTTAATTTTTCAAAAATGATTTTGGCTGGGTTTCTTAAAGGTGTTGAAGATGGTGCTTATTTGTTATATCCAAGATTTCTTCAAATCTTTATTGAAAAACAAATTTCTAAAACTAGAACCCATCATGCTGAATATGAGGCTCCTAAATTGGCCTCAAGGACTTTTACCTTTTTGAATAAACATGGAAAAGGTTTTTCTGGTGCACATACAAATCTTACTTCTTTTATGGAACAAATTGTGCACAACAACCAGGGTGAAGGATCAGGAAATCCCACTGATTCCCATCACACACCCAATGTTACTACATCTGTTACACAACCTACAAAACAATATACACGTAGGAAAACCAAAAAGGACACTAATCTACCTCAGGATAGTGTTAGTATGGCTGTACCAGATGAGGCTGTCCTAGGTGATGAAGAGGACATGTTGGCAAGGGCTGTCACTACTGCTTCTAGCTTAGCAGCAGAGCAGGACAGTGATAACATCATTAAGACCCAAACCAAGGTAACATCTAGAGAAAAGGATTCTTATGAGTCTGCTTCTCAGGATGGTAACCCTAGCCAAATGGAAAACATAGGGGGCTCAGCTGATCAAACTAGGTTTGATACTGAGTTTTTGTCCCACGATTCACCTCTCGGACCAGGTCACACAGGTCGAAGTGATGAGGACAGGCCAGTGACTCATGAATTGACGGATCCACTTGTACATGATGACAATGTCAGTGATTCACCTCTCGGACCAGGTAATACAGGTCGAAGTGATGAGACTACAATGCAACTTATTAAAGAATTGACGGATACTTGTACAGCTTTGGGGTTGAAATGTGAGTCTTTGGAAGATAAGGTTCTTAATCTATCTGATGTTGTTGCTGGTCAAGCCAAGGTAATTATCAAAATGCGAAAACAGATTAAGAGCTTCAAGAAATCAAAATCTTCAACCTCATTGCACAGATTGAAGAAAGTGGGGACTACTCAGGTTGTAAGTTCTTCTGAACCATCTACTCATTTGGAAGAGGATGCTTCCAAACAGGGGAGGAAAGAGATTGTCATGGATTCAGGGGAGGTAAATCTTGAAAAAGTTGATAATGTTCAAAATATGGATGCTGGATTAGTTTCAGGGGAGGTTCCAGTGATTGAAGATATGGATGTGGATAGTCCTCCGAATGATGAAGATTTTGTGGTTGCTGATAAGTCTGGGAATGAAGTAGTTATGGAAAAGGTGGTGGCTGCACAAGAAAAGGTGGATAATGTGTTAAAGACTTCAGTGGTTGCTGACTCTACTGCTGCTAAGAATGTTGATGGTTCTGCTGCTAGTGAAATAGCAAATGCTGCTGAAGTTCAAGACTCTGCTGCTGGTTCTATTGTCAATGTTGCTGCAGAGGCAATGGTCTTGCTAAGTAAGAAGACTGCTGCTGACACCCATACATCACCATTACCAACTCCATCATTATCACAACCTATCACAACAACAAGTATAACATCAGCAACAAGAAAACCTCAAAAAGGAATAACAATAAGAGAACCTGCTGCTACTCAAAAGAAGACAATCACATCATCTTATACTGATAAGGGTAAAGGCAAGCAAGTTGATGCTCATAGATGGATATATAAAGGGGTTGATTTTACTGATGTACCTTTTGATTCTTGGCCTAAGCCATTGCAAGTTGAACATGATGAAGCTGCTGCTATTAAAGCACAAGAGGTGTATAATTTGGAAGATCAGCAGCTGGCTGAGAAAGAGGCTGAAGGTTTAAGAATGTATGATGAATGGGATGATGAAAAGATTAGAATTGCTGCTGATATTGAATTAAACAAGCTGATCAAGATTGAAGAAAATGAAGTTCCAAATTTTAATGTGCAATCTTGGTATAGTAACTTTGCTTCTAATAAGAGAAAAGAGAATGCTGCTGCTAGAAGAAAGGTTAAAGTATTCAAGGGTCCAACAGTTAAACAGCAAAGGAAAGAGTATGAAAGATATCTAAAGAATATGGGTGGATGGACATTGGTGCAGTTGAAAGCTTATTCTGACAAAGAAGTTTTTGATTTGTATCAACAAACAAAGAAAAGAACAGATACTTTTTATACTATGGGATGTGCTGAGGACTTGGAACATATTGCTCAGATGAACAAGAAGTTGGTGCCTGAAAAGATTGTTGAAGCAGAGCAGATACAAGAAGCTAATGTTGTTGAAAAGATTGAAAGTGATGCAGCAAAGATTACTTCTTCTGTGCAGGGTGATAAAAGAAAAGGTGTTATTCATAAGTCAGTTGCAAAGAAGAAGAGAAAGATTGGAGAAGGAAGTAGTTCTATGCCTGAAGGAGATGAGTTTAAATATGGTCTTGATCACATTCCTTCTGAGCATCAAAAAGAACAATTGAAGAGTTATACTGTGGTTGGCAAGATGGAAGATCCTGAAGTGGTTGATGCCAAACCATTAGGAGTTAAATATCCTATCATCAAAGTAACTACAGGTTATGATGCTAACATTGGAGTATTTCATGATGTTCAGAGATCTGATGGTAAGTCTCACAGATTTCTTAGATTTCAACAGATGTTACATTACTTTGATAGAGAGGATGTTGAAGACTTGTGGAAGTTATACAAGGCAAAGTTTGGAGCTAAGAAATTTGATGGTAAAAAGTATGAGGTAGATCAAATTGATCATATCTTAACTGCTTCTGATAATGTTATGTGGAGAGCTCTTAAACTTATGTTTAATCCTTCAATGGATGACTCTGAATGGACAGAGATAGCTGACTACAAGGTAAGAAGATGGAGACTTTTTCAAGATTCTGGAGTTCATATGTTAACTCTTGGGCCAATTACCTTGTACATGCTAGCTGAAAAGGATTATCCAGTGGTAAGATACTGGAATGTTGTTAATCAGATGGTTAATAGTGACAAACCACTTAAGCTGCAGAAAGATTATGATTCTGATGATCAAGCATTCAATTTGCTGTCAAAGTATAAGAAGATATTTGATCAACTGAATTTTCAAGAGATGAAGTGTTTGGAAGCATCCTCCTAGTAATGTTTTGAGCTTTGAAGAAACTTGAATATTTAGAAATAAATATTAAGTTTAGGGGAGGATTGTTGGGTTTTGACCAAGAGACACTGCTGCTAAGTAACTCTGCTGCTGAGTAATACTGCTGCTACAATGAAACTGCTGCTAGTGTTAATGACTCTGCTGCTGAAGACTATCTGCTGCTTGGTGAAACTACTGCTGAATAGATTAACATTGTATACGATAGGATAATTATGGAATAGATTCTTTGTATAGTTTATCTATTTAGATTATTCTTATCTTGTAGAGAAAGGTATTGTAAACCTAGTAGGACTCCTTGGCCTATAAAAGGAGGATCCTAGGGTTAGAGTATGTACGTATTATTATTCACTTCAAGGTTGTAAAACCCTAGCATTATTGAGTGTTCGTATTAATAATATTGAAGTGTTGAAAGAGAATTCTAAATCTTCTTAAGTTAAGCTTTTATATTCCGCGTTTAAGCTTAAGTATTTGTTTAAGTTAACTTCTATATAAGATCGTATTAGCTCAACTGGGATCAACAGATTCCTACTCCCTCTCTGACTAGGGAAATGGAACGAGAAACCAAGGTGACAAAGGACTCGGTACTTTCCACTAACAATGGAAGTGCTAAATACGTCCAACCTGCGGTTTTCCAAGAGTCTAAGCCTACAATTGTTCTTAATCCGTCAAGAATTCTAACCTTTCTCGATTTATGGTTAAGAGTTCGTCAAGCAAACGTGCTGAGCTTAAAACGGTGTTTAGAAACGACTTACCTAATCTTCACGAACAAGAACCGGAGACCATAATGGAAGTGGTGGAAATTCCTAGCTCTCAGAGCACACCATTTGTCCCACCTCCGGATTCTTCAAAATGTTTTTCGAGACTTGAATCAATTACTCCCGACTCTTCCCATCCTTCTCTCACACCGGATGAGGGAAGTGATCCCGTTTTGGAAAAAGTAAATACTTTTATTGATAACAATGATTCTATTTCAACTGAGATTGTTACGCCGTCAGATCCTTTGGAGCCCGAGCTCAAGGATTCTTTACCCGATTTTGTTAAACATGATTTTGTTACGGCTGAAATATGTGACGTATCTCCGATTGACAATTCGAATGATCGTGTTGAAATGTTCTCCGACTCTGACGATGATGATACTTTATCTTGTGGAGACATCGATTACGTGGACGAAGTACCTTCTGAGCTCGTCAGCTTAGAAGAAGAGAATTATGTTGAAAACGAAGTTGAATTCGATCATCCTAAAGATATTGATGACCTTGTTCCAAGGGTTTCCGAAACCTTCAATATGACTTTCACAAACCCGTTATTTGATTTCGATTTGGAATTGACTCTTGATAATCCAATTTTCGATATTCCTTGTGATGAGTCCGAAATGGAACCCGAGGTCCAGGATTCACATAACATGATTGATTCTCCTCACGAGAAGTTCTCCGATGAACTTACTCATACCATTTCTCCACCGGATATTGAAAACGACGAGAATGGCTTTCAAAGAAACGTGCTTACTGAAGAAATACGTAATGATGATTTACTTCCAAATACCAACTCGATTCTCGTTGATTTACCGTTTTCTATTCACCGGCGAAACCACCCGATGTAGATGTTGAATCAGATACGAATGAAGAAAATTTTGGAGTGGTGGACGAGATTTCTAAACAAAATGTTCCTATGCTCAATATTTTACCCACCCAACCCACCCGTGATTCAGAAATCAACTTTGTTTTTATCATCTGGGTGTTTCAACCATACTTTACTTATCCCCTCCTTTCTTTACTTTTCCACTCCTCCGGGAGTGAGGATACGTCTTTGACCCCGGCATCTCCGTTTTTCATACCGGTTGTCCGTTCAATCTGCTCTCCCCAAGGACGACTTAATTCGGGGATCGAGTCAAGCCCATGTGACTCAGTGAACAAAAACAAGCGCTTCGTGGGAGGCACCCCATGCTTATCCATTTTCATTTTCTTTATTTTCTATTTTCTTAAGTAACGTGACGTGAGGGGGGCGACCCTTTCCAAACTCGTGTTTTCGTGGTTGCTTGTGAATGTTCAGGAATTTCCCCGAAGTTTGAGGACTCTCGTGCTCGTGTTTTGTCGTTCTCTCCACTCGAGTCTCATCCTTCGCTGCTCTTTCGGAAATTCGCCATATCCAAAATCTTATCGACTAACGTTTATCTCTTGGCATACTTAATAAACGGCCTTAGATTTTCCGTAGGATTACCTTTACCCTTAAAACATTGAGGACAATGTTTCACTTTAGTCTTGGGGGGGGGGGGGGTGAATCTTCGATTCGATTTGACCTGTACCATCGTCTGAGCTGTTAACTTACGCAACTCCGTTTTTCACCAAAAAATTTAAATTTTTGTCACCTCTTTATTAAAAAAAAAAAAAAAAAAAAAAAAAAAAAAAAAAAAAAAAAAAGTGATATATGATATGAATAATAAGATTTGACACCTTGTTTTGACTTTTCTACCGGCGAGAGTAGAAATAAATGTTTCGACTTGACCGGGCGTGTTGAGCCCTAGCTTGTCTCCCTTAACCAATATAATCAAAAGATTATGGCTAAGCATCCGCGGATCTCATTACTTGGGATTTTAAATTTGAGGAGATCGAGGAATGATAGAGTTTATTTAGAAGTTTCGTGCTAAACGTGGAGTAGTTGGATCTCTTTAGAGCCCACGAAAGGTACTTGTGGCCTCCTTGTTCCCACAAGCTTGCACACCAATAACAATAGATCTCTAGGATTAATTAAGGGTATATGGTTTGGGCAATACTTAGTTTTCTCTCGTTCCCAACAAAATCTCTGCATATAGAGGTTTGGTACACATAGGGGTACTGCCAGTGTTACGGTGAAATAGACTATTGCATCTTGCCGGTTCGCAGCCGATGTTGTGATCTTAGTAAAGGCCGTAGGACTCGGGGTTTGGCATATGATTATGAATATCAATAATAATAGTCCAAAGCCAAATAAAAAGGCAGAGGAATCCAAAGCTATAAAAAAGCAGCGGATATAAATCCAAAGTCATAATAAAGCTCTTACATCTTGGCGGCTCATAAACCGTTGTTGTAAAAGAAATAAAGGACTAAGGACCAAGTATTATTAAAGTGCTTATAATTATGCAAAAATGCCAAGCTTCGACTTCGGGGGTTTCCCTAATAAAAAGCTTCAATTTCGGGTATCAAACATGGTATGTCTCAGTCGTAAATAAAAAGGGGACCTCCACAAATCGTGTTAAATCAGAGACCTTCATGTGGACCCGATTTCTATGTGCAGGGATTTTCGAGGGAAAGTTTGGAAACTACTTAGCGTTCAAATTTTGTGCTCTTATCGGACTAACAAATATCAAAACGAGAAAATATGAAGCAATTCATTTCTCACAATTTAAAATCTTGAGATACCGAACTTAGGACCTGGGAACAAAAGGTAATGACACAATTAACTTTTGTGGGTAGTGTTAGCACCTAACTTGTGGATAAAGAATGATCTCGATTTTACGCTTAGTTTGGGAGCTTGTGAAAAATCAAGGATGACGATTTTTATCCGTATGGTCTCTTCTCTGTGAGAAGTATTTCTACTCGTTGACCCTGAAAGTTATCAACAGATAAGAATTGATAATGAAAGTCAAGGCAAACCGTCATATATATAAAAATGAAAAATAAAAAAAAGAGTAGTAGTAGTTTTTATTCATGAAAATCGGAAAACGGAGCATTTTTGAGAATAAATGATTTTACTATCTCTTTTGAACATCATTGCTACTTTACAACGTCAGTAAAGAGAGGTTTTGAAATTATTTATCTGTTAAGCGTGAGGTGATGACATTGCGTGAGGACACGATAATACCTTAGTCTGGGGGATTTTGATGTGTGCTTTTTCACACATCCTTTTTAGACCAAAATCAGACCAAATACACAAAATACTAACCAAATATGCCAAGAGAATGTATGTTTTTGTATTTGTGTATGTGCAGGTACAGATATGTGAAAAATGAACGAAACAAAGCCAAAACCGACAAAAACGAGCACAAGATTGGAAAAAGGTCAAAAGCCGGAGCCGGGAAGCCAAATAATCAAATAAAGCTCAAAATTTCATAAGAAGTCATCAGATAATCATCAAAGTTACATAATTAGTCCCTGGACAAAGTTTATAGAAAATGGCAACTTCAGTCCCCCATCTTTCAGATATTTACAAAAATGTTCCCTTGAAGAATATTCGAAGAAAAGACAAAATTGGTCCTTCATGAATCAGGGAATTACAATCTAAGCCCTTGGAAGAAAGTTTTTGAAAACGGCAGCAAAGGTCCCTAAGTTTTCAGAATTACAAGTTTGGTCCTAGTTAAAATTCTTGTTAATCCTAAAACAAACTATATACCAAATCTAATAATAATAATAATAATAATAACCCAAAACCATACTATTGATCCAGTCCATGAATCCACAAGGCCCAAAAAAAACTCAAAAGCCCACATCACTTAAACACGATCCAACCCTGCACCCTTTAACCCTCGGTCAACCCACACCCGGTCAACGAAACAAAATAAAAACACCCAAAGTACTTCCCGCGCCCTAAATCCCCTAATTACCCAAAAAGTTACTGTTTACTAGAACCCTAATTCACCCCTCAACCAAATTACCTCGTACATAAGAATAATTACCTCATGATTGGGGATTCTAGAAGGTGTCAGGGATGGCAGGGACACGTGGACCAGTGAGATTATACACGGGGGATCAAGTCACATCAATAAATTAATCCAGGGGACTATATTAATCAGAAGCATCTGGAATTTGATCAAAGGGTCGAGATGGATTTGAAGAAGCACAAAAGCCACGGATTGGTGACCTGGCATCTCCACATCAGGCTATATATATACCCCCTCCTCACTCATTTGGGACTGTTAGGTTTTAGAATAGTTAAGTAGGAGTAGGTTTATTGTAATTTTTAGTTTAAATTGTTGTTTTCTTATCATTGTATTCAATTTACTTTAAAGTTTAATACAAAATTCAATTCAGTTTTCATCTCTTTAGTTGTTATTCAATTTAAATTCAAGTATTTTTATTACTGCTTTTCATTGTTTGATTTGAATAGCTAAATTACTGTTTGATTGATTTCAAATCTCATGTTTTACTTTATTGTTATCTAAAAATAAAATAAAATAAATAAATAAATAAATAAATAAATATAAATAAATAAATAAATAAATAAAATATATAGCAGCAAGTGGTATAAGCTTCTATAAGCCTCCTCTCCACTTTGATAAGCTCATTCAGCTAGTCAATAGCTGTTGCGAGTTTTATCTCAGCACACCTGGTTCATTAGTCTATCCTTCCATTAAGGCATTTTCAAGTAAGTTTTCTATTTTGCAATTTCATTGGCCTAATTTTGTTCTCTGTCTTTCACTTTAGATGTTATAAGCTTTATAGATATTCATTTGCTTTTTTTTATGTTCTAGTTCTGTTTCATAGCCTACTGCCTATATTTAGCTTACACTTCCTTGTGTTTTCTGTGTAGAATTCTAGTTCATCCAGCTTCCATAGTAGTCTATTAATCTATTTAGTCCATTAGATCAGTAGGTATAATCTATTAATCCATAGTTGTAGTGTAACTTGGTATATTAAGGACTGTTTGGGATTAGGAAGTTCTGTGAGACGTTGTTGCTTACAGGTTGAGTTTTCTGCATAAGTAGGTCATAATAAGGTAGTGTAAGTTAGTTTGGGCTTAAACTTTGTAGGTTATTAACAAAAAGTCTAATTCCACTTAGATCCTCCTAATTGCCTACATAACTAGTTATCTGCTCATGCCAAATTGTTCAATGGGTTCATTTAGAGTTTGTGTTAGTAATTTTTATAGTTAAGCATCCTCATTAAGCATCAAATAATAGATTTAGGTAAGTAAAATCTCAATTTAGTCAAAGTAGTGTTGCAAACAAAAAGTCAAAACGCTGCAGCCTATAGGTTCAATAGCAGCTGAACTAGGGTAGTTTTAAGGGTTCAATTGTTGATTAGATTTGAAGCTTTATAGATTTCTAGGTAGCCAGTAGTATAGGGTTTCTAAATGTGCTTTTACTTTGCACCATTTAACTCATTAGGTGACTGAGAATTAAGCATTAAGTAGGGCTGATTGACCACTTTGTCTATCTTAGTTTGCATCTGCCAATTTACTTATCAGTTTATTCCTAGTGCTTCTTTAAGTCAAATCAGTTGTTTTTGAGCCTATAATAGTTGAGTGTACCTTCTGTGATCATTTTGAGCTTATTTGTGCATAACTGCTTATCATCATTGCTTATTAGAACTGCTTATTTAGCCCATTTCTTAGTTTCTGTGATCATTTTGGTCTCATACTGTTCCAATAAGCCTATTTGAGTACTAAATACATTTGGTTAAGTTTGGGTCAACCCTGGTCAAGTTTTGCTTAATAATAAGCTCTCCAAATAAGCAGTTTTGAGCTTATAAGCACTTTTCTGGCTTATTTTCTTTTCAAAATTTTTTCTCAAGCTCATTTTAATATTTTAAATTTTCTATAATTTTTTCAAATTTTTATGAGTCCATTTACTATTTTTCTTATTTTATTTTCATTTTTAATCAAATTTTGAATACTTTTTAGTTACTAAAAATCCAGAAAAATCAGAAAAAGCCTAGAAAAATCCAAAAATATTTTAGAAAATTATTTTCATTTATTTTAGAATTTTAGAAATTTATTTTTCATTTTTCACATTTATTTTGAATTTAATTTTAATTTTTAATTAGATTTAATAGTTTTTAATTCCCAAAAATTACACAAAAAGCCAAAAAAAATTAGTTTTTAGTTTTAAAATTACTTTTTAGTTATTTTATAATTTTCAATATTTAATTTTCATTTTTCTCACCCTATTTGCATTTTCTTTTTATTTTTAATTAGTTAAATTAGTTTTTAATTCATAAAAAATAAATAAAAAGTCAAAAAAATGTTTTTCTTTTTCTTAAAATTTTCTTTTATCATTTTTAACATTTGAAAAGTATTTCCAAGTCCGTAGGAGTAACGTAGCTTAAAAGTCGCGTTTTATTTCGTACGTTAACGTTTATTTTCCGTTTAAGCTTACGTTTTCGATTTTACGTTACGTTTTAAGTTTGTTTACTTGATTTACGTGCTTAGTAGGTTATTTGTGTTTCATTTTCATATTCCTTAGTATAATCTCATAAAAATCACTTTTTACCACTTTCACGACACGTTTCACGAATCGGAAATTCGAAATTCTATTCATCCTTCACACGGACTACGACCTCGGGTTATCCGTATTTCTTTACGGATCTCTTGAGTAATACTTATAGTATAACTTGATTTTCAACGAATCAGAGCACATAATTCAATAATGATTTAGAATCTTTTATATAATAAAAGAATTACATCATTTTGAAGTGTTTTTGAAAATCTCTTCTCATTGAAAAATAAATTGGACTAATAGCAGAGCTCGATTTTGCCACGTAGGTGAAATCAAGCAACATGATTGGTCAATAAAAAGTCAAAATTAAATTGATTTTGGTCAAACTTAATAAATTTGGTGGAGAAATTTGGTTAAGAAAAAAAATGCATAAAAATATAGGTGTCAAATTTATGAAAACAAAAACTTAAAAAAAGAGGAAGTAATTAATAAAACTTTAGTGATTGAATTTTAAATAATTTATATAGAGTAAAGTGTAAAATTACAAGTTTTCATGTTTTTTAATAACTTTATAAAAAACACAAATAACCCTTTATACTTTATACCCCCTATACTTTATAAAATTAACTTTGTTTAAAATTACATGAGTATTAGTATTAGTTTTAGATTTTCATCCATTAAAATTACAAAATTTAATAAATATGCGAATTAGTTTTAATATACGTTAAATATTTTTTTTAACTAACGTTAGTTTAAAACTTTCATTCATTAGAATCTTTTTTTTAAATAAGGACTCATGTTACTATTAAAAAGTTTAATTTATGTGTACACGGGTTTGAAATACGGCTAAATTATTAGTAACGAGAATATAGATATCAAATGGTAAGCACGATATTGTGATATGAAAATAAATATACGTGATTCTACTAATAAAAACGACTCAAGAAATTGTTATTTAAAATTTGTAAATGGATATCTATAAAAACATTTTAAAAACTTTATGGAGCATATTTTAACTTCATCAACGCTCATTATGTGCTACTAAATTCACACATTTTGTAAAACATGATATCAATAGTTAAAGTTAAACAACAAAATCAATATCAAAATCAACATGTCTGTCAGTTAAAAACGTTATACAAAGCTAATTAGTAAAAAAAACAAACAAACACATGGGTTAGATAGTCATTGTTTAATATAGAAGATATTTTCCTTAAATTATATAAAAAAATGCACTCATCACAATCTTTATTTGATAACAATCATCTCCTAAAAAAAACTACGTAGGTGATAACCTAACTTTATTCATTGACGTGATGTTTTATCAAAAAAAAAAGTAATAGTTGGCTGTTGTAAACGAATTAAAAGTATGTATATGAGAATTATTCAGCAAGAATATATAGTTTTAATCAGGTTATTACGTTACTATACTGCGATAATGTTATTGAGTTGATAATCACGGATGTGATATATGACCATTATTCTATACTTATGATTTATGTATAAACCTCTTTTTGCTTCTGAATAGAATCCGAAAGAGACCTTAACAGAACTTTGGCTTATGCCTTATTTAGCTGATAGTATTTAGTAACCTTTTTTATGGTTTAACTTTTTTGTTATACACACCAACTTTTAGAACTCTTTTTATTTGTGCTTTTACTATAAACACATTAAGCTATAACAGAATTAGTTGTGAGTTTAGGAGTTTTTCACTAACTTCTAAAAAAAACTTATAGCTTTATCATACACTTATTGTTTTATGGTAATTGAATAATCCAATAAGCACCTTTAATAAGCATAATCAAACACCCCTTTAGTTCTAATATGAAGTATCTTATTTGATGTTATTACTAACTTTGCTGTTATCTTCACTATAATGCAACATGTTAGTGGTTTTTGTAGTTTTATTATCTTATCGCACACACTAAAGTGTAATGCAATTTTTTGTGTGCGTTTTTTAGATGAGGATTAAATATCAACACATGATTGTCGTGGAAGAATTTTCTACGCCTGCTCAATGTATGAATGTATAATTTAGTTGATGATTTAGATAATACATGAATGTATTTTAATGTACTAATGTTGTGTTTTAGTGCCTATATGGGGAATTTTATGGTAGGAATTCTTTTCGGTGTGTAATTTGTCTTTGAATGAGTTAATGAAACTTACCAGGTGGTTGTTGTCATTGATAACACTATGGGTGTCAACCAACGGTCTAAAATATGGGTGTCTTTTACCTTGATGATTTAGGCCAATTGTGAAGAAAGTTGCATTAAAGTGAAAGGTCAGTAAGGATTCAAACAATCCTAAAAGACTTGCGAATATACTCTTTGTCATTTTTTTCATGAATTCATAATTTACTTATACAAGTAATAATAATTTCCTTATTTAGTTCGGGCTTAGAGAAAAATTATTCTTATACATTATACATACACGTAATATTAAATTTGAGTTTTACCCATTATATCTTTTTTCGTTTCTCTTTATGTAATAAAGAAGCTATAGTGTAAGCAACTACGTTAATTTGATAATTTTATGATCAAACATGAGAAGTAAATAACACAAACTTATGAAAATACAACTTTTCAAACAAAAAGGTACATTAGTAAAAATGATATAATGGTTATTCATAATTAAGGAAATGAATCAATCTTCAAAGCTATCTAAATATGCTACATATTTTAACGAAAATATAAGTAAAATAAGTACCACAATTACAAAACATATCATAAATTGAAAGTACGGGTTTGCAAAACTAAAAGCATATATCACTAACATCTCATGCAAGTCAAGTATCATCATGTGATTTTGCTTGAATAATAAAATATAATTTTTAATCCAAAAGCATTCTCCTAAATTAATAGATAGGTTATAACATATACATATGATTTTTTATTTTTAGTTCACCAAGTAAAACCATTTAAAACATGTTAAGTGGTTCATTTCTTAATCGATAATAATACATAATTAAAACGAAATTTTAAAAACCCTGTGCGTGCACAGTTATTATAACTAGTTGTAATAAGAATACTCATCGGCATGCAAAACACAAAAAGGTTAATGTTGCAACTTGACCATGCATGTTTAACAACAAAGTCATTAAATACAGTTAGAAATATATATGTATGTTATCTGAAAAACATGTCTACAATCAACAATTATGTATGTTATCTGAAAAATTAAAAGACTCGAAATAAAAATCACTACAAAGCTTATTAGAAATACATATTATTATCATCACAGCCACCATGTACCTTCATCAATATTTAATCTAGTAAGACATAAATCAAAATATAACAGTTCTTCACCACCTAAATCACAAGCACCATCAATCTCAGGCGGAATCTCCATATTAAAGCGGCATAATGGACAAGTACTCAAGTAGTATGTCTATATGGATGCCACATTTCCAAGCAATTCAAATGAAAGACGTGATCACATCTCAATCCCATAATCTCATCATCTTCCTCAACTTTGCTCAAGCATATGGCACATTCTACATCTTGGTGCTCTAGTGCATGTCCATTTGATATCCAACTAATATTATTCGGTAGGTGGACCATACGGTGTTGGAATAAAACATAGTTGATTAAGAAATCAAGAATGCATATCAAACGGTTAACAAAGGACATAATGTAAATGAACATATCTACTTGATTAAGATTTTGAGAATGAGAACTAGATATAGGTGATCTGTGCTTTTATGCAGTGATCGCTAGGGTTATATATATAGCATGCCAATTCAATAAGGTAAACCCGGCCAATTCAATAAGGTTTTACCTTATTGATAACAATAGGTCTAAATACAAAGTGCAACATGTAGCAACTTAATTATGTCCGCTAGCTAGTTTCATTTCGAAAGAGTCATGTCTTGGTCCACCTTAAACAAGTCAATAGAGTGCAGCAACAGCATACGGTATAATTTAAAAAAAAATTAAAAAAAAAATAAATAAAAATAAAATAAAAAATTAGCACTACACTGAATGAAATGAGGAGTGCTAGACTCACTCACATTTTACAAAATTTCTCCCACACAATGAGGTGGAATGCATCTTAGCCACCCAATGCTCTCACTTGGTCAATTAATGCTCTCACATGAGTGGCTAAGATGCATGACACTTCATTGTGTGGGAGAAATTTTGTAAAATGTGAGTGAGTCTAGCACTCCTCGAATGAAATAGTGAAATACTATATTGGGTAAAATCTTAAGTTTAAGTGTTTTGCTGATTTAATACACTACGTTGTGTAGAATTAGTACTAGTATTTCATATGCTTAATTTCAATACGGGGTACATTTTCTATACACTCCGTTGCAAACATGTCAAAACTGAGCCTCAACGAACTTTAAAATTGTTCCTTTTTGTTGACAAACTTTTTTAGTCGCTTTCGGAACTAGAAACCTAGAAAAACAAACGTGTGTTTATGAGTAACAAAAACAATCTATCTTTAATGCAGCAACATTTTGACAATATTCTTGAAGCCGCAATACTACACACGCATTTACTAACCTTGAAAGAGCTGGTAATGAAAATGACTAGAACGACGTTAAAATTTGTGATTTAGGCTGGCACAGTGGTGACCTAACTTGACCCAAGTTTCCAGCTGTCACGTCAGCTTTCTCTCTCCGGCGACCAGACATGACCCAAGTGTCACAGTGATTTAAATTCAAAATGTTGGATTGTGTATGCATTAAAATCGGTCATATATTCAACCGATTGTTTGTTTTGCTTGTTCCACGACCGATATTTGCCCAAGTATCACATTGGAGACAACCGATATTCAGATCGGTCGAAGCACTCGAACAACCCATATATCACGGGCCATTGTGCCCAGCCTTAAAGACTGAGCATTATATATACAGTAATACTTAGGCAGTTAGGCTCATAAAATTAGCAGCACAACATTTACATAGCTTGTCAGTTTACATTCTCAATCCTGTGAGTATAGTATCTAGTCTAATTGCAAGAAATAAGTACATATTAGAGATTAAAAAAATAATTCAGTCTAGCTATCTTTGTAGCAGGTTTGAGAATGTAAACTGACAAAAACAATTCACTGTCCAAGATAAAAACAGTTGAACGAGAACCCTTTTGTATTCGTATACAAAATAATATTTTTTGAAAACTTCACGTTGTCATAAAATATATCATCACCTCACATTCAGTTTCATATAAAACCATTATTTCAAATTCGTTAATCATTCTCTCTTGCCTAAATTACAATCTGATTCTATCATAAGCATGCCATATCTTAATTTTTATATTTATAATCTTGGTACCTACTCATAAAACGTGTAATATTACCTTGTATGATAAATCGACCATGCACCAAATTTATAATACTAAATCTCATATTGTAAAACAGACTTTAAACTAATCTCAATAATATATAGAATTTTTTTACTAGTATGTTATAGCATCGTGAAAAATGTGCTTTTAAATTGTAGTTAGTTTATATATAACTTGGTTCGCCCAATGCCACGTCTTACTCTTTTTGTTGGGAGGGATGGAACCAGGACACAAAACGAGCATGTGCACTTAGAATAAATTAAATAATATTACAATACAATTTTTGGGACTAGGTGCATTTAAAAAAAATTGAAAGCTTTTAAGAAAATTAACACTGCACTACAAAAATTAATGGGTGTCCCGAGACCCCCGAGACACCCTGATTCCGTCACTGTTGTTGGGATCATATTCCCTTGCCAAAGTGCCAAGTCATATGTAACTTTATGTCTAAGGAAGTAGTATGATATAGTAAGTTTTGTTTCCTAGGTACTTTTAAACATCTCCAATGTTATTGATTTTATTGATTAAGTAGTAGAATATCAATATACTTTTTAAAGTGTCTCGTTTTGATACGTGTACTATTTTTAATAAGTTGTAGAATAGCAATGTACTTTCATAAGTGTCACATTTTGATACCTGTACTTTTTTTTAAGTTGTAGAATAACAATGTACTTTCCACAAGTGTTCCAATTTGGTACGTCATCGCACGTATCACTAGAACACTTATGGAAAGTATATTGCTATTCTAAAACTTAAAAAAAATACACGTATCAAATTGGAACACTTATGAAAGTACATTGTTATTCTACAACTTAAAAATAGTACACATATAAAACGAGATACTTTGAAAAGTACATTGCTATTCTACGACTTAATCTCTTGATTTTATCAAGTTTATATTATTTTTATGTCATCTTTTTACAAATTATAAATCTTATAACTTCCTTCTACAATTTTATATGGCATTCATATAGTCCATAAATATTTCTAGTAACCAATTTAACTATTAACAATTTAGTTGAACCCACTTTGGTTTCTGTATCTTTAGTCCACAGCACACATATGAATTAGTACATGAACAACTCTATAAACTTAATGCTTCAATGGCAGTTTATGTACACGGACTCCACGTATGCTCTATGTCAAAATAGAGATGCTCCACAAACATCCTTTGGGGATGCTTTTCAGTCGTGATAATAATGACACTTTAATCCTAATAGGTTTGATGGCATCTCTTACTTAATAAGATATTACAAAAAGATAGAAAAAGGATATTGAAGCAATTGAAATTAGACAACACTGCTCAATTTTGTTACTTATGATAAATGAAGTCATCTCATTGGCCAAATGTAAATCAAAATTGAAACTATTCAGTCAAATTAATCTAAATTTCATCCAAAAGAAAATATGTACAAAAAAAATATATATATCAATTTTATTTAAAAAAAGATAAAGAATAAAAGGGGGTCATTAAAAAATTTAGGTGTTAAAATGTTAAATAAATTATATGAACTTAAGTAAACCTATCAATTTCTATTTTCTTCAAAACTTTATAAATTTAATAAATATCCATATATATTGTTATTTATAAACATTATTATCAATATTAGACTAATGTATATACACCAAAGTATAAATATCAAAATGAAAGCATGAGTTACTGAATAAACACGAGATTGTATATATACGGACAAATCATGTTAAAAAAAAATTATGAGATTAAATAAGGACGCACGGAAAAGTAATTTTTTTTACTATCCACGATCAATAATGACTTGTGTTATTACTCATTGTAAGTTTCACTCGTGCATACACAAGTTTAAAAATTAGGGATACTGCTAAAATTATTATTAACAGAAAAATAAATATCAAATTAATGCACGACCCCACAGGTTAGTGTGAGATAAAAACATGTACAGGATATTGTGCATATAGCAACGACACATGCAATTACTTTTTAAACTTTAAATAAAGATATCCAAAAACCATTTCTTTAAAAGATAATTACGTACTATTAAACATGTATAATGTCTAAAATATGATATCAATAGTTCAAATTTATTATTAACGATTGATGGACTACCTTGTAATGGTACCGGTAGTGCACCATCCACCACCATTACAACGGTTTTAAATCAAAGATAGAAAAATGGATAGCTCCCACTAATTCTACCCACATGTGATTTATGAATTTTGTAAAATCACATATAGATTGAATTTTAAAAAACCTATACTTTTTATAACAGGGTTTAAGAAGTTATTATGAAAATAATTATCAACGTCTTCTGGACAAACCATTTTCTACTGTAGGTTGTAAAAACTAACCATATTCGTTTAGTCGCCTATTTTTCTTCCTTCTATCTAATTTTAGCTGAGGGACCATTAGCACAGGAAAGAAGAAAAAATAAAGTTCATTCAAGTCGACATATTTCAAATAAATTGAAATCGTCCGCGTATAAGAAACTCAAACTACCCATTTACGCATGACAAAGTTGAATGAGGCTCAGAAAGGGAATAGGACCAAAATGGGTCTAAACACACCTAAGACCAAGATTGGTCAAGGGTGACATAACAGGGCAAAACCACAGACCGCATTTACAAGACACTGAAATAATATCAACACTCACTTGGAAGAACATTGTAAAAATGATAGACTTCTTCATCATCTATGACTCCAACCTCAGTGTCACAAACTGAGCAACCAACAGGAGTATATGACTCACCATCAGCTGAACCGACCCCTTTTTTAAATCTTTTCCTTTTCAAGCTTCCTTTGTCTGATACTTCCCCTTTCTTGATCTTGCAGTTCACCACAAAGATTGCTCTGTATTGGGTCACGTATTTTTCATGCCTGACAACAAAACCCATGTTCAGTATCAACATAACATATTTGAAAATAGAGTGAGAGCCATTGAAACCAACAGGATACTTGAAAATAGCAAGCACAATACTCTTGGGGGCAAAATATGACAGAGAAGACATGCATTATTGTATCATTATTTTTGCATACTAGAGTCGTTGTTTTAGCAGAATATAACCACTACTGCAGCTCTTTATAAACTGACCTACAAGTCATGGTAACTTGGAAATGCCACATTCAACACAAAATAGGCACTGAAGTTTAAATGTTGTAAGATTTCAGTAGTAATTAGCACTGTGTAACTTACATATTAAATTCCATCAAGTAAATAATATGGTATGTCTGATGAAGGGCGTCTTGTATGACTCATGCATGAGGACGTAAATTTAAGATTTAGTTCCAAACAGCAACCCTTTATTTCAGTAAAATCCAGTGAGTAAATCTAGTTAAAAAAGTATAATGATGATATCCAAAAAGGACAAGTTGGAAAACCATAAGTTTATTAGTTGCGGATTTCCAGCATGAACAGGTTTCTTATGTGATTGCCATTTACCCCCAGTTAAACGTTAAGCAAATTTGTGCTAATTCACCTCACTAGCAGCAATACTCGCCAGCTGCTCTGGTCAACAAAAGTATACACTAGAAAAGGTGGCCATTTCGACACATTTACAACTGAATGGTAATAAATTATCCTAACAGGTCAAATCAGTGGAACGCAATTATTTAGGAAGTAGGAAAACAGGTTGAATGGGTCAAACAGGTTTAAAGATTTCCATAGTGGTCTCATTAGTCCGCAAGCTACAAAATCTTACCACTGAGCAGGTAGAGGAACAATCACAATAATTTCAGACCCTTCAGTTTGTTTTCATGGACGGAAATAGATCATACAGGACACTAGAAAAGAAATGAGCATAATTTTTCCCTTGTGGTTATCACCTATTTTCACAATTTGTTTGTAATTTTGTAATGTAAGTGTTAACAAGGTGCAAAACATTCATGAACTTGACCAACATACCTTTGACACTCCAAGCATAGGGTTGTAAAACAAGCAGGACAGCTAAGCACAGCATCAGAATATTGACCTTTCCTTTTCTTCTGAATCCACAATTGGTCCTTATCGTCAAGATTTGGGTCATAGAACTCGGGCTTGACAGAATAGTCAATTACGTCATCATCTGAAACTGATTGTACACATAGTATCAGCAATACAAGTCTACACTATCACTACTTTACATCTTTTTGCGATAAATTAACTTGAATGAAAAGCATCTCTAGTCAACTATCAAATGCATTTGAGAGTTTCATTCATCAAGCATACTAGTATATTACCTTACGATTCAGATTAGAATACAATGAAAAAGGACAGGGCTCATATTACCATCAACATGACCATGTAAACTTTCGACAGGTTGCAAAACTAGAACTCTGGTTAAAATAATGACAAAGTACCCATATTCAAAACGGGACGGATTGTAATACGCAATTAGCTTAATACATGATTTTTCAGTTAAGCACTCATTGTGCGACCCGGGTCAACTAGTCTAATTAGCTTGCAACCCATAATTGTTGTCGAGTAAAAGCAATCAGATTTCATGCAACAAACCAATTCAGAAAAATAAATGTCTTTACTGTCAATATTTACAAACATTTTGTTTTGCTAAAATAGGATATATGAGTTGTTTGAAAGGTTAATATGAATATCAAGTATATACAAAAAAAAACTTACCTACTGCTTCCTCGGCATTTGGATCTTGATTATTGTCTTTTTCTTCACTATCCATAGCTTCATTTACATGCTTATCCTCTTTCTGTTGCGACATCTGTATGAAATCAAGTTTTATTAACCATGTCATAATGGTTTCAGCAAAGTTAAACATAACAATTCAATAGCTCCAATACCAATGGTTAACACGTATAGTATGATGCAACGTTCCGTATAAGTACGTTACTACTTAATTAATTCATCGACTTCATCCATAGTATACAATACACCAAACTTCCAGGTATATCACTTTTTGAAATATGCACATCGTATTATGTAAAAAGTGCCCCATACAATATTGTCACCACGTCACCATCTTGTAAGGCACCTCGCATTGTCACATATGTAAATTGCAATAACAATACCCTACATGGAGCAACTTCTTATAAAAAAAACAACAGGCGTCACCACAATAATAGTGCGTTTTGGACTTTGAAAAATTACATCTATTTTGGAAGGCAAGTATTTTATAGATAGAAACCTAGCACGATGCTAGAAAATACATCGACACTAAAATTATATTTTCGATCAAATGACTCTACACATAAATGCCAATCTTATCTGGTAGTATTAGGTTTCGACTAGTGGTAGGGGTGTTTGTTTAAGCTTATATATGGGCTTATGAGCTTATTTGATTTCGCTTATATTTCGGGGTGTTTGTTTCGGCTTACATAGCAGGCTTATGGCTTACGTAGTATTTGGTTTTCGGCTTATGTTTCATAAGCTCATTTTTGTGGCTTATTTTGAAATTTTTCGGCTTATGTAAAACATAAGCCGAAAACCAAATAAGCCATAAGCCGGCCATATAAGCCGAAACAAACACCCCCTTCATAAGCCTCAATTTTCCGGCTTATTTTGAGACTTATGGGCTTATAAAAGTTTAGTGTATCATAATAACAGTTATTAATATAGAATAAATCAGCTACATAATAAAATAAATAAAAAAGAACACGAGTAATAAAGCGTAGTAAGATGATTACTGTTATACGGCGGTGTAGAGATGATTGCAAGAATGGCCGGAGCAAAAGGGTTTTTAGTTTCTTTAGCAGAGCATGTGATTTGCACGTGATATGTTGGTTTTTAAACCCTTCTTTGTTGAAAGTTAGTGATTTGGGGAAAACTTTTTAACTTTGTACCGAAGAGTATGGATCCAGTGAGAAGAATTAATGAAATGAGAAGAGTGAGAAAAAATTATAGCCATATATTTTAAATAAGGAAAGAAAAATAATAGGAGATGTATCTATTTTTTATAGGTGCATCTAATATTTGTGGTTGTAGTTTCTTCTCATTCTTCTCATCTTAATTATGTTTCTCATTTGATCCTAAGTCTTGTACCGAATACATTTGTTACTTTGTCAAATTTATCTCAACTCTAAATTTGTATTTGGATTGGTAATGTTATTTGCAATGTTTTAAAATTGGTTCGGTCAAGTTTCTGGTTCACGGTTTAATCAGGATTTTACTTCAAAACCAGCTTTCAGTCGCCTGATCAATTCACGGTTCAGCCATCTGGGTTAACTTAGGTTTTAAAACATTAGTTATTTGGGTTAGATTTCTTTATTTATGTAGTTTACTTGTCACGAAAAATTGATTACTAGTTGGGTTAATCGAGTACTGGTTAATCGATTGTTGTTATAGGTTTGGATTTCTCGACTAGCACTCGCCGTGGAGCAAATGTGTCCAGTAACATGAACAAGCCTATAATATATAGTCAATTTAATAGACAATAGTTAAGCTACTGGTAATGTTGACTAACATTACCACCGTCACGTCAGCTTCTCTCTTTACATCCAATTTCACCACCAACATAGTGTAATAAAACAATCAACATCATCACCAATTTCTATTTATTTTCTTTTATTTTAAACATCAAAGTTAAAATTTTAGTAGTAAAAAAAAAATACACTAATAATTCAAATTAAATTATAATAAAAGTAAAAATAAAATAAAATTATAAATTACTATGCATTTATTCGATGTCAAATGTGTTCATCAGATCGGCTTTAAGTTTATGGTCACAACAAAACATCAAAATATTACTATAATATCTAAAAACGTGGGAGCAATATGTTATAATAATCAACATATCTTACCTCTTCCACACTCTCATCCAACCAAAACCAAAGCCTATTGTTGTTCCTTTTCTTCCTCCATATTTTGACAAATTTCAATCTTCATACCAATAAAACAAAAATAATAAAATAAAAAAAATAAAAAATAAAAAATCTTCCAACCCCTCATTCCAATATTATCAACATAAACAAAAACATCAACAAGATCATCATCAACTTCTTCCATCATAAGTATTAAAAAATTACCACCAATTTCTTTTATATAAATCACCAACGGCTACTTTTTGAACCGTTAGCACCCACAACTCGGTCTTGGCAACCACCAACTTCTCCTTTTTTTTTTTTTTTTTTTTTTTTTTTTTTTTTTTTTTTTTTTTTCATCAAGACGCATCTTACTGGGTGGTGCTGATAGGAAGGACGTGTCTTCGAGGGCTGGAAGACGCGTGTTGGACCTCTTATTACCCTAGTCTTACTCCCTCTATTTTAAATTGCATGCAGATTAAAAAATTGTCACTAACAAATATCGTATCTATTTACTAAAGTCTCTTCTAATTGGCTAAAACATAAATAGAAACATGGACTAATAATTAAGCCGGATGGAGAGTAATACTTTTATAATTTTGAGAAGCAAGATTACCATGTATAGCAAATTAAAAAAACACGTAAGTGAGAAAAGAAGTATTGAGGTGTGGATTTCAATAATTTTAAAGTACGCATATATTTAAAAATGATATTGTAAATGGTCCAAGTATAGATATCTAATAATCGAACAAAATCTTTAATTCCCGAATAGTTAAGACTTTGTGACTAGAGTATCCCAATTTTGTTTTGGTTTAGGTCAAGTTTTGATATTTGAGTCAAGGTTTCTTCTAAAAAAAAAAAAAAATCTTTTGTCGTTATTTGGCTTGTTGCGAGATGATATAATCAGGGACGGAGACACATTGGCACGGCCCAAAGTAAACCTACCTATTTATCTATTTATTTATTATTTATTACTTGTTTATTTATTTATTTTCTTCTTTTTTCAATACAACTCTGAATGAATGATGGAGTGTAATTTGTACGTATATAAAATGTCAATAGCCCCATCTAAAATAAGATACAGTGATACAGAACCCACTCAAATACATTAGAAAATTGTGTCATTTATTTTACATTCCGTGCAATGCGACGGCGGGTACCCGGTGACTATTTTGTGGCGAGCAAATGTTTTTCATTTTAAATTTCCTTATCTAGCATGTTTCAAATAGTATAAAGTATTAGAAATATGTTTTTCAAAAGTAGAACGTCTATTTTTCAAATCTTAGCATTAAATTGATGATTAATTGTGAGTTTTTCTTATAAACACTTTCATTAAAATGTACAATTATTGCAGGGGGGTTACATATGGTTTAATTTTGACTTAAATATTTATATTTTACATTAGTTTTCTACTTTTCCTTTAATAGTAATGTTTTTTGTCTTAAAATTTTAAGACTTCCTTTTGTAGTAAGTCTTAAATGCTTTATAATGTAGTATAGATTATTTAAAAGCGAAAACCGATTGGAAAATAGGGAGGTTCAATCGTCAATGACAAACCACTTTATGATTTTTATTCAATAATCAATATTGAACCACAATCCTAAACCCACCATTTATGACTTTAATTACATACCATTTATTTGGTTTTTGAATAACATGTAACTCTTTGACCTTTCTTCATTGATTATAGTGTTTACTTTTCCTAAGTCTGTGTAATTGGTTGGGGATTTAACATTTTAGTGGTAAACATTTTAGTAGGATACATGATACAAGATGTTTATAATAACATGAACTTCTTCGTGCCATGTTTAAATAGTCATCGAATTTATCCGGAAGTTCACCCGTTGCGAGTTGCCGAATTGCCGATGTGCATTTTTGTAACGGCGTGAAACTAATCTTTACAAACGCGTCTTGACTCTCTTGAAACCATTCGAATTGCGCTTCAATGTCATTTACAATTTTTAAAAACAATCTTTTACTCATACGAAAACGATCACGAAAAACATCTTCGTTAAACTTTGGTTGTTCAACGAAATAGTTATTCATTAAATTTTCTAAAGCTTTATCACGAAAACGTTTTACATAACCACGGATGAAGGTAGAGCTTGCCGTGTCTTCAAGATCTTCGTACGCGGCTAAAAAAGTTTCGATTGTACTACCGGATAACCATTCTTCGGATGAGTCGGGTGAATAATTATCTCGTTTGAGGATGAACAAGATGATGACATGGTTATTAGAATGTAAATTGTATGTGTGATTTGATATTAGTTTAGATGTGAAAATAAAAAGGAAAATGGTGAGTATTTAAAGATTTTTTTTTTTTTTTTGGAAAAAGTCCCAAACGGACATATAATTAAAAGCTCCAACGGTACAATTTTTTGAATGTATCCTTCATGCCGATCGGTGAACATCACAACATGGGTAGCCGATTTGTGCATGCCGACTAGGAGGCAATGGGCTTGCCGATTGATGCCGAGCCATGCCGATCCATAGACTTCAACGTTGCCAATGCTTATCACGAGGTTTATATAATATATTCATGTATATCGTTGCATCTTCAACAATGAAATATTAGGAAAAAGAATGTCAAACTAATGGGGCTCATAGAACAATGTTTTTTTTTTTTTTTTTGAACTTGCTCATAGAACAATGTGAATAACGAACGTGTTTTTACGGATGCCACGTAATTCTTTGTTAGTTTGTTTGAGTTTAATATGTAAATCAACATTATATGTGTTTATAGTAGAAAACCTCATAAATGACGTTTTATATGGGATAAGTAAGTAATTAGTAATAAGTTAACTCGTAGTTAAGAGTACGGGTGTTAACAATTTAAGCCGAGTTGAGTTTTGGCATAAACAAGCTAGGCTCGTTTAATAACCGGAATAATATTCGTTAAGGGTTGTTATGTCTAGGGGTGTTCTTCGGTTCGGTTTTCGGGTTATTCGGTTAATTCGGTTAAAAGTTTTTTTAGAGTCAAACCATGAACCAAATCAAACCGAATTCAAATTCGGTTTGGTTGAATTTTAGTTCAGTTCAGTTTTTGGTTTAACCGAATTAAACACTTTATTTAAAAATAAAGAAAAATATACAAATATATTTAGCCAAAAATGTTATTTCAAACATAAAAAGTATTTTTCAATATTAGGATAAAATTTTATTGTTATATATATATATATATAAATATATAAAAAATATATAAATTTATATGAATCCAGTTTTCGGTTTTGATTATCAAAAGCATATACAAACCGAGAACCGAATTAAAAGTTCGGTTTGGTTCGGTTTTGACAAATTCTTTCGGTTCGGTTCAGTTTAGGTTTTCGGTTTATTCAGATATTTTGTTTTTTCTGCTCACCTCTAGTTATGTCATTCTCATTCATTATATAAAGTTAGGGTTACATGAAGGAGGATACATAATTACAATAAAATCCTTACACTATACATGAATATACTCCGATATATATCAAGGATAAAATATAAATTACATACTTAACACACCCCATGCAGTCCAACCTAGAAGATCCCGAATGCTCAGACTGGACTTAAACTTAAAAAACAGTTGCGAGGGTAATCATTTAGTAAAAATATTTGCAAACTCTGATGCGCAAAGGGAACATGTTAACATGTACATGTCTAAAGCCAACACGTTCCCTCGAAAAGTACGTTACCTTTACTGATGACCTTGCCTCTTATGTTACTCCCAATCACGACATGTCCACTATCATTCTCTTTGTATGAAGTAAACAAGCTTCTATTCCCGGTCATGTGTTAAGTGCAACCAGTATCCACAATCCAATCGTTCGGTCGTAGATCACATTTTGACTTAAACCTACAAAACAAATTGTTATTCAATACCTTGATCTCCATTGAGTTTTAGGTCCATAATTGTTAGCATAAAACATACCCAGGTTGAACATGCTTAGGTCTTGAAGCAAGAGGCTAAGTCTTTCGAGACCAAACCTTGAAAACTTGACCAAGGGTTATTTTGAAAATTTGGTCCAAAGTTTTTATGGGTGTCTGTTTTTAAAAATCTTTGATTTGGGTAGGAGTTGTCTCACCTTTGGGATGAGTTATATCCTTAATGGTGTGAAGGCATTCAATTGTTATGAGAATTCTCTCTCTTTTGAAATTAAGGCTAGTTGTTTAAGTGAGGTTTCTTTTTTATTTATAATGAAGGCTTTTGGTAGTAACGGTCGATGGTTTCATGTTTGGTGTCGATAAAATTGGTTATTGGTTGGTTTGAACTTTAGAATATCGTTCATTACATGAAACCAGTTTCTATTTTTTTATGGTCTCATCACTTTCAATGGGTACTTGAATACCATAAGCGTTAGCAAAACAAGTTTAAGGAATTATAGGTTTAGAATGAATGTTTTGCAAATTCTCAAATCCATTGCAATCTCTGGCGCGTGGGGGATGCGTGCCAGAGCTAGGCGGATTGGTTTTTTGTTTTGACTCTCTTAAACAAATGATTGGTTTGCTTAGACTCGTTGAAGTGGTTTTTTGAGTTTCGAAATCCAACACATTTATTATCTTGGGATGATTTTTGTTGACTTAACATGTCATCTAAAATACAACTACTCATGTTATACTTTGAAAACTTTAATGTCTCTTCTTGAAGTTCATAAACATTTCTTTTTAAAGAGTCAACCTCATTTGTAAGTTTTTTCACAACTTAAAAAGTTCAACCACCTCTTTAGATTTAGCAATTTTCTTCATCTCAAGATTAAGTTCATTGTTTTCGTTAATTAATTCAATTCGTTCTTATTCAAGAAAATGTTTTTCTTTTGAAAGTGTTTTAATAGCTTTAACGAAATCTTTTTTGAACTTTATGATTTCATCATACTACTTTTTAAATCATGAAATATTTAAAGCTTTATCAAATTAAGAAGAGTTTAGATTTACCTCTTACGATTCAAGCGCCATGAGACATGTTCATCCTTCTCCTTTTGATCACCGTTTTCACTATTACTCTAAGCTCCACCAACGAACGCCTTGTTCTTCTTCGCCATGGGACAATCACCAACCAAGTGGCTTCTGTCACCACAACCAAAACAACCCCTTCTACCCAAACCAATACCTTTATTAAAGAAGCTTTTGAAGTTCTTCACCATTAAGTTAAATTACTTACTATATATAACAACTTTTTCACTATCCTCTTGATTATCACAAGATTCATTTCTAACGACTCTAGCTTTAAGAGCTAATTGATACGCGGGATTGCGCCCTCGCAACAGGTTTTACCTCTCAAGGGATCTTGAGAAGCTTGCAATCCCCGCCAGGCAGTGTACCTGATCGTTGTAGTATAGTATAGTGACAAGTACATGAGGATTGATCGTTCAACTCAAGAATAGTATTCGCTAGGATTAGAAAGCCTACTAAACTAGGTCTAGAGGTGAGGGATGATTCTTTTTGTATTTTTTATATTTTATGAAAGCAAGTAAAATCTCGGGTTTTGAAAGAGTGGGCGGAATTAGTTGCTAGTCAACTAACACAATTAACTACAGATGCAATCAAAATAAAATAAAAAGAAATGAAAATAAACTAATGTAATTATGTGGTGCAAACAATAATGAGAAAAGATGTGTTTACTTAGATTTCATTACTCCCTAGATATCTTTTACCGGTTGATTAGCTTGTTACAATTTTATGGATGACGGGTTGTATTCCTTAATACTAGTCGTAGGGACGTGTTCAATATTCCCTAACTCTATAAGCTCCTACTTCACTCATATGTCGAGCCGACTAAAAGCTCCTAACATGGGATCACTAGAATTCACTTATGCATTAAATACAACCAATAATCATAGTACACCTCCGATCATGTTTCTTAAGACGTTCAAGCAAGTTACCAATGGAAGTCTGCCAGTTTTCTTAAGCCTAACATCGAATACAATCATCTACAACAATTATAAACAAACCATCAACCAATAATCAACATCTAGGTTTCACTACATCTAAGCAAACACAATAAAAAACCTAGCCTAGCATGTTAAAAGTAAGACAAGCATAAGATAGAATCACACAACACATAGACATATCGTATGATTATTGGAAAACTTATCTTCAATTAAGCATGGATGGAACAAGGGTTGAAACCCTTATTTTTACAGAAAATTCGTCTAGGGTTTAAGCTCTCCAAAGTTCTCCTAATGTTCCACACACAATGAATAAAAAATTGGAAAAATATATATAGATAATACATCCTGACGGCGTCACGTTATAGCTTGTGACACCGTCAACTCGCCGCCAAATTAAGGGTCGTATTGCCTAGATCCAGTCTTGACGCTGTCATGTAGAAATTGAGCTCTGGACCATCACTTGCAAAATGACCCTGACGGCCTTGGTGACGCCGTCAGGCATTTTATACTTGAAATAGTTCTGGGCCGTCATGTGTATTCTTCATATCCACCTCTTTTGCCAAGCTTGACGCCGTCATGTGTGAGGTCTTGACGTCGTCAGGTACTGTTCCCAGCAAGGATTTTGTGACTTTGCCGTTTTCTTCACTTTAATGCTCCAAAAACGTTCAAAATGCTTCATTTTCCAGATTTCTCCTCAAAAGTACATAAAATGACAAAAGGAACGATTTAGGGCAGTCATTGATCAAATAATCACAAATTCGGGCTTAAATGACCCCTTATAAGCGGTACACTTTTCGCCTTATCAAATACCCTTACACTTGAGATTTGCTTGTCCTCAAGCAAATACGCTTTTATTCTAATCAAAATACAAGTTAAGGGTCATTTAACACTAATATAAAAGTAATTACAACAAATAATCGTTCCACTAAAAACCAAAAATAAGCACGGAGGTTATCCACTAGCACCTCACAAATAGTGTTTAGATACTCACATATCTCGGGTGTAATAAAGTATATATCACAATATGTAAATGGAAAACATCTCTCACTACCTGTCATAGCAAATAGATTACCATAGGCTTGGGAAAGGATCAAACCTCCACCACTTGGCGTAAGCATCTAGGATAAACTCTCAAAGAGGTCTTTTAAATGTTATAACGTTAGGTGTAGGGATATGGAAAACATGGTTTTGTTGGATAAAGACAATATTTACTGGTGGCTAGTTAATCATCTTGGTTAATTACATGTACAATATGGCGTTGCTAAGCCAAGACTCGACTCGACTTAAGCTAATAAAAAACTAATAAAAACATAAAATAAACATAGAATGAAACGGGATGGTAGTCCATACGTTTTTTTTTGTGCATACACTTTTACCCTACCATACAAAATAATACATCATATGAAATTTGCATTCCCCTTACACTTGATTTTTGACATACTTTACAATAAACTACTCTAACGACTCGAATTAAGATAATCAAAACACTTGGAGTACTTTTAAAATATTAACGCACATACTGGGGTAATATATGATGTCTTCCCCATTACTCCATATTACTAGTACTTTACCTATGAGTCCCAATCGTCCCAAAACAATATGTACAAGATATGACTCGACTTAGCAACCATGTAATCAATTAGACAATTAACTAATGGTTTAAACATGTAACAATAATTCACTAAAGATGAGTGCATACAAGGAAGGCTAAGGCGATTTAGTTGCACATTTGGGTGGATTGTTAAGAAATTCTTCCTTTAAGTAAAATGCTTAAAGTTAGAAACGAAAAGATAGGCTCGGAGGGGTGTACTAGGGGCTTCGTGTACTAAAAATGAGTACAACGCAAAGGTGTGGGAAAATTAATTGACTTTACTAGTCAAGTAATATGGCTTAAATGGTCAAGTAATTATGATACGGGTTTAAACACAAGGGTGATCCTAATGCCTCTTATCATGTAGTAAATCCTACTACACGAATGTAGTCTCACTAGCGGTCTCGGGATGCATCACTAACGCAAGTTCTAGAATCTAAATACTACCGGTACACTCATAAGCACTAATAATGAATGCTTTTCCTATCAAATCTAAAGGCAAACCTCACATATTTGGGTGGAAATTTTTTTTGAGTGGTACGGTTTTGTGCTAGTCATACAACTCCTATCCATGAGACGCTTGTTAAGGCTAAAGTTTCACTCCTAAATGTTGTAAAAAATTTTAAATTTAGCGCTAAAATTGCCCTAGCAAGTATTTCTCTTAGTTTTATTACACACCTACTATCGAACAAACAAAATCAAGCGCAATTGTATCTGATTCGTCTTAAACAGTCAGATAATTATTGGTCAACCACTTGTGAATGGTCAACTATAATAGTCAAACGTCTAAGGCAAATGCTTCCATGGAATACAGTGTTTCCCCGGGTCGTAATGTCCCAACGAGGTTGTGATGGTATTAAAAACGAATCTGTGATCAAGTGAATGTGAACAGGAAAGGATATAAGTGTGTGTGTGTGATTACACTAAGCTTTTATAAAATAAAATAGCTTAAATAAGCTATTGGAACTGTTACGTGAAACCTAGATATCTAAAACGTATAAACGTAAACTAAATTAAAAATCAGACGCGACTGCGTGCTGAGAAAAGGGTGAGTTTTAAGAAAAATAAACTACAGAGGTTAAAAATGAAAATTCTATAAACTTAAACTTAAAAGAAAATTAAATTAATTAAAAACTGAAAGTATAAAAACTAAAAATAAATATTTTTGTCTTTTTATGGATTTCTTATTAATTAAAAACTATTTATATTAATTATACTAATTAAACTATTTTAAATTACAAATAATACTAAATTAACTTAGAAAATTATGAAAAAATTTATAAAACTATTTTATGACTTATAAAAGCTAGGAAAAATATAAAAACTAGGTATTACCTTATAAAAATTAATTATGCTATTTATAACTTAATTATTGATTAATTACTAATAAAACTATTTTTAAATCTAATAAATATCAAATGACAATATAAAAATCTGAGAAAATTATTAAAAATATAAAAACACAACTTACTTAATAAAAATCTAAAAATGAAAATTAAAATTAAATTATATTAAATAGAAACTATCACTTATTTTTATATTTGTTTTTCTTAATTTTTCTTTTACAAAACTAAATTATACCTAAAAATAAACAACTTTTGTAAAAACAACTAATTTATAAGCTAATAATAAGCACTGTGGAAGCTTATTACTTCCACAGTTGACTTTGGTTGACTGAATAAGCAAATAAGCTCAAATGAGCTTATGTGGGACCCACTATGGATGAATCTGATCTAAATCAGTATATTGTACTTGTCTAAGCTAAAATTTTCCAAATAAGCTCAGTAGATAAGCTGATAAGCAAAAATAAGCTATTCCAAAAACCAATTTGAACACAGAATGGGGACAGAGTTTTGGGTCTGATTTAGGTGGGGTCCACTGATGCACAGGTCAAACAAATGGTCAACTAATACTCCCTGGTAGGAGGGGGTTGTAAGGAACTAAGTTGGAGGTGTGGGGCCCACTGAGGTGGCCAGAAAACTCCACCAAAGGTGGTGGTTTGGCTATGGTCTGCTGGTGCAGGGGAGATACCCAGCCCTGCAAGTGTCTTTGAGGGTGAGTGGGGCTCAGGGTAAAAATCCTAAAAATATAAGCTGTATGGGAACTCAAAGTTGAGCTGGTAGAGTATGATCACAACAAATTTCAGACCTTGAAAAGAAACACAAAATTCAAAACAATTGCTTGAATTTTTGGAAAAATCTGATGTGCACAATTTGACTTTTTAGCAAAACTTAACTAGTTTGACTATTGTGAGATTATAGTGATCCCTACTGACCAAATAAGATGTATTAAGCTATTATAACCCTATTTTAAGCTAAGATAACAACTAATGAACTATTTTTGAGGATTGTGGATCCTAAATCCACAACAGATGGCAGTTATGAAGCTCAATTTGTCATTTTGACTTTTCAAAGAACTACCACTGGATTAATTTGTTAATATGAACTATATAGACCTATTGTGACTTGCATACACAGAAAACAACAATGAAAATACTACTGATCACACCTAAGACAGTAAAACCAAACACACCTTTATAAGACAGATTACACTATAACTTTTATATCTAAAACTACAACTATTGATTTTTTTACTAAAACAGATTAAGTAATTGACAATTAAACTATTTGAAGTAAAATTATGCTACAGAATCAATAAAAATTAATTAAGCTAAAGATTAAGAATTCCTTACAATTGAGTTTCAAACTGAGAGACAAAGAACCATGGATCAATCTCATAACCTAGTGTCCCCCATAGGACTCTAAACCATGAAATTCCAAAATACTCCCTGCTCCTTGCTTCCACCTTCTTGTTCACTTGATTTTTTATTTTTCACTATTTTATTTGATTTTTTTAGTATTTTCTTCTTTTATAAACTAAACAGATACTTAAGGTTTTCTAAGACTTATTTAAACTTTGTCAGAGCTTATATAAGCTTATGAATTGACTTAACTACAACTAACAACAACAGTTGAGCTTTTTGTGATTTTTGAAATAAAGAAAAATTGCATAACTGAGATATCTAACTGAAACTTGAAATTAACTTTAATTAAGGATTGAAATACATGAGATTATCAGGTACAAGCTTGTTTTAATTGAAATTACAACTGAATTAGAAGTTTATACTACCTACGACTAATTTACTCTAAGACTACACTAATAATCTTTACCCACTGCTTCATTTCTTCTTTATAGATACTTTCAGGGTTTGTGGGACCCATTGGGCCATTTCCCACCATATCTGAGCCGTTGATAAGGTCTGACTCATCTCCACCGTTTAAATTATGACTTGGCACCAAAGTTGTCTTTGGGTACTGTAGATAACGTGGAGAGGTTTTCAAGGGTTTAATTGAGTTTGGAATGTTGTGGTGAGGTGGAGGTGATGAGGTGGTGGTAGCAGGTGGCAAAACAGTGGGCTGGTATGGTGGTATGGAGTTGCAGAGGTGGTGGTGGTTTTGGGAGGGAAAAGGGTGACTGGGGTGGTTTGGTGTTTGACCAGGGCATTGACCCGTTTTTATTATTTAGGGATTGGGCCTTTTGGATTGGGATTGGGTAATAAAAGGGTAAGGGTGGGCTGTTGGTGTGGATTTGGATTGGGTAATATTTTGGGTTTTGTATTATTTATAGGGTCCGGTTTGGTTTGTTAAGTAATAAATCACAAGGACCATTTTTGTAATTTGGGAAAATTATAGGGACTGAAAATGTGACTTTCCCATAGTTATCAAAAGGACCTATTTTGCCATACATGAATAGTACACGGGTATGTTTGATAATTTTCACTTTTAAAATACCCAGGGACTATAACTGACAAACTGCCAAACTTGAGGGACCAATTATGTCATTTCACCAAACTTCACACCAAGGACCATTCCTGAAAAATATTATTAGTACAAGGACCAAAATTGCTTTTCTCAAAGTTTTTAACATCCCAGGGACCATTTATGTCAATTTCCAAAGTATAGGGACTAAACTTGTAATTTTGTGAAACTTTGCACCAAAGGACTAAATATGTAACTTTATGATTAAAAAGGACCTTTGGTGACTTTTTCAAGTTTTTAGAATAACCAGGGACTAGTTTTGCTAATTTATGAAACTTGAGGGACTGAAACTGCCAATTATGCAAACTTTGTACGTTTTTCATCTGTTTTTGCATATTTTGCATTTGAAACATATAAAACACACTTCTAAGATATTTTAAGTATTTTGATGCATATTTGAGTGTTTTTAGATATTTTGGCAGTTCAGATTGGTATAAAATGATGAGTATTTAGACACTCATTAGTATCCTATAAGGTATCATCATTTACCTTCCCCTTACACTTAGGATGAACATTGTCCCCAATGTTCAATTAAAGAGATGTAAAAGTTAAGCAGGTAAAAGAATGAAAACAAATACTCCCCTGATTCGTTCGGTGTGGATAGTGTGTCAACAAGGTTAGATCTTCCTTCAAGAAAATGAACTTTGAAAGCTTCCCTTCAGAAATATAAATCATCTTCTTGTCATATATAACCTGTTAAACCTGAGAAAACAATCAAGGCAAACCTCGCGTAAAATCGGCGGCAATCTATATATATAGAAAAATCCTAGAAAGCAAATTAAGATATAATGCTTGTGGAATGAATGTTTGCAGATTTCCTGGAGTTTATAAAACTAAAGAATCAACAAAAACTTTAAGACTCCGGTTTAAACAAAACTCGCAAAAATTTTTAGAATTTTATTACCTGACGCTGTCAAGTTGTAACTCCTGACGCCGTCAGAATGTTCCTGGAAAAATCTTATGTTAAGTTTTCGGAAAATTTCTGGAAAAACTTATGCCTTATTTCCTGGAAAATCCTGCAAAACATCATTATGACTCGATACAAGCATTTGACTCTAACAAATACTAATACACATGTTCATATAATATTGTAGTGAATCATGCTCATTTTCGTTCTTATAAACAAATTTGGATTTCCCTTACACTTAGCTTTTGTAAAATACCTTTATATGTAATTAAGACGAAGTTAAAAACAAAATAAAGCATTTTCACAATTTACTTTGAAACATGATTTACCAACAATAAAAATAAAACACGCATACGGAAACAAATAAAATCAAACAAATAAAAACACACAAAACATGGGTTGCCTCCCAAGAAGCGCTTTTCTTTATTAACGAGTGTTGTAGCTAGACTCAAGGTCACGGGCTACCGTGTGTCACTTATGCCCACATATCAAAGTGTGAGCCATCTAATAGTTGCCTCATCTTTCTTATAGTTATCACTTACCTCTAAACATCCGTGATAATACCTTTTATTCATTTCATGAGGATATTTAAGCCCTTTCCTTTTATCATTCTCACTTAGCATATTAAGGGGTGGATACCTATTACATTTCTCAATTGAAAAATCCTTGAACCTAGGGTGTGTACGGGGCATTTGGTAAACAAAATCTTCATCCCCATCCGAGAATGTAATTAACCCTTCCATAAGTTCTTCATCTAGGTTGGTTAACCTTTTGAAGGGTTTTCCAAACATAACTTGGGTTAAGTTACTATCGATAAATTCTCTTAGATTCTCCATAACATTAACTCAACCAGATAAACAAAGCTCCCTACAAACACATGCAATGTCATTGGCCTAGCAAAAATATTATCTCCTTTGTATTCTAACTCATCTACCATAATTTTATTGTATTCACTACGCGAGATTATGTTCATTTGTAGAGATGAGTTAAGATAGGCATCAAAGCTCCTAAATCCGATCTTACAAGGAAACTGCATATTAAATGAGTTGTCATTCTCAATCCTCGTTCTAGGGTTGACATACCTAAGAGGGTTCATCTCATCTTCCATCCTATCCTCATTAATTACATCACCATCATCTAGGTCCTTATCGGAGTCCGAATAGTAAAAAGGACTGGCCCTATGGTCATTATCATGGTCATACTCCTCCATCTCAGAATTATTGTCAAAGTGATGGTCAGGCGAGAGGTTAGGTGGGTTCTCATTTTCCACTAAAGGGATTGGGGCGGGTAGTTTGAAAATCCTATGACGAAAAACACGAACAACAAGAATCAAATGATCAAAACTTGATACGCGGGATTGCGCCCTCGTAACAGGTTTTACCTCTCAAGAGACTTTGAGAAGCTTGCAATCCCCGCCAGGCAGTGCACCTGATCGTTGTAGTATAGTATAGTGACAAGTACCATGGGATTGATCGTTCAACTCAGGAATTGTATTCGCTAGGATTAGAAAGCCTACTAAACTAGATCTAGAGGTGAGGGATGATTCTTTTTTGTATTTTTTATATTTTATGAAAGCAAGTAAAATCTTGGGTTTTGAAGGAGTGGGCGGAATTAGTTGCTAGTCAACTAACCCAATTAACTACAGATGAAATCAAAATAAAATAAAAAGAAATGAAAATAAACTAATGTAATTATGTGGTGCAAACAATAATGAGAAAAGATGTGTTTACTTAGATTTCATTACTCCATAGATATCTTTTACCGGTTGATTAGCTTGTTACAATTGCATGGATGACGGGTTGTATTCCTTAATACTAGTCGTAGGGCCGTGTAAAATATTCCCTAACTCTATAAGCTCCTACTTCACTCGTACGTCGAGCCGACTAAAAGCTCCTAACATGGGATCACTAGAATTCACTTATGCTTTAAATACAACCAAAAATCGTAGTACACCTCCGATTATGTTTCTTAAGACGTTCAAGCAAGTTACCAATGGAAGTCTGCCAGTTTTCTTAAGCCTAACATCGAATACTATCATCTACAACAATTATAAACAAACCATCAACAATTAATCAACATCTAGGTTTCACTACATCTAAGCAAACACAATAAAAAACCTAGCCTAGCATGTTAAAAGTAAGACAAGCATAAGATAGAATCACACAACACATAGACATATCGTATGATTATTGGAAAACCTATCTTCAATTAAGCATGGATGGAACAAGGGTTGAAACCCTTATTTTTACAGAAAATTCGTCTAGGGTTTAAGCACTCGCCGCCAAATTAAGGGTCGTATTGCCTAGATCCAGTCTTGACGCTGTCATGTAGAAATTGAGCTCTGGGCCGTCACTTGCAAAATGACCCTGACGGCCTTGGTGACGCCGTCAGGCATTTTAAACTTGAAATAGTTCTGGGCCGTCATGTGTATTCTTCATATCCACCTCTTTTGCCAAGCTTGACGCCGTCATGTGTGAGGTCTTGACATCGTCAGGTACTGTTCCCAGTAAGGATTTTGAGACTTTGCCGTTTTCTTCACTTTAATGCTCCAAAAAACGTCCAAAATGCTTCCTTTTCTAGATTTCTCCTCAAAAGTACCTAAAATGACAAAAGGAATGATTTAGGGCAGTAATTGATCAAATAATCATGAATTCGGGCTTAAATGACCCCTTAAAAGCGGTACACTTTTCGCCTTATCACTAATGACTTCACATTGTCCTTTTTGTTCATAGAAACCTAGCCATCATTTTATAATACAATTTCTTACACCTTAAGTATGCCAATTAGCTCATCAAGAGCAAGTTCCGCAAATTCTTTAGCTTCCTTAATTGCCATCTCTTTCAGATGCCATTTCAAAAGAAGAGCCCTAAGAAACTTTCTCACATGGTTCTTGTTAGAATAATCTTGATCTAAAAATTTAAGACTAGTAACAATAGCATTGAACCTTGTGTACCCTTTAACAATAGTTTCATCATCTAACAATTTTAGACTTCTCACATTGTTGAATGAGAAGATCTATTTTACAATCTTTGACTTGTGATTTACCTTGGTGTTAGAGTATAAGTGTGTGCCAAATTTCCTTTGATGTTTTACACTTTTAGGCTTCATTATTTTTACCAAGTTCCTTCTTTTCATCATCTTTTAATTCAAAAAATGGTTTTACTACTTCTAACTTAGCTTCCCGATCTACCATTGTAAAAACAAAGTCACAATTTTTATAATCACCTCCCATAAGTCAATATTTTTTTAGACTTAACGTATGTCTCAAAAAGAGTTTTCCAAAACCAAAAACCTTCGGGTTTAAGCAATGGTTGTCGTTGCATAGAGCACCCCTCTTCATAGTTCTCTTAAGCCATGGATCTTGCTCAACTTTTTGCAAAAAATAGTTCAGGATTTTAAATTTATGAAAAAAGTAGTTTTCAAATTTAAAAAGCTTTTATAAAAAGATTATTATTTTTGAAAAATTGAGTAAACCGCTTAGATAATAATTGTAGAACCGTAGAGGAGGGTCGTGAATACGTTCTTGTCAACTTATTATAAGTTTAAGTAAGTTAAGTCTCAAATTTTATGCAAGGGTGTCAGCAAGAAAGAAATATAAATCGTAAGTAAAGAGTTAAGGGAAGAGAGAACGAACACAACGATTTGTAGTGGTTCAGGATGAAAGGGTTAGATCATCCGTATAGCCAGTTGCGATTCCGCAACACTTATACTTTTCACTAGTACCAAATCATTGCGGTGGATAAACTGTATAACCTTAGCTCTCACCAGTCTGCACCCAGACCGAGCTAGTACCTAATGGAGTTCCGTACTCGGAACTACCCACAAAGACCTCACGAACTCTAACCTATTACAAGACTTCTACCAAAGAAGTATCAACCTAAAACTTAACCCCACCTGATACAAGGCTTGACCGCATTCGGTACAAAACTTTCACAACCTTGCTTATACGCTCCTGGATAAGCTTTAAAATGCTTCTCCGCTCCCAGAGTCAGTGATAAATGTTGATCCCAGTTGAGCTTAAACGATCTTGTATAGAAGTTAACTTGATTAAAAAAACTTAAGCTAATATGCGGAATATAAAAACTTAACTTAAGAAGAATAATGGTTCTCTTTCAACACTTCAATATTATTAATACGAGCACTCAACAATGCTAGGGTTTTACAACCTTGAAGTGAATAATAATGCGTACATAAACTAACCCTAGGATCCTCCTTTTATAGACTAAGGAATCCTACTAGGTTTACAATACCTTTCTCTACACGATAAGTATATTCTAGATAAATATAATATTTACACAATCTATTATGTATTTATCTAAACCGTATACATTCTTATCCCATCAGCAGTAGATTCTGTCAGCAGCATTTAACCTTAGCAGCACTTTGACATTAGCAGCAGAATCATTACCACTAGCAGCAGTTTCACTTATAGCAGCAGTTTTACTCAGCAGCAGTTTCAGACCCAACAATCCTCCCCTAAACTTATTATTTATATCTAAATAAGTAAGTTTCTTCTAAGCACAATTAATCACTTGGAGGATGCTTCCAAACACTTCAAACCTTGAGAATTCAGTTGATCAAATATCTTCTTATACTTTGACAGCAAATTAAATGCTTGATCATCAGAATCATAGTCTTTCTGCAACTTAAGTGATTTATCACCATTAACCATCTGATTGACAATATTCCAGTATCTTACCACTGGGTAATCCATTTCAGCTAGCATATACAAAGTAATTGGTTCAATATCTAACACATGAACTCCAAAATCTTGAAAGAGTCTCCATTTTCTTACTTTGTAATCTACTATCTCTGATACCACTTGTTGATCCCAGTTGAGCCTTTCCATCTGTTCTCTAGAATCTTGTAGGCTTATTATTGAACCTTTCCATCTATTCTCTAGGTACCTCATTGTATTCTACCATTTTCCTAGAGAAGTTATTTCCTAACACAGGTTTGACAAACTTAACCTGTTCAATTTTAGGTTTAAACTTTGTAGGAATTTCTTCCTTTTTCACACTTTGTTCATGTTTAACCTATTCCTCATCACTATCACTATCAGAATACCAATCTTCTATAATAGGAGCTTCAGGAAATTTTCTAGCCTCAACCTTAGGTGTTTCATTAACAATTGTGCTACATTCACCTACAGGTTTTTCAATATTTAGCTCACTAATGAAGGATAGTTCTTTTCCTGGTGGAGCAAAAGCACTTTTGGCTGGAGGAGCCACTTCATTATACCCAATTCCACTACCTTTTCTCATCAAGTTATTCTCTATAGATTTATGAACCAAATCAGAAGCATATTGTTGTTTTTGTACTCTTACTACATGTTTATCTTTTTCAGCAAGAGCTTCCTCTTTTTCTTTTTCAGCTTCTTCTAACTTATTTTTAAGAACTTCTACTTCACTGTTTTTCTTAAAAATTTCAATATCTCTGAGATTAAGTTGATCTACATATTCCTTCTCACACTCTTTGAGATATTCTAACCTCCTTTCAATATTTTGAATACCTACTTTGTAACCTAAGTTATCAAGTTTTAGGTGTTCAATTTCTCTATTTAAACTCTCATTCCTTGACTTAAGTTCTTCTATAGTGTCAGCACAAGATTTAAAAGAACACACAGATAAGTCTGAATCATTTGATACCTCAGAGTCAGAGCCTGATGATGAACCATAGGCCATAAGTGCAAAGTTCTGCACCTTGGGTTGAGCAACAGCTACCAAAGAGAAATTTGGTTCTTCTTCAGCCATATCACTCCAATCATAATCTCCCAGTCCATCACAAGACACCAGTGCAGTCTTTGATTCTTCAGTCACCTTCTTTGTAGCATCAGCATTCTTCTTTGGAGCTCTACACTCTCTGGCAAAATGTCCCTTCCTGTTGTAATTGTAGCACTCTATCTTTGATTTGTCAAAGCCTGGACTGTCCTTAGCTTTATACTTGACTTCTTTTCTAGTCTTCTTCAAAAACTTTCTTGCCCTCAAGGTTAACATAGCCATTTGCCATTTAAGATCAATTTCTTCAAGATCATCAGGATCAATATAATCCAAGTCTTGATTAGTGACATGTGACCTTATAGTAGTTGTGAGCTCAGCCAAGAATGCACACAAAGCAATATCACTAGTAGAGATCTTATCATTTGAACTAGCAGCAGATCCATCAGCAGCAGATACTCCATAAGCAGTAGAATGAGCAGCAGAGTGAGATTCTTGAGATCCTTTTCCTTTAGAGGATACAAAGGCAAGATTTTGAGTACCAGAAGATGAAGTAGAAGAGGTAGATAGTTCTGATTCATACACTCTTAAATTGTTGTAGAGACTCTCCAACTTCATAGTTTCAAAATCAGGCTTATTCCTCCACACAACTGTGTGCATACTCCATTCAGGTGCAAGACTTCTAAGAAACTTTAGATTTACATCTTCTTGTGGAACCACATAGCCAACAAGCTTTAGATGACTAACAAGTTGGTTTAGCCTGTTGTATGTGTCAATTATTTTCTCTCCACTTTCAGAAGTAAAATTCTCAAACTGATGCTTCAGCATGTTTTTCCTGGATTTCTTAGTAGCATCATTCCCTCCAAACCTGAATTCAACAGCATCCGTCAATTCTTTTCCAGATTCACAGTCATCAAAGTCCATTTGGAATTCATTAGGTATTTCCATTAAAAGAATACTGTGTGCTTTGATTTCCATCTTCCTTACTGCGTTAACTTCAGCAGACTTGATTGGTATCTCCTTACCATCAGCACTCTTCTCAGGTACAGAATCACCATTAACAATCACATTCCACATGTTGAAATCAATCATGTGAATGTACTGTCTGATTCTTCTCTTCCATAGCTCATACTCAGAAGGATTTAGCATGGGCACCCTAGAAGCAGTCACCATATGAGTTTCATCACCCATCTTAGCAATAGATTTGGAACAGCAAACTTTTAAGAAACAAAATCTTCTTGATAATAACTTCTAGATCACAAGCTCTGATACCACTTGTTGATCCCAATTGAGCTTAAACGATCTTGTATAGAAGTTAACTTGATTAAAAAAACTTAAGCTAATATGCGGAATATAAAAACTTAACTTAAGAAGAATAATGATTCTCTTTCAACACTTCAATATTATTAATACGAGCACTCAACAATGCTAGGGTTTTACAACCTTGAAGTGAATAATAATGCGTACATAAACTAACCCTAGGATCCTCCTTTTATAGACTAAGGAATCCTACTAGGTTTACAATACCTTTCTCTACACGATAAGTATATTCTAGATAAATATAATATTTACACAATCTATTCTGTATTTATCTAAACCGTATACATCCTTATCCCATCAGCAGTAGATTCTGTCAGCAGCATTTAACCTCAGCAGCACTTTGAAATTAGCAGCAGAATCATTACCACTAGCAGCAGTTTCACTTATAGCAGCAGTTTTACTCAGCAGCAGTTTCAGACCCAACAATAAATCCTAAGTTATACATGTTTTAGCTATCAAATTCCCATGATAATTACTCCTTTTTGCCTTATTTTGATAAGATATCTTACTCAATTGCTGTAAATTTGTGTTTTAGTATTCATGCGGAGCAAAAAGAGAATTATCGCAAAATAGACCGAAAATCAAGCCAAAACTGCCAAAGTATAATGAAGTGCATTTTCCAACTATTTACATAGGCCATATGCCACTCCTTAGGCATACGGCGGATGTCGTCTCATCAAGAATTTATCCAAGTTGAAGATGCATAAACCGTATGCCACTCCTATTGCATCCGGCGTATGACCTCTCGTCATGTTTTTATTTTCCAAGTGTTGAAGACCATACGCCATATGACCCATCCAACCATACACCGTATGGAGTTGATTCTAGAAGATTCGTTTATGTTATTATAGAGGCATATGACGTATGACCATCCACGTGCATACGCATATCAACAGACGAGCCCAAGCCTTTTTAGTCTGTAAATACATACCCATTCCACACATTTGAGGGTGTTCTGGAGAGTGTTGCATAGTAGAAACCCTAGTTCGTTTTGGGAGGCCACAGAAGGAAGGAAGACACCAAGAGTGAAGGTTTCACACATCATAAACATTTGATTACAATTTTTCATTATGATTTTGATTATCTTGTTTACTCTGAATAACAAATCACATGTGATTTTTCAAACGTATATTTCAACACTTACAAAAAATCAAAAATATTTGTTGAAAGTATATAGAAATGCCCTTCTATAAAAAGATGATTTAATTCTCGTCGCGATGGTATGATCTTTTTTGCGTAACGATTAATGGTTTGTAAAATATTTAAATAAATAAAAAAGATCAAAGTAAGTTTTTTTTGTTTGACCAAAAAATGAGTGATCTTTAAAAAATATGAGATCTATATTTAACCTTTTTCTCTAGTTTTAAATAAAATGTGAATAAGTATTCAGTTTTAAATTTTAATTTGTTTATAATTATATTTTAGGTTTAAAGGTATATTTGATTGGACTATATTTAATTGGCATGTAATTTAGACCATGTCACAAGGTCTCTTTTATCTAAAAGCCAAGCCGGTTCACAAGGTCTCTTTCATAATAATCTCAAGAGCAAATTACTTGAAAATGTATTTAACTTGCAACTTTTTATCATTGTATGTAGCATTCTTTTTTTTCCCAATATATCAATGAACTTGCAAAATCCATTCATTGTATGTTGGGAATTACACTAACAGTTACCACGGCTAAGAGAAGATGTTACAACTGCAGAAGATTGTACTTGCAGTGGAAACTCATTACCACTGCAAGAACAATACATTACCACTGCTTATTAGATAACTGTTAGGAAACGCATCTAGATAAATATAGAATAGATTTTGTGTATATCTTATTCTATTTGCTTTATACTTATCTTGTAGAAGAGGACTCCTTGTGCTATAAAAGGAGATCCTAGGTTAAAGGTTTGATATACGTTTTTCTAGAGCTTCAAGGTGTAACCCTAGTGATATCAAGATCACTCGTATTATTATTAATAATATTGGAGCTAATAGTTTGTTTACATACATTGTTCATATACAACTGTCTTACTCACAATCAAACTTCTAAGTGTTACTAAGTAGATTCCGCATACTTAGTGATATAATTCAAAGTATCAATCTAACACAAGTTCAAGGTGTTTAGATCCATCAAGTGGTATCAGAGCCAGGCTTTGATACTTTGATTTAGAAGACTCAAGTTCACTCAGAAGAATCAATGGAGACAGAAACCAGTAACTCAAACATTGCTGCTAAGCTTCCAAAGCTTAAGTTGAATGACTTTGAGATGTGGAGGCTAATGATAGAACAATTCTTTATGGTCCAAGACTACACACTCTGGGAGATCATTATGGTTGGAAATTCTTTCAAACCAAGTTCTACTTCAGAGATGATTGGTGGCAAGGAAGTAATTAAGGTCAACACTGGACCTGTTACTAATGATGAAAGACTTCAGTTGAAGAATGACCTCAAAGCCAGAGGTTTGTTGCTGATGACACTTCCCAGAGACCAAGTTGTAGCATTCAGTAAGTTCAAGACTGCAAAGACTCTCTTTGATGAGATCTGTGAAGTTTTTGGTGGTAATGATTCCACCAAGAAGACTCAAAAGACCCTGCTGAAGCAAACTTATGAAAACTTAGGTTTAATAAGTAATGAATCTCTTGATAGCATCTTCACAAGACTACAAAAGATTGTTTCTCAACTCACTGTTTTTAGAATTGAGGTGGAAAGAGAAGACCTTAATCTAAAGTTCTTAAGAAGCTTACCCTCTGAGTTTGGAACCAATGTTGCTATGTGGGAAGATAAGTCAGAGTTGGAGACCATGAAACTTAATGACTTGTACAATAACTTCAAGGTTATTGAACAAAGATTGAAGAAAGCTGGCAAGATAAGTTCAAGTTCAGGAAGTGTTGCACTCATATCATCATCTCTTGATGATAGTTCAGATGAAGAAAGTGATAGTGATAATGATTGTGCTAACATTGTTGTTTCCACTGGTAGTGGAAGTGTTTCCACTGGTAGCTCAAAGAAACAGATTGCAGGGCTTAGTGATACTACCTTTTATGCCTTTATATCAAGTCAAGTAGGTGGTTCAATCCTCAATCATGAGGATCTGGATCAAATTGATGAAGATGATATGGAGGAGATGGACATTAAATGGCAAGTGGCATTACTAAGCTTGAGGACAAAGAAGTTTTGGAAGAAGACTGGAAGAAAGATCAACATCAGTGGCAACGAAACAGTAGGTTTTGACAAAAAGAAGGTGGAGTGCTACAATTGTCATAAGAAGGGGCACTTTGCCAGCGAGTGTAGGAAGCCAAGGAAGTCTGACAACAGGTCAACCTGGTACAAGCAGGACAAGAAGAAGGAACCTACTACTGATGAGCCAAAGGGGCTATTGGCCATTGATGGAGTGAGCTTTGATTGGAGCTTTATGACTAAGGAAGAGGAAGATGATTCAGAGTCTGCAATGGTTGCTACAGAGCTTGCACTAATGGCTTTTTCTGACTCTGAGGTACAAATTGATAATGCTTGTTCTAAATATTGTAAGGCCTTAAAAGAGTATGAGAAACTTAAAGCACAATTTAATGAGCAACACATAGAGTTAACTCATACCAATTATAACTTAGCAAATCATAAAAGAGGCCTAGGAGTTTTAGAAAATCAATTAGAGCATTATAGGGCAAATGAATCTAAGTTCAATGATGATATTGCAGTATTAAGAAGAGACTTAGATTATCAGGTTGCTGTTAATAAGGTTCTTAGAGAAGAACTAGAAAAGGTTAAAGTGGCTAGTGAGAATATAATGATAACTAAGCAAACACTGGATCATCAATCCAAGTGTATTGATAAAATTTGGGAAGCCCAAATTGTGAGCAAAGCTAAATCAGGTCTTGGATACAAAACTGTTCCACCACCTCTAAGAAGTGTTCCATCACCTCCTGGCATCGACTTAGCTCACACAGGTTTAGAAGAATTCCAGGAACCACCCATGACCTATGGACCAAAATTTGTTAAACCAGTTGAAATTGAAAAGGTTCAGGTTGAGGTTGATGTATTTGATAGTGCTAGTGACTTATCTCTTAAAGATGAAAATTTAATTGTTGAGTCTAAACCTAGTGTTCCTGAGAATGTTAAAGTGGAGGTTAAGAGAAGTTTTCCTGATGTAGTCAAAGAGAAGCCTAGGTCACAACCTAATTTCACTAGGCCCACTACTAGATATGCAGAGATGTACAGAAGTAGGTCACCAACTACTAGGGGTAATATTAGGAGTTGGAATCATGTTAAATCCAGGCAATTTGGTAGTGACTTTGTGTTCAATAACAAATCCTGTCATATATGTGGTAGCTTTGACCATTTGTCTTATAGCTGTACCTACCACTTGGGAAGAAGGGAAGTGTTTGGGAATACTAGGGTGAATGGACAAAATGTTAATAACTTAACTCACCCAAATCCACTTAGCAAGATGATTCCCAGGTCTGTTTTGCTTCATTCTGGCATTAAACCAATTTCCACTGCTAGACCAGCAGTTGCCACTGCCAGAAATAAAAATAGAGTTTACCCTAAGCCCTCTGTTACTACTTTTGTTAAATCTACTCAAACAGGGAAAAAGACCAATTTTGAAAAGAAAGTTAACAATAATCAGAAGTGGGTACCTAAAATTTCTAAGCCAGCAGTTTCCACTGCTAAGCCAGTAGTTACCACTGCAAGGCCAATCCACTGGTAGGTCTGTTAACAAGAAAAGGGTAAATGTGGGAAATGCTGTTAAGGCCTTAGCACGTTGGGAATGGAAACCAAAAGGAACCATCACCTCAAACAATCCCAATGGTGTATCAATGACCTTTGAAAGATATAATTATATTGATACACGAGGCAGATCCAAGTCATTTGTGGCTTGGGTCCCCAAAAGGAACTAATTCCTTTATTTTGTGTGCAGGGACATCCAAAGACTAATAATGATCAAGGATACTCAGACAGTGGATGTTCCAGGCACATGACTGGCAATAAGTCCTATCTTTCCGACTTTCAACCTTATGATGGACAATTTGTCAGCTTTGGAGGAGGAATTGGTGGCAATGTTTCTGGCAAAGGAACAATCAAGGCTGGAAACATTGATTTTGAAGATGTGCAGTATGTGAAAGAACTCAAGTACAACCTCTTTAGTGTGTCACAGATGTGTGACAAAAAACATAGAGTTCTATTCACAGAAGATGAATGCTATATCTTATCTAAGGATTACAAGCTTCCTGATGAAAGTGACATTCTGCTTAAAATCCCTAGAAAAGGAAATTTGTATAGCATTGACATGCAGAACATAGTGGCTAATAATGATGTTACTTGCTTGCTTGCTAAAGCCACTTTGGATGAATCAATGCTTTGGCATAGAAGACTTGGTCATGTTAACTTCAAGACCATTAACAAGATTGTGAAAGATGGACTTGTCAGAGGCCTACCAGAGAAAAGATTTGAAAATGATCAAACTTGTGTTGCTTGTCTCAAAGGAAAGCAACACAGAGCTTCATGCAAGACCAAGGCATTCAATTCAATCAATCATCCACTCTTTATGCTGCATATGGACTTGTTTGGTCCTACCTCTGTGAGCAGCATCAATTTGAAGAAGTATTGTCTTGTTGTGACTGATGACTTCAGTAGATTCACATGGGTTTTCTTTTTGAGTACCAAGGATGAAACCACAGGCATCCTTAAGACATTCATTACTCAGGTTGAAAATCAATTTGAAAAGAAAATCAAGATCATCAGGTGTGACAATGGGACAGAGTTCAAGTATAAAGTTATGGATGAATTCTGCAGAGACAAAGGTATTAAAAGAGAATTTAGTGTTGCAAGAACTCCTCAACAAAATGGAGTTGCAGAAAGAAGAAACAGAACACTAATTGAGGCTGCTAGAACCATGTTAGCTGATTCCAAGCTTCCAGTGACTTTTTGGGCTGAAGCAGTTAACACTGCTTGTTACATTCAGAATAGGGTTTTAGTGGTCAAAACAAAGAACAAGACATCTTATGAGTTGTTCAGAGGAAGACCTCCTACTTTGGAGTTTATGAGACCATTTGGGTGTCATGTTACTATTCTCAATACCATTGATCATCTGGGCAAATTTGAAGAAAAGTCAGATGAAGGTTTCTTCAACCCAACTCTTCTTGCAAGGCTTTTAGAGTTTATAACTTAAGAACAAAGAAGATTGAAGAGAACTTGCATGTTCAGTTTCTTGAAAATAAAGCAAACATGGCAGGTTCAGGACCAGATTGGCTATTTGATCTTGAAACATTATCAAATACAATGAATTATGTTCCTCTCACTTCAAGTACTGGAGACAAAGATCTTGAAGATTCAGAAGAATTCATTGATGAAGATGAAGCTTGCAAAGATGATGAAGATCAAATTGTTATGCCACTTTGGGACTTTGGTGATAATTCTGAAAAACCAAGTGATGCAGATGGTGTGAATAAAGAAATTCCTACTAACAGTGGTAACTCAATTCCCACTGCTACACCAGAAGTTTCCACTGTAAGCCCAAATGTGGAACATACTTCTCAGAAATCACCAAGTGATGATGTAGAGATCTCAAACATGCCTTCAACATATGATATTCCTAGCACATCACAGTCTACCATTCACAAAGTGCATCCACTTGATAATGTTATTGGTGAACTTCAATCAGGTGTGAAGACTAGAAGACAGACTAAGAAAGATGACATTCATGGGTTCATAAGTGAAGTGTATGAGTCCAAGAAATACAGCAAGAAGAATGAGTGTTTGTTTTTCTGTTTTCTCTCATAGGTGGAGCCTAAGAATGTGTATATGGTTCTAGGAGAATCTAGCTGGGTTGAAGCTATGCAAGAAGAGTTGCTACAGTTTAAGCTTCAAAAGGTTTGGGTTCTTTGTGACTTGCCTGATGGTATGAAGGTCATTGGTACTAAATGGGTTTTCAGAAACAAGAAAGATGAAAGAGGCATTGTTATCAGGAACAAAGCTAGATTGGTTGCTCAAGGATACACTCAAGAGGAGGGTATTGATTATGAAGAAGTGTTTGCTCTTGTTGCAAGGATTGAGGCTATTATATTGTTCTTAGCCTATGCATCATTTATGGGCTTTACAGTCTATCAAATGGATGTTAAGAGTGCCTTTCTGTATGGAACTACTGATGAGGAGGTATATGTCTCTCAACCTCCAGGCTTTGAAGATCCTCAACACCCCAATAAAGTTTACAAAGTGGTTAAGGCTCTTTATGGCTTACATCAGGCTCCAAGGAAGTGGTATGAAACCTTAGCTAATTATTTGTTGAATAATGGGTTTCATAGAGGTAAAATTGATCAAACTTTGTTCATCAAGAAAGACAAGGGTGATATCCTACTTGTGCAAGTATATGTTGATGATATTATCTTTAGGTCTACTAAACAAGAGATGTGCAAAGAGTTTGAGAAGCTGATGAAAGATGAATTTCAAATGAGTTCTATGGGAGAACTTACATTCTTTTTGGGGCTACAAGTACAACAGAGTAAGGAAGGCATATTTATCAGCCAAGACAAGTATGTGGCTGAGATTATTAAGAAGTTCAAGTTTACTGATGCAAAATCTTCCAATACCCCTGCTGACAAAACCACTCACTTATTATTGAAGAATGCTAGTGGTGCTGATGTTGATGTTCACACTTACAGATCTATGATTGGTTCTTTGATGTATCTTACTTCATCAAGGCCAGACATTATATTTGCTGTATGTGCTTGTGCAAGATTTCAAGTGACTCCAAAGACATCACATATGACAGCAGTGGAAAAGATTTTTAGATACTTGAAGACTTATCCTAATCTTGGATTATGGTATCCAAGAGACTCTCCAATGGAATTGATCACATACTCAGATAGTGACTATGCTGGTGCAAGTTTGGATAGAAGATCAACTACTGGAGGATGTCAATTTCTTGGATGTAGATTGGTGTCATGGCAGTGCAAGAAGCAAACTATGGTGGCTACTTCAACCACTGAAGCAGAATATGTTGCAGCTGCTAGTTGTTGTGCTCAGATCCTTTGGCTTCAGAATCAATTATTGGACTATGGGTACAATTTCATGAACACCATTATCTATATAGACAATAGTAGTACCATATGCATTATTAAAAATCCTGTGCAACACACTAAAACTAAACATATTGAAATTAGACATCATTTTATTAGAGATTGTTTTGAGAAAAAGCTTATTAATGTTGTCAAGATTCATACTGATGACAATTATGCTGATTTATTAACAAAAGGGCTTGATGTGGGTAGGTTTCAATACTTGGTAACAGGTATTGGAATGCTCAATCCATAAATTTTTGATGTCTAATTATTTTTCAGTGTTGCAGGATACTTTTTAGGTACTCATATTGTTTGTATTGTATGTATGGTTTTCTACTAACTTGTATGCAGAGTTATCAAGAGCACAGTGGTAATTAACATACAACAGTGGAAAGATTGGTGATAATAGTAAGCAGAAAAGAGTACTTTTATTGATTATTTAGAAGAAGTACATCACATCCATCAACAAAAGATTGTCACCAAACAAGAAAACCATTACATCTGATATGAACCTACAACCTAACACCTACTCCATTGGTTTCTTTCCTTTTCTCTCATACCGATGCTTGCCTTTGGAAATTTGAATTTTCTTTCTCTTGTCATCAAAAGAGAGTTGTTTTCTTGGACAAGCAAGTCCCAGAACTTGCTTGGGAGGCCTTGGTGCTTGAGTAGGCTTGTCTACAGCTGGCCACTTCATGTTGTTTATTGCAGTTGTCAATGCTGTGGTAAGGGCCTTTGGGAGTTCCTTGGAAATATCAAAGGTTGGATCATTGTCATCATCTGATGAAGAACTAGAATAAAACTGAAGAGATGGAGCAGGATCAGCTGATATCTTCTTATTGGGCTTCATGCTTGAAGATGTAGCAGTTGCAGCACTTGATGGAAAATATCCACTCCATCCAGAAGAGAGTTCTTCAGAGTCTGAGTAGTAACTGATTTCCTCATCTGAAGAGTCATCAGAGGAGATGTAGATTATTGGAAACCAACTCATGATGATGTATAAGGTTTGTGTTTATTGAAGAAGGTTGTTGATGAAAGATAAAAGATGTTGAGCCCCTTTTATATGCAAAGTCAAGGTCGAATTCTAATTAATGAAGGATATTTACTCTTACTTGTTTTGGTAGGTTGGAGGAGTAAATTTGGTTATTATCGGGTTGACTTTTGGAAGATATTTTTGTGAATAGTAACTTGGTTAAAAAGTTACTTTGGGTTAATTCTTATGGGTTAAGTTGAAAATTACTTTGGTTTGCTGCATACAACCCATATTATTAGAGTCATTGGAGTAATAAGGTGTGTACCACAGACACACAACAAATGGTTATTGATTCACCATGTCTAATCCACATAAGAATCAACTAGTCCAGAGCAAACGGCTACTGGTAAAGACTTATCAAATCCGTTTATGGTTGATAGTTTACCAAAAACTAGGTTATCAACTCACCATACATCCATGTGATCAAGAGTTGGCTAGTCCATAAGCAAACGGCTCATGGTAAAGACATATCAAATCCGTTGATAGCTGGTAGTTTGCTAAAAACTATAAAAAGAGCAAAAAATTTTCATGTTTTATTTACCATTGCTCGTTGATTTGTTGTGAAAATTTTACCACTGCTCTTTGATTTTTGCCAATATTGCTTTAATGGGGTATGATACATCTGAACAAAAAGTCACTTTTAGAAAAGGATGTTTTTGTCCCCATTGGAGATTTTTTTTACATTGCTTAAGTCCTAAGAAAACATCTTATGAACAATTTGCATCAACCATGGCTTATCCTTTGGTTTGTTTGGCAACAGATAGGACTTTCAATTTTTCAAAGTTTATTTTCAATAATATGAAAGGCAATGTAAAGAGTCAATATAAATTTTTGATGTATCCAAGGTTTGTGCAAGCAGTGTTAAATGAGTTTCAACTGCACCCTCACAAAAGAATTTATGAACCTTCCACTCTTAAGCCAAAAGTTTTTCAAAATATGTCTAAGGCTTCAGAACTTTGGAATGGGGCGGTGCATCCACTTTTCCCTCAAATGCTTGCTAAAATTTCTCAAGTACAGGGTGAGGATGCACCAATCCCAGCTGCATCTCACAACACACCCACTATTGTTGTTCCACCAATTCAACATACCCCTGCAGTCACTCACACTTATGAGAGAAGGTCTAAATAGCCAACTTCTCTCATCTCAACATTGCATGTTGCTGAGCCTTTTGGTTTAGGAACAAGCAGTGGTGGTTCAAGGCTTAATCCTAGTCCAACTAGGGAAGAGCCTGAATCAATGCCTCATGATTCACCTCTCCCAGCAGGTTACACAGTTGGAAGTGATGAAGGCAGTGTGCAACAACATGAATTGATGGACATTTGTACCAAGTTAGTCAAGCAGGTTCAAGCTCTGGAGAAAGATCTGGCACAGACAAAAGATCAACATGCCACAGAGCTGAATCAATTGAAGGATGAGATTCAAAGGTTGCAGACTGAAGTTGAGAATCTCAAGAAGAAAAGATCTCAGGTTGTGTTATCATCATCATCTTCACCTCAGGATGAGTTTTCTGCAAGTTCTACTAAAGTTTTGGGAGATTCTTCCAAACAGGGGAGGAAAACTGATGCAGAGCTTAAGGGGAGGAGTAAAAATTTTGATAAAGATTTTGCTGAGCTCAATGATTCTGATAATGCTCAGGCAAAAGATGATGTAGCTGAGACTGAGGGGAGGAAATTGGATTTTGAAGATATGGATGCTGATGCAGGTTTTAACTTTGATGATTTAGTTGGAACTGCTCAACCAATTTCCACTGAAGCAGAACAAGTTCCCACTGATCAACCAATTACCACTGCAAGTGAAAAAGTTCCCACTGCTACTCAAGAAGTTACCACTGCAGAGGAAGAAGCTGCCAGAATAAGATCAGTTAAAGGAAAGGCTATTGTAGATGCTTCAGATCAAGAGACAAGAAAGATTTCTAAGTATGAACAAGCTCAGATTGATTTTGATGCAAGATTAGCAGAGCAACAACAAGCTGAAGAGTATGAAAGAAAGAAAAAGCTTAAAGAAGATGAAGTTGCTAGCTTTATGGAAGCAACTAGGTTGGATAAACTTGAAGCTGTAATGGCAGAACCTATTTCAAGTGTCTCACCAACTGTCATACATGATAAACCTCCATTGTTCACTTATGTGCCTACAGAAGAGGAGATTGACTATTTGGTTAATAATGATCAGATTATCAGGAGGAAGGCTATTGAGTTAATTGCTAATACAACCTTGAATGAAGAACAAAGGTCTGCTCAACTTAAAGATTTCATTCAGATGAAGAATCAGCAGGCTCTTGATGAAATCATTGGGGATGTAAGAAAAGGTCAAAAGAAGCCAAGAAAGCTTACAAAGGCACAGATTATTGCTGAGATGAAGACTTTTTGTTGCCATGTTGGTAATATGAAGATGGCTCAATTCAAAGGAATGTCACATGATCAGATTGAAGGAATTTATTACAAGATCAAAAGACAAGGTATTAAATTCATTCCAATGGATCAAGAACCAATAACATTTAAGGCAAAAAGGACTGGAGTGAGTCTTGAATCAAATGAAGCAAAGAAGTTGAAGACTCAGAAATCATCTCAAGCAACAGAGGGTCCTAGCAAGTTGACAAAAGAGCAAGTTACAAACATGTTATTCATAGAGACTGATGTTCTTAATATTGAACCTCTACAAGCAAGATATCCAGTAGTTGGTTGGGAAATCTTTTTTGATAGTTTTGGTGTTGCATGGAAGATCATCAGAACTGGAAGTGTCACAAACATTTGCAGAGACTTTGAAGATATTGTTAGATGTTGTGATAGAGAAGATTTGGATATCTTGTGGAAAATTGTTCAAGATCAGTTTAAGAAGGATGAACTTGTTGATGTCAAAGCTAAGGAGTTATGGGTTCACTTCAGAAGACTATATGAACCTGACCCAAGTGATAGGTATTGGAGATTTGAAGCTCATAGTACAAGAACTTTGTGGAAATTCTATGATTCAAGTTCTGTACATCATGTTTCTACTCAAGATGGAGTTGATGTCTTTATGCTGGCTGAGAAAGAATATCCATTGAGAGCTGGAGTATTAACAGTGATGTTGTCAGAGAAGCTTAGGTGCTGGGAAAGAACTGAAGTCATAGATGATTTGCTACAAAGGATTTATGATCAAAGTGTGAGAGCTGATAGAGAGTTAAGAAGAAAAAGATAAGTGTTTGGAAGAATTCCCATATCCTCATGTTTACTGAATACTTGAAGAAACTTATTGATTTATGTATTAATCATAAGTTAGGGGAGGATTGTTGGGAATTACACTAACAGTTACCACGGCTAAGAGAAGATGTTACAACTGCAGAAGATTGTACTTGCAGTGGAAACTCATTACCACTGCAAGAACAATACATTACCACTGCTTATTAGATAACTGTTAGGAAACGCATCTAGATAAATATAGAATAGATTTTGTGTATATCTTATTCTATTTGCTTTATACTTATCTTGTAGAAGAGGACTCCTTGTGCTATAAAAGAAGATCCTAGGTTAAAGGTTTGATATACGTTTTTCTAGAGCTTCAAGGTGTAACCCTAGTGATATCAAGATCACTCGTATTATTATTAATAATATTGGAGCTAATAGTTTGTTTACATACATTGTTCATATACAACTGTCTTACTCACAATCAAACTTCTAAGTGTTACTAAGTAGATTCCGCATACTTAGTGATATAATTCAAAGTATCAATCTGACACAAGTTCAAGGTGTTTAGATCCATCATTGTATGTAGCGGTGACCTGTTTTACCTGCTGGGGCAGGTTAAACTAACGATCATTAGGTTTATCATTGCAATGTCAGTACTTTATACTAACGATCGTTTATCATGGCTGCATACAATGACAAAAAGTAATAACTTAGATGACTTTTATTATTTTTAAAATTTATGTACGTTTTTTACACGTTTTTGCACATATTTTTATACACATTTTTATACACGTTTATACACACGTTTTTATACATGTTTTTATGCATGTTTTTATACGAATTTTTTTACACACATTTGTATACACGTTTTTATACACATGTTTTTATGCACGGCTTTACACACGTTTTTAAAATATTTCAATACATATATTTTTATACGTTTTCATATGTTTTTTTTGCGTTTTCGTTTTTTATGTTTTCACACGTTTTTTACGTTTTTGCTCGTTTTTTTATGTTTTCGTCAGTTTTTTTACGCTTTCGCCCGTTTTATTACGTTTTCATCATATTTTTTACGTTTTCGTCTGTTTTTTTCACTTTTCGCCCATTTTTTATGTTTTCGTCCGTGTTTTTACGCTTTCGCCTGTTCTTTACGCTTTCGCTCGTTTTATTACGTTTTTGCCTTTTTTTACATTTTTGTCTTTTTTTTTACTTTTACGCACCATTTTTTATGTTTTTGTCTGTTTTTTTTACGTTTTCATCCGGTTAATTTTAGCTCGTTTTTTGCGTTTTCGTCCGTTTTTTTACGTTTTCACCTGTTTTTTACGTTTTCGTCTGTTTTTTTTACGTTTTTGCCCATACAAAAACTTATGAAATCATATGAAAATAGACAAAAACGCAAAAAAAAACAGACTAAAATGTAAAAGAACAGACAAAAACCTAAAAAAACAGATGAAAACGGTAAAAAACGTAAAAAATAGATGAAAACGTAAAAAACGGGCGAAAACGTAAAAAACGGGGTAAAATTAACCGGACGAAAACGTAAAAAAATAGACGAAAAAGTAAAACAAAGGGCGAAAACGTAAAAAAAAACAGACAAAAACGTAAAAAACGGACAAAAACGTAAAAATAAGGCCGAAAACGTAAAAAACGGACGAAAACATAAAAAAACGGGCGAAAACGTAAAGAAAAGACAAAAACGTAAAAAACTGATGAAAACGTAATAAAACGGGCGAAAACGTAAAAAACTGACGAAAACATAAAAAAAACGGACGAAAACGTAAAAAAAACGGACGAAAATGTAAAAAACCGGACGAAAACGTAAAAAATTGTCAAAAACGTAAAAAAACGTGTGAAAACATAAAACAAAAAAAGAAAACGTAAAAAAGCAGACAAAAATGTATAAAAATGTATGTATTGAAATATTTTAAAAATGTGTGTAAAACCGTGCATAAAAACGTGTGTATAAAAACGTGCATAAAAACATGTATACAAATATGTGTATAAAAATCCGTATAAAAACATTAATAAAAACGTGTGTACAAACATGTATAAAAATGTGTATAAAAACGTGTATAAAAATGTGTGAAAAAACGTGTAAAAAACGTACATAAATTTTAAAAATAATAAAAGTTATCTAACTTGTTATTTTTTGTCATTGTATGTAGCCATTATAAATAATCGTTAGTCTAAAGGACTAATATTACAATGATAAACCTAACGATCGTTAGTTTAATCTGCCCAGCAGGTCAAACAGGTCACCACTACACGAAATGAACAGATTTTGCAAGTTTATTGACAGATTGGGAAAAAAAGAAGGCTATATACGATGATAAAAAGTGACAAGTTAAATACATTTTCAGGTAATTTCAAGTTACTTCAACTCATACAACAAAATATTTTGATTCTATTTTTTGTATTTATTTATTATTATTATTTCGCATAAGAGAAGAAGGTATTATCACTACAACAAACAGGAGGACGGGCGACGAGATTTTTGGCGGCGACGCATTTGTCCCCGTCGAAACTCGCTACCCGACAAAAATGTGCTAAGCTGGCACAAATTCTCGCTGACCGGCCATTGCATTTTCAACGCTAACTTTTGGCGGGGACAAGTCCCCGCCGAAAGTATTTTTGGCAGATCACAAATTTGACCAAAATAGTCGCATTTTCAACCCCTACTTTTGGCGGGACATGTCCCCACCGAAAGTATTTTTGGTATTTCACAAGCTTTGACCAAAATAGTTGCGCTTTATTGTCCCGGGTATTATTCCAGCCAATACTTTTAGCGAGGATATGCTTAACTTTTGGCGGGGACATGTCCCCGCTAAAAGGTTAGGCGCCAAAATTTCCCTCCAAGCTGCAACTTTCTTCCAAAAACTTTTTAATATATATTATAACGTACACATAATACATATTAAATCATAAATTCGGCAAAAAAATACAAAACACACATAACAATGGATGGTTTAACGCCGGAACTGGAGTGGGCAAAGGCTTTATCACACGAGCTCTTGTATAATGAAATTATAAATCATTGGGGCGTTGAAATTTTTGATGAATATGGTTCGTACGCGAACTGTGCACCGTGGCAGAGAGACCGGATTCTGGTATGGTTGAGGAAAAAGTCATACTATAGAAAGTATTTGGAAGAGGTAGATGCTGCTGAAGCTCAAGCTGCTGCTGTTGGAGGTGAGGATGAAGCTGGAAGCACGTTTGATGAAGCTGCTGCTGTTGATAATCTGGAAAATAGAATAACAAGTCTTGAGGCTACGTTTGCATATCTCAAGGAAATGAGAGCAAGGAAAGGAAGAGGTGGTGCGAGTTCAAGCAAAGCGGGAGTTAGCCGCAAAAAAAAGTAAACGGGTTGTTTCATTTGTTGTCGAGTTGTTTAGTTTAAGTTATTTTGTTTGGTTGTCGAGTTGTTTAGTTTGAGTTGTTTCGTTTGATCTGGTTCGTTTGCTTGTCGAGTTGTTTAGTTTGAGTCTGTATGAAAATGTATCTGGTTTACAACTCTTGTGTGGTTTGAATAAAATGTTTGCCTTCGTGTTTGAAGCTAAGCGTGTGGTGTTTGGGATTGCTTTATAAACTGCTTAGGTTCTTACTGTGGATGTTTTGTTAGATTAATAATTACAATCTTGAGTGTTTGGATAGAAGTTTACGATTTCTAGTGATAAAGCAATTTTGAGTGTATCTAATCGTGTGTGGACATCAGTTTTCACAACAACAACATTTTATTAAACAACAACAACAATAACACAACAAACAACAAACAACAACAATAACACAAGAAACAACAAAACAACAAGAATAACACAAGAAACAACAAACAACAACAACAACAACAACAACAACAACAACAACAACATCAATAACAACAGCATTACATACGAAGATTTTCCATGTCACCTAACAGGTCATGGAGTATTGCATTCGATTGACATGCGTGGTCATTGTTGTCGGGATTCGTTGCCATTTCAAGTCTTGTCTCGAGCAACCTGACTTTTGTTTCTAACACCTGTTTTTGTGCGTCCAGCATATTTATCCTAAGATCTTTTTAATGGCAGTTTGTGCACCCAGAACCGTGAGATGTTGAAGCAGAATATATTACTTGTAATTGTTCATAAAATTCACTTTTCCACATAAAATATCCACATCCATGACCTTTCTCTCTTGGCTTCGAAAGAGGACATGCATAATACTCCCATCCAAATGTATCTTTTTGATGTGATGTTCTTTTTTTATATTTCCTACTCCACAAGTACACATAAAAGGATTATATCGCTGCATCTGATTGACAGTGTGTGTTTGTAGTTGTGTGTGGTAGAATCGTGATCGGGGTGGCCCGATCTACAAGTTGAGTTGATAAAAGGTGGTGGCCAGAAAAAGATTCCGTCGGCCGGAAACTGCTGGTGTCGCCGGAAAACAGAAACTGCTAGAGAGAGTGATGAGGCGAAAAATGGTCCGTTTTTAGGGGGTCATTTAAGCCCGAATCCGAATTTATTTGATCAAATATTGCCCTAAATCGTTCCGTTTGTGATTTTAGGTACTTGGAGAGTGAATTCTGGAAAATAAGCCATTTTGGACGTTTTTGGAGCATAAAAGTGAAGAAAACGGCAAAGTCTCAATTTTCCATGCTGGGAACAGTACATGAAGGCGTCAAGAGTTTTTCTTGACGGCGTCAAAACCCCAAGAATTAAAATCCGTAGTTGATGACGGCGTCACACACAGGGCGTCAAGAGTAATTTGTGTGACGGCCTAGGCCTTGACGGCGTCAGAAGTAGATCAAGGCCGTCTGAGGAAGTATTTGGCGGCGAGATGACGGCGTCACACCTTTGTTCTTGACGCCGTCATCCCTATTTTCCTATATATAGTTTTCTAGTTTTTCACATTCAAAGAGAGAAGTTTTGGGAGAAACCCTAAAGACGATTTTGGTGCAACTTTTACAGGTTTTTCAAGGGTTCCAAACCCTTGATACCTTGCATTGTAATTGAGATAAGTGTTCTTCTAATTCAATCAATATGTCTATGTGTTGGTTGTCTATATCTTGTTCTTGTCTCAATTCCATTATGCTAGGCTAGATCTCTTTTGTGTTTGCTTAGATCTAATGAAACCTAGATATTGATTATGTGTTGATTACTTGTTTATTCTTGTCTTGGATGAATGATTTATATGTTAGGCTTAAGAAAACTGGCAGATCTCCAAATGATAACATCCTTGAACGTCTTAAGAAACATGAACCGAGGCGTACTAGGTCTTTATTGGTTGTATTTAATGCATGAGCCACTGTTTACAATCCCTATAGTTGTGCTGGGCATGGTGTAGGAGGAGATAAGAGCTCATAGAATTGGGGAGTTATGTATGCCACCCCATGAATGGTATTAAGGAATACGATCCGTCATCCATACAATTATAACAAGTAATTAACGTGTAAAAGATATCTAGGGAGTAGTGAAATCTAAGTAAACACATTTTCTCCAATTACTGCTCACAACCTTAGTATAAATTAGTTTAATTTCATTTTTGTATTTTATTTTGATTGCATCTTAGTTTTGGGTTAGTTGAATAGCAACTAATTCCGCCCACTATTCCAAAACCCGAGATTTTTACTTGCTTTCTAAAAAATATAAAAATACAAAAATAATCATCCCTCACCTTTAGAACTAGTAATTAGGCTTTCTAATCCTAGCGACACTATTCCTAAGCTGAACGATCAATCCCCCGGTACTTGTCACTATACTATACTACAACGATCAGGTACACTGCCTGGTGGGGGTTGTAAGCTTCTCGAGATCCCTCGAGAGGTAAAGCCTGTTGCGATTCCTACGCATCAAGTTTTTGGCACCGCAGCCCGGGGAAATAGTTATTGTCTAGGTTAGGATTTCTTTTTATTAGGTCTACTTACTAGATTCCTTTCTAGTAAGATTTTATTTTTATTTTTAGGTTTTCTTTATTCTATCTTATTTCTTCATGCTTTTGTTCGTAACTCTTTACCATCCGACATCATGGAAGGTGGTAACATCTTTGAACCCGTCATCCCACCACTAGAACCCCTTAGGCCCCGAACCTTAGGAGAGTATTCCCGACCTAGCCACCAAGGCTACCGAAACACCATTGAGCTCACCGGAGCCAATGTGACCCCCTTGCGATCCGACACCATTCGGTTGGTGCAAAGCAGATGTGCATTCCATGGACTTCGTTCTGAAGATCCAAATCAATATCTTAAGGACTTCCTCAAAATCGTAGATTCCATAGACCTAGGTGTTGAAACTAGAGAGACTACCCGTTTACGCCTATTCCAATTCTCTCTACGGGATCAAACTAGTCAATGGCTTGAGCGTTTACCCGCGGGATCCATCACCACATGGGATGATCTCACCACTCGTTTCCTTGCTCAATTTTTCCCACCGGGGAGAACAACTAGGCTTAGAAATGACATCTTGATGTTCCAACAACGTCAAAATGAATCTCTTTATGAAGCATGGACTCGTTTCAAGGACTTACTCCAAAAAGTCCCTCATCATGGCATAGATCTTTGGCTCCAAGTCCAAATCTTTTATGACCATATCGACATCTCCACGAGGCGAGCCATTGACCAATCGGCCGGTGGTAAGCTACGTGATCTTAGTGCGGAACAATCATGGGAACTCATAGAAGATCTTGCTCTCTATGACAACGAAAGTTGGAATGATCCCCGTGATTTGAACAAAACGGTCAAGGCAATATCTTTGCCTTCAAACAATTCTAGCACTCCCGACCGTAGGATCATGGAACTTGAGGACCAAGTCAAGTTTCTCATGAAATCTTACGATGCTCCTAAGCCTTCAAGTCAAGTGAACAAAATCACTTCTTCATGCGAATTGTGTAGTGGTCCCCATGACACTCGTGATTGTGTGGAACTCCCCGGAATAGCTTTTGCGGACTACGCATCCACGCGTACCGACGAAGCGGGAGATAAGTGGTACACTTTCAAGCCCGAGCCAAACACTTATGGTGATTCATACAACCCCTCTTGGAAAAATCACCCAAACCTTAGGTGGAAACAAAATCAACCCAATTCCTCCAATCCGCCTAATCGCTACCAACCAAACGGTCCACCATCCAACCGTACTTTCAACAACAATCCTTCTAACAACTATGGTAGTACCAACAATCTTGAAGGATTGATGTCAAAGTTCATGGCATCTCAAGAAGCCCGCATAGCTAGGTTTGAAACCGAATTCAACCAACAGCAAACGGAGATGACCAACAAGATTGACAACTTGTTGAAAGCCCTCAACAACCAAGCGTTAATCACACCTAGGAAGGACACTAGGGACACCAATAGTGGAACCCAAATTAAGGACCCCTCATCATCCAAACATGTCCACTTTGTCAATGTTGTCACCATTAAGCCGATAGATAAGGAGATAGAGGAGAGTGATAAGGATGAAGTTAGAGTAGAAGCCGAAAGTAAGGATGAGAGTAGGGAAGTTGAGGCTAATAAGGATGAGGAATTAGAGGAGGTAGAACCTATAGTAGAATACTTTGATAAGTTGCCAACCAAGGAAGAACGGGAATACCATAAGGATTTATTCGATAGTCCCGAGAGAACATATATCTTTGGCAACCCCCTTATCTAAATGGGAGACCCCACTAACATTAACATCCCATGCAATATCGGGCACATGCATATATGGAAAGCTTACATCGACCTTAGATCCCCCGTGAACATCATGACTAGGACTTATTACAATTGGGTGATGAAGAAGCAACTCAATTTTAGGATGATGCCCGGTAAGAATCTGATAAGTAATTTTGTAGGGAGAGTTAAGGGATTACATGTGATTATAGGGAATCTCACCTATGAAATCGATTTTATGATAGTGGAAGACATTCGTCCGGTGATAGATGCTTGCCTAAGCCAAATAGTATTCGGAAAACCATTTGTTGAAGCCACTAGGATGAGTTATGATCCGACTTTAGGGATAGTTAGATTCAAGAATGAGAATGATGAGGTTGCTTATCAAATGCCCTACAAGATTGAATAATACCGCCTTCTCTCCAATTTCGAAAAGGAACATAAGCAAGCGGCTTATTATAGGAATGAGGAGGATAGACGTAGAGGAGTAGAGTATGTTAGAAATAGGATGCTTGGTTTCTACAAAGAATGCTTGCAACTAGGTCCGGAATACAAAACTGGTTTAGAAGACGACCTAGAGAATGAAACCAATGATGAGATCACGTAGTAACCCATGACTTTGAGTCTAGCTACAAGACTCGCAAATAAAGAAAAGCGCTTCTTGGGAGGCAACCCATGTTTTGTGTGATTTTCATTTTATTTGTTTGTTATTTGCTTCCGTATACATGTTTTATTTTTATTGTTGGTTGATCATGTTTCTAAACTAAAAATGTGGAAATACTTTACTATGTTGTTTGGCCTAGTCTTAACTCCAACCTAAAAGTATTTTTGCAAAAGATAAGTGTAAGGGGAAACCCCAAATATATTTTTAAGAAACAAACCGATCATGATTCTCCACAATATTAAATGAACATGTATATTCGTATTTGTTAGAGTCAAATGCTTGTATTGAGTCATAATGAAGTTTTGCATGATTTTCCAGGAAGTAGGACCAAGTTTTTCCAGAAATTTTCCGGAAACTTAACATAAGAATTTCTGCAGGTCCATTCTGACGGTGTCATGAGTTTACTCTTGACGGCGTCAGGAGTAAAAATCTGGAAATTTTACCGGTTTTGTTTTTCTAACGGAGTCTTATGGTTTTTGTGAATTATTAAGTTTTATAATCTCCAGGAGATCTGCAAACTTCATTCCACAAGCATTATATCTTATCTTGTTTTCTAGGATTTAGTAACTTATATAGGATGCCGCCGATTTTACGCGAGGTTGTCTTGTCTATTTTTTCAGGATTTACAGGTTATGTTCGACAAGGAGATGATTTATATTCTGGAAGGGAAGCTTTGATTGTTCATTTTCTTGGAGGAAGATTTAACCTGGCCATCCTATTATCCATACCGAGCGAATCAGGGGAGTATTTGATTTCATTCTCTTTACTTTTTCACTTTTAAATTCTTTACTTGAACATTGGGGACAATGTTCATCTTAAGTGTAAGGGGAGAGTAAAAAGATGATACCTTACATATGCACTTTCGCTTGAGTTTGTTTTGTTTGATAGTAGATGTGTAATAAAACTATGAGAAATACTTGTTAGTGTAATTTTAGCGCCAAATTTAAATTTTTTTACAACATTTAGGAGTGAAACTTTAGCCATAGCAAGCGTCTCATGGATAGGAGATTGTATGACTAGCACATAACCGTATATTCAGAAAAATTTTCCACCCAAATATGTGAGGTTCGCCTTTAGATTTGATAGGAAAAGCATTTACTATTAGTGCTTATGAGTGTACCGGTAGCATTTAGATTCTAGAACTTGCGTTAGTGATGCATCCCGAGACCGCTAGTGAGACTACATTCGTGTGGTAGGATTTACTACATGATAAGAGGCATTAGGATCACCCTCGTGTTAAACCCGTATTATAATTACTTGACCATTTAAGTCATATTACTTGGCTAGTTAAGTCAACTAATTTTTCCCACACCCTTAGTGTTGTACTCATTTTTAGTACACGAAACCCCTAGTACACCCCTCCGAGCCTATCTTTTCATTTCTAACTTTAAGCATCTTACTTAAAGGAAGAATTTGTTACACCCCACTTAAATGTACAACCAAATCGCCTTAGCCTTCCGTGTATGCGCTCATTTTTAGTGCATTATTGTTATTTGTTAAACCCTAAGTTAACTTTCTAATTGATTACATGGTTGCTAAGTCGAGTCATATCCTTGTACATATTGTTTTGGGACGATTGGGACTCATGGGTAAGTACTTATTTTATGGAATAATGGGGAAGAACATCATTTATTACCCCCATATGTACGTTAATCTTAAAAGTACTCCAAGTGTTTTGATTTTCTTAATTCGAGTCATTAGATTAGTTAATTGTAAAGTATGTAAAGATTCAAGTGTAAGGGGAATTTTCATTCCCTATGATGTATTATTTTGGATGGTAGGGTAAGAGTGTATGCAAAAAAAAAAAAAAAAAAAAAAAAAAAAAAAAAAAAAAAAAGAGAAAAAACATACGGACTACCATCCCGTTTCATTCTATGTTCATTTTATGTTTTTGTTATTTCTCATTTATTAGCTTAAGTCGAGTCTAGTCTTGGCTTAGCAACGCCATATTGTACATGTAATTAACCAAGATTGTTAACTCGCCACCAGTAAAACTTCCTTTATCCAACAAAACCATGTAATTCATATCCCTATACCTAACGTTACAACCCTTTAAAAGACCTCTTTGATAGTTTATCCTAGGTGCTTACGCCATGTGGTGGAAGTTTGATCCTTTCCCAAGCCTATGGTAATCTATTTTGCTATGACAGGTAGTGAGAGATATCTTCCATTTCCATAATGTTATATTACTTTATTACACCCGAGAGATGTGAGTATCTAAACACTATTTGTGAGGTGCTAGTGTATGACCTCCGAGCTTGTCTATTGGTCTTTAGTGGAACGATTATTTGTTGTAATTACTTTTATATTAGTGTTAAATGACCCCTAACTTGTCTTTTGAGTAGAATAAAAGCGCATTTGCTTGAGGACAAGCAAATCTCAAGTGTAAGGGTATATGATGAGGCGAAAAATGGTCCGTTTTTAGGGGGTCATTTAAGCCCGAATCCGAATTTATTTGATCAAATATTGCCCTAAATCGTTCCTTTTGTGATTTTAGGTACTTGGAGAGTGAATTCTGGAAAAGAAGCCATGTTGGACGTTTTTGGAGCATAAAAGTGAAGAAAACGGCAAAGTCTCAATTTTCCATGCTGGGAACAGTACATGAAGGCGTCAAGAGTTTTTCTTGACGGCGTCAAAACCCCAAGAATTAAAATCCGTAGTTGATGACGGCGTCACACACAGGGCGTCAAGAGTAATTTGTGTGACGGCCTAGGCCTTGACGGCGTCAGAAGTAGATCAAGGCCGTCCGAGGAAGTATTTGGCGGCGAGATGACGGCGTCACACCTTTGTTCTTGACGCCGTCATCCCTATTTTCCTATATATAGTTTTCTAGTTTTTCACATTCAAAGAGAGAAGTTTTGGGAGAAACCCTAAAGACGATTTTGGTGCAACTTTTACAGGTTTTTCAAGGGTTCCAAACCCTTGATACCTTGTATTGTAATTGAGATAAGTGTTCTTCTAATTCAATCAATATGTCTATGTGTTGGTTGTCTATATCTTGTTCTTGTCTCAATTCCATTATGCTAGGCTAGATCTCTTTTGTGTTTGCTTAGATCTAATGAAACCTAGATATTGATTATGTGTTGATTACTTGTTTATTCTTGTCTTGGATGAATGATTTATATGTTAGGCTTAAGAAAACTGGCAGATCTCCAAATGGTAACATGCTTGAACGTCTTAAGAAACATGAACCGAGGCGTACTAGGTCTTTATTGGTTGTATTTAATGCATGAGCCACTGTTTACAATCCCTATAGTTGTGCTGGGCATGGTGTAGGAGGAGATAAGAGCTCATAGAATTGGGGAGTTATGTATGCCACCCCATGAATGGTATTAAGGAATACGATCCGTCATCCATACAATTATAACAAGTAATTAACGTGTAAAAGATATCTAGGGAGTAGTGAAATCTAAGTAAACACATTTTCTCCAATTACTGCTCACAACCTTAGTATAAATTAGTTTAATTTCATTTTTGTATTTTATTTTGATTGCATCTTAGTTTTGGGTTAGTTGAATAGCAACTAATTCCGCCCACTCTTCCAAAACCCGAGATTTTTACTTGCTTTCTAAAAAATATAAAAATACAAAAATAATCATCCCTCACCTTTAGAACTAGTAATTAGGCTTTCTAATCCTAGCGACACTATTCCTAAGCTGAACGATCAATCCCCCGTTACTTGTCACTATACTATACTACAACGATCAGGTACACTGCCTGGTGGGGGTTGTAAGCTTCTCGAGATCCCTTGAGAGGTAAAGCCTGTTGCGATTCCCACGCATCAGAGAGAGAGAGAGAGAGATATAGTGAGATGAGTGTGTGTGTGAGGTAATATGGGTTAGATGAGTGTGTGTGAGTTTATATTGTGAGGATAAGTTGTTAGGTGGGAAAATATCTCGTGTATAACCATAGCATCTCGACTCGTTCGTTTAACATCTCGTGTATAACCATAGCATCTCGACTCGTTCGTTTAACATCTCGTGTAATACCACATCATCTCGACTCGTTCGTTTAACATCTCGTGTATAACCATAGCATCTCGACTCGTTCGTTTAACATCTCGTGTATAACCATAGCATCTCGACTCGTTCGTTTAACATCTCGTGTAATACCACATCATCTCAACTCGTTCATTTAATATCTCGTGTATAACCATAGCATCTCGACTCGTTCGTTTAACATCTCGTGTATAACCATAGCATCTCGACTCGTTCGTTTAACATCTCGTGTATAACCATAGCATCTCGACTCATTCGTTTAACATCTCGTGTAATACCACATCATCTCGACTCGTTCGTTTAACATCTCGTGTATAACCATAGCATCTCGACTCATTCGTTTAACATCTCGTGTATAATCATAGCATCTCGACTCGTTCGTTTAACATCTCGTGTAATACCACATCATCTCGACTCGTTCGTTTAACATCTCGTGTATAACCATAGCATCTCGACTCGTTCGTTTAACATCTCGTGTAATACCACATCATCTCGACTCGTTCGTTTAACATCTCGTGTAAAACCATAGCATCTCGACTCGTTCGTTTAACATCTCGTGTAAAACCATAGCATCTCGACTCGTTCGTTTAACATCTCGTGTACAACCATAGCATCTCGACTCGTTCGTTTAACATCTCGTGTAATACCACATCATCTCGACTCGTTCGTTTAACATCTCGTGTAAAAATGATTTAACTTAATTAAAATGATTTAAAAATAATTTTAAATGATTTAAATTAATTATAAATGATTTAACATAATAAAAACAAATTAAAAATAATTTTAAATGATTTAAATTAATTATAAATGATTTAAAAATAATTTTAAATGATTTAACTTAATTAAAATGATTTAAAAATAATTTTAAATGATTTAAATAAATCATAAATGATTTAAATTAATTATAAATAATTAAATTTAAATGATTTAAATTAATTATAAATGATTTAAAAATAATTTTAAATGATTTAACTTAATTAAAATGATTTAAAAATAATTTTAAATGATTTAAATAAATCATAAATGATTTAAATTAATGATAAATAATTAAATTTAAATAGTTTAATTAATATTGATTTAAGTTAACTAAAATGGTGCACACTTTCGGCAGGGACACGTCCCCGCTAAAAGTTTTCACCAATAAAATTTTTTCCCTCTAAGCATTTACTTTATCCCGCCAAAGTTTTTGGCGAGGTGTGAAAACTTTTGGCGGGGACATGTCTCAGCCAAAAGTATGTACTAAAAGACATGACAGACTTTCCGCGGGGACTTGTCCCCGCTGAAAGTAAGCCAACTACTACCTTTATTATTATCAGATCTGCAAATTACACTTGTAAAAAAAAAAATAATAATAAAAAATAAAAAATAAAAACCCAAAACTTCTGCTGCTGCTTCTGCTTCCTCTATCTCCACCATAGCCACACCACCATCTCCACCACCATTATTCACCGCACCACCATCTCCACCACCACTACTTCATCACACCACTATCTCCACCACACCACACCACACTCGCACCACTGTGCACTATTCACCCTCTAATTTTTTAGTTATAATTTCTCAAACCCTCTCATTTTAATTCTTCCTCAAACCCTCTCATTTTTAATTCTTCCTCTAATTTCTCAAACTCTCGAAAATGCACAACTTGTGAACATGTCGCCGAGGTAAGAACCGAACCCATACCCTCAAATTACATATGTGTTAATTTCATATGTTAATTTTTTGGTAATTTTTTCATATGTGTTAATTTCATATGTTAATTTTTTCATATGCTTTGCAATATGTTAATTTCTTATTTTATAAATTTTTTTTGGTATAGTTGCTGCTGAGAACCGAAGCCAAGACCCGTAGCCGAGACCCGAAACCAAGTCCTGAAGCCGAGACCACAAGTTTATTATATATATTATGTTATGTTTCTACCGGGGACATGTCACTGCCAAAAGTTTGAGATTACATTTTTACACTAAGGGGTGTTTGGAATTGTAATTGTGCATTTTTTTGGGTGCAGAGCCGAGAGCATCTGAGAGCCGAGACCACAGCCGCGACAGCCGAGTCCAGCCACGACCACAGTAAGTTATTACTGTCCACAACAGGGGTGTTTGTTTAGGCTTATATAGTGGGCTTATGGTTTATTTGGAGAGTGGAATTTAGATGTCCTGATGTCCACAACAGGCCGGGGTGTTTGTTTAGGCTTATATACATGGGTGTTTGTTTAGGCTTATATAGTGGGCTTATGGTTTGGAACACGACACACCATGGGGTGTGCTCGTGATGTGTACCACGACACAAGTAGTGTCGTGGGGACTTGTTAAGTCCTGATGTCCACAACAGGCCGGGGTGTTTGTTTAGGCTTATATACAAGGGTGTTTGTTTAGGCTTATATAGCGGGCTTATGGTTTGGAACACGACACACCATGGGGTGTTCTCGTGATGTGTACCACGACACAAGTAGTGTCGTGGGGACTTGCTAAGTCCTGATGTCCACACCAGGAATGTTTGTTTAGGCTTATATACAGGGGTGAAAAGCATGGCTGCAAAAGGGTGTTTGTTTTTGCGTGGCGTAGCCCCAACAGGGGGTGTTTGTAAAGCTGCTTATATAACCGGCTTATGACTTATTTGGCTTTCGGCTATGTTTCATAAGCTCCCTTTTTGTGGCTTTTTTTTTAAACTTGTGAGATAATATAAACTTATCATGACATAATAAGCTTATATAAGCCTGAAAATCTCAAAATAAGCCATAAAAAGTAAGCTTATGAAACATAAGTTAAAAACAAGATAAGCCATAAGCCCCGCTATATAAGCCGAAACAAACACCGGCTTATGGCTTATTTGGTTTTCGACTTATGTTTCATAAGCTCACCTTTTTGTGGCTTATTTTATAACTTTTTGAGTTATATCAGCTTATAAGCTTATATAAGCTGAAAAGTTTCAAATTAAGACACAAAAAGTGAGCTTATGAAACATACGCCGAAAACCCAAAAATTAAACAAACACCGTAAGCAGCTTATGAAATATAAGATGTTTTTTTTTTTCATTTGTTGAATTTTTTTTTCATGTCGAGACCAGCCGAGACTACCCGAGAGCCGAGACCAGCCTTCTGTCAAGACCAGCTAGCCGAGAGCAAAGACCAAAATCAGTACGTGCGATTTTCAGCTTAGTTTGATAATTATGAGCTTATATACGTTTACTATGGAGTATGTCATAATAATGATGATTATACGTGGGCTTATGAGCTTATTATATATCGGCTTATATTTCGTAAGCTTCAATTTTCCGGCTTATTCGGAGACTTGTGGGCTGATATAAGTATATTATGATATAATAAACTTATATAAGCTCACTAGTCTCCAAATAAGCCGGAAAATTGAGTCTTATGATATATAAGCCGAAATTGACAATGTGAATATGTTAGTATTATATGGTATTTGATCGTCTCATATATTGTAAATGTTTTTAGGACTTTAGTGATTAATTTTGGAAAGTCCCCGTCCGAAGTAAATCATCCCATAGAAAACCCGTCCGAAATTAATTTATTAGAAATTAATTTCAGAAAGTCCCCTGTTTGGGACTGCTTTTTGAATGTTTTGTCTCATTTAGGATATGAATGCGTATAATTGATTTACTATTTGTGAAAATTTCGACAGTGTTTCCCCTTTACTCCTACGAATATGTCTTTAATGCACATATTTGGGGAGTTGAGGGGAAATGCTGCCGAAATTTTCTCAAATAGTAAATCAATTATACGCATTTATATATGAGACGAAACATTCAAAGAGTGAGTTAGGATTGCCTTCCATAGTTGGATTAGGTGAACAAATCGCACAACTCATAATTCCACCTTTATATATGTGTTTACGGCTTTTCAACTTAAACCTATGTCATTATTTGTTGCATCATTAAAACGCACAACTTGTGAACATGTTTGATTCTATATAATTATTTGTTGCATCATTAAAACGTAGTTATGCCAATTGATAAGAGTTGGGTCTCATTATCTCGTGCTAGCCTCGATGTTTTAAAAGGTCTTAAAGCTTTTTGTGCGTATGCCAAGGACTTTGTGAATATTGATGGGAATGTACATTGTCCATGTGCTAGTTGTTATAACAATGGTTGGATAAAGTACGAAGATTTGTTTGATCACATACACTCAAATGGGTGGGACCAAAGTTATACAAAATGGTATAATCACGGTGAACCGGATACCCGAACATTGGTACCCAACACAAATCATCCCAGGACGAGTGACAAGGCTGATTTCCTTCATGATATGTGTCCGAATGAGCCAACTCAAGAAAATATTGGCGAGACAAGTAACGAGCTAACTCAAGCAACAACACTTCCTCAACGTAACAAGTTTGAAGCGTTACTTGCCACTGCTAACGACCCACTATACCCGAGCTGTACATGGATGTCTTCATTGGACTTTATGGCAAAGTTTACGAACATTAAGGTCAAAGGTAAAATGAGTGACATCACATTTAACGAAACACTAAAATTTCTACTTGAATGCTTCCCGCCCGTTCTAGGATACAAAATCCCACCATCATACTATGAAATAAAGAAGACATATAAAATGATCGAGTTAGGATACGAATCCATACATGTTTGTGTAAATGATTGTTTTTTATATCGGGGGGTGGGTAACGAAGATTTGCAGAATTGTCCCATCTGCGATGCTAGTAGATGGAAAGACAAGAACACACTAGGGAAGAAAGTTCCTAACAAGGTGTTGCGTTACTTTCCTATCATTCCTAGACTACAACGTTTGTATAAGTCTAAACACACTGCAAAACATATGACTTGGCATGCTTCTGGGCAGTCTACGGAGAACGGTAAGATGCAACACCCGGTTGATGGTGAAGCATGGAAGAAATTTGATATCAAGTATAAGAAAGAATTTGCTTATGAAAAAAGAAACGTGCGATTAGGGTTAGCTGCTGATGGTTTCAATCCGTACGGCAACCTTAGTCAGTCTTACAGTATGTGGCCGGTAATATTAACAACATACAATATGCCTCCCTGGATATGTATGAGAGAGACTTCTCTTATGTTGACGTTGTTAATTCCGGGCCCTAAATCACCCGGGAAGGACATAGATATTTACTTGAGGCCTTTGATTGAAGATTTTAAGACTTTATGGAAAGATGGGGTCATGACTACGGATGCTGTTACAGGCACTGAATTCTGTATGAAAGCAGCGCTTTTATGGACTATCAATGACTTTACCGCTCGAAGTAGTTTGTCTGGGTGGAGTGGGCAAGGTTTCAGGGCATGTCCGACCTGTAATATAGACACTCCAGCTATTCGCGTGTTAAGCAAAACCGCTTATGTTGGTCACAGAAGATTCTTAAAACCGAACAATAGATGGCAAAAGAACAGAAGGGCATTCTATACTCCTGTAGAAGATAGACCACCTCCTAAAAAATTTACCAGTGATGACATCTTGACTCAACTTGGGAGATTGCCTATACGTATCCCGGGGAAACATCCAACTTTTGGGGGTGCGAAGAAAAAATGTGATGATCGCGAATTGAATTGGACCAAAGTATCTATTTTCTACGAGCTACAATATTGGTCTTTTCTTACACTAAAACACAATTTAGATGTCATGCATATCGAAAAAATGTGTGTGAAAGTGTGTTGGGTACTTTGTTAATGAATGACAAATCAAAAGACACCAACAAGGCAAGACAAGACTTACAGAATTTGAAAATTCGTGATGCTTTGTGGCTCGTCAACAAAGGAAACGGGAAGTGCTCTAAGCCTCATCCCACGTACTCTTTCACTACCGAAGAAATAAAACTTTTTTGTCAATTCATCAAAGGTAAGCGTTTTATTTCAAAATTCATTTGTTCCAATTCATTTCGCGTATTCATTTCGACGACTTATTCTAATATCATGATTTTTTTGCCAATTGATCAAAGGTGTTAAATTACCCGATGGGTTCGGATCTAACTTCAAGCATAAAGTGACAGACAGTGATAACAACATAACAGGCTTGAAGGCTCATGACTGTCATATAATGATGCAGCGGTTACTTCCTGCTGGACTTCAAAATTACTTGAAGGACCAAACCACCGCAAAACCAATAATCGAGCTTTGTTCATTCTTCAAAAAAATATGCGCTCGAACTTTGATGGTGGATGACATGTTGAAAGCTAAAGAACAGCTCATCAATATTTTGTGCAGTTTCGAGCAAATCTATCCTCCAGCTTTTTTTGACATTATGATTCACCTGGTTATTCATCTACCCGAAGATGCTATTCAAGGCGGGCTTGTTTACATGAGGTGGATGTATCCATTTGAAAGGTACATGAAAAAGATCAAAAATTATGTCAGAAATAAAGCAAAGCCTGAAGGATCAATAGCGGAGGGTTATATTGCTGATGAAGCATTAACTTTCTGTTCGCATTATTTTCAGGGTGTTGAGACGAGATTTAATCGTCCTGACCGGAATGAGGACGGTCCAAGCCCAACAAGTCGATTTCAAGTGTTTCGATCAGCCTGTAAACTGAATGGTAAACAATCATTAATTCGGCTTGAACCGGACTCAATGCAGAAAGTAGTATGGTATGTACTACACAACAGTCATGAAATCGACCCGTACATGAACGAGTACAAGAGGTACACGTTTTATTTCAAAATTTTGTTTTATGTAAGTTATTATTCGATGACTTATTCTAATATCATGAACATTTATAGGGAATTTCCTGGCAATGACATACAAGAAGGATTTCCTCGCTGGTTTGGGAACAAGGTAGACTTGTTGTATGTAAAACCCTGTAAAAATAATTACTATTACTCATCTATATCTATTTTTAACTTTTTTTCTTAGATTCGTGAATTGAAAGTAAAGGACGACCGAAGTTTTACTTCCGAGTTGTTCGCTTTGGCTTGTGGACCGTCATGTGCTGCATTCTCAGCCGACACTTGCACAGTGAACGGTGTGAATTTTATCGTACACGACCATGATTTACGTCGTTCAACCCAAAATAGCGGAATTTCAACTCCTAATCCTAGCAGAGGAATGTATTATGGCCAGCTTGAAGAAATTATCGAGCTTGAATATATTCCGTTCAAGGTTGTGTTGTTCAAAGTTAAATGGTTCGACACTAATAACAATGGTCGCATAAAACGTTGTACCTATAGAAACAACATTACACAAATTATGACAGATCGTGTATCGTTTGAAAGTGAACCATACATTCTTGCAACACAAGCAACACAAGTCTTTTACCTTGATTTCCCGGGTAAACGTGGTAATGTCAAGGCCGTCCAAGATTCTTATCATCGAAAGATTTTTAACCCGGATATCATCGTGGTAGAAGGCAATCAGGATGTTGTACATGACAACACATCATCACATGTCACACTCTCTGCTGAGTTGGATACGTTGTATGACACCATAAATAGAGATGTTGAGCCAGCGGAAGTTGAGGCACCACCACAACCAATTATCACTTATGTCAACGACGACGAAGATAATATTGATTATGATGACCACGTTCCTCATGATTTAGCATCTGATGGTGAAGATTACGTCGATCGTGAAGATGAAGTTGACACTAATAATGAGGGTTTTTATCTTAGTGATGAGGGAGATTGATCTCAAATTGTAATTTGTTAAATGACACTTATTTGAATGAAATTGTTATCGATTGGTTAAATGTTTTTATTTATTTATTTAATTATTTATTTATTATTATTATTATTATTATTATTATTATTATTATTATTATTATTATTATTATTATTATTATTATTATTATTATTATTATTATTATTATTATTATTATTATTATTATTATTATTATTATTATTATTATTTTTGTATAAATTGTTATTTATTTCAATGTGTGTGTATATGCGTATATGTGTATATGTGTTTCTTCACTAATTATATTTTCTTGTACTAGTATGTTTACAGATGGCAGATGTTGTTGCTAGGAGCCACGGTGGCGATGGAGGCAATGAGCCACCCCGTGGTCCGACGTGGATAGGCAGTGATTGTCAGAGTAAGAATTTCTAGATTATTTTAATTAAACTTGATTATTATTTGAAATTGATAACTTGTTATTTTATGTCATCATCACTTGAATTTGATTACTTGTAGGATCTAAATCCAGAACTCACAGACCTCCCAAGCCCAATGCCAAAATTGGGAAAGGCGGGAAGTCGGTGCGTGGTCCCACAAAGAACACGCGGCTCCGCAATGAGAGGAAAGAGACTGGTCGTCCGGTATCGATCAGATTTCGGAAGAACGAAAAAGGGATGTGGGAGCATGTGGGCGACCACGCGAAGTGGTTCTCCAACTTGGTCGGAGAATTGTTACGGCAATCAATTCCTATGCATTACAAATCCTGGTAGGCTGTTCCTGCTACCGCGAAGGCCCACATCGACGACCAGCTACACGTAAGTTGTTTTTTTTATCTTTTATTTTTTTTAATTATTGTGTTTGTTTATTTTAACTTTGCTATTTATTTAAATTTGATTGTTTATTTAAATTTGAATATTTATTTTAATTATATTTTATTGCAGCATTATTTTGATCTCGGCGAGCACCTTGCCAGTGCTGATGGAGAGGATATTGTCAACAGTATCGAATATTATCTCCAAAAGCGATACGACAACAACAAGTGGCGGCACAAAAAGATAAATTTTACTGAGCAAGGTGGGATGGAGAAGCTGGATGAGATCAAGGCAAAGCGCCCGGAGAACATGTCGGAGTCGGATTGGGCATAATATGTAAATTTCTGGATCCACACTTTATTATTATTATTGTTATTGTTATTATTATAATAATAATAATAATAATAATAATAATAATAATAATAATAATAATAATAATAATAATAATAATTCATTTACATAACATTTTTTATTATTTATAATACGCAGGTGAAGCACTGGTCGAACCCGGATAATTTAAAGAGAGAGGAGACCAACAGGCAGAACCGGCTCGCCAATCCGACTGACAGCCTTCATGGGTCGCATTCGTTAGCTGTTATACGCGATAACTTCGTAAGACACTTTTTAATCATTTCATTTATATATATAGTGTTTGGTGAGTCGTTATTGAGTTTATTTATAAACAGCTGAGAGAACCCACCGATGCTGTGGATGGTAGAGACTTGATCGCGATGTACAGACACAACCATACGAGAGACGGCGTTTGGGAGTCTACATTGTCCGAGGCTAGATATGTAAGTATAATTTATTTCCATAAAACTCACCCACATTAATGCAAATATAATAAATCACGACTTATATATTACTTTGCTTGTTTTTTTTGTAAAACAGAACCAGATGATACAGATGCGCATGGAGAGCACCTCCGGGGGGACGACCATGTCTGACCTCGATATTATGCTCCACGTGATCGGTGGCAAGCAGCGAGGTCATATTCCTGGCATAGGTCCAGTCTTACCCGGCGGTGATCGTCAAACGACCCTCAGCGCTGCACGAGCTCGTGATCAAGCCTCCGCGTGCTCCCTGCACGAAACAGTCTAGAAGCCAACCCAGGAGATGTCCTAGCAAAGGACACTGATTGATATGTTGTTGGGGTGGGCTAAGACACAGCCGGGTTTCCCCGCTGAGCTAGCGACTCAGGCGACGACATCGGGATCCCAGGAGGCTTCACCAGGTGAGTCTACAGGTACCCCGGAGGAGGGGAGTGGGGCTAGTGGAGGGAGTGGGGGGACTCAAGAGTAGCGTATGGGTTGTTTGGGTTGATTTATATTTGTTTTGGGGTTATGGACAAATGTTTGGATAGTTTCATGGATTATTATGTCTTTATGTAGTTTATGTGTTAGGATTCCCGCTACATTGTTCCCACGTATAGTTTTGTAGCGTATAGCGGATAGCTAGCTTATGTAGTGATCATGTCATAACGGTTTTTGAACCGTATTTTGCGAATTTGGATACAAACACATGATTTTGTTAATTTTTAACAAATTTGGATATGTATGATATTATGTTTGGCGAATTTTTGATTTGAGTGTCTTGTGGTGTTGTAATTAGATGATATACAGGTTGTGAATTTGTAGTGATCATGTAGATTTTTTCCTGAAAAATTCCGGAAAAAATCTGAAAATTACCCATTTTGCAGCAATTTGCTGCAAAATGGGTCAGGCTCTTTTAGCGGGGACATGTCCCCGCCAAAAGGTTGCTGCAATATATGTGAGCACAACTTTCAGCGGGGACGTGTCCCCGCCAAAAGCGTGTACCATTTACTATGTAAAATACTTTCAACGGGGACGAGTCCCCGCCAAAAGTGTGAACCATTTACTATGTAAAATACTTTCAGCGGGGACGTGTCCCCACCAAAAGTGTTGCCACGCTGACAAGTTTGACCTGACCAAAATTGTCCACGCTGGCAGTGTGGGTCCCACGTGTCACCGCCAAAAGAGAGGTCCGTCGCCGCCGAAAGTTTACAGCGAAGGGCTTTGGCCGAGGCACTTTCGGCGGGGACATGTCCCCGCCGAAAGTTTTGTGCGGGGAGAAGTACCCGCTGAAAGCGAGAAAATGTCTCCGCTAAAAGCGGTGTATGTTGTAGTGTATAACGCTCTACCCCGCCAAATCACACATGTCCCCATTTTTGGTGCAACCACCCTTACGCTAGATCCGACGTGTTAAATTTTTTTATTTTATTTTTTATACTGTTTTATTTATTTATTTATTATTTTTTTAATAATGTGTTTGTAAGTGGACATTTGATTTAGTCCATGTGAAGTTCAAAAAACAATTAGCCCAAACAGACATTTGAATAATTATTTATTTATTTATTTATTTATCTTTTTGTTTTTGTAATGTAATTTGTAATTGATTTAAATAGCTGAAAATTTAATTTGTTTGAAAAAATGAAAAAGAAAATTAAAAGAAAATTAAATGGTTGGTCCCAAAAGATGAAAATATATGATTAGAGAATATTTTGATGCGTGAGTGTTAAAAATGAGATGCTGAGATGACGTTGTAGTAACACTAAGAAAATGGTTTTGACATGTATCGTGTGCTTTAAGCATTTTTAGAATAAAATGCATGTGATTGATCTTTAATTGAACTTTTTTTGAACGAAGATCTTTAATTGAATCGAGTAAGGAGATTATGGCTTGTATAGCACGTTAGTATTACTTTGTAAGAGGGATAAACTAAATAATATTTTTTGTGTGGTATGAACGGTATTCCATGATGTATTAAGCATAAAACTATGATATTAAGCTCTATAATTAATTTTTTATTTTATTTTTTTATTTTTCTAAAACGACAACTATTTATCTTACACAATGTCTTAAACACGACTATAACTTATAACCATTTGATTGAAAGTTTCTCACACAATATGTGATAACATTGAGACATATATAGGCCCTTCGTCATTAAGCTATGTGGTACAAAGTTTAATCTATATATATAAGATCGAGTTAGATGAGTTGATTATTGTACATTGAGACACATACTTATATACATGTATGATGAGTTGATTATTGTACGTTGATGTGGTACAAAGTTTAATCTATATATATAAGATCGAGTTAGAGATGCAATTATATGTCATTAGATTGTATTTCATTGATATCCATGCATACATATATATCACCGGATCCACCATCTCCCATAATCATCATCACTCGAACTATTATTCGAACAAAAACTAAACAAGAGTAGTTCTCGACCAAGCTCGCAAACCATCCTTGGCCCGGCTAGAAAATCCCTACACAAAGGGCACGTTGTGTGCCTATACTCAACGCAACGGTCCAAACATCCTTTATGGAAAAGATGATCACAACGCAAGACACTAATCTCGTCATCTTCTTCAATCTTGGACAAGCATACGGCACAGTCAACGGGCTCTGTGGAATTTAACTTCTCGTGAAACTGCATGACACCGAGCTCCTTTTGCTCCACTTGAAATTGTACTCTTTGCTGATAAAATGAAAGATGAGTGATGAAATCCCATGCCCATCTCAAAAAAGTAGCCATTGATATAGCATAACTTGAGATGCTTGAATATCCAGGGAACATGTCACATACTTTGGAAAGGAATATTTGTTATACATACACAAGACATTCATATAACTATATTTATAGATATAGACATGGAGGGGATAGGGCAAAGGGATGGTATATTGAAATGGCTAACGGCTTATTTTTGTTGACTAACAAGCATCAATAAATAATCATCATTTAATATATAGATTGAACTTGACCATAGCATTAGCTAGTAGTAATAGAAATTTGTAAATAATCATCAATAAACTATTGAGAATTGAGACATAAAGACGCCCATCTTGGCCTATTGTATATCTTCTTCATTCATTGTAATAGACCAGCTAGTCTATTTAAATTAGTTATTTAAAGGCAAGTTAACCAAACCTTTAAACAAATTGTTATCTTACACAATAACTCATGTATGTTTTAATCGAGAAATTAACTCACAACTTCTTACTCACATACGTGGGCGGAGATAAGCGGGTCCGGGGGTCACGTGACCTCCCGGCAAAAAAAATTGTAGTGTAAATTTGCGAAAATTTTCAGTTATTTTTGTAATTAATTGCTTCTCAACGTATCAATTTTTAGCGTAGGTTCTAAAAGTTATCATATTTGCCACATCGACAAAAAAGTTCTGACTCCGCCCCTGTTCAAATATCATTAGGTCAATGGTCCTTCATAAATCCTGTAGGACCTGGCCTTTTGATTCGAAAATGAAATTTGTATATGTCTAAAGAATTTGAATTTAAAGAAATTGTTATTTAACAGAACCTTTTTAAACAATACATCTAATCTAACAAACAAAATTTGTTAAGATATATAGTACAGAATTTATTATAACTGTTTAGGAAACACAAAGTAATACACTGGTGCGTTGCGGACTTGCGGGAACATGCAAGATGCATGTAATTAACATTTTTATGTTTTGTGTGAAAATGACTATACGGATAGCGATAACTTTAAAATTGTTCAAACAACCTTCATTAAAATTGAAGGGAATTATATTCTATATTTTAATTAGATTGTATTTGTAATTTTATTTCAGTAGAAATATTAAAATACTGTATAAAAGTCGTATACTCGCATTACAGCGTTTTTTTTTTTTTTTTTTTCAAACAAACCGATTTTGAAAATGTGTTATGCAGGGGCCCAGCAAGTCGTATGAGTAGTGAGACTTTGATTAAACAAATTGATTATTAAGCGTTTGGAGAGATTTATATTAGACTTTTAAATCAAAGTGTTTTGGATAGATATCCATATTAGATTTTTATTTGATAGAGATAAGTTTTTGTGGAATTTCACAATAAGAGGAAACAAAGCTCGGGTCTACTCATTAAGTGGAAAAGAAACACACTCTAAAGCTTTGTATCAAATTGCTTCCGAACAAAAATAAATTGTTTGGTAATTGATATGGATTACAATCTGAATGACCTACATAATTCATTAAACAATATACAACTTCATTTCATAATACATGATCTGAATGACCCACGGACTTGATAGCGTATCATTATTAGTGGCTCAAGCCCACTAAACACACGCTCGAATCAAGCCCAAACAACAAGAGTTCGCGAGTCAATCCTAACAAGAACTATCCAAATTCAGGTCGAGCTAGGCCTGGTAACATTTCTCAGGCCGCATAGTAAATTCGCAAGAGACAACTGTTCCCAACTGTCACTAACGACAAAAATGTACGAGTCTGACGTGACACAATGGGGAACACACGAGCAACAAAAGAGGAAACAGAGTACTCTCACGTACGAGCCAAGGAATGTTGACCACACGTCCTCCTTGTCTGCTCCTTAGATGATTAACACTTGGCTTCTTCATAGCCGTTGATCATTCCTTGACACACACAACTTCACAAGTTTCACACACTTTGGCAAATACTGTCTCACAATAGTAAAGTATGGTCTTTGTTTAAGTGTTACCCAAGCTTCTTGATCTTCATCAATCTCATCGGGTCTCTACCATTCAACACTGGAAACCAAACAAAAAACTATTTGTATCCCATTTCTAAACCGATTTACATACCATACCTAAACAGGAAGAAAACTAATTTACACCTAAACTATTTTTTATAAAATCCATATAACCCCAATCATTTTATATCTCTTGTGTTATATATCGTCTTTGTTTTAAATGACCAAACTATAATTATGTCTTCTTTTTTTTCTTTCCTCCAAACTTTAGAATACAACTTTCTTAATTTTTCGTTCATTTTCTTTCAACTCGAGAATATAAAATAAAAAATCAGCTTTCTTTCTTTTCATTTATCCTTTTTATTATTCTTTAACCATACTTTTATTCTCATATTTTAAGAGACTCAAGAAGGCGACATAAAAGCCAGTCCCAAAGTCTCAAACACTACCTAAAACATAAATTGTGGAACTTGCAATATAGAATACAACTACAATTTTCTTAAATAACTTGTTGTTGAAAAACCTCGACAACAACCCGAAGTTTGATTGCGAAACACTAGATCGCGAGTTATTATCCTTGTACCAAACCTTTATTGAAAACCTAATAAAGCTATTACAACGAGGAAGAAGAATGTTTTGACTAGCATCTCCCCTCATCTATATTTTTATAGACGAGGGGGTAGAAATCTTAGCTTGCCTTGCACTCCAAGCTAACTAATCCTAGTTCTAGTCTATCACCTAATCTAATTACAAATTACATTAATCCCTAAACTATATTAAGTTTGCTCCTAATTTCTTACAATTTCCACATTAGAAGTAATATTTAAACATAACCGATACTCATCATCTTTTCTGGTGTTGGAACCTCGAACTGGGGACCACCTTGTTGACTAAGCATTGTACTTCAGTAATTTTCCAATATTAGCTTTCTTAGACGCCTTCACTTTCTTCTTTTCAGCAACATTACCCTCAGCACCCTCTTGACCAGGTACTCCGGTTACCGTAATGTCTGCTCCCACCCTTATACAAATGTGTACCTTTTCCTGCTCCTTTACCAAGCAGTCCGTGTTTGTCTTTCCTTCAAGTTGCTTGTCCTCCAACTTTCTTTGAGCTACTACAGCATCATCGTTACTAACCTGATAAACCTCAGCTTCACGATTCCTTTGAGCTCCCTGCAGTTCCACCTCAAACCAAACACGTTCATCAACCTGTACTCCAGGGACTCTTGTTTTAACACCAGGACCAAGTTGTTTGAATCCAACTTGTTTATGACTAATTTGTTTGAACCTAACTTGTTTTTAACCTCCATGCTTTTGTATATCAAAAGTCATCACTTTTGCTTCAAGAGTATACACACAATTCTCTTTCTTGATCCCAATCATCATAACCTGTGGAGTTTGTTAGACTCCTTGAATGATCTGACCCTTCACTTACATATAACTCGTAACCAGTATCTTCCTTTGTACCTTCAGTTCTTTTCTTCAAGCCCATTGAATTCAGAGTTGCAAGAACATCCTCCATTGTCAAGGATTCCCTCCCATACAACAATATTTCCACAAAGTTTTTGTAAGACGATGGCAACGAATTAAGTAACATAAGTGCCTGATCCTCATCCTTATTCTCGATATCAATATACGGCAAATCAAGTATCAACTTATTAAACTCATCTATATGATCACCCAGTTTCGTACCTGGACTCATATAATATGTGTACAGATTCTTCTTCAGATACAGTCTGTTTGCTAAGGACTTAGTCATATACGGACTAGTCAACTTCCTCCAAATTCCTGCAGTAGTTGTTTCCTTGGTAACTTCACGTAAAACTCGGTCTCCCAAGCATAGAATAAAGGTACAGTATGCCTTCTTCATCAAAGCAGTATTTTCACCTACTTCCATATCTGCGGGTAATTTCTCTATTACAACGAGGAAGAAGAATGTTTTAACTAGCATCCCCCCTCATCTCTATTTATAGAGATGAGGGGGTAAAAACATTAGCTTGCCTTGCACTCCAAGCTAACTAATCATAGTTCTAGTCTATCACCTAATCTAATTATAAAGTACACTTAAGTCCTTAAACTATGTTAAGTTTGCTCCTAATTTCTTACACTTGTTTCATATTATTGAATTGAATTGTTATTGGCATAATCACATACAAAATTTGTCATAGTTATGTAAATAAAAATAAGGAGTTATTGGAGATCCAAATTGTTGATTTAAATAAGTGACTAAAAACGTTATTCATATCTTTCGATATCTCTATGTTTTGATAATCACAAAACGAAAACCCATCAAACCAAAGATCATGACGTAAACAAGTATTTAGTAGTAAATATTCACTTTTACCATCTAATCACTTAAGGTATGAATAAACAAAGTGTCTAATGCATTATAAGATCAAAGGGGTATTTAATTAATTATTACAAAGTTTATTTTAATATATAAACTTATTATATATTTTTGAAAAACACTTTTGGTAATAAAGAAAAATGTTTTAATCATACTAAATATATGAATTCAAAATTTTAACCAAAATCAGTTAGTTTTTCACCAAATAAACTTTCCCCATTAAAAGACAGAATTTCTGGCCGTTACAGCTGGGCGGCCCCCTTAATTATAAGGGGCGGTCCCCTTAATTTTAAGGGGACCGGCACGCTCCATGTAACACCCCCAATTCATGGACGCAGCGGAATTCGAACTGGGTGTTACTGGACGGCACAATAGTCACAATAATAGAAAACGAACTCCAATTGAGTCGTTTTAAAAGATTTATCATTCAAATTATATAGATATCAGAGATTTCGAAATGAGGTCCCAAATGGTTCCATGTTTACAAATTACATTAATTGAGTTTTGAATGATAATAAAATTTATAGCCCTCTTGAGTATCCGTGTCCTTCCGTGCCATCCTTGATCGTCATGAACCTGAAATACATGCTTGAGAGGTCAACACAAAGGTTGAGTGGAATTCGTAGAGTTTAGTTAAATCGTTTGAACACAATAATCGTAGTGTGAGCTATAGACTCACACTCATAGTTAGAAAACAAAATCGTTATTTATTTCACTAAGCTCATACAACCAAAGCGTTAACATCGAACCAACAAAATTGGCATTATAGAAGCCCTATCAAGGTACTTTTGCCGTTATACCGCTAAATCTCAAATATAGTGCATTTGTGTGAACTCATCGTTGTTCAACACAAATGGGATTCGTCAATCCCAATAGATCTATTCACAATATTCGCGCTCACTAAAGGTAGTGACTAATGGTTCATGATATAGGGACTTCGAACATGGCAATCGTTACTTAGTGATAATAAAACATCGTCGGGTAGCATACAGTAGAAAGCATCGTGTTCGAGTAGAAAAATAATAGCATGTATTCCCCCCATGGGTTTGTAAAATAGTTAAACAATAGAAAGTGGGGCTACGAACTCACCTTAAGTTATGTAGTGAGTAGTGAATGTGATGGTCGAATCGCGAAGGTTTCTACGAGCAACCTATAATCGAATGTTGCGACTTAGGATTGGAGTAAAGAATATGAAGTAGTGCCTATATATATATATATCTTGCATTTAGTCCATGATGAGGTATGATGTATATTTGTAAGTCTTTGAAAGAAAAGATTTATGAAACATGTATGTTTTGTATATCGTTTACTACCGTTCGGGCCAACATAATTCAGAAGTCATGTTAGTAAGCGTTCGAGGAGCCAGGACACTTTAACTCGTAAATCCACAACTCAACTCGACGGCTTACATAATGAACTCCTCACATGAGGCTCCCTACTATTGTAGTAGTTGATGAAATATATAGATATAAGTTTTGATCCGAAAAGTTACATGTCCGATACTTGAATAAACTTAGGAATGTTTATTTGTACATGAAGATTGTTATTAGGGGTAGTTTCATAAGTCTTGTATGACCATGTTCTCTTGGTAAAATCTCATGGTTTCCTTTTAGATGAAGTAGATCCAAATTGTATGTTCAAGTTCTCGTCAACTCTTTGTTTCATGTTTACGCCTATGAAAGTTGGTATGGTCATTTCGTCATGGCCTAGCCATGACCTTTGGTCCTTGTTTCAAGGTCATGAGACACAACCTTGGCTCTAGCCATGGTTGTGGTCTTGATTATAGGTCATAAGACCCCTTTGGTCTTCATAAACCATAACCTATATGTAATGACTTTGTCTAAAAATGGGCTGTTTAGAATTTGAAGAAATTTATCACTCGGAAAGCATTTTTAGGTCTCGAGCTTCTTTGTTCCTGAACGAAAACGTCGTTTCGGACAACTTTCGTGTTTTAACTTTTTGATGAATCGGACCAGAAGTGGGACTTTCAAAACCTAAATTTGATCAGGAAGCTATTTGGCAGTTTTGCCGAAAATCTTTGGTAATTTCAAATCGCCATAACTTTTGACTCGTATACTCGTTTTGGGTGGTTCAAATTGCTATGGTTTCCTTGTTAAGTCCTCTACTGTAATTTGTAATGATCCAATATCATAATTTTACCATTTTGGTCGTGGTTTTCCAAGAAAGTCACTAGTTTACTTGTTTTAGTAACTTGTTGTAACAATCAATAACAATAACTTGTTTTGCTCACTTTTATACATCATGGACATAACTACAAGACATAATATAGCACAAATAATATGTAAATAACATGAACATGATTATTTTAACAAGAATCAAGTTAGGGTTTGGCTCACAACTTTTGGCTTTCAAACATGAAAGGAAGTTAACATGTAAGGATAGGACATTGATAGACTTGCTTCAACCCACTTCTTCATGCAATCTTTCTACTCTTGTAATCTTGAAAGATGGATGATGAAGGTTGAGGTGAATTGAGTGGATTTAAACTCAAGAGAAATCACCAAGTATATTAGGGATTGGAAGAGTTTTGGTAAATGATAACCTATCTAGGATTTCTACCTTGAACTAGCACTTGAATCTTGCATGAAACTAGAAGGAAATGAGCAAAGGATGGAAAGGTTTTGGAGGTTGGGGATGCACGGCACAAATGGGAGGGAGAGGGGCTATTTATAGTCAAAAATGAGGAGGTTAGGAAACTAGTAGGAAATTACCAAAACTTGGTGACCAAGTTGTAATTTAGAGATGATCTAGGGGTAATTTCATGAGATGAAGCCACATGGGATGACTCCCCCCTTCCTAGGTCAGTTTGTAAGCTTGGAGAGCAAGGGTGTGGACTTTTCTTGGTATTATCCAAGATACTTGGTTAGTTTTGACTCCGGGAAATGCCAATCGTAAATGATTAAGCCTCAAAACGTAAAACCGGGTGTCGTAAAATTATGGAATTTGAAAGTATGGTTAAACATGTCCATATAGTCCATAATAAAATATAAAATGAGTGGTAGGTTCTATCGGATGCTAAAACCCTGCTAAAAACTGGAAACACGGGTCTAAAACGCGTAATTCGCGTAAAACGCTGAATATTGCGTAAAATTGAGAAAAGTAAAATGTTACTTTTCTAATATGTTATAAATGATTTAAAATGACTTATAATGTCTAGACTGGGCTCAGTCTAGTGTCGGTTGGTATTAAATGTCTTTTAGACATCAAACCGTAAGCCTAAAAATCACGAAACGACTTATAACATCAAGGGATGATTTTTGGTCAATGGAGGAGGGAAAGAATATGTTGACTTTTTCTAAGAAGTTGAAAACTCAAATAGTCTTAGAAACGCGTTTTGTGGTCTAACGGTTAATCGCCCAAACGGTTAAGCGTGCTCGGGCGGGATTAGTACAGGCTTGGGTGACCTGCCGGGAAGTCTTTGGTTATATTTTTCTCAGTCACGATTAATTCTCAAATAAATCATGAGTGTGTCAAACATTTTTCTGATGCGGGGTCACTTAACGCGGTCGAGTTTCGTTGTATGTAGAATTTCTGAATGACGTTTTACCCTAAAACGTGTAATTCCGTGTAATTCCTTAATAACTTTCACGAAAATACGCTTATGAATGTCAAATTTTTAATTTGCCATGGAAATGATTTATCACTTGAGAATATCAAATAAAAATCAACTTTCGGGAAAGTTTCGGGAAAAATGAATAGTAAAAGTGAATAGTGAAATTTTCCGGGAAAAGTAATTAACCTGAAAAATGTGAATTGTTACAGTCTCTACCCCTTACGGGGAACTTCGTCCCGAAGTTCTTTGTGTGTTATATGTTGGAGTCGTGTCGATGAACAGGTGTGGTTACTTATGAGGACCAAAGTCTGGAATTACCAGTGGTGTAGTTTGATTTGTCGTTTCAGTGTATGGTGTAGGACGAGGTTTACTTTTATGTAGGAAAGGTATGGTAATAGTCGAATATCAAAGGAAATTGATATAGCAGTCGAATATTAATAGGAATTGAGATCGTAGTTGCAATCATAGCCTAGTAGGTAATCGGTTGTTGTACCTAGTGTTTATTGACTTCATACTTATGTTATTTCGGATACAAATAAGCCCACTTGTTTATAATTCTTTATTTACATAGAGAGGCATCCCAAACAATGTAGATAAGGAAATATAAACTTATGGTTTAGTGATTTACAATGTCTTTATTTAAATGAAAAGGCATCCCAATCCATTCAAATAATTACAAATCATCCTACACAACATTCATACTTAGTCGGTGAGTTACAAGGTAGGGTATTACGAGATGATACTGGTATTCCAAGATGAATATTCAATCTTGTAAAGCTGGTAAGGGTGCTTGTGGTGTAGCTAAGGATGATTTGAGCTTTAAAAGTGCATCAACATCTGTTAATGAGCTTGTGGTTCCAACGATTGTAAAGATAATGATGTGATATGTTGACGAACAAAAGTGTGTAGTGTAGGCTTAACATTAATACTCTTAGGTATAGATGTTGAGTTTGCTTTAAAAATCTTAAGAGATTCTAAAAGTTTATGATGGAATGGTATCCTTAGAACCTAAACAGGATAGTACTTCTACAGGATGAAGAGAAGAATTGATAACTATCCCAAGATAGTAGTTCGGATTATCTCATAAATGAAAACTTTCAAGAATGAAATTAGGTAACACAAATAAGGTGTTAAGATTTCGCTGAGTGGTAAAACACTATCGTGTCTCTAGATCGTTTTAAAGAATTCGGGTGGTTTATCGAGTTCAAGTAGAAAATCAACCTAAACATAACCCTAGTACAACTACTCTCAGTATTTGAAAATTTTAAGTCGAATATAGTTAGTCAGACTATATTCCACTGTCCCTAGGTTAAATATAGGTGACTAGTCTATATTTAGCCAAGGTTCGATAAAATTTTCAAATACCTAAATTAGGTATACTTGTGATACGTCCGTTGCTTTCGGGAAACTGTCCACTAAACAAAGGCGATGTCAAACCATTCAGTTGCAAGTCCCGCCATAAGAGACTTGTAACATATGTTTTCACATTCCATTGCATAGAAGATAGTACGGGTAGATATGTGTGGAAAGGAAGTTGAAGTAATTCTAAAACAGTCTATACTGGGCTAGAATTACAAACTTTTAACAATGAAGGTTTCAGAAGAAAACTTTGATGGATGTAGAGAAAGTTCAACTTTTGTCGATGATGGATTAGTTTGTCCTTTAGAAATCTCATATTTCTTGTTTGGAAATCGATAGATTGTGATGGGTTTTTGATATCATATGAAATGATATTGATGAGGTGGTGGAATAATTCGAGAGACCATTACACAAATCACAATGTCTCGGAAGTAGATTAGACCATTGTGTCATACAATGTTCGGGAAATAGAAAAGACCATCGTAATTCGTTACAATATCTTGGATATAAAATGTTGGAGTAGGAACATGGTTGGGAGAATGTGGTTGTGTCGAAATGCCATAGAATAGGCATGTGTAGATATGTTTAGATAAAATGATTGAAAATAACTCGAATGTATATATAAATATACTAGTGTTTGTTCGTGTAGTGTAAAATGCCTAGTGTGTATATATGAATATACATATATGTTCATGTAGCATAAAATGCTTAATAAGTCCATAATCGTCTGGAGGATGGAAGACACGGAGAGCGGAAGGCTATAAAAATGGTTTTGCTTGTAGTGTGGTTATAGTTTAGGTCTCAATTAGACCCGTTTCTCTATAACCATGGCTCTGATACCAATCTGTAACACCCCCAATTCATGGACGCAGCGGAATTCGAACTGGGTGTTACTGGACGGCACAATAGTCACAATAATAGAAAACGAACTCCAATTGAGTCGTTTTAAAAGATTTATCATTCAAATTATATAGATATCAGAGATTTCGAAATGAGGTCCCAAATGGTTCCATGTTTACAAATTACATTAATTGAGTTTTGAATGATAATAAAATTTATAGCCCTCTTGAGTATCCGTGTCCTTCCGTGCCATCCTTGATCGTCATGAACCTGAAATACATGCTTGAGAGGTCAACACAAAGGTTGAGTGGAATTCGTAGAGTTTAGTTAAATCGTTTGAACACAATAATCGTAGTGTGAGCTATAGACTCACACTCATAGTTAGAAAACAAAATCGTTATTTATTTCACTAAGCTCATACAACCAAAGCGTTAACATCGAACCAACAAAATTGGCATTATAGAAGCCCTATCAAGGTACTTTTGCCGTTATACCGCTAAATCTCAAATATAGTGCATTTGTGTGAATTCATCGTTGTTCAACACAAATGGGATTCGTCAATCCCAATAGATCTATTCACAATATTCGCGCTCACTAAAGGTAGTGACTAATGGTTCATGATATAGGGACTTCGAACATGGCAATCGTTACTTAGTGATAATAAAACATCGTCGGGTAGCATACAGTAGAAAGCATCGTGTTCGAGTAGAAAAATAATAGCATGTATTCCCCCCATGGGTTTGTAAAATAGTTAAACAATAGAAAGTGGGGCTACGAACTCACCTTAAGTTATGTAGTGAGTAGTGAATGTGATGGTCGAATCGCGAAGGTTTCTACGAGCAACCTATAATCGAATGTTGCGACTTAGGATTGGAGTAAAGAATATGAAGTAGTGCCTATATATATATATATCTTGCATTTAGTCCATGATGAGGTATGATGTATATTTGTAAGTCTTTGAAAGAAAAGATTTATGAAACATGTATGTTTTGTATATCGTTTACTACCGTTCGGGCCAACATAATTCAGAAGTCATGTTAGTAAGCGTTCGAGGAGCCAGGACACTTTAACTCGTAAATCCACAACTCAACTCGACGGCTTACATAATGAACTCCTCACATGAGGCTCCCTACTATTGTAGTAGTTGATGAAATATATAGATATAAGTTTTGATCCGAAAAGTTACATGTCCGATACTTGAATAAACTTAGGAATGTTTATTTGTACATGAAGATTGTTATTAGGGGTAGTTTCATAAGTCTTGTATGACCATGTTCTCTTGGTAAAATCTCATGGTTTCCTTTTAGATGAAGTAGATCCAAATTGTATGTTCAAGTTCTCGTCAACTCTTTGTTTCATGTTTACGCCTATGAAAGTTGGTATGGTCATTTCGTCATGGCCTAGCCATGACCTTTGGTCCTTGTTTCAAGGTCATGAGACACAACCTTGGCTCTAGCCATGGTTGTGGTCTTGATTATAGGTCATAAGACCCCTTTGGTCTTCATAAACCATAACCTATATGTAATGACTTTGTCTAAAAATGGGCTGTTTAGAATTTGAAGAAATTTATCACTCGGAAAGCATTTTTAGGTCTCGAGCTTCTTTGTTCCTGAACGAAAACGTCGTTTCGGACAACTTTCGTGTTTTAACTTTTTGATGAATCGGACCAGAAGTGGGACTTTCAAAACCTAAATTTGATCAGGAAGCTATTTGGCAGTTTTGCCGGAAATCTTTGGTAATTTCAAATCGCCATAACTTTTGACTCGTATACTCGTTTTGGGTGGTTCAAATTGCTATGGTTTCCTTGTTAAGTCCTCTACTGTAATTTGTAATGATCCAATATCATAATTTTACCATTTTGGTCGTGGTTTTCCAAGAAAGTCACTAGTTTACTTGTTTTAGTAACTTGTTGTAACAATCAATAACAATAACTTGTTTTGCTCACTTTTATACATCATGGACATAACTACAAGACATAATATAGCACAAATAATATGTAAATAACATGAACATGATTATTTTAACAAGAATCAAGTTAGGGTTTGGCTCACAACTTTTGGCTTTCAAACATGAAAGGAAGTTAACATGTAAGGATAGGACATTGATAGACTTGCTTCAACCCACTTCTTCATGCAATCTTTCTACTCTTGTAATCTTGAAAGATGGATGATGAAGGTTGAGGTGAATTGAGTGGATTTAAACTCAAGAGAAATCACCAAGTATATTAGGGATTGGAAGAGTTTTGGTAAATGATAACCTATCTAGGATTTCTACCTTGAACTAGCACTTGAATCTTGCATGAAACTAGAAGGAAATGAGCAAAGGATGGAAAGGTTTTGGAGGTTGGGGATGCACGGCACAAATGGGAGGGAGAGGGGCTATTTATAGTCAAAAATGAGGAGGTTAGGAAACTAGTAGGAAATTACCAAAACTTGGTGACCAAGTTGTAATTTAGAGATGATCTAGGGGTAATTTCATGAGATGAAGCCACATGGGATGACTCCCCCCTTCCTAGGTCGGTTTGTAAGCTTGGAGAGCAAGGGTGTGGACTTTTCTTGGTATTATCCAAGATACTTGGTTAGTTTTGACTCCGGGAAATGCCAATCATAAATGATTAAGCCTCAAAACGTAAAACCGGGTGTCGTAAAATTATGGAATTTGAAAGTATGGTTAAACATGTCCATATAGTCCATAATAAAATATAAAATGAGTGGTAGGTTCTATCGGGTGCTAAAACCCTGCTAAAAACTGGAAACACGGGTCTAAAACGCGTAATTCGCGTAAAACGCTGAATATTGCGTAAAATTGAGAAAAGTAAAATGTTACTTTTCTAATATGTTATAAATGATTTAAAATGACTTATAATGTCTAGACTGGGCTCAGTCTAGTGTCGGTTGGTATTAAATGTCTTTTAGACATCAAACCGTAAGCCTAAAAATCACGAAACGACTTATAACATCAAGGGATGATTTTTGGTCAATGGAGGAGGGAAAGAATATGTTGACTTTTTCTAAGAAGTTGAAAACTCAAATAGTCTTAGAAACGCGTTTTGTGGTCTAACGGTTAATCGCCCAAACGGTTAAGCGTGCTCGGGCGGGATTAGTACAGGCTTGGGTGACCTGCCGGGAAGTCTTTGGTTATATTTTTCTCAGTCACGATTAATTCTCAAATAAATCATGAGTGTGTCAAACATTTTTCTGATGCGGGGTCACTTAACGCGGTCGAGTTTCGTTGTATGTAGAATTTCTGAATGACGTTTTACCCTAAAACGTGTAATTCCGTGTAATTCCTTAATAACTTTCACGAAAATACGCTTATGAATGTCAAATTTTTAATTTGCCATGGAAATGATTTATCACTTGAGAATATCAAATAAAAATCAACTTTCGGGAAAGTTTCGGGAAAAATGAATAGTAAAAGTGAATAGTGAAATTTTCCGGGAAAAGTAATTAACCTGAAAAATGTGAATTGTTACACTCCATTTGTCAGAAATTTTTGCCTATAAATACCACCTTAAATATGGAATTTTCCCCACCTTTTTGCACTAAAAATTCTCTGATTCAAACCTCCATTTCTATCTTAAAAATCCTTTGATCATATAATTCATAAGTTTTTGTTTCCAAGTGATCCAAAGCCTCATCCACTCAAGTGCAAAGAGAAGAATACTTCTATCTATCAAGATTAGAAGTATTACAACTTAGTATCATCTTGCTATCTAAGTTGTTTGATCATTTCATCTTGCATATCATTCATTATTTGGTGAATAAAGTGTATACATTGGTTAGCTAGATTTAGATATAGGATCTAGATTTATTGAATGTGTGAAGTGGTACTAGAAGTGAAGAGATAGAGGTGCATAGGATTAGTGGTAGAAGAAAGAAGAAGTGATAGTATATTGAAGTAGAGATTAGTTGTGAAGACAAATAAGTTGAAGCCTTGAAGTTGAGAAGACCTTGAAGCCTAGAAGTTGTGAAGAAGTATAAATCTTGAAGTAGTGGATAGAACCAAGTTGTGAAGGTGTGAAGAAACTAGTGGAGTGAAGAAGAAGAGTTAGGAAGTAGAAAGGTGTGAAGAAGATAGGTGTGAAGTAGAAAGGTGTGAAGAAGAATTGGTGTGAAGAAGATTGGTGTGAAGAAGTTGTGACGAAGTTGTGGTGTGTATATTGGTGTGTAAGGTTTTCTCCACCATAAGGGAGGTTATTGATCTAGTGAAGAAAACTCTCGAGTTCGGTGCTCGGGGAGTGGAGTAGGGCAAGGAAGGTGTCCTTGTAGCCGAACCACTATAAATCCTTTGTCCCTCGGTTTGATCTTTCCATCTCTCACTCTTTGTTTATTTACTTGTTAGTATTTCATACATAGTTATAATTGCTTGTGTTGTGCATATATTGATTTCACATAAAGATCAAACTAAGCTTCATTCACAACATTAATTTTATACAAACAAACCAAGTACATAAACTCATATTAAATCACATATACATATATATGTTTATATGTGATATATGAAATTATAAATTTTCACTCAACATTATATATAAGTAGCGTTTATACGAAAACCGTGAATAAACTAGTATCTATATTTTTGCATGAAAGAGTTTTGAAATTATGTAAAACTGGATGTTGAACCGCATTTATGACCAGTTGTTCAGTCGGAACAGCAACAGTAGCATCTTTCATGGTGTATTGTTCTAACATTGCATCGTCAGCTTTAGTATAATCCATTTTAGTGTGATTTTACGGTTAGATTTTGTATTTTTAGTTGATCTATGGCACGTTTTTGAGATTTTTAATTGATTATGCATGTGTAAACTGTGTGTTTGGTGAGAGAAGTTATGACGAGGCAGGTGTGGTAGATAGATATTTTGCTTTTTGTGTGAAATTACGGATACACTCTTGACAGTTAATTGTATTTTTTTTTAATTAATATAGTTAATCCTAGCTATTAGATCAAATGAAAATGTAAAGGTAGGAATGTATTCCTTGGTATGTAAATTTTTTTTTAATATATATTTATTACATATAAATATAGTTTGACGTATATCTCACATGTGATTGTAACATATGGTTTATCAAATATAATTATTTCTTAAAGTTGAAAAATCAAATGTGAGACTATATTGTTAAAAATAAAAATTACGTGCGCAATATCGTTGTAAAGTTATAAATGTTTAGGATTCAATGTATAAATTATAATATAGAATAAATAACTTTAAGGTGGTGTTTGTTTTTTAAAAATTGCCTTTTAACAACATCTTAATCTGACTCATTCATATGCGGTCAGACATTTGGGATATTAAGACTGTTTTTCTTTTTTTTTTTCATGTTATTAAGAAGCGGTAAGAGACAACCTATATTAAGAGCGTTTGTTTTTTCCTGACCATTAAGAGACAATACGAGGCATAAACCTCTTATTAAATTAGATGTGGAAGAGATGTCTTAACACCTATTAATGTCTCTTTTGTATTAATTATTTTATTAATTTTGTCACAACTCACCATTTCAGGTCATTTCCCAAACTTTGGGAAAACACTATTCATCAAACACTATTCATCGTTTTACTATTCATCATATTTAGTGTCAGTTTGACATTCCGAGAAGCATTTAGAGAATTTTACTATTCATTGAACACTATTCATTGCCGGAAAAGTTTTCACTATTCACTTGCAACCCTCATTTCATCGTAAATTTAGTTTACGGGTATTAAAATTCGCGTAACCGTATTGGTTTAGGTGCGAATTCATTTCATTATCAGTAAGGATATTGCATACGGACTAGAGACAGTCTACATATCATCATAACAACATTTTCATGTTATACCACTCTTAGGATTTTCAAATTTACATATTTGATACATTTAACGTTTTTCTTATAATTATTTATAATAAACGTTAACACCCGGTTTATAAACACGACGAATATATCTAAATATTCCCACAATGGTCCCGACATATTTTTATATCCATTTTATTATCATAAAAATTATAACATTCATTTACCCAGTATTTTGGAAAATTATTTTATTTATAACGTGAGCTTATGAATATTACGACGGTTTTCGTGAAAACTAAACAATAATCACCCGAACACTCAGTAATTGTACTCAACATATTTTTAACATATTTATGACTTTATTAAGTCCCGGTTAACTTCGTTAATATTTATTTCTAGCAAACCCGGTACCCGATTATAACTAATACTTACACTAAAACCACAACTAATACAACACTAACTTATCCTAAGCAACTCAAAACCGATTTTGCTTCTCTTGTTCACATTGAAAACTGGCCTCATGCCCCCTCCTAGACACCATGTGCTTTCTTTACTACATATTGACTTAAGTGTCTTATTATATCATATATAATCTATACTAAATATCCAAAAACACTTATAACATAAACATACACATTTCTAAGAATCATAAACTCAAGGTTTCCTCTCTTCTCCATCATGAAACCCACGACCCATATATGATCCATAACCAAAATCCATTATTTTTCAAAGTGCAAAGCTACAAAGTTGTTCATTTCATCATTCTAATCAAGAATCTTATAACAAAAACACAAGTAACACAAGGTTTCTCATCATCTAATCACCTATTATTTCAAAGTGAGTTATCAAATTTATTTTCATGTTTTCATCTAATTAACACATGTATCTTATGATTTTCATGCTTAATTTCATGTACAAGTTAGCTATACCACATTATTTTGTTAACTTTTTGAACATACAAACCCTAGATTTTGATTTAGGTGTTCCTTTGTTAAATTAACATGATTAGTAGTGATTAGGAACTCATGGCACCCTAATAAGGTGTATGGTAGGATTAGTATAGCTTTGTGGTGTTTGCAAGAGATTTGGTTGAAGTAGAAACTAGTTTTGAACATGAAAAATGGGTTTGTAACAAGTAAATATACCTACTGTCCCATTTTGGTAAATCCAGGAAAATCAGTAAACATAAAGGAAACTTTGGCAAAATTTTTAGAAAATACTTTCAAAAACGAATCCGTAGGCGAAAGAACGGATTAAAAAGAGTTTATAACGAAGAAGTTATGATTTTTGCAAGTTTGTTGACGAAAAGTATTTTTCTGAAAATTACATGCTGTTGGACGTTTTTCGTCAGACAAAAAGATGCTTTAGACGTAACCCGGAGGAGCCAAGTTTTCCAAAATATATTACTACATACTAAGACTTAACCGTGGATATAAAGAACAAGTAAAACGGACTTATAACGACAAAGATATTCACGTTTGAATATTGGCAAAACTCATTTTTGTTTGACAGCTTTTAGAAATAATAACACTAAAACTACGTAGTAACTCTAGATTTCTAGAAATAATACCAAGTACCCAATTTCATAACTAATGAAGTATTAGTGATTACAAGTATATTTTTATCACTACAATGCGTTATATCAAGGATTTCAAACCGAGGATTTCAACACTAACATTGATACATACGATATATATATATATATATATATATATATATATATATATATATATATATATATATATATATATATATATATATATATATATATATATATATATATATATATATATATACATTTCAACTAGTTTTATTTTTCTAGTTGCCTTATTTTCCTAAGTCTTGGAAACTGTATATTTTTGATAACAACAAGTATTTTTCAAAGAGTAGAGTGGTATAGGAAACATGTGCATGGACATTCATAACATCATTTCATGATCTAAAGTAGATCGTTCATCATTCATATTAGGTTGCGGTTAGTGTGCGCGCCTTGTTTTTCAGCTCATTACATGTTCATGGTACCATCATATCTGGTGAGTTTTCATAGCCCCGTTTTCAATACAATATTTTGATTTCAAATCCCACGGGGGGAATACATTGCATCAATTATTTTAGTACGAGCCCAAGTACCAAAACATATGTACATTGCTTAAGTTGCCTTACCAACCTGTTAAAGTCCCCTATTTATTATCATGGACCGTTAATTTGCCGATTAAGCGAGAGTGAGTGGATAGATCTATCGAGGGTAACGCCTCCATCCGTGGTAGTTATTACCAACAGTAAGCGGATGCATTTCATTTTGACATTTTGGGAGTGTTCTGGTAAAACATTCGGGAGGGGCATATAATTTCATCAGTCATAGCTTCGGGGTCATGAGCTTAAGGTCTATTGTACTATTTTACGTGACTTTTGTCATGCACTTATACTTGTGGTGGCCGTACATCATTACATTTTATAAACCTATGGAATTCACCAACATTCGTGTTGACGTTTTAGCAATGTATTTCAGGTTATTAAGGTAGCTCATGTGACATGCATTTGGACCTTCATGGAGTCGCGGGGTTGACGCGTCTCACCATTATTTCATGCACTTATGTAAACGTTTGATCTAGTAGGACTTGTTTTCATAAACATGCAACACCTTTTGGGGACCTCATATTGTAAACTCTGAATTATTTCAATGATCAAACGAAGTATTTTCCAAACGACACTTTAGGTCATTCAATGTAACTGTAACTGTGATGCTATGACAGAAACCCCCAGGTATTCCATTCCACTGCAAGTCAGGTAAATTGGGGGTGTGACAGATTGGCATCAGAGCTAAGGTTATAGCGAACTAGAATGTATCATGGACCCTAGACTATAACCACATCAGCATATCATCTCATCATTTCATCATAAGTGCATAATAATGATACATGTTGTTTCATGCATACCCTGTGCGAGTTATTTATACTCATATTCGTATATATATATATATATATATATATATATATATATATATATATATATATATATATATATATATATATATATAATTTTATTGACCTGGTTCACAAGTGACATGTCTTCAGATACTCACCCTGACATCCTTTTATCGGATTCCGACATTGAAGATGCCTTGTCATCTTCCACTACCATTATACCACCAGTTGCACTTACACCACCATTAGCACCATTGATTTGTCATAGGAACATGGTTTTCCTATCATTTAACCCATACATAGAATGCCTTTTGGTAGAGTATTCAGACTTAATCTTAATGGACTTATTAGGATGTTTATTGCAAGGAAGATAGTATGTTTCTTTCCATCACTAGTAGAGCACTCACTACTCAGGTACTACCACCACCATCAATTACTTATTACACTATTGGTCGTCTCACAGTGCGTACTCTAGTTTTACCTCTTAGATGTCGCGAGGTAGCACGAAAGAGGATAGTATTCCATTAACTGGTACCACCATTGTCATTTCCCTTTTCCATTCCCACTTGCCATGAACTAGATAACATCTAGTAGATAATACCAATATCACGGACTCAACAGGAACATCCGCAGATTCTTCAGGAATGGTTCAGAACCTACATTAGCTAAGATTTGGTAGATGCACAACTTCAGACACCACTTCAGGACTATCTCGACCTTATGATGCCACAAACCTGATTTCACACAGAGGGACACCAGGAAGTCCCTAGACCAGACTTATATCCTCACTAGCTTTTACTATTATCCTAGCCACAGAAAGTGTGGGACATAGTCTAAAGAACTTGTTGTCTTTTGATTGTTGTACAAACAAATATATCAAGTGTGACTCTACTATGTAAGGAATGGTTGTGCTATTTGTGATATCGGTTCACGTAGACCGAAATTTTCATGTATTATATTTATGTGTTGTGAATATGATGACTTTGATTAACTATATCCTCATGGTCTCTTATGATTTGATGAAGAGAGATTTAAGCAAACCACTCCAAGCATGACGTAAGCTGCTGTTGGACAAGTCATTGCCAAGAACATAGCCACCGCCCTCACTAAGGAACTTACTCACGTGGAATTTATGGGGTGCAATCCTCCCTCCTTTAGCGGAACTAGAGACACAAAGGAATTTCTCAAATGGTTCGAAGAAATAGAAACAATATTTCAATGTGGCGACTATTGTAAGGAAGACAAGGTTAAGTTCGCCACATGCACTTTTCAGGATCATGCCCAAGAATGGTGGACCAAACATATTAAGATGGTGGGAGTTGATGCTGCCTACTCACACTCTTGGGAGAAACTAAGAAGGATGATGGGTATAACATTTTGTGTAGGAAATGAATTACGAGCAAAGGAACAGGAAACACTAAACTTTACCATGGTAGGAAACGATGTTGACGAGTACACTACTCATTTTTATGAATTAACATGACTAGGTTCTGCAATGGATGAACCGGAAAGCAAGAAACTTGAAAGGTACATCGGGGGACTCTCCCATGAAATTCGTATGTTGGTCATCGCATGGGAACCCGATACCATGTCTGAAGCTATCAAAATGGCAATCGAAGCAAGGGAACTCATAGTTCACGCCAAGACATCAGGAAACAATAGTGACAATAAGAGGAAGTGGAACAACAATCTAGGTTGCAATGCTGCTCAACAATCACCCAAAGGACAAGAAATGAATAGAGCCTTTGCTGCAGAACCGCACACGAAGAGAAGGTATACTGGAAAGTTACCTTACTGCAACCTGTGTAATCAACATCACCGAGATCGTTGCAGTGAACCGTGTGGAGTGTGCAAGAAGCAGGGTCATCATACTGAGGATTGTAGGAAACTCACAAATCAGAAGATCCCAGGGAGTTGCTTCAAATGTGGAAACTTAGGGCATTTCAGGAAGGACTGCCCGGAGCTAAGGAACAAGGAAAATCAGGAACTTGGAATCAAGACTGAATCGCTCGAGGAATAGCGTGAGCTGTTGAAAGAGAACCGTCAGGATATTAGCAAAATCAAGGATAACAACAATGCTTCAGCAGGAGGAGCCTTGTTTCAATATATAAACCGTAGTTCGAGCCCTTTAGGGTTGTATCTTTCCTTTTGTACTTACCGTTGGTACGATGACATAACCTTGTTGTATTAAGCACTTTTCTATCCAATGTAGTATCTATCCTTTGTTACCTCTGTGATAATCATAACCATCGTTTACTCCATTTTCTATCCCAATTGCTCAAACTTCAATCGTTTCACAACATTTTAGCATTGTCTTATCAGGGATTAGGTTGATCTCGTTTTTGACGAATTAGTAGACTATTACCATTCAACAAGATTCACCCACGTATCCAATACACCATTCAAGCTATTTTACTATCATATGGGGAAATTGTTTTACAGAAAAATTTCTGAAGTAAGCTATTTTATTATCATCATATAAATTGATTTTTCTGTCATTACACCAAGTATTTACTATTATTACGCGAGGCAATTTTCATGTTACTTGAAAGAAAACATCAGGATACCATTTTTAATAACAATGCGTTGAACACCATCTAAAACTTTTGAGCAAAGTTATGATATTTTGACAAAATCTAACATCGCATCATTAGTCCTCAATTGTACATAGCCTGATCACCTATGTAAAATTCAAGAAGGATTATGCCATGAAGGAAATAATTACCTTTTCAAAGGATTTTTAATAACAATCTTCATTTAAAAGTTTTGTAAACAAAGGAACTCTTTCATAAACATCTCTTTTGCCGAACTATCCCTGGATACTTACCCCACCTGTCACCCACTTAGCCATTAAGTTGGATTTTCCCATTGACTTCCCTAAAAGAGACTTTCCATATCAATTACATGCAGGATTCCTCTATACAATAGAAGCAATGAAAGGATTACAGAACTACTAACCAGAACTAGAAGTATATAGTGAGAGAATTCATAACTCAACAACAAATTCTAAGATACTGCGAGACCATCCGAATCACCATCTCTGACTTAGTTGTCAAATTCTATCGTTTAAGGGTACTAGCTAGACTGAGCTACAGGATTGAACTCAATATAAATGTCCGCAGGACAACACAATAGAAATAAACCAAGCTTCTAATTGAGACTGTAGAGCATTTCATTTAAACATGGCCTCATCCATACATAAACTTTCCTGCAGTAAGTTTTCACAAAGGACAATTGTTTGAATCAAGAATATCGATGTAGATTCCTCTAAGGCATTATGTCTCTAGAAATTTCAGATAACCTCACCTTTATACCAAGCAAGGGATCAAACCAGAACATATCTCCTCATCTACATGGGAAAACAGAATAGACATTCATCGACACAACATCAAGTGATACCTTCGTCTTGCCAATTACAACGATAGAATATTTCAGGACTTAAGTTAGTCTAAATACCTATGCTTGTAGTTATGCCTGATAACCACCAATAGGCATTATCCAACCTCAGGAACTAAATGTTGGACATCTATGCATTTAAGCGAACATTTCCTATTCTACCATTTTATCCTTGTTAGTGTTTTCACTTTTAAATAAAGTTGATGCGTTTACATATATCACATACCTTGTGGAAAAATGATTTCTGAAATTCCTATTTTGAACAAGTACGATCCATTTTGGTCAATCTTTAGCAACACTATTGTACAATGAGAAATATACATAAACATCAAACTTTGGTAAGTAGTCTTAATCACAACATGTTTGAAAACATTTTTCTATTTCATAACTACTGAAATTTTGAATCAGCAGGAAAAATATTACTTAGTAAATCATTTGCTCCATTTTCCAAATTCGTTTATTCAGAAAAAGATTTCAACCAAAACTCACAATCGCGAGACAAATTTCCAGAACTAATTTCCCTACAACATCGCTTATGCATTTAGGATTTGTGACTTGACAATAAAGAATATTTGGAATATGTGATGAAGGAATTAGGAAGGACATCACAAATTAATCACGAACTTTAGTAGTGAAGACCAAACCCAATAGACAAAGAAGGACATATGTCTTATCATCCGTTGGAACAAAACACAAGGAATCAAATTGTCACCTATATTCTATCCCTTTCAGATAACGCCAAGTTCGAAGGACCGAACGTTGTGGAATTAGTCACAAGGGTTTATTGTACCCATTTCAGTTATTCCTGTTAAGGAAACCGATTCACCTTGGACTTCAAGCAATCATTTCAGGATTTCCTTCAAAAACCCATTTAGATGTGAACATCACCTATCATCCTCAGACCGATGGTCAAAGCGAGAGAACAATTCAAACATAGGAAAGTATGCTCAGAGCATGAGTGATTGACCTTAAAAATGGTTGGACTAATCACTCAACATAAATCAAATTCATCTACAACAATAGTTATCACACCAATAGCGAGAAACTGGCAGAAGTTAGATTGGTACATAACACACATCATTTGGATTGGGTATCCTGAACAACAAACCATCCAGATTCAAGTGGGAGAACAAATTAAGTTAAAAACATGGCCTTGGATTGGCATGATACAAATTGGATAACAAGAGAGGTTGAACCTTTAGCATATTGGACCATTTAGGATTCATTTTAGAATCGACCAACTAGCATACAAACTTGAGTTCTGGCAGAATTCAGCAGTATATATTACCAATATCACATTTAAAGCATTAAGAAGTGCAAACCATCTATTGATGGGCCAAACTCAGAAAAAGCTCAACTCACTAGTCTAGTAAGCATTCATGAAATAATCAGAAATTTCCTATAAGTCAAGAATCAGTTACAAGTTCAATAAGTTGTAAACCATTAAAACTTCAAGTTGGTAGGCAGAGTTATGTTGAAAGTTCTGCCTAGGAAAAGCATGATATCATTCAGAAAACTTGGAAAGTTAAACCCGATATACACTGGACCATGTAATATTTCAGATAGAGTAGGCCTAGTGGCCGTCAGACTTGAGCCTTGTTAGAGAACAACAGGACTACACAACCATGTATTATCATCTTTTCAGATTAGTCACTCATAATCCCATTTGGAAAGGAATCCAACCCAAAGTCAAACATAAACCTTGCAGGAGAACAAGTAGAAACCATGGACATTTAGGTCGAATAGTTGAAGCATTCCTATCGTTAGAGTTCGCTGGAATTCTCGAATATCATCACCTTTTCACCAATATGTTTTCAGAAACCAACATAAACTGAACTTCGGGACGAAGTTCCTTTTAGAGGGGAAGACTGTCACAACTCACCATTTCAGGCCATTTCCCAAACTTTAGGAAAACACTATTCATCGTTTTACTATTCATCATATTTGGTGTCAGTTTCACATTCCGAGAAGCATTCAGAAATTTTACTATTCATTGAACACTATTCATTGCCGGAAAAGTTTTCACTATTCACTTCCATTACTCATTTCATCGTAAATTTAGTTTACGGGTATTAAAATTCGCGTAACCGTATTGGTTTAGGTGCGAATTCATTTCATTATCAGTAAAGACATTGCATACGGACTAGAGACAGTCTGCATATCATCATAACAACATTTTCATGTTATACCACTCTTAGGATTTTCAAATTTACATATTTGATACATTTAACGTTTTTCTTATAATTATTTATAATAAACGTTAACACCCGGTTTATAAACACGACGAATATATCTAAATATTCCCACAATGGTCCCGACATATTTTTTTATCCATTTTATCATCATAAAAGTTATAACATTCATTTACCCAGTATTTTGGAAAATTATTTTATTTATAACGTGAGCTTATGAATATTACGACGGTTTTCGTGAAAACTAAACAATAATCACCCGAACACTCAGTAATTGTACTCAACATATTTTTAACATATTTATGACTTTATTAAGTCCCGGTTAACTTCGTTAATATTTATTTCTAGCAAACCCGGTACCCGATTATAACTAATACTTACACTAAAACCACAACTAATACTACACTAACTTATCCTAAGCAACTCAAAACCGATTTTGCTTCTCTTGTTCACATTGAAAACCGGCCTCATGCCCCCTCCTAGACACCATGTGTTTTCTTTACAACATATTGACTTAAGTGTCTTATTATATCATATATAATCTATACTAAATATCCAAAAACACTTATAACATAAACATACACATTTCTAAGAATCATAAACTCAAGGTTTCCTCTCTTCTCCATCATGAAACCCACGACCCATATATGATCCATAACCAAAATCCATTATTTTTCAAAGTACAAAGCTACAAAGTTGTTCATTTCATCATTCTAATCAAGAATCTTAAAACAAAAACACAAGTAACACAAGGTTTCTCATCATCTAATCACCTATTATTTCAAAGTGAGTTATCAAATTTATTTTCATGTTTTCATCTAATTAACACATGTATCTTATGGTTTTCATGCTTAATTTCATGTACAAGTTAGCTATACCACAATATTTTGTTAACTTTTTGAACATACAAACCCTAGATTTTGATTTAGGTGTTCCTTTGTTAAATTAACATGATTAGTAGTGATTAGGAACCCATGGCACTCTAAGAAGGTGTATAGTAGGATTAGTATAGCTTTGTGGTGTTTGTAACAAGTAAATATACCTACTGTCCCATTTTGGTAAATCCAGGAAAATCAGTAAACATAAAGGAAACTTTGGCAAATTTTTTAGAAAATACTTTCAAAAACGAATCCGTAGGCGAAAGAACGGATTAAAAAGAGTTTATAACGAAGAAGTTATGATTTTTGCAAGTTTGTTGACGAAAAGTATTTTTCTGAAAATTACATGCTGTTGGACGTTTTTCGTCGGACAAAAAGAGGTTTTAGACGTAACCCGGAGGAGCCAAGCTTTCCAAAATATATTACTACATACTAAGACATAACCGTGGATATAAAGAACAAGTAAAACGGACTTATAACGACAAAGATATTCACGTTTGAATATTGGCAAAACTCATTTTTGTTTGACAGCTTTTAGAAATAATAACACTAAAACTACGTAGTAACTCTAGATTTCTAGAAATAATACCAAGTACCCAATTTCATAACTAATGAAGTATTAGTAATTACAAGTATATTTTTATCACTACAAGGCGTTATATCAAGGATTTCAAACTGAGGATTTCAACACTAACATTGATACATACGATATATATATATATATATATATATATATATATATATATATATATATATATATATATATATATATATATATATATATATATATATATATATATATCATTTCAACTAGTTTTATTTCTCTAGTTGCCTTATTTTCCTAAGTCTTGGAAAATGTATATTTTTTATAACAACAAGTATTTTTCAAATAGTAGAGTGGTATAGGAAACATGTGCATAGACATTCATAACATCATTTCATGATTTAAAGTAGATCGTTCATCATTCATATTAGGTTGCGGTTAGTGTGCGCGCCTTGTTTTTCAGCTCATTACATGTTCATGGTACCATCATATCTGGTGAGTTTTCATAGCCCCGTTTTCAATACAATATTTTGATTTCAAATCCCACGGGGGGAATACATTGCATCAATTATTTTAGTACGAGCCCAAGTACCAAAACATATGTACATTGCTTAGGTTGCCTTACCAACCTGTTAAAGTCCCCTATTTATTATCATGGACCGTTAATTTGCCGATTAAGCGAGAGTGAGTGGATAGATCTATCGAGGGTAACGCCTCCATCCGTGGTAGTTATTACCAACAGTAAGCGGATGCATTTCATTTTGGCATTTTGGGAGTGTTCTGGTAAAACATTCGGGAGGGGCATATAATTTCATCAGTCATAGCTTCGGGGTCATGAGCTTAAGGTCTATTGTACTATTTTACGTGACTTTTGTCATGCACTTATACTTGTGGTGGCCGTACATCATTACATTTTATAAACCTATGGAATTCACCAACATTCGTGTTGACGTTTTAGCAATGTATTTCAGGTTATTAAGGTAGCTCATGTGACATGCATTTGGACCTTCATGGAGTCGCGGGGTCGACGCGTCTCACCATTATTTCATGCACTTATGTAAACGTTTGATCTAGTAGGACTTGTTTTCATAAACATGCAACACCTTTTGGGGACCTCATATTGTAAACTCTGAATTATTTCAATGATCAAACGAAGTATTTTCCAAACGACACTTTAGGTCGTTCAATGTAACTGTAATTGTGATGCTATGACAGACACCCCCAGGTATTCCATTCCGCTGCAAGTCAGGTAAATTGGGGGTGTGACAAATTTTTTTTATGTTTTTCTATTATTTATTTATTTATCATTATTAATATATATATATATATATATATATATATATATATATATATATATATATATATATATATCTTTTCTTGTTTCACCTTTGTTTTTCGTATTAAAAGTACTAAAAGTATTAGATAAAGAATGTATAAGGTGATTTGTGAAATTTTATACTTTTTTCAAGTTGAAGGGTTCGGTTTCAGACTCATATATCTCAATTTTAACGCGAGCTATATAGTTAATTGTTTTAAAAAGTCCAATTTAAACCCTGACACAGTTATTTTTGTCAAATAAACATGAAATTGCATGTTTTGTTTAAAAATACTTTTAACTTTAAATTAATTATTATATTATAGAATTTGTTTTTTTATATTAATTAATTTTATTTATTGTGCGAATGCAATAGTTTTATATTTATAAACAGATAGCACATCTAGACATTTTTATAAAACAAACACTTTTATTTGAGTCAGATTCAGATTCCTCAACCACTTATTCAGATTAAGATGGGAATCAAGTTCAAACTTTTTATCGTATATTCAGATTTAGATGTGCGAATCAGATTCAGATTAAAAGTCTCTTAATAAACAAAGAGCACCTAAATTGGATACAAAGAGTTATGCTTAGGGTATTGGCAATGGGTCATTCACCCTCTCTCACATCACTCACTCCCAACCAATTCCCTTATGCCATATCATACACCCACTTTTTTCATCATTCAAATGATCCTATTGAAGGATAATAAATCTTTTATAATACTTATATCAAACTATACTCCAAAGTCCAAATCACGTGCAATATGCAATAATTGTGAAGGTTTATTTTATCTTAAATATGACGTCTGATATAAATACCCTCTTAAAAAAAGACTAGCAGGATACCCGCGCGTTGCAGCGGCGGGTACATTGAAATAAATTTTTTTGATGAAATTAATAAAAATGTCACGGGAAGTCATTCCGACACCTAAATTTACCTCGAAAACGAAATACTAAAAGATTTGGTAAACTACACTTCCCAGCATAGCATATATTTACAATCTTAGTCCTTAAGGGTGCAATAGGGTTCACACAAGGTCCAAAACACTTTCCTATATAAACCTCATTATACCCTGACTTAGGGTTTGACACCCTTTCTCTCTCAAACCAGCCGCACCCTATTTCTTCTTCTTCTCCAGTCGTTTTTCGAGCCAAACAAACACCACCGTCGGCCACTTAAACTCACCGCCATCACCACCACACTCCTTACAACCTCCCCATCATTTTGATGTACATCACGCGCCAAGAAATACCTCCCAACACCACGATTAACACCACCACAGCTCGAGTTCATCACCAAAACCATCTCTCTCTCTCTCTCTCTCTCTCTCTCTCTCTCTCTCTCTCTCGTTTTGTTGATACCGGCGGTCGAAGGTAGGAAAACCCACCACCCTTTTTGTTGTTCTAGCAACGGTGGGGGATAAGTACATGAATTTTCAAGAGTTTTTGATTAAATAAAGATTAAAACTAATAAATATGAAGCTAAATAATTGTTTGGTATCTTTTTCTTTCTTTTTGTTGTTGTTGTTGTTGTTGTTATTGAGTCGCGAAAACAAAGGATGCCGTGAGCTTGAACTCACAGCCTTGTGTATCGAGTCGAGTTTTATAGAGTCGAGTCTTGGTCACAGGTTCGTGTCTAGGTTAAAATGAATGGTTGTACATTGTGTTTAAATATTTGTAATATTGGGTGTAGGAGTATTTTTAATGCTATTAATGTAGAATTAGGGTTGTACATTTTCTTTAAATGATTGTAATATTGTGTGTATGGGTGTTTTTAATGCTATTAATATAGAATAAGGGTTGTACATTGTGTTTAAATGATTGTAATATTGGGGTGTAGGGGTGTTTTTAATGCTATTAATGTGGAATGAGGGTTGTACATTGTGTTTAAATGATTGTAATATTGGGTGTAGGGGTGTTTTTAATGTTATTAATGTAGAATTCTAAGGAAAGTGGTCTGAATTTTGGTTCATGCTAGTTTTTGTTGTATACAATGCTTTAGTTGTTGTAATTATGAAAATTGGTTGCTTTAAAGTGTTGTAAACCATGCGCCATTTTTTGTATATTTGAATTTTTTGGAGAGAGAGTCCTTCCTCCATTATAAGTAGTATAGATACCAGCAAATCTTTATTTATTTTATTTTTTATTTTTTTGCAAATTTCTTTTTATTTTTATAATTTTGTTTTATTATAAAACTACAGAACTAAAAGCACGGAACAGAAAATGAATAGTTTGATAAATAAAAAATATCAACAGAGAGAAAATACTAACATAAAACGATAAAAATACTGTTTTTTTTTTCCACAGAGTGGGCAAAATATGCATAAGGGTAGAAGGGGTGCCGCTAATCACTAAAGGTACCACTAACAATACCTTTTAAATGTGATTAGGTATTCAGGATTAAGTTTTAGTTTATTTATTATATCTTACGAGAAAAGTTCTTTTGCAAACCAGTTTTTTGCTACAAACTGAGGAACAAATCTTCACCATCTATCTAGTTTGATCTAATGGTGGTGATTAACAGAAAATTTAAAAATGGAAGCTAAATCCATGTTTTTTTCTTGTCTTTTTATCTTTCTTATTTATTCATTGTATTTTTCTTATTTCTCTTTTTTTCTTTTCTTTTTCCCTCTTTTTTTTCTCCCTATCTACGTGTTTTCTTTTTCTCTTTTTTTTCTTCCTTTTTTTCACTTTTTTATTTTATTTTATTTTATTTTTTTGCCGTATTCGTAGTTGTTTTTGTATTTTTTAATGAACGTTTTTTTTATTCATTTTTTTTACATTTAAAAAAAATCACGTTTTTTTTAAATTCATAATTTTTTCACTTTCTTATGTTTTCGTCCGTTTTCATTCGTTTTCGTCCATTTTTATCCGTTTTCATACGTTTACACACGTTTTCGTCCGTTTTCATCCATTTTTATACGTTTTCGTCTATTTTTTAAGTTTTCGTTAATTTTTTGACGATTTCATCTGCTTTCAGATGTTTGTCCAATTTTATACGCTTTCATTCGTTTTCATACATTTTCGTCCATCTTTATAAGTTTTCGTCCGTTTTCAAACGTTTTTGTCCATTTTCATACGTTTCCGTCCGTTTTATACATTCTTGTCCCTTTTCAGACGTTTTTGTCCGTTTTCGGCAGTTTTTATACGTTTTCAGACATTTGTGTCCGTTTTCGTACATTTTCGTTTGTTTTCAGATGTTTTCGTCTGCTTTCATCTGTTTTCTTACGTTTTTGTCCGTTTTCGTGCATTTTCATACGTTTTCGTTTGTTTTCATACGTTTTCAGACGTTTTTGTTCGTTTACATACTTCTTCATCTGTTTTTATACGTATTCATCCCTTTTTTATGTTTTCGTCTGTTTTTAGACGTTTTTGTCTATTTTCGTCAGTTTTATACGTTTTCGTCAATTTTTATACGTTTTCTTCTGTTTTTGTTTATTTTCATACGTTAATATAAGTTTTTGTCCATTTTCTTTCGTTTTTATACGTTGTTGTCTGGTTTTAGACGTTTTCATCTGTTTTCATACATTTTCGGCAGTTTTTACACGTTTCATACGTTTTCCTCCATTTTCGTGTGTTTTCTTTCATTTTTGTTCATTTTTATCCGTTTTCATCCATTTTCAAACGTGTTTTTACGCTTTCATATGCATTCTTTTGTTTTCGTATGTATTCATGCGTTTCTAAATATCACAATTGACATTCTTAATATCACAAGTGATATTTAGAATATGACATAATATCACTTGTGATATTAAGAATATCAATTGTGGTATTCAGAAACGTATGAAAACGGACGAAAATGTATGAATATGAACAAAAACGTTAGAAAGTGAAAAAAACGTGAACTAAAAAAAATGTGAAATCACTTGTGATAATATCACTTGTGATTTTCTGAATATCACTTGTGATATTTAGAATATCACTTGCGATTTTCATGTTACAAAACATTTGTTGAAAATCACTTGTGATACTCAGAATATCACTTGTGATATTCAGAATATCACTTGCGATTTTCATGTTACAAAACATTTGTTGAAAATCACTTGTGATATTCAAACACACAATGGTGTTTTATTATCACTTGTTCAGAAAAGTTTTAGTATCGTGGTTTGTTTAGTTTGCGTTAGTTAGTAGCCTGATTTGTTGTTTAGGTGTTTGTTAAGATGTAATAGCATCATGAAATGTAATGAGATTGTTAACTTTAACTGATGTGGGATTATTTGTAAGGTGAAATAACTTTAAAACCGGGGGAGAGTTGATTTATCTCATAACTTTTATAGTTTTATATTTCATCCAAGTGGCAGTTTTCTTTTATATAAGATCAATGATACATTTTATCGCCGCTACATTACACGACGTTATCACATCTTAACAAACACCTAAACGTCAAATCAGGCCACTAACTAACGCAAACTAAACAAATCAGTTGTGATATTCAGAATATCACTTGCGATAAAATATCACAAGTTATATTCTGAATATCACAGAATATTACTTGATATTTGGACTAGAGCAACATGAGAGTTATATCTTTGTAAGTACTTGATATTCGGTCTACTATTTTCTAGTGATATTCAGAATATCACTTGTGATATAATATCACAAGTGATATACTGAATATCACAGAATATCACTTGTGATATTCAGAAACGTATGAAAACGTCTGGAAACAGTCGAAAACATTTAAAAATGAATGATAACGAATGAAAACGGATGTAAATGAATGAAAACAGAAGAAAACGTATGAAAACGGATGAAAACGTATAAAAATGGACAAAAACGTATGAAAACTGACAAAAACATATGAAAATGGACGAAAACGTATAAAAATAGATGAATATGTATGAAAACGGACGAAAACGGGCGAAAACGGACGAAAACATATGAAAATAGACGAAAATAGATGAAAACGTAAGAAAACGGACAAAGACGTATAAAAATGAACGAAAACGTATAAAAACGAAGGAAAACATATGAAAACAGACGAAAACGTATGAAAACGGGCGAAAACATAAGAAAACGGACGAAACATATGAAAACGGATGAAAACGTATGAAAACAGACGAAAATAGATGAAAATGTAAGAAAACGGACGAAAATGTATAAAAATGGACGAAAACGTATAAACACGGAGGAAAACGTATGAAAACGGGTGAAAACGTAAGAAAAGAGACGAAAACGTATGAAAATGGGCGAAAACGTAAGAAAACAGAAGAAAACGTAAAAAAGGACGAAAATAAATGAAAAGGTAAAAAAACCGACGAATATATATGAAAAACGTTAAAAAAACGCGCGAATTAAAAAAGAGCGAAGAAAACGTGAATTAAAGAAAAAAAACATGAATTAAAAAAAACAAAAAAGAAAAGGAAAAAAAGGAATAAATAAGAAAGAAAAAAAGACAAGAAAAAAAACATGGACTTAGGTTGCCCTATTAAATCTTAGTTTAAACCCCACCATTAGATCAAACTAGATAGATGGTTGGGATTTGTCTCTTAGTTTAAAACAAAAACTCAGTTTCTAAAATAACTCACCTCTATATCTTGCGTTATACGTAAGACTTGATTGGAATTTGCAAAATTTTATTGGCATGTAATTCAAACCATCTATGTCCATCTTTTATCTTAGAGTCAATATTGGTTCACAAAGGTCTACTCCGTATTTCATGATATTCAGATTACTTAAACTTATACAGCAAAATAATTTGTTTCCTGATACGTGGGAATCGCACCAGACTTTACCTCTCGAGGGATCTCGAGAAGCTTACAACCCCCACCAGGCAGTGTACCTGATCGTTGTAGTATAGTATAGTGACAAGTACCGGGGGATTGATCGTTCAACTCAGGAATAGTGTCGCTAGGATTAGAAAGTCTCTTAAACTAAGTCTAGAGGTGAGGGATGATTCTTTTTGTATTTTTATATTTTATTATTTTATAAAAGCAATAAAATCTCGGGTTTTGGAAGAGTGTGCGGAATTCGTTGCTAGCCAACTAACCCAATTAACTACTAATGCAATTAAAATAAAATAACCAAAATGAAATGAAACAAATTATACTAATTTGGTGTAAACAATGATGGGGAAAGTTGTGTTTACTTAGGTTTCATTACTCCCTAGATATCATTTACAGGTTGATAGGTTGTTACAATTACATGGATGACGGGTCATATTCCTTAATACTAGTCGTAGGGCCATGTACAATATTCCCTAACATTATAGGTTCCTACTTCACTCCTATGTCGAGCCGTTAGAAGCTCCTAACATGGGATCATTAGAATTTTCCTAGGCATTAAATACAACCAAATATCATAGTAGACCTCTGATCATGTTTCTTAAGACATTCAAGCATGTTACCAATGGAAGTCTGCCAGTTTTCTTAAGCCTAACATCGAATACAATCATCCATAACAACTATAAACAAACAATCAACCCATAATTAACATCTAGGTTTCACTACATCTAAGCAAACACAAAAGAGATCTAGCTGAGCATGTTAAATTGAAGACAAGTGTAAGATATATTCAAGCAACACATAGACATATTGATTGAATTGAAAGAGTACTTATCTCAAACAGAACATGAAAGTTTCAAAGGGTTGAAACCTTTGAAAAATCCAGAAAATTCGACCTAGGGTTTTTTCCCTCAAAAGTTGCACACTAATGAATGGAATTTGGAAAACTGTATATAGATTATACAGGGTGACGGCGTCATGTGTAAACATGTGACGCCGTCAACTCGCCGCCTATAATGAAATCGGATTGCCCAGATCCACTTTTGACGCCGTCATGTGTAAATTTCTTCTGGGCCGTCACAAATACATGGACCATGACGGCCTTGGGTGACGCCGTCATCTCCAATGCGCAAAACTCTCTGGATCGTCACGTGTATTGTCCACATCCACCTGTTGTATTACTCTTGACGCCGTCATTAAGGAACATGTGACGCCATCAGGTACTGTTCCCAGCAAGGAAAATTAAGACTTTGCCGTTTTCTTCACTTTTATGCTCCAAAAACGTCCAAAATGCTTCATTTTCCAGATTTCACTCCAAAAGTACCTAAAATGACAAAAGGAACGATTTAGGGCAATATTTGATCAAATAAATTCGAATTCTGGCTTAAATGACCCCTTAAAAACGGTTTATTTTTCGCCTCATCAAATACCTTTACACTTGAGATTTGCTTGTCCTCAAGCAAATGCGCTTTTATTCTAATCAAAATTCAAGTTAGGGGTCATTTAACACTAATATAAAAGCAATTATAACAAATAATCTTTCCACTAAAGACCAAAGACGAGCAAGGAGGTCATACACTAGTACCTCACAAATAGTGTTTAGATACTCACATCTCTTACTACCTGTCATAGTAAAATAGATTACTATAGGCTTGGGAAAGGATCAAACCTCCACCACTTGGCGTAAGCACCTAGGATAAACTATCAAAGAGGTCTTTAAAAGGGTTATAACGTTAGGTGTAGGGATATGGAATACACGGTTTTGTTGGATAAAGGCAATATTTACTGGTGGCGAGTTAATCATCTTGGTTAATTACATGTACAATATGGCGTTGCTAAGCGAAGACTAGACTCGACTTAAGCTAATGAATAAAAAATAACAAGAACTTAAAACAAACCCAAAATGAAACGGGATGGTAGTCCGTATGTTTTTCTCTTTTCTATTTTTTTTTTCTTTTTACTTAATTTTTTTGATTTTTTTTATTGTTATAAATATTTTTTTTGCATACACTCTTACCCTACCATCCAAAATAATAAATCATAGGGAATGTACATTCCCCTTACACTTGAATTTTTACATACTTTACAATAACTAATCTAATGACTCGAATTAAGATAATCAAAATACTTGGAGTACTTTTAAAAGTAACGCACATATGGGGGTAATATATGATGTTCTTCCCCATTAATCCATAACACAAGTACTTTACCCATGAGTCCCAATCGTCCCAAAACAATATGTACAAGATATGACTCGACTTAGCAACCATGTAATCAATTAGATAATTAACTAAGGGGTTAACATGTAACAATAATGCACTAAAGTTAAGTGCATACACGGAAGGCTAAGGCGATTTGGTTGTACATTTAGGTGGGTTGTAACAAATTCTTCCTTTAAGTAAGATGCTTAAAGTTAGAAATGAAAAGATAGGCTCGGAGGGATGTACTAGGGGTTTCGTGTACTAAAAATGAGTACAACGCTACGGTGTGGGAAAAATTAATTGACTTTACTAGCCAAGTAATATGACTTAAATGGTCAAGTAATTATGATACGGGTTTAACACAAGGGTGATCCTAATGCCTTTTATCATGTAGTAAATCCTACTACACGAATGTAGTCTCACTAGCAGTCTCGGGATGCATCACTAACGTAAGTTCTAGAATCTAAATGCTACCGGTACACTCATAAACACTAATAGTGAATGCTTTTCCTATCAAATCTAAAGGCGAACCTCACATATTTGGGTGGAAAATTTTTCCGAATAGTACGATTTTGTGCTAGTCATACAACTCCTATCCATGAGACGCTTGCTAACCCTAAAGTTTCACTCCTAAATGTTGTAAAAAAATTTAAATTTGGCGCTAAAATTACACTAACAAGTATTTCTCTTAGTTTTATTACACACCTACCATCGAACAAACAAACTCAAGTGCAATAGTATCCTATAAGGTATCATCATTTACCCTCCCCTTACACATAGGATGAACATTATCCTCAATGTTCAATTAAAGAATGTAAAAGTGAAATAGGTAAAAGAATGAAAGCAAATACTCCCCTGATTCATTCGGTGTGGATAGTGTGGTAACAAGGTTAGATCTTCCTCCAAGAAAATGAACATTCAAAGCTTCCCTTCCAGAAAAATAAATCATCTTCTTGTCATATATAACCTGTTAAACCTGAGAAAACAAACAAGGCAACCTCTCGTAAAATCGGCGGCAATCTATATATACTAACAAGTCCTAGAAAGCAAATTAAGATTTAATGCTTGTGGAATGAATGTTTGCAGATTTCCTGGAGTTTATAAAACTAAAGAATTAACAAAAACTATAAGACTCCGTTAGAAAAACACAACTCACAAAATTTCCAGAATTTTATACATGATGCCGTCAGGAGTTAACTCCTGACGCCGTCAGAAGTGACCTGCAGAAATCCTTACGTTAAGTTTCCGGAAAATTTCTGGAAAAACTTATGTCCTACTTCCTAGAAAATCCTGCAAAACATCATTATGACTCGATACAAGCATTTGACTCTGACAAATACTAATACACATGTTCATTTAATATTGTGGAGAATCAAAATCAATTTTGTTCTTAAAAATAAATTTGGGGTTTCCCCTTACACTTAGCTTTTGCAAAATATCTTTATATGAAGTTAAGACGAAGTTAAACAACAAAATAAAGCATTTTCACAATTTAGTTTTGAAACATGATCTACCAACAATAAAAATAAAGAATGCATACGGAAACAAATAACAATCAAACAATTAAAAATCACACAAAACATGGGTTGCCTCCGAAGAAGCGCTTTTCTTTATTAACGAGTCTTGTAGCTAGACTCAAGGTCATGGGCAATTACGTGACCTCATCGTTGGTCTCATTCTCTAGGTCATCTCCAATCTTAGTTTTGTATTCCGGACCTAGTAGCAAACATTCCTTGTAGAAACCAAGTATTCTATTCATTACATAATATACTCCTCTACGTCTATCCTCATCATTCCTATAGTAAACCGCTTGCTTGTGTTCCTTTTCTATGTTTGATAGAAGGCGGTATTGTTCAATCTTATAGAGCATTTGGTAAGCAATCACATCGTTCTCTTCCTTGAACCTAACTATCCCTAGGGTCGGGTCATAACTCATCTTAGAAGCCTCAACAAATGATTTTCCGAACACTACTTGACTTAGGCAATCATCTATTACCGGACGAGTATCTTCTACTATCACAAAGTCGATAACATAAGTGAAGTCTCCTACAAATACATGCAATCCTTTCACTCTTCCTACAAAGTTGCTCATCTTACTCGTGTTGGGCATCATCTTATAACTAAGTTGCTTCTTCATCGCCCAATTATAATAGGTCCTAGTCATGATGTTTATAGGAGACCTAGGATCGATATAAGCTTTCCATACATGCATATGCCCAATGTTTCGTGGTATGTTGATGTTAAAGGGATCACCTACTTTAATAAGGGGTGAACCAAGGATGTATGGTGTCTCGGGATCATCGAATAAATCCTTGTGATATTCCCGTTCTTCCTTGGTGGGTAACTTATCAAAGTACTCATCTACGTTCTCTACTTCCTCTAACTTTTCTTCCTTAATATCCTCAACTTCCTTAATCTCATCCCTAGTCCCGGTTTCTATTCCAACTTCATCCTTGTCACTTTCTTCCATATTCTTATCTATCGGCTTAATGGTGACAACATTGACAAAGTGGACGTGTTAGGATGATGCGGGGTCCTTAATTTGGATTCCGCTATTAGTGTCCCTAGTGTCCTTCCTAGGTGTAGTTAGCACTTGGTTGTTGAGGGCTTTCAACAAGTTGTCAATCTTATTGGTCATCTCCGTTTTTTGTTCATTGAATTAGGTTTCAAACTTAGCTATGTGAGCTTCTTGAGATGCCATGAACTTGGACATCAATCCTTCAAGATTATTGATACTACCATAGTTATTAGAAGGATTGTTATTGAAAGTACGGTTAGCGGGTGGACTGTTTGGTTGGTAACGATTAGGCGGATTGGAAAAATTGTTTTGGTTTTGTTTCCACCTAAGGTTCGGGTAATTTTTCCAAAAAGGGTAGTAGGAATCACCGTAAGGGTTTGGCTCGGGTTTGAAAGTGTACCACTTGTCTCCCGCTTCGTCGGTACGCGAGGATGCGTAGTCCGCAAAAGCTTGTCCGGGGAGTTCCACGCAACCACGAGTGTCATGGGGACCACTACATAATTCGCATGAAGAAGTGATTTTTTTCACTTGGCTTGAAGGCTTAGGAGCTTCGTAAGATTTCATGAGAAACTTGACTTGGTCCTCAAGTTCCATGATCCTACAGTCGGGAGTGCTAGAATTGTTCGAAGGCAAAGATATTGCCTTGACCGTTTTGTTTAAATCACGGGGATCATTCCAACTTTCGTTGTCATAGAGAGCAAGATCTTCTATGAGTTCCCATGATTCTTCCGCACTTAGATCACGTAGCTTGCCACCGGCCGATTGGTCAATGGTTCGCCTTGTGGAGAGATCGATATGGACATAGAAGATTTGGACTTGGAGCCAAAGATCTATGCCATGATGGGGGACTTTTTGGAGTAAGTCCTTGAAATGAGTCCATGCTTCATATAGAGTTTCACCTTGACGTTGTTGGAACATCAAGATATCATTTCTAAGCTTGGTAGTTCTCCCCGATGGGAAAAATTGAGCAAGGAAACGAGTGGTGAGATCATCCCATGAGGTAATGGATCCCGCGGGTAAACTGTTAAGAATACAAATATTCCTGTAAAAGTCTCGGTCACCTTAATTATTGTAATAGCATTAAGTTAGCTCGTAGTTAGTTTATACATTAGTTAATTAGTATTAGTTTAAGTAACACCGTGGAAGAAGGATGGGTCTTTACCCACTGTATGCCTGATCCACAGCCCAGGTGTGGGCGTTTATATTGTAAGTATTAATACCCCTCTCCACATGTGGAGAGGGTTGGAGCTTTTCATTCTCAATCTAACATTCTACATTTTCTCTCATCTCTTCCTCTCTCTAGAAAACTCCCCACTTCTTTCTCTCTCTAAACATTCTTCTCTTAATCTTTCTTTCCATTAATTCAATCATAAACACAAGAACCATACTAGTGAATATTATGTTTGTCCTTCAATTGGTATCAAGAGCCAAGGTTTCATCTTTGGGGCTTGGAATACTCGGATTTTAGTGTGGTTTTTGTGGCTTCTTGTTTGGTTCGAATGTTATTCATGGAATGCATCTTGTTCTAGTTTTCTTTATGGTTAAATGGGTTTGATGGTTGTTCTTTTATATTTAGGAGTGGTCTTATATCCTAGTTTGGTGCCTAGCTAAGCTATTTCATCACTTTTGTGGCTTGTTGTTGATTGCGACTATGTCCCCTTTCTTATTTGTGATTACCTTTTGGATGTAACTTTCATTATAGCATTTTTTATTGTGGTCCACTGGTTGTGTTGGCATCTACTGAAAGAGGGTGTAAAGACAAAATAATTAGAAAGGGAAAGTTTTGGATTTAACCTTCAGCGATTATCTGGTTTTTCGCTATTTGCGATTATCTTGTTCTTCATTTGCGATTACCTCTTTTTGTGTCCTTGCGATTAATTTTTAAGGTTTGCGACTATCGTCTAATTGTGATCTACCTAAACTAAACGCTGTCCCATTTTCTTCTTGGTTGAAATCAGTTGGCAAACCATACCTTATCTAAACATCAACTGATTCATACCATCCTACATAACAACAAACAAGCAACATACAACAATCGTAATTACATGAAGTGTTCTCTAATTCGCTACTTGCCTCAAATCCTTTAAGATTCAACATGCCTTAACACCTTATCATCATCGATCACAACTAACAAGTAAAAGAAAATGATTTTGTTAGATCTCAGTTTGGTTATTTCTTTTCTCATATGAGATTTTTCATGAACCTAAAAGATATTGACATCGAGACATAGAACCTATTCTTTATAGATCTATTTGAAGTCAAACTTCTTGTTAATGTTCGAACACTATTAAGAAGGAGGAAAAAAAAGAAAAAAAAAACTGCTTTTCACTCATACTTTCATTCGGTTTAAAAGTAAAACATAAACAAGAAAAGGGAAACCAAAAGATGAATGAGTGAGTCGTTCACAGTACAATTCTACAAGAGACTTTCATTAATGATCCATTTAAACAACAAGCTTACACTTCTTGTGATAATACTCGAACTTTATTAAGGATAAATGAACAAAACATTAACTGTCGAGTATTGTAAACCTTCAACCACTAATAGAAAACAAATCACAAGAAAAGCGAATGGATGTCAGTTAAATCCCTTTGAACTAACAAAGTTTCGTCTTCGAACAAAGGTTCCCTCCCTTCGTGGTTCCATCCTCCCTCCGTCCGAAGGTGTTCTTGTATGTTGTGTCATCAAGGGGCGAATTTGATGTGTAATACAAAGGTCGACTTGTTGTTTTTCTTCTTTCTTTTGTGTGTCGGCAGTGTGGTGGTGGCTGAGTATTAGTGATTAGGGTTATTAAGGGATTAAGTGGTGTTTTATAAGAGTGTGTTAGGGATTAGGACTAATTGGGTCAGGTTGGATTACCACATGATTGGGCCTGGTGAAATACGTATGGGCTGAGTTTACTTATGATTGTGATTGGGCTGTGGGAACTCATTGGGCTTATCTGAATTTCGACATAAGTAGTGGGCCTGGTGATTTTTGCTTGGACTGGTATTTGCTCACGTGAATCGTGTTATAGTAATTTCAGTGGTCCGAATTTCTTTTAATACCAGTTTGTTTAGACTTTAATTGGTGACATTGTTGGGGTATAATTGTTGGGTACGGTTTTGATTATGCATTATTGATCCAAGATTGGTTACTAAATCTGGTCACGGTTTTGATTGAGATTCTAGAATCCGAGATTGGTTATTAGCTTGGGTAGATATATTTTCAGGCTTATTGAATATAACTACGGGGCTTATTCGGATTTCAATACACGAACATTGTCTGAAATTCAGAGTGACTTGTCTACTTCATCACTTTATCTCAATTCAACCAAACCAAATCAATTCGTTAGAATCTCACGGTTTTTTCTTGATTTTGTAAAATCCCGCGAAATAATCTATTTCTCGGTTTAAATCATAGAATTGTAAAATCCCGTGAACGATCACAACATGTCTAAATCTTCCAACGTTGTACAACAAATAAAGGTGTTTGATTCTAATATTGCTAATATGGAATCTTTGTGCTCTAATTCACAAGGGAGAGAGTTGCTTCAGCCACAACAAGTGCTTCACAATGCAAATGAAAGCTGCATTGAATGTTTTCGACAACTTCATTCACATCCCTCGGTACTTTTAGAGGGAACTGGATTCAAGATGGGATTCAAATGCGCATTTGTAACACTCTTTGGTCAAGATGTTCAGACTTTCACATGCACAATGATTCTTAACTTAGATCAACTACAACAACAACTTGACCAAGGAGAATTTTCCAAGATGGGATCCATGGCTGCCCTTTGTGTGATCAACAAACAACTCCAAGTGTTCTTTGATTCGAAATTCACTCTGGAGTATGACCATTATAGTGAGATGACAAAAAAGTGCTTTGCTGATCACACGGGAATTGAGGTTGACACGTTCAGAGATACACTTGTCCAGCTTATGGATAAAGTGGAAAGATTCGTTAATGAAAAAGCACAGCATATACCTGCATATGATGACAAGGTGAAGGCGTCTCGGGTGCAATCATGTGAGGGTATTGTTGATTCGGGTAAAGCATCGGATGTTGGGTCAGCTGTCACTGAATTCAAAGGATCAAAGACTGATAAGCTTGACACTACCAACACATCAGAGACTCTTGTTACACATGATATGGATGCTGATTTCAGACCCGTAAAAGAACAGGTGTCAAGTGCTGAGGTACTCCTCACTGATCAACATAATCAACATAATGTGCTTTCTAATGAACGGCAGCATACTGATCAAATTAAGCCCACTTATGACACAAATTTGTTAGAAAAGAGTGATAGCAGTACCATTTCTAATCCAACAAATATGAGTCATAAGGGGGGAGAAAGTGATCAGGATGCTGAATGTGATGATGAGTCAAGTTCTTTGTTTACGGCTGAGATGTTTAAATCAAATGACATGGTTGATTTAAAAAGTTTTTAATGAACTTTCAAACAGATTTTTACAACTTGAAAAACATTGCATTTCACTTGAAATCGCAATGCAGCAACAGAAAGAAAGTTTTCAAACAAACCAACCAAGTAAAAATCTGGAACTTCCCGATTTCCGTGAATTCTTTATGATTAATGATTTAAAAGCCCAGCTGGAAGCCAAAAACTTGACAATCACCAACTTGAAGAAACGTATCTCTGCTATGAATGTGAAATGTAATTTAGTCGAAACAAACAAGGACATTGATGCAGCCAAGACAAGAATTAATGAACTGTCAATATATGTAGCTGAATTACTTAAGGAAAATGAGTCTTTGAAAAAGCATCAAAAGGTTTTAGGTGACTCAATCAAAGAAATGAGAACTAAGACGATAGATCAAACAACCTCTTTAATTACCAAAAATGATGAATTCAAAGCTCAACTTCTTGAAAAAGGGGTTCACAATAACCGCATTACAGAACGAGCTAAGAAAAGCAACAGGGAATAGTGTGAACACTAAGTTTGCAAAACTATCAATCTTGGGGAAACCAGCTTCTCAATCAATTAGAAACCAATCCGTTGTTAGGCAACCGACTGTGTTTAGATCTGAACGACCAAAACTTTCAAAAACACGGTTTGCCTCCCAAGTTGATGCGGAACAAGTTTTGACAAAACCAGTCACTACACATTATTTGCCTAAAATTATTGCTTCTAGTTCTGCTAAGCCTCAACAAGTAGTTACTCCTACTCCCAGCTCCTCTAGGATTAGTTCAAAAACAGTGTCGAAACCTAACATTAAGGTTCAAAACACTTATGATATTAATGACTTGTACAAGAACTATGATCTAGAAAAGGCTAGGTAAAGGGCACTACTTCATAAGGATGGAATCTTAGGTTCTCAACCTTGTATGATCCCTCCTAGGATATTGAGGAACAATGCTAAGGTTCAACCTGTTAAGTCTAGGATCTACAATAAGTCATTCACATTGCATAAGAAGCAAAACAAACCTAAAACTTCTCCTAGGTGGATAGAAACTGCTAAATCTTTGGAGACTAGGAATATCGATAAGCCTTCCACTATGCATAAGAAGCTTAATAATTCTAGACCTTGCCATAGGTGGATTCCAACTGGTAGAATTTTTAAGAATATTGGACTTAAGTGGACACCTACCGGAAAGCTGCTTACCGATGGCAATGCCATGGTTGACCGTGAAAACCCCAAGGGTTTGGATACTGTTGTCACTAACCCATATATGTGCAATCAAGTTTGTGATGTTAGTGCAGGTAGTCCTTACTTATTTGCAGGTACATCAACCATTCACTATATGAGAAAACTCAAAGTTTGGAGACCTAAAGCTATCATTTCCCCAGCTTCAGGAGTTCTAGAATGTCGATGCTGATGTATGTGCATAATGACATTTGAATACCACAGTTCAGGCCTCGTTCTTCAACGACTATGACGTCTGATTACTTCAGTTCAGGCCTCGTTCTTCAAAGACAATGACGTTTGTTCACATCAGTTCAGGCCTCGTTCTTCAAAGACTATGACGTCTGAATACTTAAGTTCAGGCCTTGTTCTTCAATGACTATGACGTTTAAACAAATCAGTTCAAGCCTCGGTCTTCAATGTTATCATTATGGTGTCTTCTGACAACACTTCAGGCCCCGTTCATCAAAGAAAAGAAAGGTGTACGATTCAGTGTGCCTTATCTTCGGAAGAAGATAAATCTTCTTGTTTTGACCATTCTCAACAACATGCTTCGTGATTTCTCCATGTTCGTTCGGTCATCAAGTGGATCTACTCATCTTTACTCGAATTCGTATTCACTTGCTCATTCAAAAATGGCAAACTTCGTTTGCAATTTTTGAGGGGGAGAAGGGTGAATAAACTACATGATTGAGTGTATTCTTATTCACATGCTCAATCAAAAATGGCAACCTCGTATGCAATTTTTGAGGGGGGGGGGGAAGTGTGAATAAAATACATGATTGATTGTATTCTTATTCACTTGCTCAATCAAAAAATGCAAACCTCGTTTGCAATTTTTGAGGGGGAGAAGTGTGAATATACCACTTGGTTATTGATGCTTGAAGATGGTCATACGACTCTCCTCCAACACCTAATGTTCTACTTACTAAGGATAACTGGGATTTATGCTTGATGATTACTTCCAAGCTTCAACGAATGATGATTGATCAAGATGCACCTTCTAGAAGTATTACAAATGATGATTGATCACTTGCTCAAGTAATCCAATTTCTAGTTATTCCTCAAGGTGTTGATGATGACGATCATGATTATGAAGTTGCACACATGAATAATGATCCGTCTTTTCGTTCTAAAATCAAGGATTGTTGTTCCTACCAATGTGCACTTTGTAAATCAACCCGAAGAACATTATGGAAAATGTCGGTTAAAATGTCTAAACGGATAACAACTTGGACATGAAATGTCAAGTGATCACGGAGTTTATTTGGCAACCCTTAATTGAGATTGAAGAGTATTTTACAAAGGCGTCTACTTATTTCATCATCGAAACTTCATGTATCGATTGATGACTTGCGTGAACTCTTAAAGTTTATGATTGGGACTTGGATTATCTAGTTATACCCGACGGAAGGAGTTACATTGTAGTACTCACGGGCTATAGCTATCACTTCAAGGAGTTACATTGTAGTGCTCAGTGTCACACGCATATGCGGATGTGGATAGTCTCAAGAGGTGTTGTACTTATTCTTCTACATCGTTCTTTAATCAACAACAGTGCAAGCTTAAGTTATGGATTTGGGGAATTCTTCTTCAGTTTCAACTTTGGTATATCGGGTGTACTTCATCAGTGGTCACTTCAAATAGCCTACATAAGGGTTGGTAATGATAGTCATAGAGAGTTTCTACAGCAGTTGATTCTCACAGGATATATCTGAGCAAATGATGTTCTTCTAATATATGTTGCTGATTCTGAAGTATCAAAACCAGCAATGGGGAAGGAGACATACATCTGAATGCATTAAGAGTACACGTGATGAACTTAATACTTCTTCTTTGAAGTTATCCCAGGAAGACATATGTCATAACCACAGAGAATATCAGTGTATTAACTTGTGGCGTTTGGTGTACCATTCCAACTACGTGGGGGAAGTGGTCTTCTGATACTTGTGGTATGTATTACTTCAGCTTTCAATAGGAAGAATTATGAGAAGAACAGTTGGTGCGTGAGATGATATTGCTTATCGCCATCTTCATTCGTGCTAATATGATTTATGGCAAAGTGCTTCTGGTTAATGCTTCATGTACACAATGTTATGATGATTCCGATGAGCTCGCAACCATCAGGGGAGAGATTTGTGTGCATCAAGGACGCGCAACAGGTTCACGTGATCGGGCTTAATCACATATTCCGGAGGTGATATCCGCAGAGATGATCAGCGCTTCAACCTGTTACTTTGGTGTCATCGTTCTCTTCTTGTGTTGGATACATGCGTACAATATGGATTGAGTTGGCATGTGTAAGATAACTGGAAAGCATTTAGTGAAATAAAGATGTTGATATCTGATTCCCCCTAATAGACAACTGCTCCAAACCTCAAAAGTAATGTGTACATTGGGGATGTACAACAGGGTCATGTGATCGGGCTTCATCATACATTTCGGGATTGTTAACCGCAGAGATGATCCATGGTTCACCTTGTTACTTCGGTGTTATCATTTTCTTTGGGTCTTTGAGCGTCATACAATGAGACCTTTTGCATCACTTCAACTACTTGGGGAAGTGGTCTCATGAAGATGATTATCGGTTTGGGGGGAAGCTACCAAAGCTTCACATTAAGGAGGCTATAATTTGACAATTTGGTGGTGCCTAGCAATTGACTCAGTTGTGAGATTCTAGTGATTTGTTATCAATCTGTGTTTGGTGAATTGTTGTGACTTAAGTCGTTCCGATTGGTCTGATTGTAATTTGACGTTGTGAGTTAATATTTACAACTTGACTTATTACGATCGGATCTACTGTAACTTGACTTGTCGCGACTTGACACTTAGTGCTAATTGTGACCTATCCAAGATCTCACTCTAAGCCTAACTCGCATATCACATCTTATGGTTTCTTTTGTTGACTTTAGTAAAATCCCGGGAGAGAATCGATCTCTCGGTTTAAGTCACAAGAGTTGTAAAATCCCGTTTAAGATTTCATCATGGCAACTACCGCTTCAGACGATTATTCAGGAGCCTCGAAAGCTTTGGTGGTGAAAGTTTAAGAGATGTTGACTACATACTTCTACAACGAGCTGAACAATAATCTCATTTTGATGCTCATGTCAACATCTCCTTAAACTGTTTGGTATCCTTTGTACATATCTTATACCAATATGTAAATACAAAAATATAAAACCTATAAAAACCATAAAAATCTGAAAAATCTGAAAAATCATAAAAAATCCAAAAATACTATTCTTACAATATGTCTCTCGTGTAATCAATATTATGTACGTTTCTAGAAATGTCATTCAACAATGACACGGAATCATACATATGCTTGAGCAAGAGTTTTTCGGTTTCAAATAATGTTTTTCTAAAACATGTCGTTTCTCAAAACATTCTTATAATTATGGCTTGTAGTCATTTCAGGCTACAACCCGAACTTAAAATTATGGCTTGTAGTCATTTCAGGCTACAACCCGAACTTCAAAATTATGGCTTGCTATTACTTCAGATAGCATCCCGTTTTTCAAAATGAGGAAAACACGTCGCCAAAAAGACGGTTGTTCCTAGCAAAGGGTGCCGTTCATCCGAGCGTGAATTACTTTACATTCATGCACCCTCGATTGAATGCACGCTTCAGTGCATTATTTCTTGATAAAGAAGAGAAATCTTCTTTTTATCGCCAAATACTTTCACTTCTATGATTTTTCGGGAAAGTATTTGTGCAAAACTTGGTGGTACCATGAAATTTTGATTGAAAATCAAATTGAACTCAAAATTTTGATAAAAGTTTTCACTCAATCAATGACTTTAATATTTTATGACAATATTTCAGTTTTCACATCCGTCATTGATTGAGGGGGAGAGTGATTTCTCAAAATTTTATGTATCATCAAAACTCTCCACTCTGTACAAAAGCAACAAAACGATTTGTGATGGTTATCTGTCAGAATTAGTACATTTTCAAAGAGTTTTTCGTTAGAACTTCAAATCTTTTGGAAACTCATCGAATCTGACACATAACAACCTCCCTCAGAGATTGAGGGGGAGCAGAAAAAGTTCCTTTTTATCAGAAAATATTAAAATTGACCGCATTTCTCTCCCAAACGCTTTCTAAACTTATTTAAATCAATTGAGATCCAAAAATCTCTAAAGATTTGAAATTTTTGATCGGGGGAGAGAATGTGATTTAAATAAGAAATTTGATAATCAAATGTGATCTTTTCGACTCAATAAATAGGCTCCCACATATGTGCTAAACACTTTCGTATATTGATGCACATATTGAGGGGGAGCAAAAGGCGTTTGTGGAAGTAATACCAAAGACCGACCATTTATCTTTATGCATGGAGTTATAAGGTTGGTTAAGGTTAGGTATGAATTCCCATGATCCACCAGAATCGGAAGGATCTTCCCAGGGACAATCCTCTAGATAGATTAGAAGTCCTTAGGAATGGTTGAAAAAAGGAGTAAAGTGAGAAAGGGAAGAGTGCGGACTGAGATAGAGCTAGGACTGGAACAAACCCAACAAGGTTCTAGTGGTGAAGTCTCGGTAAGCACTGAAGGGGTTGAAGAATTAAAAAGAATTGAAATGAGAAAGGGTGAAAAGAAATAGCCCTCCAAATATTCAACCTTAGGGCAGAAACCGGGTTCAATTCATAATCTACTGGCAGTTACTCAGGTAACACCGGTATTGAAGACAAGACGTCATGGACCCAGTGACGCACTGCACTAAACTTCCCAACCACTCAAGTTCTCTTAAAAGAGCTTATTTCATTCCCACGGGGAACCCTGTGCAATGTATCGACCGCTCATTGCGAGCTATGTTGATACCTAAAATAGGAGACGCCTCCCTAGTCTCCAGGAGTGGATCAAAACGCACTATTGAGTCTAGAGCCAAAGAGATCATCAATAAATCTCGATAGGACACATTCCTAATATGCTTATTGTTTCACACAAGGTGGAAAGTAAGATAAAATATTTAGAGTCCTACGCATTATCCTTGTGGTATTGCCAGAACATCCGAGTGATATGAAAATATTCACAATGACGATGGAAATCCTTCTAGAGCGAACATCTTTCAAGCTCTTGGTAGGTGACATGTGAGATCCTTCTTGGATCAATGATCAAGTGACAACTGGAAAGCAACAATGGTGCGATTCATCTTTGAATCAAACTTGTTCCAGGAAATGGATTGACGAATACTTTTGCAAAAACCTCTCAATGTGCTCACAAACTAATTTTCGAGCACATTGATTGTGCATAATCTTCCAAACAAAACTATTTTTGATGAAAATGTGATTCTGAGTATAAAACTCTCGTCGTGTCTCAAAATGTTTATCATATGACACGCGAGTGATTTCTATAAATTAATTTCTCATCAATTCGTGAATATCAATTCACCGATTCACTCTATCGTGCTGTCTGCTTTGAGACGGTCCGGTATGAGAACATGCTAAGTATGAAGATTCCAAAGTGGATACTTTGGAAAATTCATTACTACAAGCTGGAAATTCCTGTCAAGGAGAGTCTTCTTTAAAAGAGACTCTACCTGATCACAGGTCGGTTTGCACAAAACCGGAGGGTAGTCTGTCCTCGCAGAACGAATGACAAAGCCATATTCGTTCTCTATCTTTATTGTAAACTATTTTATTTCAGGGACACATATAAAGATGGTGTTGATGGCTCCTATTTCCAGCTGAATCGGGTCAATCATACCTCATGCTCACACATCCTCATCACTATCAATGATGATGAGAGACATACTACAACAAATGTTGAGAGACTACCAACAACGTTTCCGCAACTCTGATGAAAAAGTCTACTGATCCACAACTCTAATGTAATGTCTCTAGATCCAGAAGGGTGTGAGCATGATGGTCCTTAAGTCACTACATCACATGAAGGCGATACTACTGTGGATGAGCTTGGAGATTTACTGTGGCTGATAATCTCAAAGAAGCTCAAAGATCATACATCACAAAGGAATTCAAATCACAAGTTCGCTTGCTTGAAGTACAAAGTGTGCAGAAAAGTGAAGAATCAGAACCTACGAGCTACAAAGACTAAAGAATGCTTAAAGATCAAAGAGCTTAGTTTCCAAGGTGACCTCGCTTAGGGGGAGATTGTTAGGAATAAAAATATTCCTGTAAAAGTCTCGGTCACCTAATTATTGTAATAGCATTAAGTTAGCTCGTAGTTAGTTTATACATTAGTTAATTAGTATTAGTTTAAGTAACACCGTGGAAGAAGGACGGGTCTTTACCCACTGTATGCCTGATCCACAGCCCGGGTGTGGGCGTTTATGTTGTAAGTATTAATACCCCTCTCCACATGTGGAGAGGGTTGAAGCTTTTCATTCTCAATCTAACATTCTACATTTTATCTCATCTCTTCCTCTCTCTAGAAAACTCCCCACTTCTTTCTCTCTCTAAACATTCTTCTCTTAATCTTTCTTTCCATTAATTCAATCATAAACACAAGAACCATACTAGTTAATATTATGTTTGTCCTTCATAAACATTCAAGCCATTGACTAGCTTGATCACGTAGAGAGAATTGGAATAGGCGTAATCGGGTCGACTCTCTAGTTGTAACATCAAGGTCTATAGAATCTACGATTTTAAGGAAATCCTTGAGATGTTGATAAGGATCTCTGGAATGAAGTCCATAGAATGCATATCCGCTTTGCACCAACCAGATGGTGTTGGATCGCAAGGGGGACACATTGGCTCCTTGAGTGAGCTCAACAGTGTTTCGATAGCCTTGGTGGCTATGTCGGGAATATTCTCCTAAGGTTCGGGGCCTAAGAGGTTGGTTTTCTAGTGGTGGGTTTTGTGGGTGGTTTTGTTGTGGTGGGTTGATGGGTTCAAAGATGTTACCACCTTCCATGATGTCGGATGGTAAAGGTTATGAACAAAGACACGAAGAAATAAGATAGACTAAAGAAAACCTAAAAATAAAAATAAAATCTTGCTGGAAAGGAATCTAGCAAGTAGACCTAATAAAAAGAAATCCTAACCTAGATAATAACTATTCCCCGGGCTGCGGCGCCAAAAACTTGATACGTGAGAATCGCACCAGGCTTTACCTCTCGAGGGATCTCGAGAAGCTTACAACCCCCACCAGGTAGTGTACCTGATCGTTGTAGTATAATATAGTGACAAATACCGGGGGATTGATCGTTTAACTCAGGAATAGTGTCACTAGGATTAGAAAGTCTCTTAAACTAAGTCTAGAGGTGAGGGATGATTCTTTTTGTATTTTTATATTTTATAAAAGCAATAAAATCTCGAGTTTTGGAAGAGTGGACAGAATTAGTTGCTAGCCAACTAACCCAATTAACTACTAATGCAATTAAAATAAAATAACAAAAATGAAATGAAACTAATTATACAAATTTGGTGTAAACAATGATGGGAAAAGTTGTGTTTACTTAGGTTTCATTACTCCCTAGATATCTTTTACTGGTTGATAGCTTGTTACAATTGCATGGATGACGCATATTCCTTAATACTAGTCATAGGGCCGTGTACAATATTCCCTAATTCTATATGATCCTACTTCACTCCTATGTCGAGCCGTTAGAAGCTCCTAACATGGGATCATTAGAATTCTCCTACACATTAAATACAACCAAATATCATTGTACACCTCTGATCATGTTTCTTAAGATGTTCAAGCATGTTACCAATGGAAGGTTGCCAATTTTCTTAAGCCTAACATCGAATACAATCATCCGTAACAACTATAAACAAACAATCAACCCATAATTAACATCTAGGTTTCACTACATCTAAGCAAACACAAAAGAGATCTAGCCGATCATGTTAAATTGAAGACAAGTGTGAGATATATTCAAGCAACACATAGACATATTGATTGAATTGAAAGAGTACTTATCTCAAATAGAACATGAAAGTTTCAAAGGGTTGAAACCCTTGAAAAAGCTGGAAAATTTGATCTAGTGTTTTTCCCTCAAAAGTTGCACACTAATGAATGAAATTTGGAAAACTATATATAGATTATACAGGGTGACGGCGTCATGTGTAAACATGTGACGCCGTCAACTCGCCGCCTATAATTAAATCGGATTGCCTAGATCCACTTTTGAAGCCGTCATGTGTAAATTTCTTCTGGGCCGTCACTAATACATGGACCATGACGGCCTTGGGTGACGCCGTCATCTCCAATGCGCAAAACTCTCTGGATCGTCACGTGTATTGTCCACATCCACCTGTTGTATTACTCTTGATGCCGTCATTAAGGAACATGTGACGCCGTCAGGTACTGTTCCCAGTAAGAAAAATTAAGACTTTGCTGTTTTCTTCACTTTTATGCTCCAAAAACGTCCAAAATATTTTTTTTTTCCAGATTTCACTCCAAAAGTACCTAAAATGACAAAAGGAACGATTTAAGACAATATTTGATCAAATAAATTCGAATTCGAGCTTAAATGACCCCTTAAAAATGGTTCATTTTTCGCCTCATCACTTCTATTATTTATTTATTTATTTATTATTATTGTTATTTTTTTGCATAAGCATTTTAGAATAGATGCATGTGATTGATCTTTAACAATTGTATTGAGTAAGGAGATTATGGCTTGTATAGTACGTTAATATTACTTTGTAAGATCGAGGGACAAACTACATAATTTTTGTATTTTTGTATTATTATTATTATTATTATTATTATTATGAAAGGTATTCCATTATCTATTATAAAAATATGATATATAATTAAGCTCTAGTATCTACTCACGTTATAACTTTTTTGATAAAATGATTATCAGTTTATAAGCATCTAACTGAACTTAATTTGGCTGACTTTTATATTTCATTTTCATTTTAGCTAGCTAGCTAGCTAGATTGATAAAATCAAAGGACTTGTGGTCTAGTGGGTGGGGCTTAACTTGTTAAGCGAGTCACAAGTGGGAGTAGTACCGGATGGGTGACCATCCGGGAAGTCCTCACTTGTGGTCCACTTGTGGACCATATGTTCCGGAGATATCAGACAATGAAGAGGAGAACCTGTAAGCCATTAGCTGCGCAGGTTCGAATCCAAGCCGGCCCCGGTTTTCATCCGGCCGTTTCTCCAGCGAATAATCTCGTGTGGAGGCGGTACGGTTTCCGGGCGAAAGCCGTTTAAATCCCCACTGCGCCAGCGTGGGCCCGGTTCAGACAACATAGTCTGGGTATGTGGTGGATGAGGGCCTGCTATTTAGCAGGTGCGACTCTATACCATATATGAAAAAAGTCACCTTTCAAAAAAAAAAAAAAAAGCTAGATTGATAAAATATACCCAATTACACAAAAGCTGACACATTTAACTACCTGTATTTTTTTTTTTTTTTTTTGAAAGGTGACTTTTCCATATATGGTTTAGAGTCACACCTGCCAAATAGCAGGCCCTCATCCATCACATACCCAGACTATGTTGTCTGAACCGGGCCCACGCTGGCAGAGTAGTGACCTCCCATCAATCATATCAACTTTTTCTCTTCGACGATCAAGTTTTTTTTTTTTTTTTTTGGGTACGTAAATGAAGAGAAAAAAGAAGTGGGTAAAAATCGATCAAAAATTCTACCGACTTGTGATATCTTCCTTGTCGACGGATTAATGACCAAACACCCATAGTGGCCGTGACCGACCATGACCATGCATGACCGATCCCATGACCTTCCCCAGGGGCGGAGCCACGTTAGAAGTAGTGGGGGGAGCCGCCCTCAACGAAATTCTTGCGGATACACAAAACATATAGGAAAAAAAGTAAAATTTATGGGAAAAAAGTCCGGTGCCCTCACCCATTAAATCTGAGTGCCCTCGTCTCTCTCAGCTTGACAACAATTAAAGAGTGTTTTTATGTAAAAAATTAGATTTTTCCGGTGGGTTGTTTGATCGGAAACTATGGTGGAAAGAAACACAAGGAAGTGTGACAGTAATAAAGTAGGGCTGAGCATCGGGCGAAAACCGGACCGGACCGGACCGAGGACCGAGAACCGGAAAAACCATAGACCGAGACCGGACCGAATGTGGTCGGTCCGGTCTCGGTCCGGTCCGGTCCGGTCGGTCTTCGGTCGGTCCGGTCCAATTAGGCAAGTTTTTTCGGGTTTTTGGTCGGTCCGGACCGGACCGGACCGGACCGACCGGACCGAGGACCGAATTTGCCAAAAAGGTTAGACCGAGGACCGGACCGAATGTGGTCGGTCCGGTCGGTCTCGGTCCGGTCGGTTTTGTCGGTCGGTCCGGTCCATCCGGTTCGTTTGCTCAGCCCTATAATAAAGTGTAGTCAATTGGAAGGTGTACTAGTCAATTGGGCATATAGGATTTAATATTTGGAAGGTGTACTTAGAGTTGGCAATTTTGATACGAAACCTGTTAACACGACACGATATGACCTGTTCTTAACAGGTTTCGTGTCTTAACAGGTTGGACCTGTTAAGACCTATTAATATTTGTGTCTTAATAAGTCAGACATGTTAAGACATGTTATGATCTGTTAATATATATATATATATATATATATATATATATATATATATATATATATATATATATATATATATATATATATAATCCTTAAAATTACAATCCCGACTAACTTAATTAAGAGTTTTATGAACTTTTGTAATGTTAAGGATTGTTATCATTATGTATTAGTTAAGATTTGTAAGAGCTTTTGTATTGTTAAGGATTTTTTTTAAAGTTTTAGTCGAGACTTTTATAATATGTATGTTAACAGGTTTTTTAACAGGTCTTAATAGGTGCACCTGTTAATTTTCGTGTCGTGTTCGTGTTTGAGAAAAATGACACGATTAGTTAACAGGTCGTGTTCGTGTTTGACCTTAACATGTTCGCGTCTTAATAGGTTCGTATCTTAACAAGTTCGTGTGACCTGTTATGCCAGCCCTAGGTGTACTAGTCAATTGGGCATATAGGATATAATATTATTTCTTGTCTCTTTTCAAACGTGCAAGTCTATCTTTATGGTTGTAAAATTACACGTGTCAGTCATTCAATAGACTACTACACATACCTATTGTACCACTTTTGTAGTTACTACTCCCTTCGTCTCATATTAAATGTCAACTTTTAACTTTTGGAATTTTTTTTTTAACTTTGACGTTAAATATTTTTGTTTGTATTATATAATATTTGATGAAAATTATATCTAACGAGAATATATTTAAAACTCAATTGATTCATATATTTTGCATTAACTACAATATTATATAATACATATAAAAATATTTAAAGTCAAAGTTATAAAAAAAGACTTTGAAAAATCAAAGTGGACTGTTAATAAATGACAGAGGTAATATTAATTATTTCTTTCAATTTTCATATATGATCCGTAAGTATCTATTATAAAGTCTAAATGAGTATTTCTAGATAAACTACTTGAAATCACCAACCGGATTTTATTTTTTCGACACCTAAACTTATAACTAGTGTAAATTATATTATAGTTGACCCGACCCGATTTGTTTCAAATTACGCTAAAAATTGACATTTCCGACATGTATTTAACCCTTCGCTTGATGCCCCCATGCTCACGTTTCCTGGCTCCGCCACTGAGTCCTTCCCACTGTGTCCTGCCTGTAAGTTGTGCATAGCATGTACATGATGTACATGCAATTAAACGAAGACACATACATACATCATGAGTAGATTGGTGTACGTTGATGTGGTACAAATTTTTATCTATACAAGAGTTTGAGATACATTTATATGATCAGATTGTATCTATCATTAATATTATTATTCATGCATACGTACATACATGTTACCGGATCCACCATCTCCCATAATCATCATCACTCGAACTATTATTCGAACAAAAACTAAACAAGAGTAGTTCTCTACCAAGCTCGCAAACCATCCTTGGCCCGGCTAGAAAATCCCGACACAAAGGGCACGTTGTGTGCCTATACTCAACACAACGGTCCAAACATCCTTTATGGAAAAGATGATCACAACGCAAGACACTAATCTCGTCATCTTCTTCTATCTTGGACAAACACACGGCACAGTCAACGGGCTCTGTGGAGTTTAACTTCTCTTGAAACTGCATGACACCGAGCTCGTGTTGCTTTTGCTCCACTTGAAAGTGTACTCTTTGCTGATAAAATGTAAGATGAGTGATGAAATCCCATGCCCATCTCAAAAAAGTAGCCATTGATATAGCATAACTTGATATGCTTGAATATCCAGGGAACATGTCACATACTTTAGAAGGGAATATTTGTTATACATACACAAGACATTCATATAACTATATTTATAGATATAGACATGGAGGGGATAGGGCAAAGGGATGGTATATTGAAATGGCTAACGGCCTATTTTTGTTGACTAACAAGCATCAATAAATAATCATCATTTAATATATAGATTGAACTTGACCATAGCATTAGCTAGTACTCCGTAGTAATTTAAATTAAACTATTGAGACATTAAGACGCCCTCCCATCTTGGCATATTGTATATCTTCTTCATCCATTGTAATAATAAACTAGCTAGTCACTATTTAAATTAGTTATTTAAAGGCAAGCTAACCAAACCTTTAAACAACTTGTTATCTTACACAATAACTCATATATGTTTTAATCGGGAAAAAAATTCACAACGTCTTACTCACATATCATTAGGACATTAGGTTAATGGTCCTTCACAAATCCCTTTTTTCTGTAGAAGTTTACTAGATATTTAGGACCTGGCCTTTTGATTCGAAAATGAAATTTGTGTATGTCTAAAGAATTAGAATTTAAAGAAATTGTTACTTAACAGAACCTTTTTAAACAATATATCTAACAACCAAAATTTGTTAAGATATATAGTACATAATTTATTATAACTGTTTAGGAAACACATATTAAGTAATACACTGGTGCGTTGCAGACTTGCGGGAACATGCAAGATGCATGTACTTGGAATTTTCAGTTATGTGAAAATGACTATACGGATAGCGATAACTTTAGAATTGTTCAAACAAGCTTCATTAAAATTGAAGGGAATTATATTTTAATTAGATTGTATTTTTAATTTTATTTTCAATAGAAATATTAAAATACTGTATAAAAGTCGTATACTTGCAATATACGTAGTATATATTTTTATATATATTTAAAAGCAAATATATTACTGAAACATGACAAAGCCAAAACAAACCGATTTTGAAAATTTGTTATGCACGGGCCCAGCAAGTCGTATGAGTAGTGAGACTTTGATTAAATTGATTATTAAGCGTATTGGAGAGATTTATATTAGACTTCTAAATTAAGTGTTTTGGAGAGATATCCATATTAGACTTTTTGTTGATAGAGAGAAGTTTTTGTGGACTTTCACAATAAGAGGAAACAAAGCTCGTGTCTACTTATCTTAACTACATTATAATGCATTTAGGCATTTCTTAAAAAGAAAGTCTTTAAAAAATAAGATCAAAAACATTTATTTAATTGGAAGGATTTCAAACTAACACATACATATAAATAGGAGTTAAGTTACATTATGAATTTTAATCTCTTTAATTTTAGGAGCCACTAATATTTTTGAACCTCATTAACTTGCAATAGCTCATTTAATTAATATGATATAACAACCCAATTAAAAAATATAAATAAATAAAATAAAACAGCAATGTGATTTTAAAATAAAAAAAATGTGTATACTATAACTACCTTTTAATGCATATATATATATATATATATATATATATATATATATATATATATATATATATATATATATGCCTACAAACTAACACAGTTTCATCTCAGCTTCTAAACACACATTACACTATTAATAATTTAAATGTTCTATTTTTAAACAACATATATCTACAACATTTTAAAGCATTTGAGACAATACCAAATAAAGAAAGTTTAAAATTAAAAACACTACCTCAACATAAAGATAGTCACCGGGTACCCGCCGCCGCATTGCGCGGGTACCTTTCTATTAAGTGGAAAAGAAACACACTCTAAAGCTCTGTATCAACTTGCCTCTGAACAAAAATTAATTGTTTGGTAATTGTTATGGATTACAATCTGAATGACTGTAACACTTCATAATTTCAAAGTCAATATCTAATTCATATTCTATTTCTACTTTCACTTGAGTAAAATTTTCACTTTTACTTTCTACCCGATTTAGCAATTTTCGCGTTTCTAGCTATTCATGAGCCGTGTTTAGAATTTCTATCCATTTTAATGACATAAATTGGTTTAGTATTCCATCACATACTTCTATTATTAAGAAATTCCTAAATTTCACATTTCTTGTTTCATTTCACGTTTATGTCAAATTTTGCTAAAAACTTGTGTTTAGCGTACAATTAATTCAAGCCAACACTAGACTATGTCCATTCTACACTTTTTACGCATTATGGGTTCTTTACAATCCTATTTTAAAAGTCACTTTTCACTTTTTCTATTTTTACGTAAACCTTGCACCTTTTACGTTTTACGCGATGTAAACCTACGTTTTTATGTTTTAACTACATTTAAACCCTCCGATGAACTCACAACTCATCTAAAATAATAAAATAGATTATGATAACCAGTTTAAACATTTTCTAAAGTTTTATATTTTATTACTACCCGATATTACGTTACACGTCTTAAAAACCCTACATTTTAATTATCGGGATAAAAACTTCACCATAATATACACTTATACTTAATTAAATCATATAAACCCACTCACCCTCTTGCTCCACTCCTTGTGGCAGGCTATAAGCAACCAAGACACCAAGGTCTTGGCTAAATTGTATCTTTCATTTTGGTGACACCATGTGTCTTCCACTTAAGATCAAACTCATATAAGGCTACAAACTCATTCTTGTTTGTATCACCAAATCTTGTTAGTATACTCGAATACCTTTTCGAGGATATAAATAATGTAGAAATGTAGAGGGGGAGGGGGTGAATACGTTCCTCTTTAAAACTTAAAATGTTTCGTATCAAATTTCCAATCAAGCGTGAATAAATATGAATAGTGGTTATGTCACTCATAACATTCATATATGTCACTTAAGAACAAGTATACAATCAATCACATAAACATAAATGTAACACTAGGTACAAATGTTTTTAGCTAATTATGATTATACTGTGGACGGTCCCTAATATACACCGGCGGTCCCTTAAACCTTTGGGGACCGTCCCTATATAAAGGACTGCCACTAGTGAGCATGTCTATTACGTCTGATTGAGTTTTCTTATGTTTTGCATTTCTAAATTAACTAGTTAATATCACAAGCATACATACAACAAAACCACACAAATATAAATGTAATGCAAGCATAGAAAAGATAGAGATGAGAAGAGAAAACGCAAACCGGACACGATGATTTATAGTGATTCGGCACGAAGCACCTCTTCGTCATACTCCACTCCCTGAGTACCACACTCGAGAGTTACTTCACTAATCAACACGCTCCATTATGGCGGAACAAACCGCACACAAGCTTACACCAAGTTTATTGAAACTAAGCGGAATGTCGAGTTCTAATCCTAGCTAGAACCAATCTACACCAAGGCCCACGTGGCCACACGAACAAGCACTCTTGTCTCACTTAGATCGACACATGATCTAAGCCTTCACACGAACGAGCACTCCCGTTCACTTGAATCTTCACCCGACTCAAGCCTTAACACATGGACTTCACTAAGTCCTAATCTTCACACTAGAACTCCACTAAGTCCTAGTCTTCACTTCTTGAACTCACACTTGAATCCAAGTCTTCACTTCTTTGAACTCACACATGAATCCAATTCTTCACTTCTTTGAACTCACACATGAGTCCAAGTCTTCACACACCGACACACGAACTTACATAAATACCTAATCTACACACAATTACCTACGGACCTAGACACCGTCTTAGTCTACACAACCACCTACGGACTAATACATCGTCCAAATCTTCCCTATTACAATTGAGACTCTAGACTTACATTTTCCTAGTCTAATTACATGATGAAATTACTTGTGTGTGTTTTTCTTTCTTGGATGTGCAAACCTTGAATGGTGGATATATGCATGGTATTTATAGGCTCAACCCTTGGAGACCAAGTAAGGAATATGCCAAAGAATATTCCATAGCATAAGGAATATGCCAAAGAATATTCCAACTATTTCCCTCCTAAATTCAAAAATTGAATTTTGAATTTTCCATTTTCCCTCCATATTCTAGAAGCTTCTAGAAATAATGTTGGGTCTTGATGGGCCTTGTTGGGCTGGTTACTATTGGGACCCGAATGGGCTTGTTTGTTTGCTTGGCCCGGTCCATTAAGCTAAGTCCATATGCATGCTTGGCCCGATCCAACTAACTATGTCCATATGTAGAATTCTTGTATGCTTGGCCCAATATGTAGTGATGTCGAGAGACGTTGATGTGTGAACGAGTAACTTGCGCGCTTTACGTTATCTATTACAAGTTACACGTTTGTCATCATTAAAACATGGAGACGTTGTATAGATTAAACATCATAACGTTTGCACTTACAATCTCCCCCTTTTTGATGATGACAAATATGTAAACCGTAACTCATAGTAAAGTGTTGAAGTTACTAGTTTACACTCCCTCTCTCCCCTTTTTGTCGAAGAAAAAAGGTGTTGACAATGTTGAGGTAAAAAGAAGATCAGCATGAACGTGAGAAGATAACTTGAGAGGACAATCTTGAGCATATAAAATGAGGGATGATCCCCGAATGTATTAGAATATCTCGACCCCCATTATTTAAAGAATTGAGCGTGCATCATCCTAGTGAAGCCTTGCTCCTACCGCCATGGTTTAACCAACTCCAAACCATGTACCCAACTACTTTCGAGCTCCCCCTAGCTCATTGAATCCCTAGTTTGACACTTGCAAATGCTCCCCCTAGGTGTATGCTCAAAGCTAGTTTTGGCTACCAAAGAATCGAGCAATGAAGTAATGCTACAAAACAAATTTAGTAGACAAGTGCACATATATAATAATGATGATATATATAGGATGACATTATCGAAGATTAATACATGCATGACTCAATTATGATTATTCTAAAGCATGGCAAGAAAGGGATTGAAACTAAACATACATAATAGTTGATTAAGACACCATTCTCTAACTTCTTCCAAGATAAGTGTCTAGTGTCTAGGTGATATGGGAAGAGGATGGTATGCTCCTAGATATGGATGAAGATGACTCTCTAATAGTGGAGAGGGATGGACTGAAATAAAAAGAGTATGTATTGAGCTAAAGTTTGGCAAGGATGGTGTGAAGATGAAACGGAAGATAGGAGACTTCATAATTGAAGTTGGTGGTTATAGATGTGTGTGTGGAGATAATGAAAGGAATGTTTGCACTTACAATGAGTGAGGAGAGAATTCAACGGAATACGGGCATCCTTAAAACGCCATCGTCGATGTTGGAGAGAAGAGATTGACAGAATACAATCATCCTTAATAGGGCATCATCGAAGATAACGACAGAATACAAGCTATCCTAGTTTTTTTGGGTACTTAATCATGAAGAGGTGAGTGTGACAAAGGAAGAGGGATGATACTATGGACTCTTACAAAGGAGTTTTTGAAGGAATTCTCATGGGTGGTACCAATTGTATTGGATTTGTCATTGGAGGTGGATATGTTGGTGACAATGAGTGTTCTTGAGGATTGAGGTTATGAGACATTTTGTGAATTTGATTAATCATTAATGGATGATTAGGAATCATTGAATTTTAAGGTGTTTTGTTGGTTGACGACTGAAGGTGGATATGTGAAATGAGGTGGTGATGACTGTTGGATCGATATACTCTGACCAAACTACTTTTTAGCTTGTAAGGTTTTAACAATCTTGAATGACTCAAAACAGTAAATATTGAAACAATGATATTACTTTGTAAAGTATGCGGAATCTACTAACACAAAGCTAAAAAGAACTTTGTTAATATTAAAACAACTCTTAAACCTGCCTCTCTAATTACAGGTTTACTATCAATCCCTAACTTTCTCTAAAATCGCTTTTTGTAAAACTCTAAGACTTTTAGAAACTTTGTATGACTTCAACTAAAACTTATATCCCTAATACCATCATAAGGCTCCATATATAGATAACCTTAAGTCGGTTTACATTATCTACTTGAAAGACAAGTAATTATCCATAACTAATTCTAGAATATTCATACAATATTACATAATAATCCTTTAATCAATATTGTACTTAAGTCCTTGTTCTCCGAAGTACTTTAAATAATCTTCAATAAGTAGCAGTACTTTGACCTTGATCAGCATGTTGACTATTGAGCAGTACTTTGACATAGCAGTACTTTGCTTCATATCCCAACAATCCTCCCCTAACTTGAACTTTACTTGCTTGATTTCAAGTTTCTTCAGTTTCTTGGATCTTCAAAATCTTTGTCATTCAGGAAAATTGTTTCTTTATCTCTTTTGAATCCTGTATGTCAAAGTGCTCTTGATCATCATCTTCTCAGCAACTTAGCAAAATGTTGACAAAGTGTACATCAAATCTTTTTAAAGTTTCATACTGTTCTCATCACTTCCAGATGTGTTAACCTCTGTGAGAGGTGAATCATTGAACTTTTAATGGATTTTAATATCTCTTTACCAAAGCCATTAACTCTGGAATAGCCAATGTTCAGGTTAAAACAACCATGGTACATTGATAACCATATGATTTTTAGCAAATCATCAGCTATCAACGGATTTGAGTAGTCTTTACCAATAGCCGTTTGCTTTCGGACTAGTTAGTTCTTTGATCTCAACCATGGTGAACTAATTACCATAAATGGTTTTTCCACAGCCTTTACCACAAGCCATTCTCTTGTGGGCTAGCCAACTCTTCATTTTTATAGATATGGTGAGTTGAATACCATATAATTTTTAGTAAATTGTCAACTAAAAACGGATTTGATTATCACATCAGAGCCGTACCCTCATGATGAGTCAAACTCTTTCTTGTCTGTTAAACATGGTGAGTTGATTACCATTTGTTGTGCAGTACAAGTACTAACACTATGTTTTTCTCTTAAAATCCTTTTATCTACTTCATCTTAAACATCAAAAACTTTTATTTTTATTTTACAAAGGACTTATACTGGTTTTTATGCAGCAAGCAGTACTTTGATAAAGTACTGTTTGTCTTGCAGTACTTTGAGAAAAATACTTATTATACAAAACAAATCATACCAGTACTTTGCAATATTATTCTTCTGATTTAGTCCACCTGATAAATAGCTTAATCACCATAAAAGCTACATCAGTTTCTTCCTCAAGCTCCATTCCATGATCCAACATCCTGAGCATAAGTTCTCTTATCAGAGGATATCTTCTTTCAGCAAGCATGAGAATCATGGTACCATCTTCCATCTCAAGTGAATGAACTCCTGATGACTCAAAGAATCTCCATCTTGTAATTTCCCAATTTTCTTGATCATTCCACAGAGTATCAACACTTGTTTCTTCTGTTTCCCAGATGGTTATCAAATCTCCAAGTAAGATTAATCCCACTCCTGTTGCTTCAATATTCTCATAGCATGTCTGCACTTGCAAGTATAAGTTGTATAAATCTTCTCTATCAATTAAATGCAGAACATCCCATAACATATTAAACACTGTGAAGCTTCCATCTTCTCTGTTGAACATAAGATAATTCCCTTCTTTTGATTCAACCACAGAGAATGAGATAATCTTTGATTTCTTTCCAGAGTCTTCTGTTTTCTTATTCTCAAAATCAACCACTCTGAAATAATTCCTCAGTTCATCAATTGTATCTTTATGTATCATTTTAAGTCTCTTTGACAATTGATCATCTTGAACTGCTTTCTTCCTTTTCAACTTCCTTTTCTCAGCTTGTTCTTTCCTTATATCTTCTAACTTCTTCTCTCCACATCCATGGGTACAAAGCTTTCTAACTCTTTCTTGATAGACTCTTGTACTTCATCCCATAGAGCTTTTACTTCTGGATATCTCAATTTTTGTAGATTCTTGAATCCTCTTCCTTTCAAGAAACTAATCATCCAATTTCCTTCTTGAGCAATAGTCATAGGTTTTCTTGTGACATGCTTCCTTATCTCTTCCAAATATTCTGTATCATACACAGCTTGTTGTTGTCTAGCAACTTCTTCATCCTTTGCTACTTCTATTTCTCTCAGCTGTGCAAGAGTAAACTTTTTTTTCTTCTTAATATTCTTTTGCTTCATGATCCCTTTACCTTTGTCTTTAGGATCTAATTCTTTAGATTCAAAAGAAGATTCAGAAATTTGTTGTGCAGGCTCAGAAATATGTATACCTCCTGAAGGTCTTTCCAAATTGAGCATAATCTGAGCTATAGTCTCATCCTCACTTGCAGTATGCTCCTTGACTTCTTCTTGCTGTATAGGATTTGAAGGACCAGCTTCATCTTCAAAAGTCTTTGTGGAAGGTCCAGCTGTAGAAGTTCCAATATCTATAGCAGCAGTACCTTGTACATCAGTACTTTCAGCAACAGTACCTTGAAGATTAGTTCCTTCTAAATTAATTTCTTCTGTATCTCCACTTTTAACAGCATCATCATCAACTTCAAGATTAACTTGTTCAGTCTCATCACTTTTCCTCTTAGTGGTATCTTCATAATTCTTATCTTGTTGAGCAATGTTCTCTGCCTCAGCATAATGCCATAGATGAGCATGAGCATCTTCTGAATATTGAATTCCAGTATCATCTTCATTCAAATTATCTATCTGATTCCTCCCCAATTTGAAAGATGATGACTTCTTATGACTTTTTTGAGACTTAGAAGCTTTCTTTGCTGATTTAGACCGTTTCTTGTGAGACTGTTTCTTTTCTTTCACATAAAGCCTAAAATTATGTACAAGAGGCCACACAAACCTTTTTAACCTTCTGAACTTGTTTCTCAACCTTTTAATTTCTACAGTCTGATCAGCCATAGCTTTCTTCATCCTCACTAACTCTCTAGTCAAAGCATAATTATCCAAAGGACCTTCAATTCCCTCATCTCCTCCAGGTGTTTGAAACCCACCTGTGGAAGTATAATCATTGGGAGAAGGTACTGGAGTATGCTCTGAAGCAGTACCTTGTAAAGAAGTAGTATGTGGAGAAGTACCTTCAGAAGAAATAGGTTTTTCCCTAGAAACAGAGACTGAGGGAATTCTTTCACTTAAGTCATCAGGCTGTGGTGAAGCAATTGGTGGTGTAGGTGTATGTACTCTTGCAGAATGATCAGAATGAGCAGATTGATCAGCATTATCAGAATTAGCAGATCCACTAGCATTTTCAACATCATCCCTAATAGCCTGTGCTACCTCTAACATATAAGCATTAAGAGATGTATTGTGACCCAAAAAAATTAAATCCTTTGTGAGACATAAAGGTAAACACCTTTGGTGGCATCCTAATAGTAGGTACATAATCCTGAGGTTTGGGTATCCCATCAAGTGGATTCTCTAAGATGAGTTGAACAAATCTAGGATACATAAGAAAAGGTGATCCAACCTTAATATGAGCAATCATACCATCAAGGATCATATAAGAAAAGTTGAATGGCTGATTTGTAACTTGTTCAACTAATGCAAAAGTTATGGCATGTCCAAATTGACCCCAAGCAGTACTTTTTGGACTTAAGCAATGAAGTAAAACATGAATAAGATACTTCCAATGAGGACTTACCATTGCTTTCTGAAAAGTAATCCTGTTCAAAGGACCTTCATACCCAATAGCTCTCAGTGCATCCCAAACATCTTGTTTAGCAAACAAAACAAAGCCTCCCTCATCATCAAATAGCAAAACTTCCCTGATTGTTGCCTCAGTAACACGAATAGCTCTCCCAGCAAATGTAGCATGAATAACATCTTCTCCATCTTCTATCTCAGCCCTAGCTGTGGCTCAAAACGCCTGTATCCACGGTCTAATAATCTCTGGGTTTACTAAGAACGAGTAATTGATTGTGGTGCCGGTGAGAAAATCAATGATTCCATGAAAATCAATGTTCCTCTGTGTTTTCTCAAGGTTTGCAATCATGTTGTGTTTGGTGATGGTGGGTCGGTGTGCCATTGCGATTATGATTTGAAAAGAAGAATGGTAATCGTTGATGATTTTGGTGGATTAGATGAGTGAGAGTTGTGAATGAATACGGGAGTATAAATATGAAAAAGATATGAGTAAAACGGGATAATATACAAAGAATCACGGTGAATTAATTATTTTACCATTATTTTTGGAAGTTATCTTCCCCATATCTTTCGAAAGTTTGTTACCCGTATTTTTGACCGTTGGAGCAGTATCCTGACACGTCAGCGTACCTTTCATATCACCAAGCAGTACTTTCCATAGAATATAGAGCAGTACTTTCAGTTGTAAAATAAAGCAGTACGTTGAACAAAGTACTTTCCAATCAAAATATCTTTAGTGTTGACTGTTTGACTAAAATATCTTTGAAAGTCAACCCAAGATAATTAATACCTTTCCAAATTAATTCCCAAAGCTGCCAAGGCAAGTAGAATTCATTGAACTTCATTAATTACCCTTATATCTTTTCTTGCCTATAAAATTAACTTTCCACCAACACATCTCTTTCATAAACACTTGCAATTCAGTCATAAAAACCCTAATCAACATGAGTCACTTCCCATTGGTGTACATTTCTTCTGATTCAGATGGCTCCACAGACTCAGAGATCATCTACTATTCTGACTCTGACTTTGATGATAATGCAGGATGGAGTGGGTACTTTCCTCCTGATGTATCAACCTCTACCATCACAGATGCAACAAGCATTAATAATCCAAAACCCAAGAAGAAAAAGTCTGTTTCTACTCCTAGTTCATCTCTTGCAAATGAACTTCCAAATGACTTGACCCAAGCCCTGGAATCATCCATAAAAAATATGAAGTGGCCTACTCCAAGAAAAGAGAGACCTCCCAAACAAGTTCTTGGCCTGGCTTGCCCAAGGAAGCAAGCTTCTTTTGATGACAAAAGAAAGACTGCTCAAAAGGGAAAGCAGAGTTATCAGGGTAAAGGAAAAAGGCCAATGGAGTAGGGTGTGTTGGGTAGGATAGGTAGGTTTGGTATAGGATTCTTGTGGTAGTTCTCTATGTTTCCTGTTTGTGTCTGTGTCATGGTTGTCTGTATCTTTTGGAAGAATGAATGTAACCCTTTGAAAATAATGAATAAAAATCTTATCTTTTGAATGATACATGTAGCCTCCCCTTAACTAATGACTAACTACTAATTCCTCCCCTCAATAATGGCTTAATTATTAATCATACCAATACTCACAACTTAAAAGGTAAATCTTGAAAGATCAAAGCCCTTTGTGAGTAGATCTACTACATTATCATCTGTATGGACTTTAACCACATTGATAAGCCTATGCTCGGAGTTATTGGTGAAGATTGATGAGAGCTAAAGAGCAATGTTCAAGGAAGGAATTTCTTAGGCAGGAGGCGGTGGTGACACTTTTTGTGGTGGAGAATTATTTTGGGGTTGTGAAGCAAATAAGGAAAGGATGAGGAAGATGCTTCTTTGTGAGTTTTAGACAAGGCATGATGTAGGATGGTTCAAAGTATTGCAGAAGAGGAAAAACAGTGAACCAGTTCATGACACCTTTTACTGGGGACGGTCCTTTAAATTATTGGACAGTCCTTTAAAAGATAAGGGACCACCAACGTAATAAGGGACCGCCATCAGTGAGGTGCAAAGTCTATTCAGTTTTCTATTTTTTCCAGATTAAAGAATAGGAGTAATCAAATGATTAAAGAATGGTTTAGGTAATAAGGCGGGATTGTGACACTAGACATCCTAAAGGAAGATTATGAGCTAATGTAAGGAGAAATAACCCTAGTTGCATAGTAATCAAAGATTTAAGCATGTAAGCCATTTAATCATGCATCACATAATAATCAAAGATATTGGCATGTAAGAATATATGACATCTAAGATGTATCATGAAAGGCATAACTAGTCCAACAAAGTTTAGGTGCACAAATAACCTGTAAGTCATGTAAAGAGATGCATACAAAACATGATTACTATGAAGACAAGCATTAAGTAAAATATGTTGACATTTAGCACATAAGAGCATGTATCATGAACATATATTAAGAATATGACATTAGAAAAGCTAATTCAAAGGAAGATCTTTCTAATGAACATGCATTCAATAATTAAGCAAGTAGGCATTGAGCATTTAAGGAGGCATGAAGACATTTAATCATATTATACAAGTGCATGATGTTGTTTACACATATTAAACACATACATGCAAGTAATCTAGGTTTCTCAAGAAGAATCCAAATCACTACTTGTTTAAAGTGCACTCCTAATGGGAGACTGATATCATCCATGTAAAATGTTTTTAGTCAAATGTAGGAATGTCAATTTTTCATAATAGAGAATGGATATGAAACTATTACTAGCGGTGCTCAATTAAGGCTAAACACGACCATTTTTACGGGTTTACCACAAACCCAACTTCTCTTCCGGAAGCAATTCAACAATTAGGTTAAATTGAATTTCTAGTGCAATAGGTTCTCCAGTAGACATTCTCATCTTAGAAAAATTGGAATTCCTATACTTTCCCATCGAGGATTTCCAAAGATGATGTTGACCGATTCCGCTAGAAGATATCCTAATATAACTCAACTAACAATATTTTAAAAGCAGGTTAATGAAAACGATATGCCTTACACAACATCCTAATAAAGGCAGGTGCGATATTTAAATCATGTGTTTGAGATTTATAGTTTGTTTGGTTTAGATGGTGCATTACATGATCACATCTTTGTTTGTTGAGTTCTTGTTTTAACATGTTTCGGCTTCAAGAATTCTCCATAGTAAATCTTGAGAAAGAGAGACTAATTAAGGTTACTTACCTTAATATATCTTGTAATGTTTTATGTAGTGTTATTGAGAGAAAACATATTGTATCTTTTGACAGATATGCTTATTTAAAAGGACAAACTTTTCACTCTTATGAGTTGCTTATGACAATAAGTATTTTAGTTATTATGTGATTAATGAATTTTACTTGTTTATGCAATGACACACGTTGTATTAAGTTTCTTCCAAAATCTAATATCCTACATTTTTCAAACAAGTTATCTTGTAACATAACCATTAATGTTACAAAAGAAGTGGAATGTATAGGATATAAATTATCCTTTAGAAATACATGTTATCTTGTTTGAGATTAATGATGTATTATGTGTGACATTTTTACTTGACATGTGATTATGAGTCTTGACTCATTTATGAGCAAAGTCTACATATGTTGTTTGTTTGCTCGTGTTTGGGTTTTCGGAAATGACACATTTACAAATTACGTTGCAATGTAAATTGCTTGAATGTTTCGGATGAAACATACAAGTTGTCAATCCTACTTCGTTGTGTATTTTAAGCATCTTTAAACATATTAGTTTATTATTTGGAACACAACCTTTGGACAAGAAGACTCAATATGACATCATCAACACAAGTGTGAGTTATGATCCGATGCATATTCTTTTCGTCTTGATAAGGATGTCATTATTTTCATACCAATCGAGTGTGATTGAGTATGTAGGTTCAAGATGATATGTTATGTTATATCTTGAAGCTAAACAAATAATGAATCCAATTTCATGTCCACACTCAAAATCTTGTCAGTTAGATTCGATAATTATATCAATCATAATTTGAATAATGAATCAATATAAGTTTGAAATCTTTCTTGACCCTCACGACCACTATTTTTAATAAAGAAAATTAGTAAAGATTTATAGAATGTGCTCCATCAAATTTAATACTTGTTGTATGTGTGAGGTTAATAACAATGACATGTTAACTTAATGATTCCAGATTGTCATTTATTTTTGTGTGCGAAAACTATTTATTATTATATATAATATGCGTAGTTTTTGTCATTTCATAACTGTAAAAAAAATTATCCTAACCTTTTTTAAATAATATACAACTTATGAAGAAAAAAAATAGTTTATGACTACATGTTTGAAACAATTAGTGTGTGTTCAAATACATGCAAGGTTCAAGAATACATTTTCTTTTACTTAAGTACTAATGTATTATTATAAACCTTTATCTTGTTTAGACAACTCATGGCCACTCAATAAAAATGCGTGTAATGTTTTAGAAATCATGTTGAAGAAGTGTTAAATATTTTAAGGTGACACATTTTAACACTTCAACCTTTGGAGAGATAATTGTGTGAGACAATTGTTTTTGACAAACATGATTAATCAACTTAGTCTACATATCTAAGTGATTTACTAAAACATTATAACATAAGAAAGCAATCAAAAACACATAATCATTTAGCATAGCACACACAAAGATATTCGTGATCATTTTGTATGTTAGATACAACAATGTATACATAGCTTGATTTAGTTTTAAACCAAAATAGTTTTCCTTCCCATTTTAAAAATTTAGACAAGACTGATATTTTGAAAAGATAAAGACTCCATTTTTCAAAGATTCATTTACTAGAAGTGTCCGACTCGAAAGTAAGAGTAAAATGCAAGTTTTATGTTAAAACGTGACATATAGTTTTGATTACTATGCAGTATTTTGAATACGACTTAATTAAGTATGGAATCAATCCTAGCAAGTATTTTAAATGAAAGTACATTCAATTACCTTTAAAATGGCGGGTGTCACAACTCCTACGGACTCATGGTTGATTTATATGAATTTTTAAAGTTTGACACTATTCTGGTGGAGGTCCCTTAAATACCCGACGGTCCCTTAGTGATATAGGGCCGACCAGAGATAAAGGACCGCCCCTAGTAAGCAAAAACACATTTTTCATGTAAAAATTCATTTCCATCAAGCTAGTATACGAAGTGCATTCATTCAACAAAACTAGTACGAATTAAACAACAAAGCACATGTTCAGCAACTAAACACTTTTCATATTCAATCCCTCTTAATGAGAAATTTGATACGTGGACCGTACTCTACTTTAAAAACCATTTGTTTTGAAAACTAGAGGGACGTGGCTCTTATACCAATTGTATAAACGTAGAGGGGAAGGGTGAATACATTTTTATTTAAAATCTAAAAATGTTTCGTATCAAATTTCCGAACAAGCGTGACTAAATATGAACAGTGGTTATGTCACTCACAATAAACATGTATGTCACTTAATAACAAGTATGCAAGCAATCACATAAACATAAACATAATACAAGGTTTAAACGTTTTTAGCTTATTCAGATTACATTGGGGACGGTCCTTAAAATGTATGGACGGTCCTTTAAATGTTGGGGACCATCCCTGTATAAGGGACCGCCACCAGTGGACATTTTATTTTGTGTGATTAAGTTTTCTTGTGTTTTGCGTTTCTAAGTTAACTAGTTAATATCATAAGCATACACACAACAAGCCACACAAACCTAAATGTAATGCAAGCATAGAATGGAAATAGATGATGAGAAGAGAAAACGCAAACCGGACACGATGATTTATAGTGGTTCGGCACGAAGCACCTCTTCGTCCTACTCCACTCCCCAAGTACTACACTCGAGAGATACTTCACTAATCAACACGCTCTATTATGGCGGAACAAACCGTACACAAGCTTACACCAAGTTTACCGACACTAAGCGGAATGTTGAGTCCTAATCATAGCTAGAACCAATCTACTCCAAGGCCTACGTGGCCACACGAACAAGCACTCTTGTCCCGCTTAGATCGACACACGATCCAAGCTTTCACACGAACGAGCACTCCCATTCACTTGAATCTTCACCCGATTCAAGCCTTTACACTAAGACACACTTGGATCTTCACCCAATCCAAGCCTTCACACAAAGACACACTTAGTTCCTTTCCCGATCCAAGCCTTCACACACCGACTTCACTAAGTCCTAAATTACACACTAGGACACCACTCTCCTCACAACAAATATATGATCTATACTAGTTACAACACCTCTTGGATCTTCATCTTCGTCCAAGTCTAATCTAACAACTCCATCCTTGACTCACACACAAGTCGGAAATATTTACAATAAGACATTACAAGGATTAATAGAATCGTAACACTTGTTACGTTTGTGTATGGACTCAATAACACTTCAATTCTTGACGACTTCGAGTGTTCTTCTCTTGCACATGATTTAGTGGATGACGGGATCACTTATAAACACATACCAAAGAGTTATAGTTATAAAAGAAGGAAAAGGAAAGACCAAGAAATTTTTGTGCAAAGAGGATCAGTTTTTCAGATGAAAATGGGTCAGTATTTATAGGCAGCTCGAGCAGCGTGGGACAGTCCTTTAAATTTTGGACGGTCGCTTATATATAAGGGACCGTCCCATATTTAACGGACCTTCCCGACAGTTTTTATCCTTTTGTGGTGAAATATTATCTGGTGAAATTTTATCTGATTTGGGCGGGAGAAATGACTGTTTTTCACATTTGAAATTTGAATTTCAAATTTCAAATTCATATTTATTTTTCTTTAAAACATTTCTTGAAAAACAAAAATAATTTGTCTAGTTTAAAAATGTTTTGTGACATTTATAAAATGTAAGGTTTAAGGACAAAAAGATTTTCTTTGATCACGTAACAAAGTTGGTAAAATGTTTGTTCATACCTGAAGTGATGTCGAGAGACGTTGATGTGTGAACGAGTAACTTGTGAACTTTACGTTATGTATTACAAGTTACGTGTTTGTCATCATTAAAACATGAAGATGTTGTATAGATTAAACATCATAACCTTTGCACTAACAGTCTGCGGATGTCGCATGGATTTGACAGAATTTGATGAAGGAAATGGACGAGCTTGGTCAAGTTCGTCGCCCACCCATGTAACAACCCGTGGGAATGAGTCTAACTTAAAGACTCATTAATAAACAAAAGTGCTCTTACGGGAAACAACCCGTATTATCCTTTTCCTTGTTTTTTTTGGTTTGTATGTTTGTTTTTTATTTTTGTAGGAATTGGAGCAAGGAGGATTGATAAAATTGGTTTACTGCAGAAATTGACGCTCTCGGATCATCGGTTACGGCGTAGCTCGGTCTTATGGCTACGCCGTAACAACCCTCCCGTATTTGATGAGTCCAGGTTTTAACTAACTACGGCTAGTCCTTAGCTACGCCGTAGCACTTTTCTGTAAAGAATTCCTAAAAATATTTTTCAAACATACTAAACTTGTATTAGTAAATAAATGAACTTTGTGGGTATGTTCCCTATAAACCCTCACGAGACTACACTTGTCTACTTGGGGCCCCAAGTGGTTTAAAAGGCTTGTTGCATTCGCTAAATGCAACCGTGATTCCTACGAAAGTGAGTTACGATTTTCTTGTTTTTATTTTTTTTATAGATTTATGCTTGTGGTAGCATCGTGATTTCAGGGATTCGAAGTTTGCTCATGGAGGCTAGTCTAAATCACGGAGGTTTCTCGTGATCCTTCTTTCATTTATGGAGCAAATTTCAGAGAAGTTCTCGCTCTAATTCTACATTCTCTTCACATTTAATTAATTCTTAGTACAAAAGGGACTTTGAACATTTCAAGTGGGGGGACGGGAGTAGAATTATCTTGAACTTTATTTTGTCCTCATTTTTCTAGTTTATTTTGAAATTTTTTGTCTTTTTATAACTTTTGACATGTTTTTCTTAACCGAACTAGAATAGACCTTAGCCGAGCATATTTAACCCTTGAATTCCCATGGTGAGATTTAGACTTGTCCATTTCCATTGATTTACCCCAAATCCACCTAATATTGAGTGTGCCGGTAGTTTGTAGACTTTAGAACTTGGCTTTTGCATCATTTCGAGACCATAGACGAGTAATGTAATACACATTTGGAAGGAGCAATTTTAGAAGGCAACATTTTAGAATTATCACCCAAATAGCCTTATATGTGTGTGTTTATCGATTAGTCACCTCGACTTCTCGACCCCCGTGTAAACCCTTTTGTGGCACTCATTTTTAGTACAGGATACCCCTAGTACACCCTTTTGAGCATTTCATATCGTTTGTTACTCTTATAAATATTATTTCTGTTCACCATTACACCTTAGCCTACCTTGTAATCTTAGTTTATAATTGGGAAGTCATTGTTTGCCCAAGTTCGAGGTCTAAGTAGAAGAATTCAGGAATCACGCCTACGAAGAAAAATTATTGAAGATCATTTGAAGACCCCCCAAATCATCATGTATTGTTCATCTCAAGTGGGGGGATGTACATATTGTTTGTAATTATAAAAAAAATGTGAATTTATGTTTGTAAATAGTTGAAATAAATGGTTCACCATTGTATAAGCACCATGATTATGAGCTCATCAAGATTTAGTATGGAAGAGGCCACTTCGGTCACATGTGAAGATATGAGTTGGTGATCATTTCTACACCAACGCGATGACCAAGATATGTGCCCATAATGACGTCCTCTAATGGCACATGTACTTGCTATGATCCAGTTCTTGCGTTTCAAAGCATATACCTTGGGCAAACGGTAAATGGTGATAACTTAGTTGTAGGCTTAGACTATTTGCTTGTTATTTTTTATTTTACACCTGTTTTCTGAAATCCCATGTCTATTCCTACCCTTTAGTTATGAATCATGCTTAGGTGAAGGATTTGAGCAGGCATTGGTGTCTTGCCCGACGTTCCGGTCATGTATCGATGTTCTTTGTCGCCTTCATTGTAGTATGTTAGTAACGAAACTACACCCTTAACCATATGTAGAAACTAGAAGGGGGTTGAATAGTTTCACCACTCATTTTATGCTTTACAAAACGTTTCGCCGTTTTTAGGTCCAGTTATTTTTCTTTTGCAAACTTATTGAATTCTACTTGTTATTAATTAGCAACTAGGAATGTAAACAAAAAAGTGAAGTAAAGAGTAAGGAAAGAACACAACCAAAGAGACGCGGCGATTTATAGTGGTTCGGCACGAAGCTCACTCTCCGTCCTACTCCACTCCCCGAGTACCACACTCGAGAGTTATCAATCACTATATCAACACACTCCTTTAGGCGGAGCAATCCGTACATATGCTTACACAAGGCTTAATGACACTAAGCATAATGTCAAGTTCTAATCATAGCTAGAACCAATCTATTCCAAGGCCCACGTGGACACACGAACAAGCACTCTTGTCGATCTTGAATCTTCACCCGATCCAAGTCTTCACTTGTTAGACATACTTGGGTCATCACCCGAACCAAGCCTTCACACACACGACTCACTTGATTCTTCACCCGAATCAAGTCTTCACACACATGACACACTTGGTCATCCCCGATCCAAGTCTTTACATAATGACTCAAAAAATCCTAACCTACACATTAGGACACCACTCTCCTCACATCAAATACATGAACTTATCTAGTTACAAGACCTTTTGGAACTACATCACCATCCAAGCTCAAACAAATACAATAGTTAGAAATACATCACCGTCCAAGTTTAAATATCCCCATCCTCGACTCATACACAAGTCGGAAAACAATGATATGATATAAATCCTATCACGCAACACTTATTGCGTTTATGTGTGGACACCTACAACATCTCGAATCTTCATAGTTGTCAAGAGTTCTTCCCTTGCACTTGACGGAAGAGGAAATCACTTATAAACATATACCGACATGTTATAGTGATAAAAGAATAAAAGAAACAAAGACCAGAAAGTTTTGTGTGTGTGAAAGTCTTGTTTTCTGAAGTATAACATTTCAGTATTTATAGATGACAGGAGGGAGAGGGACGATCCCTTAAATGCCCGATGGTCCTTTATCGCTAAGGGACCGTCGCGACAAAATGCTCCCTTTTTGTCCTGATGTGGTGAAAACTTATCTGGTTCAGGCTGAACTGGTTTAGGGGGGAAAATAGCTGTTATAAGGTTTGAATTTGAATTTATTTTCTTAATAAAACATTTCTTTAAAAACACAAAAATACTTTTGTGAAAATGTTTTGTCAATACTTAAAAATGTAAGTTTAGGTGAAAATAAAATTCTTTGATCACTTAATTATTGACGGTATAAAGTTTGTTCATACCTGGAGTGATGTTGAAGCAGCTATGTAGAAGTAACGAGTTTCCTCGATTGAAAACTTATAAACCGTAACTTTATGTAACATGTCTTTATATTTTGTGATTATAAAAACATGGGAAGACCGATTAATGCGAATAACATTTTTGACATTATTTGTATTAACAATCTCCCCCTTTTTGATGATTTCAAAATATAAACTCATTTTACGTAAAATTATGCGTTGATAAATTTTTAAATGAATTTTCCCATTACTTCTCCCCGTTTTTGTAGAATCAAAAAGGTATGTCGTGGTAGTTGAGGAGAGAAAACACGAACATCCTTGAAAGAGAATCGTTGGAATGACCAACAAAATACAAGCTCCCCCAAGCTAAGTGCTCCCCCTTAATGAGGGCACCGGGGAATCGAGCGATGGTGATGTGCTACAAAACAGAGTTAGAGCAAAGCACATGCATATATATATATATATATATATATATATATATATATATATATATATATATATATATATATATATATATATATATATATATATATATATATATATATCAACCTATATATAGCACAAGTGTGATTGCTATTTTTAGAGGCACAAAACTCTCCCAAAATTCTAAAAAAACTACACCTGGAAACATTACTACTTTTAGTAAGTTATAGAAAATCATTCGAATCAAAAACCAGAGAAAGAAATCCCTAAACAATCGCACAAAATCAAACGATTTCTATTCATGATTCAAAATTCAACCTAATTACTCTAATCTTCAATAATTATTCAAAAATTCAAAATCCCCTGATTCAAAAACACACACACTAATGTGAAATCTGTAACGATCAAGTTTAAAATCATTATAGGTTCTCGTCTTAGGTGATTCGATGAATAAAAATGATGAAATTTGATTGATGATAATATGTTAGGCTTGAAACCCTCGCCAGATACACAAAAGGTATTCAATATACGAATCCCTTGATACCCGTCTTAGAAAATAAACCCATCCCACTTCATAAATGATGATATCAGATGCTTTTAAATAAGGTAATGTGTTGATAATTGTTTTTTTTTTTTTTTTTTTTTTTTTTTTTTTTAATTTATAATGATTAACGATTTGTATTAATTTGTTTGTTTGGAGCATTAACTAAAGTGTTTGACAAATTTTGTATTGAAGATATCTACATTGATTTTCAATGTTGAAGATGATTTATTCTGTTATCAAGGGTTTGATGGAAAATACGGAATGTGTTCGATGAAATGCCTCAAACGAAGGTAATTTTTTTCCCGTATATGATGGCGAATTCAATTTATTTGGTGCAAATTAAAAGGATATTTGTTAGAATTGTGGCTTGGTATCATTACTTTTGTTAAACGTGATTAATGTTATTATGAGTTGGTGCATTTGTTTAATGGCAACATTAACAACCAATTGGTTAGTATCAGATATTGAACTATGACTTTGTTAGTGAACCGGCTTCAGCGGTGACTCGAGTAAACTATGAAAAAAATTATTATTTTAGTTTTAATTTCTATAGTGTAGTAATGAAATGTAGAAAGTATTTGTAAAGGTGACACATACTAGAAAATGTTGAACATCCATGACATTTGCAGATTTAACGAACATAACATGTAATGATTCCTTCTATGATCAGGTACCAACCGACAATTTGGATCGCCTTACAATGTGTTGTAGGTAACAATATGAAAATCCAGTATTTTTTGAATATTCTTTTCGAACTTTACAATATAAATGCAAATATTAGTTTAGGTTAATTCATTTTGCAGGTAACACAAGTTTGATAACCAATTTACTTGAAAATGTATATTCATGAATTGAAGAATTTGAAGAAAGAAAGGAAGATAAAGGAGGCTGCACTTTTAGGAGCTGCTAAGCAAGCTCAGGTATTATATGAGAAAACTGATGTTCTTTAAAAGTTTATTGTGTTCCTCACATAAGGCATCATAAATACAGTGACTCCATGTTGCTTTACATGTTCCAACTCTACAAGTTCCTCCCATGATTTAAACGCTAAAGTATGTTCATGTGCAATGACATAGTAGTCCTATGTAATCCTGCAGGGTGTAGTAAAACATAGAGATCCATACATGTCCAACTGTGGGCACCAGTCTTAAAATAAATCACACCACCACCTAACCCCCGATCATCACCATTCATAAACTCCATTGATACGTGGGAATTGCGCCCTCTCAACAGGTTTTACCTCTCAAGGGATCTTGAGAAGCTTACAACCCCCACCAGGCAGTGTACCTGATCGTTGTAGTATAGTATAGTGACAAGTACCGGGGGATTGATCGTTCAACTCAGGAATAGTGTCGCTAGGATTAGAAAGCCTACTAAACTAGGTCTAGAGGTGAGGGATGATTATTTTTGTATTTATATATTTTATGCAAAGCAAATAAAATCTCGGGTTTTGAAGGAGTGGGTGGAATTAGTTGCTAGCCAACTAACCTAATTAACTACCAATGTAATCAAAATAAATTAAAAGAAATAAAAATTAAACTAATTTACTAATGTGGTGGAAACAATAATGAGAAAAGTTGGGTTTACTTAGATTTCATTACTCCCTAGATATCTTTTACCGGTTGATTAGCTTGTTACAATTGCATGGATGACAGGTTATATTCCTTAATACTAGTCGTAGGGCCGTGTACAATATTCCCTAACTCTATAAGATCCTACTTCACTCCTATGTCGAGCCGTTAGAAGCTCCTAACATGGGATCATTAGAATTCTCTTACACATTAAATACAACCAAAAATCATAGTACACCTCCGATCATGTTTCTTAAGACGTTCAAGCAAGTTACCGATGGAAGTATGCCAGTTTTCTTAAGCCTAACATCGAATACAATCATCAGTAACAATTATAAACAAACAATCAACCCATAATCAACATCTAGGTTTCACTACATCTAAGCAAATACAATAAAAACCTAGCCTAACATGTTAAAGAGAAGACAAGCGTAAGATATAATCACATAATACATAGACATATTGAATGATTTGAATAAGTACTTATCTTCAATTGAACATGGAAGAATCAAGGGGTTGAAACCCTTGAAAAAGCTGTAAAATTCGTCTAGGGTTTATGCCCTAATATCCCACCCAAAGTTCCAGACTTTACAATGAAAAATTGGAAAAATATATATAGACTATGCATCATGACGGCGTCATGTGTTAACCTCTGACGTCGTCAGCTCGCTGCCAAGTTGAAATTCGTATTGCCTAGATCCACTTCTTACTCCGTCATATAGGAATGAGCTTTGAGCCATCACGTGTATTTGGACCCTGACGGCCTTGGTGACGCCGTCAGGCTAATAAGCCTAAAAACATTCTGGATTGTCACGTGTATTTTCCACTTCCACCTCTTTTGCCACTCTTGACGCTGTCACTAGTAATCCCTTGACGTCATCAGGTACTGTTCCCAACAAGGAATTTGAGACTTTGCCGTTTTCTTCAATTTTATGCTCCAAAAACGTCCAAAATGCTTCCTTTTCCAGATTTCTCTCCAAAAGTATCTAAAATGACAAAAGGAACGATTTAGGACAATATTTGATAAAATAATCTCTAATTCGGGCTTAAATGACCCCTTAAAAGCGGTACACTTTTCGCCTCATCAAATACCCTTACACTTGAGATTTGCTTGTCCTCAAGCAAATGCGCTTTTATTCTAATCAATATACAAGTTAGGGGTCATTTAACATTAATATAAAAGTAATTACAACAAATAATCGTTCCACTAAAAACCAAAAACAAGCATGGAGGTCATACACTAGCACCTCATAAATAGTGTTTATTTCACAATATGGAAATGAAAAACATCTCTCACTACCTGTCATAGCAAATAGATTACAATAGGCTTAGGAAAGGATCAAACCTCCACCACTTGGCGTAAGCACCTAGGATAAACTATCAAAGAGGTCTTTTAAAGGGTTATAACGTTAGGTGTAGGGATATGGAAAACACAGCTTTGTTGGATAAAGGCAATATTTACTGGTGGCGAGTTAATCATCTTGGTTAATTACATGTACAATATGGCGTTGCTAAGCCAAGACTCGACTCGACTTAAGCTAATAAATCAAAAATAACAAAAACGTAAAACAAACATAGAATGAAACGGGATGGTAGTCTGTATGTTTTTCTCTTTTCTTTCTTTTTCTCTTTTTTTCGATTTTTTTTTTTTTTTTTTTTTTTTTTTTTTTTTTTTTGCATACACTTGATGAGGCGAAAAATGATCCGTTTTTAGGGGGTCATTTAAGCCCCGAATTGAATTTATTTGATCAAATATTGCCCTAAATCGTTTCTTTTGTGATTTTAGGTACTTTTGGAGTGAATTCTGGAAAAGGAAGCATTTTTGACGTTTTTGGAGCATAAAAGTGAAGAAAACGGCAAAGTCTTAATTTTCCTTGCTGGGAACAGTACCTGACGGCGTCACCAAATTCTTAATGACGGCGTCAAGAGGAAAAACAAGAGATGAAGTGGATATAGTCCATGACGGTCCAAAATGTTTTTGCACTAGGGCATGACGGTGTCACGCTTGGCCGTCATGATCCCTTTATACGTGACGGCCCAGAGGAAAACTACTCTTGACAGCATCAGATCTAGATCTAGGCAATCCGATTTTATTATGGGCGGTGGGTTGACACCTTAGAAAATCTATATATAGTTTTGTAATTTTCATTCATGAGGAGAGGACAATTTTAGGGACGACTTGGAGAAACCCTAGCACGATTTTATCAGTATTTTCAAGGGTTTTCACCCTTTGAAACCTTTCATGTTCAATTAAGATAAGTATCCTTTCAATTCATCCAATATGTCTATGTGTTGTTTGAATATATCTTACGCTTGTCTTGATTTTAACATGCTAGGCTAGATCTCTTGTGTGTTTGCTTAGATGTAGTGAAACCTAGATGTTGATTATGGGTTGGTTGCTTGTTTATAGTTGTTACGGATGAATGATTTCGATGTTAGGCTTAAAAAAACTGGCAGACTTCCATAGGGTAACTTGCTTGAACATCTTAAGAAACATGAACCAACGCGTACTAGGTTTTTATGGTTGTATTTAATGCATGAGCGAATTCTAGTGATCCCATGTTAGGAGCTTCTTGCAGGCTCGACATAGGAGTGAAGTAGGAGCTTATAGAGTTGGGGAAGTACGTACACCACCCCACGATTGGTATTAAGGAATATAACCCATCATCCACGCAACTGTAACAAACTATCAACCTGTAAAAAATATCTAGGGAGTAATGAAATCTAAATAAACACAATTTTCCCATTTATTGTTCACACCACTAGTTTAATTAGCTTTATTTTCATTTTTGTTATTTTATTTTGATTGCATCTTAGTTATTGGGTTAGTTGATTAGCAACTAATTCCGCCCACTCTTCCAAAACCCGAGATTTTTAATTGCTTTTAGAGTAAATTACATAAATGGTCACTGTGGTTTGTCCATTTTATCATGTTTAGTCACTGAACTTTTTTTTGACATATATGGTCACTGAAGTTTTAAATCATTACACATTCAGTCCATTTCGTTACATAAATGGTCACTGAAGTTTCAAACCACATTGACCATTTATGTAACGAAATTGAAACCTTAATGACCGAATGTGTAACGATTTGAAACTTTAGTGACCATGTATGTCAAAAAAAAAAAAAAAGTTCAGTGACTAAATGAGAAAAAATGACAAACCACAGTGACCATTTATGTAATTTACTCTTGCTTTTATAAAAATATAAAAAATACAAAAAGAATCATCCATCACTTCCAGACCTAGTTTTTAGGCTTTCTAATCCTAGCGACACTATTCCTGAGTTGAACGATCAATCCCCCAGTACTTGTCACTATACTATACTACAACGATCAGGTACACTGCCTGGTGGGGGTTGTAAGCTTCTCGAGATCGATCGAGAGGTAAAGCCTGGTGCAATTCCCACGCATCAAGTTTTTGGCGCCGCAGCCCGGGGAATAGTTATTGTCTAGGTTAGGATTACTTTTTATTAGGTCTACTTGCTGGATTCTTTTCTAGTAAGATTTTATTTTTATTTTTAGGTTTTCTTTAGTTTATCTATTTCTTCGTGTCTTTGTTCGTAACTTTTACCATCCGACATCATAGAAGGTGGTAACATCTTTGAACCTATCAACCCACCACAACAAGACCACCCACAAAACCCACTACTAGCAAACCATCCTCTTAGGCCCCGAACCCTAGGAGAGTATTCCCGACCTAGCCACCAAGGCTATCGAAACACTATTGAGCTCACCCAAGGAGCCAATGTGTCTCCCTTGCGATCCGACACCATCCGGTTGGTGCAAAGCGGATGTGCATTCCATGGACTTCATTCCGAAGATCCTAATCAACATCTCAAGGACTTCCTTAAAATCGTAGATTCTATAGACCTTGATGTTACAACTAGAGAATCGACCCGATTACGCCTATTCCAATTCTCTCTACGTGATCAAGCTAGTCAATGGCTTGAACGTTTACCCGCGGGATCCATCACCTCATGGGATTATCTTACCACTCGTTTCCTTGCTTAATTTTTCCCACCGGGAAGAACTACCAAGCTTAGAAATGATATCTTGATGTTCCAACAACGTCAAGGTGAAACTCTATATGAAGCATGAACTCGTTTCAAGGACTTACTCCAAAAAGTCCCTCATCATGGCATAGATCTTTGGCTCAAAGTCCAAATCTTCTATGACCATATCGATCTCTCCACAAGGCAAACCATTGACCAATCGGCCGGTGGCAAGCTATGTGATCTAAGTGCGGAAGAATCATGGGAACTCATAGAAGATCTTACTCTCTATGACAATGAAAGTTGGAATGATCCTCGTGATTTGAACAAAACGGTCAAGGCAATATCCTTGCCTTCGAACAATTCTAGCACTCCCGACCGTAGGATCATGGAACTTGAGGACCAAGTCAAGTTTCTCATGAAATCTTACGAAGCTCCTAAGCCTTCAAGCCAAGTGAACAAAATCACTTCTTCATGCGAATTATGTAGTGGTCCCCATGACACTCGTGATTGCGTGGAACTCCCCGGAACAGCTTTTGCGGACTACGCATCTTCGCGTACCGACGAAGCGAGAGATAAGTGGTACACTTCCAAACCCGAGCCAAGCCCTTATGGTGATTCCTAGAACCCTTCTTGGAGAAATCACCCGAACCTTAGGTGGAAACAAAGCAAAACATTTCTTCCAATCCGCCTAATCTTTACCAACCAAACGGTCCACCCTCCAACCGTACTTTCAACAACAATCCTTCTAATAACTATGGTACTACCAATAATCTTGAAGGATTGATGTCCAAGTTTATGGCATCTCAAGAAGCTCGCATAGCTAAGTTTGAAACCGAATTCAATCAACAACAAACTGAGATGACCCATAAGATTGACAACTTGTTGAAAGCCTTCAACAACCAATCATTGACTACACCTAGGAAGGACACTAGGGACGCCAATAGCGGAATCCAAATTAAGGACCCCTCGTCATCCAAACACGTCCACTTTATCAATGTTGTCACCATTAAGCCAATAGATAAGGATATAGAAGAAAGTGACAAGGATGAAGTTGGAGTTGAAACCGAGACTAGGGATGAAATTAAGGAAGTTGAGGTTAATAAGGGAGAAAAGTTAGAGGAAGTAGAAAACGTAGAAGAATACTTTGATAAGTTGCCCATCAAGGAAGAACGGGAATATCACAAGGATTTATTCAATGATCCCGAGACACCATATATCCTTGGTTCACCCCTTATTAAAGTAGGTGATCCCTCTAACATTAACATACCATGTAACATTGGGCATATGCATGTATGAAAAGCTTATATCGATCCTAGGTCTCCTATAAACATCATGACTAGGACTTATTATAATTGGGTAATGAAGAAGCAACTTGGTTATAGGATGATGCCCAACAAGAACTTGCTAAGTAATTTTGTAGGTAGAGTGAAAGGATTGAATGTGATTGTCGGAAACTTCACTTATGAGACTGACTTTATGATAGTGGAGGATACTCGTCCAGTGATAGATGATTGCCTAAGTCAAGTAGTGTTCGGAAAACCGTTCGTTGAGGCTTCTAAGAAGAGTTATAATCCGACTCTAGGGATAGTTAGATTCAAGGAAGAGAATGATGAGATTGCTTACCAAATGCCCTATAAAATTGAACAATACCGCCTCCTATCAAACATAGAAAAGGAACATAAACAAGCAGTTTACTACAGGAATGATGAGGATAGACGTAGAGGAGTAGAGTATATTATGAATAGAATACTTGGTTTCTACAAAGAATGCTTACAACTAGGTCCGGAATACAAAACTAATATAGGAGATGACCTAAAGAGTGAGACCAACGGCGAGGTCACGTAATAGCCCATGACCTTGAGTCTAGCTACAAGACTCGTAAATAAAGAAAAGCGCTTCTTGGGAGGCAACCCATGCTTTGTGTGATTTTTATTTGTTTGATTGTTATTTGTTTCCGTATGCATGCTTTATTTTTATTGTTGGTAGATCATGTTTCAAAACTAAAATGGTGAAAATACTTTATTTTGTCATTTAGCTTAGTCTTAACTTCATCCAAAGGTATTTCGTAAAAGATAAGTGTAAAGGGAAACCTCAAATATGTTTTTAAGAAACAACATTGATCATGGTTCTCCACAATATTAAATGGACATGTATATTCGTAATTGTTAGAGTCAAATTCTTGTATCGAGTCATAATGATGTTTTGCAGGATTTTCCAGGAAGTAGGACATAAGTTTTTCTAGAAATTTTCCAGAAACTTAACGTAAAGATTTCTGCAGATCACTTATGACGGCGTTAGGAATTCATTCCTGACGGCGTCATGTGTAAAATTCTGGAAATTTTGCTAGTTTTGTTTTTCTAACGGAGTCTTAAAGTTTTTGTTAAATATTTAGTTTTATAAACTCCAGGAAATCTGCAAACATTCATTCCACAAGCATTATATCTTACATTGTTTTCTAGGATTTGTTAGTATATATAGATTGCCGCCGATTTTACGCGAGGTTGCCTTGATTGTTTTCTCAGGTTTAACAGGTTATGTATGACAAGAAGATGATTTATATTTCTGGAAGGGAAGCTTTGATTGTTCATTTTCTTGGAGGAAGATCTAACCTTGTTACCGCACTATCCACACCGAGTGAATCAGGGGAGTATTTGATTTCATTCTTTTACCTATTTTACTTTTACATTCTTTAATTGAACATTGGGGACAATGTTCATCCTAAGTGTAAGGGGAGGGTAAATGATGATACCTTATAGGATACACTTTCACTTGAGTTTGTTTGTTTGATGGTAGGTGTGTAATAAAACTATGAGAAATACTTGTTAGTGTAATTTTAGCGCCAAATTTAAATTTTTTTACAACATTTAGGAGTGAAACTTTAGCCTTAGCAAGCGTCTCATGGATAGGAGTCGTATGACTAGCACAAAACCGTACTATTCAGAAAACTTTTCCACCCAAATATGTGAGGTTCGCCTTTAGATTTGATAGGAAAAGCATTTCCTATTAGTGCTTAATAGTGTACCAGTAGCATTTAGATTTTAGAACTTGCGTTAGTGATGCATCCCGAGACCGCTAGTGAGACTACATTCGTGTAGTAGGATTTACTACATGATAAGAGGCATTAGGATCACCCTTGTGTTAAACCCGTATCATAATTACTTGACCATTTAAGTCATATTACTTGGCTAGTAAAGTCAATTAATTTTTCCCACACCCTTAGCGTTGCACTCATTTTTAGTACACGAAACCCCTAGTACACCCCTCCGAGCCTGTCTTTTCATTTCTAACTTTAAGCATCTTACTTAAAGGAAGAATTTGTCACACTCCACTTAAATGTACACCCAAATCGCCTTAGCCTTCCGTGTATGCACTCATCTTTAGTGCATTATTGTTATTTTTTTAAACCCTTAGTTAATTATCTAATTGATTACATGGTTGCTAAGTCGAGTCATATCCTTGTACATATTGTTTTGGGACGATTGGGACTCATGGGTAAAGTACTAATGTTATGGAGTAATGGGGAAGAACATAATATATTACCCCCATATGTGCGTTAATCTTAAAAGTGCTCCAAGTGTTTTGATTATCTTAATTCGAGTCATTAGATTAGGTTATTTTAAAGTATGTAAAAATTCAAGTGTAAGGAGAATGTTCATTCCCTATGATGTATTATTTTGGATGGTAGGGTAAGAGTGTATGCAAAATATATATATATATATATATATATATATATATATATATATATATATATATATATATATATATATATATATAAAGAGAAAAAAAACATACGGACGACCATCCCGTTTCATTCTATGTTTATTTTATGTTTTTGTTATTTTTAATTTAGTAGCTTAAGTCGAGTCGAGTCTTGGCTTAGCAACGCCATATTGTACATGTAATTAACCAAGATGATTAACTCGCCACCAGTAAAGATTGCCTATATCCAATAAAACCATGTATTCCATATCCCTACACCTAACGTTATAACCCTTTGAAAGACCTCTTTGATAGTTTATCCTAGGTGCTTACGCCATGTGGTGGAGGTTTGGTCCTTTCCCAAGCCTATGGTAATCTATTTTGCTATGACATGTAGTGAGAGATATTTTCCATTTCCATATTGTGATATATACTTTATTACACCCGAGAGATGTGAGTATCTAAACACTATTTGTGAGGTGCTAGTGTATGACCTCCGTGCTTGTCTTTGGTCTTTAGTGGAACGATTATTTGTTGTAATTACTTTTATATTAGTGTTAAATGACCCTAACTTGTATTTTGATTAGAATAAAAGCGCATTTGCTTGAGGACAAGCAAATCTCAAGTGTAAGGGTATATGATGAGGCGAAAAATGATCCGTTTTTAGGGGGTCATTTAAGCCTGGAATTGAATTTATTTGATCAAATATTGCCCTAAATTATTCCTTTTGTGATTTTAGGTACTTTTGGAGTGAATTCTGGAAAAGGAAGCATTTTGGACGTTTTTGGAGCATAAAAGTGAAGAAAACGGCAAAGTCTTAATTTTCCTTGCTGGGAACAGTACCTGACGGCGTCACCAAATTCTTAATGACGGCGTCAAGAGGAAAAACAAGAGGTGAAGTGGATAGAGTCCATGACGGTCCAGAATGTTTTTGCACTAGGGCATGATGGCATCACGCTAGGCCGTCATGATCCCTTTATACATGACGGCCCAGAGGAAAACAACTCTTGACGGCGTCAGATCTGGATCTAGGCAATCCGATTTTATTATGGGCGGCGGGTTGGCAGCTTCAGAATTTTCTTCTTGACGCCGTCACCTTAGAAAATCAATATATAGTTTTGTAATTTTCATTCATGAGGAGAGGACAATTTTAGGGACGACTTGGAGAAACCCTAGCACAATTTTATCAGTATTATCAAGGGTTTTCACCCTTTGAAACCTTTCATGTTCAATTAAGATAAGTATCCTTTTAATTTATTCAATATGTCTATGTGTTGTTTGAATATATCTTACGCTTGTCTTGATTTTAACATGCTAGGCTAGATCTCTTGTGTGTTTGCTTAGATGTAGTGAAACCTAGATGTTGATTATGGGTTGATTGCTTGTTTATAGTTGTTACGGATGAATGATTTCGATGTTAGGCTTAAGAAATCTGGCAGACTTCCATAGGGTAACTTGCTTGAACGTCTTAAGAAACATGAACCAATGCGTACTAGGTTTTTTGGTTGTATTTAATGCATGAGTGAATTCTAGTGATCCCATGTTAGGAGCTTCTTGCAGGCTCGACATAGGAGTGAAGTAGGAGCTTATAGAGTTGGGGAAGTACGTACGCTACCCCAAGATTGGTATTAAGGAATATAACCCGTCATCCACGCAACTGTAACAAACTGTCAACCTGTAAAAAATATCTAGGGAGTAATGAAATCTAAGTAAACACAATTTTCCCATTTATTGTTCACACTACTAGTTTAATTAGCTTTATTTTCTTTTTTGTTATTTTATTTTGATTGCATCTTAGTTATTGGGTTAGTTGATTAGCAACTAATTCCGTCCACACTTTCAAAACCCGAGATTTTTAATTGCTTTTATAAAAATATAAAAAATACAAAAAAATCATCCATCACCTCCAGACCTAGTTTTTAGGCTTTCTAATCTGAGCGACACTGTTCCTGGGTTGAACGATCAATCCCTCGGTACTTGTCACTATACTATACTACAACGATCAGGTACACTGCCTGGTGGGGGTTGTAAGCTTCTCGAGATCCCTCGAGAGGTAAAGCCTGGTACAATTCCCACGCATCAACACTTTTACCCTACCATCAAAAATAATACATCATAGGGAATGTACATTCCCCTTACACTTGAATTTTTACATTCTTTATAATAAACTACTCGAATGACTCGAATCAAGTTAATCAAAACATTTGGAGTACTTTTTAAGATTAATGCGCATATGAGGGTAATAATTTGGTGTTCTTCCCCATTACTCCAAAACACTAGTACTTTACCCACGAGGCCAAATCGTCCCAAAACAATATGTACAAGATATAACTCGACTTAGCAACCATATAATCAATTAGATAGTTAACTAAGGGTTTAAACATGTAACAATAATGCACTAAAGATGAGTGCATACAAGGAAGGCTAAGGCGATTTGGTTGCACATTTGGGTGGGTTGTAACAAATTCTTCCTTTAAGTAAGATGCTTAAAGTTAGAAACGAAAATAGGCTCGGAGGGGTGTACTAGGGGTATCGTGTACTAAAAATGAGTACAACGCTAAGGTGTGGGAAAAATTAATTGACTTTACTAGTCAAGTAATATGACTTAAATGGTCAAGTAATTATGATACGGGTTTAAACACAAGGGTGATACTAATGCCTCTTATCATGTAGTAAATCCTACTACACGAATGTAGTCTCACTAGCGGTCTCGGAATGCATCACTAACGCAAGTTCAAAAATCTAAATGCTACCGGTACACTCATAAGCACTAATAATGAATGCTTTTCCTATCAAATCTAAAGGCGAACCTCACATATTTGGGTGGAAATTTTTTCTGAATGGTACAGTTTTGTGCTAGTCATACAACTCTTATCTATGAGGCGCTTGTTAAGGCTAATGTTTCACTCCTAAATGTTGTAAAAAAAATTTAAATTTGGCGCTAAAATTACACTAACAAGTATTTCTCTTAGTTTTATTACACACCAACCATCGAACAAGCAAACTCAAGTGCAATTGTATCCTATAAGGTATCATCATTTACCTTCCCCTTACACTTAGGATGAACATTGTCTCCAATGTTCAATTAAAGGATGTAAAAGTAAAATAGGTAAAAGAATGAAAACAAATACTCCCCTGATTCGTTCGGTGTGGATAGTGTGTCAACAAGGTTAGATCTTCCTTCAAGAAAATGAATGTTGAACGCTTCCCTTCCAGAAATATAAATCATCTTCTTGTCATATATAACCTGTTAAACCTGAGAAAACAATCAAGGCAACCTCGCGTAAAATCAGCGGCAATCTATATATATACTAACAAATCCTAGAAAGCAATTTAAGATATAATGCTTTGTGGAATGAATGTTTGCAGATTTCCTGGAGTTTATAAAACTAAAGAATCAACAAAAACTTTTAAGACTCCGTTAGAAAAACAAAACTCGCAAAATTTCCAGAATTTTACACGTGACGCCGTCAGGTGTTAAACCCTGACGCCGTCAGAAATGACCAGCAGAAATCTTTATGTTAAGTTTCCCGAAAATTTCTGGAAAAACTTATGTCCTATTTCCTGGAAAATCCTTTAAAACATCATTATGACTCGATACAAGCATTTGACTCTAACAATTACTAATATACATGTTCATTTAATATTGTGGCGAATCATGATCATTTTCATTCTTATAAACAAATTTGGGGTTTCCCCTTACACTTAGCTTTTGCAAAATACCTTTATATGAAGTAAAGACGAAGTTAAACAACAAAATAAAGCATTTTCACAATTTAATTTGAAACATGATCTACCAACAATAAAAATAAAACATGCATACAGAAACAAATAACATCAAACAAATAAAAACACACAAAACATGGGTTGCCTCCCAAGAAGCTCTTTTCTTTATTTACGAGTCTTGTAGCTAGACTCAAGGTCATGGGCTATCCTGTGTCGCTTATGCTCACATACCAAGAGTGAGCCATCTAATAGTCGCCTCATCTTTCTTATAACTATCACTTAGCTCTAAACATCAGCGATAATACCTTTTATTCTTTTCATGAGGATATTTAAGCCCTTTCCTTTTATCATTCTCACTTAGCATTTCAAGGGGTGGATACCTATTACATTTCTCCATAGAAAGTTCCTTGAACCTAGGGTGTGCACGGGGCATTTGGTAAACAAAATCTTCATCCCCATCCGAGAATGTAATTAACCCTTCCATAAGTTTTTCATCAAGGTTGGTTAACCTTTTGAAGGGTTTCCCAAACACAACTTGGGTTAACTTACCATCGATAAATTCTCCTAGATTCTTCATAACCATGAACTTAACCAGATAAACAAAGCTTCCTACAAATACATGCAATTCCATTGCCCTAGCAACAATATTATCTCCTTTGTATTCTAACTCATCTACCATAATTTTATTGTATTCACTACGCGAGGTTATGTTCATTGGTAGAAATGAGTTAAGGTAGGCATCAAAGCTCCTAAATGCAATTTTACAAGGAAATTGCATATTAAATGAGCTATCATTCTCAATCCTTGTTCTAGGGTCGACATACCTAAGAGGCTCCACTTCATCTTCCATCCTATCCTCATCAATTACGTCACCATCATCTAGGTCCTCATCGGAGTCTGAATAGTAAAAAGGACTAGCCCTATGGTCATTATCATGGTCAGACTCCTCCATCTCATAATTATTGTCAAAGTGATGGTTAGGCGAGAGGTTAGGTGGGTTCTCATTTTCCACTAAAGGGATTGGGGCGGGCATTTGGAAATTCCTACGACAAAAAACACGAATAACAGGAATCAAACGATCAATGTTGTTGTTATTCATCGAGATAGTTTACGAACAAAGGAAACAAAGAAATAAGATAGACTAAAGAAAACCTACAAATAAAAATAAAACCTTACTAGAAAGGAATCTAGCAAGTAGACCTAATAAAAAGAAATCCTAACCAAGATAATAACTATTCCCCGGCAGCGGCGCCAAAAACTTGATACGTGGGAATTGCGCCCTCGCAACAGGTTTTACCTCTCAAGGGATCTTGAGAAGCTTACAACCCCCACCAGGCAGTGTACCTGATCGTTGTAGTATAGTATAGTGACAAGTACCGGGGGATTGATCGTTCAACTCAGGAATAGTGTCGCTAGGATTAGAAAGCCTACTAAACTAGGTCTAGAGGTGAGGGATGATTCTTTATGTATTTTTATATTTTATGGAAAGTAAGTAAAATCTCGGGTTTTGAAGGAGTTGGCGGAATTAATTGCTAGCCAACTAACCCAATTAACTACCAATGCAATCAAAATAAATTAAAAGAAATGAAAATTAAACTAATTTACTAATGTGGTGGAAACAATAATGAGAAAAGTTGTGTTTACTTAGATTTCTTTACTCTCTAGATATCTTTTACCGGTTGATTAGCTTGTTACAATTGCATGGATGTAACCTCCCGTAATTTTCCCATGCGATTAGTAAATATCATATTTGAATATAAGGATATTACGTGAATTAAATACCATTTTTACGGGGAACAATTTTTATTTATTTATTATTATTGTACATTACATATTATGTGAATCACTACGACATTTATGATTGACCATTTACCTAGGAACGATGCTTACACACGAACCTTGATAGTCTATTAATATCGCAAATAATAAATTTAAAACGTTTATATTTTATAAATATACGTTTCGTATATTTACCGTACAATATTTATATATTTCCGGAGGCTACGAAAAATTCCCGAGATTGTTCACTAATATTTTTGGACCCCGACACGATACCCGAAACAAGCTACGTGGGCCCACAGCACCCTATGGGCCACTTAAAATCCAACACAAACCAAACAGACCACTTATTATTATTTCTTTTTTTTTTGTTTGGGCTTGATCCACGCCAAGCAAGCCCAGCAGCCCACCAGACAACAAAGCCCAACGAGGGGTGTTTGTTTTTGTTTTAATTTCTTTGTTTTCTTTTCTTTTTTCCTGTCGCGACTGAGCACCAAAACCACCCCATTTTCTTGCAATTTCGACAAACAACATCCCAATATTTTTACCCATCCCGTTTCACCTTGTTACTGAGAATCGAGAATGACAAATTTCATGTCCTCCCCCACTCATTTACTACCCTAGAAACAACCCAAGTGAAACACAAAACCCACCCTTTGAAGAATATTACAAAACGTGTCAAAGCTTTCCTTAGCACCTCACAACCCAACCAATGACTTCTAAACTGACAAGAATGTATAGTAAAACGTCAGGAGTGAACAGGAATGTAACAATTCGCAATTTCAGGTTAACTTTTATTCCCGAAAATTTCACTATTCACTTTTTACTATTCACTTTTTACTATTCACTTTTCACTATTCATCTCAGAAATTTTTATTTCATATTCTCATAAGTTAAACTATTTTAACGATAATCTGAGAGTTTGACGCTCGTCGGATCATTTCTGCAAAAATCACAAAGCCGTGTCCGAGATTTACTTTTAGGTTTAAACGTCCTTCTAGCATCCCGATATGTCCATAAAACATTATAAACAATAGAAATATGATTTTCTCTCATTTTAGGACAATTCCAAAAGTTTCGGAATTTTACGTTTTTCAGTTCAGCGTTTTACGCGAATTGCGCGTTTTAGACCCGTGTTTCCAGTTTTTAGCAGGGTTTTCGCACCCGATAGAACCTACCACTCATTTTATATTTTATTATGGACTATATTGACATGTTTAACCATATTTATAAGTTTCATATTTTTAGGATACCCGGTTTTACGTTTCGTGGCCTAAAAACTTACGGTTAGCAATTTACGGAGTCAAAACTAGCTACATACTTAGGATATTATCATCCAAAGACCATGACTACTCATCTAGTCACCCTTATCATGTATAAACCGACTTAGGGGGGTAGGAGTCACCATTTTGTGGCTTGATCTTGACCATTGATCTCTAGGATGTTTACAAGTGTCTTAAACTAACCATGGTTAAATTCTAACCCAATATATGGTTAACTATTTTTCCTACCCTATAAATACCAAGCTAAAACACATAGAAAACTTGCACCACACCTTCTTATAACCTTCAAGTCCTAAAACCTAAGGCACTTCTCTTATATTTTGTAAGAAAGTTAACTAGTTTTTGAAAGAAAACTAGTGTTTGATCTTCAATCTTGGAAATTTTCTAAGAAAAGTTGTTATAACTTTAAAGTCTCCAAAAAGACGTCGTTATAATCTTCAAATAGCTTTGGACTTCAAGAAGGCGTCGTTATAATCTTCAAATGACCTCGGCTTATCATAGATTGCAAAGGGTGAAGCTTAAGTCTAACAAAGTCCGTACCTTACTAGTTACTTACCTTTCTTTAGAAAGCCAAAAGTTGTAAGCAAACCCTTATACACTTTCTTGCTCAATATCATTTCATGCTTATTATGTTTCTTTCATGCTATATATGGTCTTTGTATTGTGTTCATGATGTTTAAAAATGGATAAAACAAGTATTGGTATACATATGTTAACTTATGACAAGCAAACAAGCAAACTAGTGATTTTTATGGAAAACCACAACCACAATAGTATAACTTTGATATTTGACACTTACTTATTATTAAAGAGGACTTAACAAGGAAAACATAGCAATTTGAATCACCCAAAACGAGTATACGAGTCAAAAGTTATGACCATTTGAAGTTAGCGAAACCAAAACGGCAAATCTGCCTAAATTGCATTCTGATCAAATTATGATTTTGAAAGTCCCACTTCTGGTCCGATTCATCAAAAAGTTAAAACACAAAAGTTGTCCGGAACGACGTTTTCGTTCAGGAACAAAGAAGCTCGAGACCTGAAAATGCTTTCTGAGTGATAAATTTCTTCAAATTCTTAACAGCCCATTTTTAGACCAAAGTAACTATATAATTGTTATAATTAGATGAGACCAAGAGGTCTAATGACCTAAAGCCAAGACCACAACCATGGCTAAAGCCAAGGTTGAGTCTCAAGACCATGGTAACATGACCAAAGTCACGGCAAAGCCACGGCTAAAGACCATATAATTTTTAAAGATCAAAAGCTTATATATATATGTTATCGAATACTACAATAGTAGGGAGCCTCATGTGAGGAGTTCATTGAGTAAGCCGTCGAGACGAGTTGTGGATTTACGAGTTAAAGTGTCCTGGCTCCTCGAACGTTTACTCCATGACTTCTGAATTATGTCGGCCCGAACGGTAGTAAGAGATTTACAACCTATACATGTTTCATAGACCACTTATATTCAAAGACTTACACTATATACTAAGTACTACATCATGAACATTATGCAAGACATATATAGGCAATTCGTCGTATTCTTAGACGTTACTCCAAACCTAAGTCGCAACGTTCTATTATAGGCTGCTCTTAGAGACTTTCGCGATTCGACTACCACTAGCATTTCTCATTACATAGACTTAAGGTGAGTCATAGCCCCTACTCTTTTCATACTTGTTTTAACTCTTGGGGGGGATACATGCTTAACTACTTGCTTACTTGTACAAATACTTGATCGCATTATACTTGATTGTTCTATACATAATTGTCTTATACTTGATCGCATTATACTTGATTTCATACATACATGATTGTGTTATACTTACCTGCGTTATACTTGATTGTGTTACTGCCAGTGGCTCCAGATTAAGTTGCTGGATGACCATTGAGACTTCCGGTGGCTCCAAATTAAGACCTTGGATGACCATTGAGGCTATTGATACATCCTAACATTTGCGAATGTTGGATACATCATAAACGTGAGGTCTTCGGAGATGAAGTATAGACTCACGACTAATTGCTTAATTGTTTTGATGAACTTATACATGTCTTTATCATACTATATTGTAGCAGTGGGTTGTGAACACACAGGTTACAAGTCTCTTATGGCGGGACTTGTAACTGAGTGGATTCTCAATGCCTTTGCTGTGTGAACATTCTTTTGAGGCTTTTTCAACTGTTTTAAGACAAACTCTATGAACTCACCAACCATTGTGTTGACACTTTAGCATGTTATCTCAGGTTAGTAAGGCGATAGCTAGTGCGAGGAACTTAGAGTCAAGCTGCATATTCTGAAGACTTACGCTTTTATCATTTACCATTCAACATTTTGTATACATTTATGTATCATACTTTGGAATCTCATGTTTGTAACTTTGAATTCATTAATCGAATGGTAACTTTTCAAAACGTCTCATTTAGAGTTCGTTTTCTATAACTTGTACTTTGTATTATGAAGTAGCACCCCTATGACACAGTCTTCCGCTGCGGTATTTTGGGGGTGTTACAGATTGGTTCCAGAGCCTTGGTTATAGAGAACTAGGTTGCATTTAGTGCCTAGACTATAACTGCTATATACGTTGGGACCTTCCTCTTTATTCGCCTTACACACAATACATACACTTATGCTTTTTGGTTAGAGGTTTGCTTAGTTCCACGTTATTAGATGATGTGACTTTAGTATTATAAGGAGCCCCAGAGATTCGTCGAGTCATTAAAAACATGGAGCTTAGTAATAACTAATTAGTTAACTTAATCTTGTGTTTGATGAGACACAAGATTTGAGTTAAATAATATTATTGCTTAGCTTTAGGGATTTGATGACTGGATTATCTTACCATCTGCCTCAGAAGGCGGATTTTGTGTCGGAAATTCTTAAGTAGGATGTTTTAGAATCTCCTTATTTAAATGGATTAGGACGCCTCTTCAGTTAAATAAAGAAATTGTAAATCACCGAACCATGAGTTTATGATCCCTTACTTACATAAATTTGGACGCTTCTTTATGTAAGTAATGTGTTATAAATAAGTGGGCTTAATTGTAGCCGATACAACTCCTTAACCAGAACCTTAGACAAATCAGAGTGAACACCATTATTTTAGAGATCCTGAAATCCCGAATTCTCTTAGACACATCATAAGTAGTTAACATCAACTGAACTTCGGGACGAAGTTCTCCTTAAGGGGTACAGACTGTAACAATTCGCAATTTCAGGTTAACTTTTATTCCCGAAAATTTCACTATTCAGTTTTTACTATTCACTTTTTACTATTCACTTTTCACTATTCATCTCAGAAATTTTTATTTCATATTCTCATAAGTTAAACTATTTTAACGATAATCCGAGAGTTTGACGCTCGTCGGATCATTTCTGCAAAAATCACAAAGCCGTGTCCGAGATTTACTTTTAGGTTTAAACGTCCTTCTAGCATCCCGATATGTCCATAAAATATTATAAACAATAGAAATATGATTTTCTCTCATTTTAGGACAATTCCAAAAGTTTCGGAATTTTACGTTTTTCAGTTCAGCGTTTTACGCGAATTGCGCGTTTTAGACCCGTGTTTCCAGTTTTTAGCAGGGTTTTCGCACCCGATAGAACCTACCACTCATTTTATATTTTATTATGGACTATATTGACATGTTTAACCATATTTATAAGTTTCATATTTTTAGGATACCCGGTTTTACGTTTCGTGGCCTAAAAACTTACGGTTAGCAATTTACGGAGTCAAAACTAGCTACATACTTAGGATATTATCATCCAAAGACCATGACTACTCATCTAGTCACCATTATCATGTATAAACCGACTTAGGGGGGTAGGAGTCACCATTTTGTGGCTTGATCTTGACCATTGATCTCTAGGATGTTTACAAGTGTCTTAAACTAACCATGGTTAAATTCTAACCCAATATATGGTTAACTATTTTTCCTACCCTATAAATACCAAGCTAAAACACATAGAAAACTTGCACCACACCTTCTTATAACCTTCAAGTCCTAAAACCTAAGGCACTTCTCTTATATTTTGTAAGAAAGTTAACTAGTTTTTGAAAGAAAACTAGTGTTTGATCTTCAATCTTGGAAATTTTCTAAGAAAAGTTGTTATAACTTTAAAGTCTCCAAAAAGACGTCGTTATAATCTTCAAATAGCTTTGGACTTCAAGAAGGCGTCGTTATAATCTTCAAATGACCTCGGCTTATCATAGATTGCAAAGGGTGAAGCTTAAGTCTAACAAAGTCCGTACCTTACTAGTTACTTACCTTTCTTTAGAAAGCCAAAAGTTGTAAGCAAACCCTTATACACTTTCTTGCTCAATATCATTTCATGCTTATTATGTTTCTTTCATGCTATATATGGTCTTTGTATTGTGTTCATGATGTTTAAAAATGGATAAAACAAGTATTGGTATACATATGTTAACTTATGACAAGCAAACAAGCAAACTAGTGATTTTTATGGAAAACCACGACCACAATAGTATAACTTTGATATTTGACACTTAATTATTGTTAAAGAGGACTTAACAAGGAAAATATAGCAATTTGAATCACCCAAAACGAGTATACGAGTCAAAAGTTATGACCATTTGAAGTTAGCGAAACCAAAACGGCAAATCTGCCTAAATTGCATTCTGATCAAATTATGATTTTGAAAGTCCCACTTCTGGTCCGATTCATCAAAAAGTTAAAACACGAAAGTTGTCCGGAACGACGTTTTCGTTCAGTAACAAAGAAGCTCGAGACCTGAAAATGCTTTCTGAGTGATAAATTTCTTCAAATTCTTAACAGCCCATTTTTAGACCAAAGTAACTATATAATTGTTATAATTAGATGAGACCAAGAGGTCTAATGACCTAAAGCCAAGACCACAACCATGGCTAAAGCCAAGGTTGAGTCTCAAGACCATGGTAACATGACCAAAGTCACGGCAAAGCCACGGCTAAAGACCATATAACTTTTAAAGATCAAAAGCTTATATATATATGTTATCGAATACTACAATAGTAGGGAGCCTCATGTGAGGAGTTCATTGAGTAAGCCGTCGAGACGAGTTGTGGATTTACGAGTTAAAGTGTCCTGGCTCCTCGAACGTTTACTCCATGACTTCTGAATTATGTCGGCCCGAACGGTAGTAAGAGATTTACAACCTATACATGTTTCATAGACCACTTATATTCAAAGACTTACACTATATACTAAGTACTACATCATGAACATTATGCAAGACATATATAGGCAATTCGTCGTATTCTTAGACGTTACTCCAAACCTAAGTCGCAACGTTCTATTATAGGCTGCTCTTAGAGACTTTCGCGATTCGACTACCACTATCATTTCTCATTACATAGACTTAAGGTGAGTCATAGCCCCTACTCTTTTCATACTTGTTTTAACTCTTGGGGGGGATACATGCTTAACTACTTGCTTACTTGTACAAATACTTGATCGCATTATACTTGATTGTTCTATACATAATTGTCTTATACTTGATCGCATTATACTTGATTTCATACATACATGATTGTGTTATACTTACCTGCGTTATACTTGATTGTGTTACTGCCAGTGTCTCCAGATTAAGTTGCTGGATGACCATTGAGACTTCCAGTGGCTCCAAATTAAGACCTTGGATGACCATTGAGGCTATTGATACATCCTAACATTTGCGAATGTTGGATACATCATAAACGTGAGGTCTTCGGAGATGAAGTATAGACTCACGACTAATTGCTTAATTGTTTTGATGAACTTATACATGTCTTTATCATACTATATTGTAGCAGTGGGTTGTGAACACACAGGTTACAAGTCTCTTATGGCGGGACTTGTAACTGAGTGGATTCTCAATGCCTTTGCTGTGTGAACATTCTTTTGAGGCTTTTTCAACTGTTTTAAGACAAACTCTATGAACTCACCAACCATTGTGTTGACACTTTAGCATGTTATCTCAGGTTAGTAAGGCGATAGCTAGTGCGAGGAACTTAGAGTCAAGCTGCATATTCTGAAGACTTACGCTTTTATCATTTACCATTCAACATTTTGTATACATTTATGTATCATACTTTGGAATCTCATGTTTGTAACTTTGAATTCATTAATCGAATGGTAACTTTTCAAAACGTCTCATTTAGAGTTCGTTTTCTATAACTTGTACTTTGTATTATGAAGTAGCACCCCTATGACACAGTCTTCCGCTGCGGTATTTTGGGGGTGTTACAAGGAAATCCTACTTACACATTCTTTTTGTGTTTTCATTCGATTGGTTGAAATGGTGGTGCCACACATTGGAAACGAGACAACACACCACTTCCTTGGCATTTCTCACTTGTCTTAACATTCCATGAGCTCTCTATAACTCCCCCATGCATCCTCAGTTGGTATCACACACTCACACGTACCAAAAACTATTATTCGTGAAGTCTAAGTATCGAGTTTGGGACAGAAAGTTGGCTAGGCGTACGAGGTGTCCAAGTGATCCCAAAGAACCACATTTACTCATCTCGAACTGTTGCTGAGTCGTGAACCATACCACGTTGATCCTTTGTACCAACTTGATCCATACGTGCAAGAATACACAACCTTGTGAGGTGAGGTGAGAACTTGGAGCCCTCCCATTATTTTTCATTTCGTTATATTTGATTTTTGCACGTTTACTTTGTCTTTTTATTTCGTAATATATAAACGTGACACATATAGTTTATTCGACATACAAGAAGTTTAATATACTAGCAATCAAGTGGCATAAAGTTTTTGATCTAAAAATAACGTATACTTAACAAACATAACACGTTTAGAAGTCACCATGACCTATTCGACTTTGTTAAAAAGACTTAGAATATTTTTGAGTAAACTATTTTCAGAATTGATTTTTGGTCATTTACTTTGGTCTCTTAAATAATTATTTCGACACATGACCATATCTTTTTATTGCTCGACCTCATTAACCACCTAGCTAGAAACCAGGAAACATAAATAACTTGACCTCATAAGCTCGTATAAGCTGTTTGCTCGACCCATTTTGAAACGACCAAATCTGTTTTCAATAAAACTAAATAAGTTAACATGGGCTTTATTAGCCCGTTAAGCTTATTCGATAAGCTGGTCCTATAAGCTCTACTCTAACATTTTTATAACATAAAAATAAACCCAAGACCAGGTCCAAACCTTTCGTAAGCCCAACGGATCTAAAAATGTTAACGGGCCTTAGATTTAAGCTCGTTAAGCCCATTTTGTGAAAATAAGAGATTGTAAGCTATTAAGCTGTTCTAATAAGTTAAATAAGTTATTCTGAGCTTATTTAAGAAGTAAAAATGTTAAGTTTTGAATTTGTTAACTTTTAGACTAACTTTGAAAAATTTCGCTGATAGAGGACTAGAACTGTCAAAACTGCAAACTTAGGGTAGAAACTGTCAAAACTGAATTTTTGAGTTACAAACTGTTAATAATGAAACCTGGAGTTGTATAATGTAAATTTTGATGTTATTTGGACTTAGAATGAAGTAATCGTTAACTTTGGACTAACGGCATTTAAATAGACCGTTAGGATTAAAAATTGTAACTTTTGTGAAACTTAAGGGGATTTTCTGTAATATTATTTTTATATAAATTATAATAATGTTGAATATATATATATGTAGATACAATTGACTAAAAACTTAATAAATTCAACTTATATATATATATATATATATATATATATATATATATATATATATATATATATATATATATATATATATATACACGATATGAATATTCGCGTAACTATAATTAATTTTTAACGATATAACGATACAATATTCTTTTCTTTTAAACTGACATCATAACACATCGTCTACACACTTTGACTTATTCTTGATTTTTCCATCATTGAGCATCGATCATTGTACTCACAAGTTATGTGTATATATAACTTTGATCTTAAACTTAAGACATTTAAAAAAACACGAATTTCAATCACAACTGAATGAGTAATATTCGCGATAAATCTAGACTTAGACTATCAACTAAAACATATCATATCTTCTAGGTTGTGTGTGAAGCCGTTGCCTTGCATCATTGAGATTTCGATACTACCACTGCTATTGTACTACTAAGGTGAGTTCGTGGCCCCACTTTCTACTGTTTTAACTGTTTTTACAATCCCATTGGGGGGGATGCATGCTACTGCTTTTATACTCGAACACAATGTTATAAACTGTAAACTGGTTCGCATGTTTTATTGTCACCAAGTAACTGTTTGCCATGTTTGAAGTCCCTATATCATGAACCATTAATCACTTGTAGGGTGAGCGCGAATATTGTGAATAGTACTATAGGAATTAACAATCTCGTTCCTATTGACCCAGATAGGGGAAATCAAATGCACTATATTTGGAACACTGGGTAAACCGGCAAATTTACCTGCTAGGGCAATACTAAAACGATTTGGCCAATTTCTATTGGTACAATGGGGTTTACGCTTTAGTTATCATGAGCTTAGTGAAATAAAGAAATAAATACTGATTTCGTTTTTCAACGATGAGTGTATAACAACGTAACTCACACTATGATTATTGTGTTCAACAACGTAAACTAAACCTATGGATTTCACTCAACCTTTGTGTTGACTGTTTTAAGCATGTTTTATCTCAGGTAACTAAACAAGAAGGAACTTGAAGGCACGGAGTGGGCTTGTAACCCGGCATGGGCTAAAATAAATGTTTTGATACATTTCAAATAAACTTGTTGTTTAAACTATGAAACATCTTGATGTCTCGAGTATTTGGTATTTTGAATAAATTAAACTTTAAAGCGTCACTTTTGTGTCGTTTTCTATGATTGTGACAAAGATCCTCGAAGTAACACCCAAAAAGTCTTCCGCTGTCATTTTTATGTCTTCCGCTGACATGGTTATTTTGGGGGTGTTACAATGGATGACAGGTTATATTCCTTAATACTAGTCGTAGGGCCGTGTATAATATTCCCTAACTCTATAAGATCCTACTTCACTCCTATGTCGAGCCGTTAGAAGCTCCTAACATGGGATCATTAGAATTCTCTTACGCATTAAATACAACCAAAAATCGTAGTACACCTCCGATCATGTTTCTTAAGACATTCAAGCAAGTTACCAATGGAAGTCTGCCAGTTTTCTTAAGCCTAACATCGAATACAATCATCCGTAACAATTATAAAAAAACAATCAACTCATAATCAACATCTAGGTTTCACTACATCTAAGCAAACACAATAAAAACCTAGCCTAGCATGTTAAAGAGAAGACAAACGTAAGATATAATCACACAACATATATACATATTGAATGATTTGAATAAGTACTACTTATCTTCAATTGAACATGGAAGAATCAAGGGGTTGAAACCCTTGAGAAAGCTGTAAAATTCGTCTAGGGTTTATGCCCTAATATCCCACACAAAGTTTCACACTTTACAATGAAAAATTGGAAAAATATATATAGACTATGCATCCTGATGGCGTCATGTGTTAACCTTTGACGCCGTCAACTCGCCACCAAGTTGAAATTCGTATTGCCTAGATCCACTTCTGACGCCGTCATGTAGGAATGAGCTCTGGGCCGTCACGTGTATTTGGACCCTTACGGCCTTGGTGATGCCGTCAGGCCAATAAGCCTAAAAACATTCTGGATCGTCACGTGTATTTTCCACTTTCACCTCTTTTGCCACCCTTGACGCCGTCACTAGTAATCCCTTGATGTCGTCAGGTACTGTTCCCAACAAGGAATTTGAGAATTTACCGTTTTCTTCACTTTTATGCTCCAAAAATATCCAAAATGCTTCATTTTTCAGATTTCTCTTCAAAAGTACCTAAAATGACAAAAGGAACGATTTAGGGCAATATTTGATCAAATAATCTCGAATTCGGGCTTAAATGACCTGTAACAACCGTGGTTTTGGCAGGTCAGTTTGACTAATAGTCTCGACTCGGTTGACGTTGTTTGGTGTGTCCTAGGTGTTTGAAGTGATACAAGTGTGATATAGGTGAGTTTTAGCACTAAATCCCTTTGCGTAAATGGTTTTATTGTGATTTGGAAAGTTTGGAATTTGGGAAAGTTCATTTTGATCACCTTTATGGTGTAGAAATGACTTGTGTAGTTTTGGTGTTTTTGTGTTTTTGCGTAACGAGTCTTCGTTCAAGTGTTTGAGCGTTAGCGGGTTACGAGGAGTTTGTTTTTATGAGTTATGTTTCAAAAGAGTGTGGAATTCTATTTTTGGAAACATTATTTTTGAAAATGATATTTTTCCGGTTTGTCGTAAAACTGAGGTTTATCGCGTAAAACGCTAGGATTAGCTACGGGTGTTTATAAAATATGAAAAGTATGAGGTTTTGAGTGTAATAAATAAATTTAATAAAAAAAATATAAAAAATATATATGTATAGGAAAATTCAGCTAGAAGGGGATAAGGGGGAAAAGGAAACCCAATTTGAGTCCAAATATGACTCTTAGGCCCAAGGAATCCTAATCTAACCCAAACAAGCCCAATCCTTACCCATATAAGCTATACCAATGACCCTAAAGCCAAAATTCTGCAAATTTGAGTCGATCACAAGGGCAAGAGGAGAGGGGAAAAATTAGGGTTTATAGTTTTGAAGCTAAAAATCAAGAATCAAGGTAAAATCTTTAAACCCTATGTTCAATTATTTGATTAATTAATCTAATTCATGTAATATTAATTATGATGGATCTAGGGTTTGTGAACTTCTGTAAATTAATTAATTAAAACATGTTGGGATCAATTAATGATAATATTAAGATGATTGATGAAGAGAATTGAGCATAAAACATGCTAGTTATTGAGTTAGGGTTTGGACAGAAAATTATGGCTGCAAAGATGTGAGTGTAAATAACAGATGGTGAAGAGTTAAGTCATGAATTTTTAGTCTAAATTGAATTTTAATGAAAGAGCTTTCCAAAAAGTCCAGCCACGATTGATTTCATGGTCGGGAAGTTGGTCTTTTGATTTTTCTTTGTTAAGGTGTCAAAGCTGTCAAATTGGGATAGAATTTTGGTAAAAGTTTGATAGTGTTTTGTGGTTGTAAAAGTGGTATTTTGACTAGGCCTTATGGAATAGTTAAGTATTAGGTTATAATAGACTACCACAAAAAGGATTCGCGATAAAAACTTGTGGAAGTATTTTATGTTAATCAAAACTTTTTGGTGTGCGTTCAGATCCGAATTTGAGTAGTTGACAAGTTTGATTTTCTTTTGAGTATTTGTGTGTGTTATTGGTCCATGGCCTTCTGGGATTAGCTTATATTTTTATGAGAGACCATGGTAAATTTTTGGTGTGAGTTTTTGAGCTTTATTTGTCATGATTTCATGTGGGCGAATGTACCCAAAAATTCTGCATTTTCTGATTTTAAAAGTGCAAGGGATTTAGTGAGTGTTAGATTATGATAGTGGTTAGTATGGTGTCTTGGAGATCCATGGTGGGTCATATGAGTCTTAGACATCCATCATATGAGTATTACATGGGTTGTAGCTTTTAGCTTGACCTTGTGTAATGTGGACTTATTTGTGATGTTTAGATTTGTGATTTGTGTTGTGGAAGCTGCAAGGTTTGAGGTGAGTTCATAGTCCCACTTTTATATTGTTTTTAAACTTGGGATGGAAATGATGCTTGTGTTAATGTTACTGTGATTATGTGTTTTAAATGCATGGACTTGTGAGTGATTATTATATGTGTTTGCATGCTAAGTGGATATCGTGTGATGAAAACTGTGTAGAAATTGAGGGTAGAACTGTACCTGAGATGTGAAGGGTAGAACTATACACAAGTTGTGAAAATCGAGGATAGAACTGAACCCGAGATGAGGGTAGAATTGTACCCAAGTGGTGGAATTTGTGTGGGATTCAATTTGGAGGATGCTTATCCTGTTGCTTGCGCATGCGACCTAATTGATGATAAAATTGGATCGGTGGACACGTTTTGTCCTAACTAATTGGATCGGGGGACACGTTCCGTCCCAATGGTTGCCTTTTATTGTGTGATTGTGTGCTTACTTGTATAATAACTAGTCTTGCTGTCCTGCTATGTTGTATAATCACAGTTAACCGGTTGCCTATGGTCTGTGTGTCTAAACCTATGAATCTCACCAATATTATGTTGACATTTTAAACATCATTTTCAGGTGAGCATTCTAAGGCTATGATAGAAGGAAGTGATTAGAGGAGACCTTAGTTGCATTGGAAGTGGTTTATCTATGCATTTGGAGTTTATCATGTTGTTTCCTTTCGGGTATTGTTATGACACTTTGTGTCTATACTTTGCCATTTTTATTGCATGTAGTTATTCTCTATATAGACACCATGTGTTGTGATGATATCCATGAAGTTACACCCGCGCGTTTCCGCCGTGGCGGGGTGTGACATGACCCCTTAAAAGCGGTACACTTTTCGCCTCATCATCTATATGCACTTCATTACCATTAAAACAGGCCTCATTTCACACAACCAAATCATTATGCGGCGAAATTGTTCTGAGAAACGACGATAACAAATCAATAGATTTGCCGAAACTGTTCCTCACCGGCCATGAAATTTGCCGTGGGAGGACTGTTAATATGTCGTTTACTTGGAATGGTTGTTTTAATGAAGTAGTTTTTTTAGATAGTGAGATTATTAGAGATAATAGGATGGTGATGGTTATTAAGTATTGAACATGTTGAAAGATTAGTCAGGTGGATTTAAAAGGAGAAAGTTGGTTCAAATGCTTACTCATGATTATTATGCAACGTCAAGAGCTATTGCTCCAATGTGCATCAGTGTTTGTGTTTGCAGGTGGATTCTCTTTCAATGCTATATGTTGCAAACAATATTTGCTTTAGCAAAATAGACCAATCAGGTCAAACAGGTTAGAAGCAGAGGTTGCTTGGATTGTAAATTTAATATAACAAAGCTATTGAATTAGTTTATATGTAATTTTCTTGATGAGTCAACTGTCTACATGCAGATGTATAGTAGCAGCTATAGGTGGATTTAAATTGCCAGGACGTCGAGTTGTATCTATTGAGGTATTAACAGACTCTTGTGTTAAGTGGTAAGATGACAGATGGGGTTTGGAGTATTAACAGAGTCGCAATGCAGTTAAGCATGACTAATGCTACTTCTTCCTGGGATTAATATTTTATATTGGCTTCGTCCATCTTAGAGTTGTACAACGAAAAGGAAGTTCTGTTGACAAAGACTATAAATCTCCATTTTCCTGTCAACGTACGAGCCAAATGGGAACCGAAAACATCTGTTCATCTAAGCATGTTAATATAATGGAAACAAGTACGTATTTTGAACTATAAATCTAGCTATTCTTTATTTATTAGGTTGTTGCTTTTCTTCTCTAATTCTTGCTTGGGTGACGTGTATCAGGAATTGCGTTTGATCATGAAGAGGAGCGAGTATGTCCATAGGAGCAAGTATTTTATTGCATTTCCTTCTGACACTATCCATTATGCACTTCTAGGTACTTATGAGCTATAAACTGACCCATGTTAAAAAAAAACTACCCATTTTGACCCGCTAAAAAAGTACCCAATTTTGATCAGCTTTCCCAATTTGACCCATGCATGAAACAGCGTGTAGTAGTAGCTTATGATAATGTGGATTTGATTTCGTACAAATACTAATATTTATTACTTATCAAACTGAGTGTATTGGAATTGTTTATATGATTATTTGGTTTTCTCAATCTCCAAACATATAATCAGTAATGAAATGTAGAAAGTATTTGTAAATGTTTACACAAAAGATGGCCGGTAAATAAACGAAGCAAATTTTTATACCATTTTTTGAGGGTTTAAATAATACTAATTTTAAAGAAACTTCTATGTCATGAATAGCAGGTTCAAAAGCTACCCCTGAGTTAACGAATCATTCTGTTCTTGATGTAGAGGAAGGCCTACCTTCACCTCCTCCAGAAAATTTAGCGTTTTTTGACCTTCACTCGATGTCATTGGCTCTCAGATATTTTTTTGATGGCATGGATGATTATATAAGTGAGTTGAATTTGTACACCTAATTACTTATTATATCATTTCTGCTATTTAGTTTTATATTGAATTGCCATTTTGAATATTGTTTCAGATCCTAGAAAAAGTGCAACATCAAACAAGAACCTTAGTGATGGCGGAAAGCCGCCAGTTGAGAAGCTAAACATAACCAAGTAGAAACAACAAAGGCGCGTATGAGCTTGGTCTTACTCTATGCAAAGAAGTCGGCTTTCAAGTTAGGCATGATAAGAGTATTTATGATAGTTATTCCATTAAGTTTATGATTGATTTAATATTTCTTCGAAAGTTGCACGTTTCCATTTTTCCCTCTTCTTTTATTATGTATTGTGAAGCTTTCAATAAATATGAGATACTGAAGTGGTTGATATCATTTTCATATTGTAGAATGATTTTTTTGTTGAAGCGATACTCCGCAATAATATTGGATGAAGATCATGAAAGGCGTCTGAATAGACCCATACATATCGGGATGCTATCCCGCATTATAGATAGTAAAACGCCATGTACTTAATAGCTTTAGCCATATCTCACATTACATTACAACGCCATGTTTTAGAAGTGATTGATATGAATTCATGAATCAAGGCCATGTCTGTATCACATTGCGTTTATTAGATATCCAAGTTGCAAGATGACAATAAAGCACTTGATCGACTGAGTAATTCTAAAGAAACTTCTCAATAAAGGATTTGATCTATTGTGTAATATAAGTATCATATAAGAGGGTGTTTGGGATTGCTAAATTTAGGCTTATCAATATTATCAAATAAGTAAGTTTGGTGTTTGGGTAAAAAGATAGTTGTTTGTTCACTTTAAAAAGATAGTATATACATGGAGACATGTTGAAACTTAAGGATCATTAGAGCGAGAACCATGGGAGTAGATATAATTACACAAAGTTTATTATTAACAGAGGTTTGTTTTTAGCTCGTGATCAACTTCATCAGACCTAATATCATGGTCCTTGCCATTGTTATATCAAATGGATATATTAGCGTGTAGAAGGACACCACATGGTTAGTATTTAACTGAAGACTGTACTCGATGATGCTTAATGTTTTCATTTGATATATTTTTCTTAGTAGCACTTCAGTACAATTGGTTTAAAGTAAGTAAATTGTTCCTTCTCCTTTTCTTATTCGTTTTACGTAAATTTAGCATAGTTTCTACTGTAAGATTCTTGAGCAACTTATATGGAATGACTAAATACAAACTTGATTATAAATAAGTGAATTACTAAATAAGGGGGTGTTTTTTTTTAAGCTTATTGAGCTTACAAAATATGAGCCCAAAAATTGATAAATAAATAAGGCCACAAATAAGGTTAAAGAAATATCCCCTAATTTGAATTTAACTTAACTTAACACTTATTGATGTTGATTCATGTTGGTTGCATTTTGACCTTATTTATCTAATCCATGGCAGGTGGTTGCTGCAGGAAACGACGCTAGCATGATGATTAATTTCGATGACAATAATAGGAAAGAGGTGGAAAAATTGGATGAAGAGCATGACGTTCTGTGGAGACCGCTTCTTCCTGAAGCAGCATATTTGTGTCTAAAATAATCTGGCGTCGGTCTCCACCTTAAGGTTGGTTGGCTCCTGTAATCGTGATATCATGCAGTCAATGAACATCATTAGGATATATCATTTACTTTTAGAAACATGAGACTAAACAAAAACTTACGGAAGCCGTTATCCAACTTCGAAAGGAATTTCCTTTGGCTTCCATCACTTATGTTGATATCTATACTGTCAAGTATTAACTCATTGCACAAGCTCAAAAGCTCGGTAAGTTTGTATATTTACAGGTCACGTCATAGTATAATCATTTGGCCCGTTTCACGATTAAGTGATTAACTAATTTTTTTTACAGTTCACATTTATATTCATATCTGAGTATATTGGGACAGGATGTGGTGATCCGTTTTTAGTGTGTTGTAGGCACAAAGTAAGGTAAAACTTTGACAATGCAAGAAGATGTAACGAACAGATGCGATGAATAGTAAAAAAATATTGGTTGTAAACTCTTGCGAAGATTCATCATCGATTATTTGGGATTGTATTAACTTCACGGAGGCGGCTAACAAACAGATATATGATCAGGTTGTTGATGGGGACTTTTTTAATCCATTGTTTACTTTAAATATGACTTGCCATCACGTCATTACTAAGTTTCCGAATGCCCCAAAGTAAACTTAGCTGATAAGGATTTTACACCAATATAATGTTGATCATGGTTAGCCTAATTAATTCATAATTTGTTGTCTTTTTTTAATTTTTATTAAACAGCCATAATACGGATATCAGTTATAGAGTTGCTCAGATATTTTTAGTTTTCTTATGTTTCCATTGCATTATAACCTGCAAATGTCATTTTAGTGGTTAGTTTTCCTGGATTTTGTTTGTAAAGTATCATTTTAAGAAGTGTTGGTTGTATTTCTGCAAAGCTGTTATGGAAATGCTGTGAAACTGGTTATTTGGTTGGAGATTTTGAAATCAATATGAAAAAAGATGATTTCTTGAGGAAATACGACAAGAACATGAAACGTGAAGATCTCATCATCAGCAAGGCTAAGCCCAATGATAGTGCTAATCAGGTCCTAAGCGTCGTTTACTGTCTTAAAATATGGTACTGCTGGACTGAACTTTATGATGATGTATTGATGTAATGATATAACCTATGTAATACACCAATGTATGAACTAATTTTTCTATTGCTTAACCAAAAAAAGAATCTTATAGTTTATCGGTATCTAGATCCGTATATTTAGCTTCTTGTGTTTTGTAAACTTAAATTTACTTAGCTGACCTTATATTTGTGTGCAACAACACTATGGAAATTAACACACGCAACATTTGAGGTAATAGGCCTTGATCAAAGTTAGATAATGAATATGTGTATTTAAAGTATATATCATGCTTGAAGAGTTTGTTTCGGTTTTTGAAATTACCTTTTATTTCCATTATGAACTTCCAACAACATATGGTTTAGGGGTTGTGGGTTCTAATGATATACTATCATAAAAAACACACACCCCACAAAACGAAGCAAAAAATCCCGCTGTAACGGGCAGGCTTACCCATTCGTGTCACACAAACAACATTTGTCTGTCAATACTTTGTTACGACATGGACATCAACTACATTGATGAAACCACTAATGTTCTATAAGGAAGTACTTCATAGACTTTAAAATTTAATCCTTTTTTTTTGGTATTTGATACGTGGGAATTGCGCCCTCGCAACAGGTTTTACCTCTCAAGGGATCTTGAGAAGCTTACAACCCCGACCAGGCAGTGTACCTAATCGTTGTTGAATAGTATAGTGACAAGTACCGGGGGATTGATCGTTCAACTCAGGAATAGAGTCGCTAGGATTAGAAAGCCTACTAAACTAGGTCTAGAGGTGAGGGATGATTCTTTTTATATTTTTATATTTTATGGAAAGCAAGTAAAATCTCGGGTTTTGAAGGAGTGGGTGGAATTAGTTGCTAGCCAACTAACCCAATAAACTAAGATGCAATCAAAATAAAATAAGAGAAATGAAAATTAAACTAATTTACTAATGTGGTGGAAACAATGATGAGAAAAGTTGTGTTTACTTAGATTTCATTACTTCCTAGATATCTTTTACCGGTTGATTAGCTTGTTACAATTGCATGGATGACGGGTTATATTCCTTAATACTAGTCGTAGGGCCGTGTACAATATTCCCTAACTCTATAAGATCCTACTTCACTACAATGTCGAGCCGATTAAAAGCTCCTAACATGGGATCATTAGAATTCACTTATGCATTAAATACAACCAAAAATCATAGTACAGCTCCGATCATGTTTCTTAAGACGTTCAAGCAAGTTACCAATGGAAGTCTGCCAATTTTTTTAAGCCTAACATCGAATACAATCATCCGTAACAATTATAAACAAACAATCAACCAATAATCAGCATCTAGGTTTCACTACATCTAAGCAAATACAATAAAAGCCTAGCCTAACATGTTATAAGAAAGATAAACATAAGATAGAATCAAACAATACATAGACATATTGAATGATTATTGGAGCACTTATCTTTATTAAAACATGGAAGAAAGAAGGGTTTGAAACCCCTTCAATATGCAGAAAATTCGACCTAGGGTTTACGCACAACTTGTTCCACAATTTACAATGAAAAATTGGAAATATATATATAGACATAGCATCCTGGCGGCGTCATGTATTAGCCTCTGACACCGTCAACTCGCCGCCAAGTTGAAATTCGTATTGCCTAGATCCAGTCTTGACGCCTTCATGTGTAAATCTCCTCTGGGCCGTCACTTGCATTTTGACCCTGACGGCCTTGGTGACGCCGTCAGGCCATTAACAAAGAAAATGTTCTGGGCCGTCACATTATAAGTTCCACATCCACCTCTTTTGTCACTCTTGACGCCGTCATGTGTTAAGGCTTGACGTCGTCAGGTACTGTTCCCAGCAAGGAACTTGAGACTTTGCCGTTTTCTTCACTTTTATGCTCCAAAAACGTCCAAAATGTTTCCTTTTCCAGATTTCTCCTCAAAAGTACCTAAAATGACAAAAGGAACGATTTAGGGCAATAATTGATCAAATAATCATGAATTCGGCCTTAAATGACCCCTTAAAAGCAGTACACTTTTCGCCTCATCAAATACCCTTACACTTGAGATTTGCTTGTCCTCAAGCAAATGTCCTTTTATTCTAATCAAAATATAGGTTAGGGGTCATTTAACACTAATATAAAAGTAATTAAACCAAATAATTGGTCCACTAAAAACCAAAAACAAGCACAGAGGTCATACACTAGCACCTCACAAATAGTGTTTAGATACTCATATCTCTCGGGTGTAATAAAATATATATCACGATATGGAAATGGAAAACATCTCTCACTACCTGTCATAGCAAATAGATTACCATAGGCTTGGGAAAGGATCAAACCTCCACCACTTGGCGTAAGCACATACGATAAACTATCAAATAGGTCTTTTAAAGGGTTATAACGTTAGGTGTATGGGTATGGAAAACACGGTTTTGTTGGATAAAGGAAATATTTACTGGTGGCGAGTTAATCATCTTGGTTAATTACATGTACAATATGGTGTTGCTAAGCCAAGACTCGACTCGACTTAAGCTAATAAATCAAAAATAACAAAACCATAAAACAAACATAGAATGAAATGGGATGGTAGTCCGTATGTTTTTTCTCTTTTATTATTATTATTATTATTATTATTATTATTATTATTATTATTATTATTATTATTATTATTATTATTATTATTATTATTATTGATTTTTTGATTTTTTTTTATTATTTTTTTTTTGCATACACTTTTACCCTACTATCCAAAATAATACATCATAGGGAATGTACATTCGCCATACACTTGAATTTTTACATACTTTACAATAAACTACTCTAATGACTCGAATCAAGATAATCAAAACACTTGGAGTACTTTTAAGATTAACGCACATATAGGGGTAATAATTTGATGTTCTTCCCCATTTCTCCATTACAATAGTACTTTACCCATGAGTCCCAATCGTCCCAAAAAAATATGTACAAGATATGACTCGATTTAGCAACCATGTTATCAATTAGACAACTAACAAAGGATTTAAACAATTAACAATAATGCACTAAAGATGAGTGCATACAAGGAAGGCTAAGGCGATTTGGTTGCACATTTGGGTGGGTTGTAACAAATCATTCCTTTAAGTAAAATGCTTAAACTTAGAAATGAAAGGATAGGCTCGAAGGGGTGTACTAGGGGTATCGTGTACTAAAAATGAGTACAACGCAAAGGTGTGGGAAAATTAATTGACTTTACTAGTCAAGTAATATGACTTAAATGGTCAAGTAGTTATGATACTGGTTTAAACACAAGGGTGATCCTAATGCCTCTTATCATGTAGTAAATCCTACTACATGAATGTAGTCTCACTAGCGGTCTCGGGATGCATCACTAATGCAAGTTCTAGAATCTAAATACTACCGGTACACTCATAAGCACTAATAATAAATGCTTTTCCTATCAAATCTAAAGGCGGACCTCACATATTTGGGTGGAAAATTTTTTATGAATGGTACGGTTTTGTGCTAGTCATACAACTCCTATCCATGAGACGCTTGTTAAGGCTAAATTTTCACTCCTAAATGTTGTAAAAAATTTTAAATTTTTCACTAAAATTACACTAACAAGTATTTCTCTTAGTTTTATTACACATCTACCATCAAACAAACAAACTCAAGTGCAATAGTATCATATAAGGTATCATCATTTACCCTCCCCTTACACTTAGGATGAACATTATCCCCAATGTTTATTAAAAGATGTAAAAGTAAAACAGGTAAAAGAATGAAAACAAATACTCCCCTGATTCGTTCGGTGTGGATAGTATGTCAACAAGGTTAGATCTTCCTCCTAGAAAATGAACGTTGGAAGCTTCCCTCCAGAAATATAAATTATCTTTTTGTCATATATAACCTGTTAAACATGAGAAAACAATCAAGGCAAACCTCGCGTAAAATCGGCGGCAATCTATATATATAAGGATATAATTCTAGTGGAATGAATGTTTGCAGATTTCCTGTAGTTTATAAAACTAAATAATCAACAAAAACTTTAAGACTCCGGTTTAAACAAAACTCGCAAAATTTTTTAGAATTTCGGTACCTGACGCCGTCAGGTTGTAACTCCTGACGCCGTCAGAATGTTCCTTGAAAAATCTTATGTTAAGTTTCCGGAAAATTTCTAGAAAAACTCATGCCTTATTTCCTGGAAAATCCAGCAAAACATCATTATGACTCAATACAAGCATTTGACTCTGACAAATACTAATATACATGCTCATTTAATATTGCGGCGAATCATGATCATTTTTGTTCTTATAAACAAGTTTGGGGTTTCCCTTACACTTAGCTTTTGTAAAATACCTTTATATGTAATTAAGACGAAATTAAAAACAAAATAAAGCATTTTCACAATTTAGTTTGAAACATGATCTACCAACAATAAAAATAAAACATGCATATGGAAACAAATAAGATCAAACAAATAAAAACACACAAAGCATGGGTTGCCTCCCAAGAAGCGCTTTTCTTTATTTATGAGTCTTGGAGCTAGACTCAAGGTCATGGGCTATTACGTGACCTCGTCATCAAATGTTACATCCTCCTCACTAATCATTTCATTACCACTTTCTTGATAATGTTTTACGCGTTGTATGTTTAAAGTGAATTCTCTATTTTCATCGTCCATTAACACAACAGCGCCCGCTTTAGAAGAGCTTTTCACCGTAAAGGGTCCATACCATCTAGACTTAAGTTTCCTGGGAAATAACCTTAACCGGGAATTATACAATAGAACTTTCCCTTATGAGAACTCCTTAGGTTTCTTAATTCGCTGGTCATGCCATCTTTTTGCCTTTTCTTTATATGTAACGGAGGATTCATACGTTTCTAGCCTTAATTCATCAAGCTCATGGAGTTGCAAGAACTTATTCGTTCTAGCGACCGTATAATCCAAATTACATGCCTTAAGTGCCCAACAAGCCTTGTATTCAAGTTCCACTGGAAGGTGACACGCCTTGCCATAAACCATGCGGAACGGGGTCGTTCCAATAGGTGTCTTAAAGGCAGTTCGGAATGCCCATAAGGCCTCATCGAGTTTAAATGACCAGTCCTTTCTGTTCTGATTAACCGTCTTTTACAATATTCTCTTAATTGCCCTGTTGGTGTTTTCAAATTGACCGTTGGTTTGCGGGTGATAAGCGGTGGAGAACCAGTGGGAGACTCCATATCTTTTCATGACCTTTTCCATTTGCGCATTGCAAAAGTGGTCCCCCTATCACTAATGAGAGCTTTAGGAATGTCGAACCTAGCAAACAGCTTTTTCAGAAAATGAATGACTACCCTAGCATTGTTGGTCCTAAGGGCATGTGCCTCCACCCATTTTGAAAAATAATCAATGATTCGTTCCCCCTGAAGATGGAAAGGGTCCCATGAAATCTATTCCCCAAACATCGAAAACCTCACAAACTTGTATAAAATTCTGAGGCGCTTCATCTCTTCTTGATATATTCCTGGCTCGTTGACATGCATCGCATGCTTGTATCATCTCTTTCACATCACAAAATATTGTAGGCCAATAGAATCCTGTATCGAAATTTTTTCGTGCAGTGGTGTTTATCCCATGATGGCCCCCAGAAGGGCCCGAATGAAATTCTTTCATAATCTTCATCGCCTCTTTTCCCGAAACACAGTGCCTGATTACTTGATCAGGACATCTTCGGAATAAGAAGGGTTCGTCCCAGAAGAAGTATTTTAGTTGGGTAAAGAACCTTTTCCTTTCGTGTCTAGTCATGTGTTCCGGAATGAGTTAGCTTGCAAGATAATTAGCATAATCAACGTACCATAGCTCAGAATCTGTTATTGACATAAGCTGTTCATCAAGAAATGAGTTCCGAATCTCACTCTTGTCAAGCTCACTATGGAGGGGATTTTCGAGACGAGAGAGATGATCAACAGCTAAATTCTCGGCCCCCCTTTATCATGAATTTCAACATCGAATTCTTGTAACAACAAGATCCACCAAATTAGTCGTGGTTTAGCATCTTGCTTAGCAAAAAGGTGTCGAAGAGCCGAATGATTGGTAAAAACGACCGTCTTTGAAAGGACAAGATATTGGCGGAATTTGTCGAAAGCGACCCACCACGGCTAATAGTTCTTTTTCGGTGGTAGAATAATTCTCTTGAGCGGGATTCATAGTTTTGCTAGCGTAGTATATTGATTGGAATTGTTTGTTAAACCTTTGGCCTAATACTGCTCCAACAGCATAGTCGCTAGCGTCACACATGATCTCGAAAGGTAATTCCCAATTGGGTGTAACCATGACTGGGGCTTGCGTGAGTTCCTTTTTCAGGAGATTGAATGCATCCTTGCATTCTTGAGAGAAATCTAAAGGGGCATCCTTTACAAGCAATTGAGTCATTGTCCGAGCTATTTTAGAGAAGTCCTTAATGAACCTCCTGTAGAACCCGACATGACCCAAGAAGCTACGTATTTCCTTGACAGTGGTGGGATAAGGTAGTTTAGATATAGCTTCAACCTTTGCTTGGTCCACCTCAATCCCATTTCCTGAGACCTTACATCCTAGCACAATCCCTTCTTTTACCATAAAATGGCGTTTCTCCCAATTTAGGACCAAGTTGGTTTCCTTGCAACGTTTGTGCAGTTTTTCAAGGTTAGCGAGATAGCGGTCGAAAGAGTTCCCGAAGACTGAGAAATCATCCATGAAAACTTCCATGTTGTCTTCCATTAACTCGTGAAAGATTGTCGTCATGCATCGCTGAAAAGTGGCGGGAGCGTTACACAGCCCAAAAGGCATTCTCTTATAGGCGAATGTTCCATAAGGGCAAGTAAATGTGGTTTTTTCTTGATCCTCAGGGGCTATTGGGATTTGGAAATATTCTGAGAATCCATCCAGGAAACAGTAATACTCGTGCCCGGATAATATTTCCAACATTTGGTCAATGAACGGGAGGGGAAAGTGATCCTTTCTGGTGGCATCATTGAGCTTTCTATAATCGATGCATACCCGCCAACCAGTAACCGTTCTCTGGGGTACCATCTCACCATTGTCATTTTTCACCACAGTCATCCCTCCTTTCTTTGGTACAACCTGTACAGGACTAACCCATGGGCTATCCGAGATCGGGTATATCAGCCCTGCATCCAAGAGTTTGATAACTTCCTTTTTCACCACCTCCTTAATGTTGGGATTCACCCGCCTCTGGGGTTGCACGGCTGGTTTATAGTCTTCTTCCATAAGGATCTTATGCGTGCAGAAGGTTGAGTCAATCCCCTTAATGTCGGCTACACTCCATGCAAGGACTCCATCCCTTATATTTCTTTAAAACTCCTAAGAGTCTATCCTTTTACCCGTGTTCAAGGGAAGAATTTATTATCACTGGAAGTTGATCTTCTCCCTGGAGGAAAGCGTATTCCAGGTGGTTTGGGAGTTCTTTAAGTTCTAGCTTGGGTGGTTCGATAATGGAGGGCTTTAGCTTGTTTTCGGGTTTACGGAGTTTGAGCGGTTCAGTGGTCTCTTGTTTGGGATAGAAGGAGATTGTGCTAGCACCCTCCGTTTTCTCCTTCTCCATTATGGGGAGGAAACTCTCATCCCGTAACCAGCCTTCTTCGATTTGTTCATCAACACAGTTGTCAATGACATCAGTTAATTCATCGACCTCTCCGATGAAATAGAGTCGGTTAGCTACTTCGAGAGATAGATTCATAGTGTCTTTAATATCAAAGGTCAAGCTATCTGTCCCTACTCGTAAGGTTAACTTGCCATCGTGAACATTAATAACTGTACGAGCGGTGGCAAGAAAGGGTCTCCCTAAGATGATGGGCACCAGGTCATCCTCCTCCATTACCAAGATCACGAAGTCAACCGGAAATTTGAACTTCCCTACTTTAACTAGCACATTCTCGCATATCCCCAAGGGATATTTGACTGATCTATCAGCTAGTTGAATGTTCATATGAGTTGGTTTTAGTCCAGAATATCCTAGTTTGAGGAACATGAAGTAGGGCATGAGGTTGATGCTTGCCCCTAAATCGGAAAGAGCATTCTTTATCGATAGAGATCCTATGGAACAGGGCAAGGTGAAGCTGCCTGGGTCGTCTACCTTTTTTGGTAGCCCTCATTGGGTCACCACCGAACATTCTTCTCCCAGAGTCACAAGACCCTCAAGTTTCTTTCGGTTGGCAAGCAATCTTTTGAAGTATGAACTATACTTGGGCATGTGATAGCAAGCATCAAGGAGAGGTATGGTGACCACTGAATCTTTTAGATATGACAAGAATCTCTTATTATCGTTTTTAATCTTCTGATTTTTTAGACGGGATGGAAATGTGATTCTCACAGGTTGGTTAGGTGGAGTTAGTGAAGATGGGGTCATCAGAGGAGGTTGTTCGGGATCCCCATTACTCACATTACCTTCCTCCTCGCGGGGATTATTTGCCTCAACGGTGACAGGATGTTGGCTCGGATAAGGAGGATTCTTGGTTTTTGTTCCGGCTCGAGTAGTGACCACGAGCAGGGCATCTTTTTGGCTTGTTGGGGATCTGTTATGGACATCAAGGGTGGCATTAAGCTTGTTGAACCATTTTTCCATGTCATTCTGTTGCTCGACGATGAGCTCGTCAAGCCCTTTCAATTGTAAGCCTTTTTCCTGAGTAAAGTGCCCAAGGTCATCCTCAAAAGTACTCTTGATTTTGAATTCAGAGCCTTCCTCTCCTTCTTTTCGTTTCACCAGATTCCTCCAAAGGGTATAATCATCATTTTGGTAAAAAGGTAAAAGGGAGGGGTCATCATAGATGTCATGTCCTGACAAACACGCATGTTCGGTAGTGATTTCTCTTCCGCATTCTTCTACTTCGTGCGGGCCCCCACAGTAGTCACATATCAAGTAAGGATTTGAAAGTTGTTTAGTTGTTCGCGACCCTGCAAGGTATAACACCCTTTCGTGAATTTTTGTCAGCCGACCCGAGGGTGTTTGTGTGATTTCAGATATGCTAATAGTCGAATCGGGTTCATCCCAAGTATCGTCTTGGTCTTGAGCATATTCCTCAATTCTATTCCACCCTTCCTTGGCGCTCAGATTAGCTATTTTTCCTTTCCTTGAATTATTGATTCTGTTTTGGTCGTTTGGGGAGACATTGTCATAGAAGATTTGGACGTGAAGCCAAAGTTCTATGCCATGATGGGGGACTTGTCTTATTAGATCATTGAATCTAATCCATGATTTATAGATGGGTTCGTCCTTTCCCTTTCGAAAACGTAGGATCCTATCCCTAAATGCCGAGGTTTTCCCTGCTGGGAAGAACTTCTCATAAAACTTGGATATAAGTTGTTCCTAAGTAAAACTAGACTCGGAGGGAAGTTTATCATACCACTCCTTGGCTTTTTCATAAAGAGTGAAAGGGAAGAATCATAATCGGGACGTGTTTCTGGTGGCCCCATCCGTATGGAGGGTGTCCACTATCTTCAAGAAATCCCTGATATGTTGAATTAGGTCATCGGTATGTAGTCCGCGAAACTTGCATACACTTTGGACAAGCCAAACATCGTTTGCATGAAAGACCTCATCGATGCGTTCGTTTGGGAAAACAATGGCATTTGAGAAGCCATGACGATTCGGAGAGGAATAGTCCTTAAGGCGCTTAGGGGTGGGAGTTTCGGGGGTACTCATATCGTTGTTGGATTGGGGGCTAGAGGGCGTGAGGTGATTATCTGAATCTTCTTCAGAAAGGGCCTCATCAAAGTTGATGGCTATGCCAGATGGTTTGGGTGTTGGGAGAGATTGCTTTAGCCTATGCATTTCCCTTTCAGGTTCTGCATATGGCAAAACAAGATTAATTACGGAACTACGACTCCTAGTGATCCTAAGGTTAGAGAGATCTTCATTTGCCATGATGGCGGATGGTGATGGTTACGAACAAAAAACGAAGAACTAAGATAGACTAAAGAAAACCTAAAAATAAAAATAAAAATCTTACTAGAAAGGAATCTAGCAAGTAGACCTAATAAAAAGAAATTCTAACCTAGACTATAACGATTCCCCGGGCTGCGGCGCCAAAAACTTGATAGGTGGGAATTGTGCCCTCGCAATAGGTTTTACCTCTCAAGGGATCTTGAGAATCTTACAACCCCCACCAGGCAGTGTACCTGATCATTGTAGTATAGTATAGTGACAAGTACCAGGGGATTGATCGTTCAACTCAGGAATAGTGTCGCTAGGATTAGAAAGCCTACTAAACTAGGTCTGGAGGTGAGGGATGATTCTTTTTGTATTTTTATATTTTATAGAAAGCAAGTAAAATCTCGGGTTTTGAAGGAGTGGGCGGAATTAGTTGCTAACCAACTAACCCAATAAACTAAGATGCAATCAAAATAAAATAAGAGAAATAAAAATTAAACTAATTTACTAATGTGGTGGAAACAATGATGAGAAAAGTTGTATTTACTTAGATTTCATTACTCCCTAGATATCTTTTACCGGTTGATTAGCTTGTTACAATTGCATGGATGACGGGTTATATTCCTTAATACTAGTCGTAGGGCCGTGTACAATATTCCCTAACTCTATAAGATCCTACTTCACTCCTATGTCGAGCCGATTAAAAGCTCTAACATGGGATCATTAGAATTCACTTATGCATTAAATACAACAAAAAATCATAGTACACCTCCGATCATGTTTCTTAAGACGTTCAAGCAAGTTACCAATGGAAGTCTGCCAGTTTTCTTAAGCCTAACATCGAATACAATCATCCGTAACAATTATAAACAATCAACCCATAATCAACATCTAGGTTTCACTACATCTAAGCAAACACAATAAAAGCCTAGCCTAACATGTTATAAGAAAGATAAACATAAGATAGAATCAAATAATACATAGACATATTGAATGATTATTGGAGCACTTATCTTTATTAAAACATGGAAGAAAGAAGGATTTGAAACCCCTTCAATATGCAGGAAATTTGACCTAGGGTTTATGCACAACTTGTTCCACACATTACAATGAAAAATTGGAAAAATATATATAGACATAGCATCCTGACGGCGTCATGTATTAGCTTCTGACGCCGTCAACTCGTCACCAAGTTGAAATTCGTATTGCCTAGATCCAGTCTTGACGCCTTCATGTGTAAATCTCCTCTGGGCCGTCACTTGCATTTTGACCCTGACGGCCTTGGTGACGCCGTCAGGCCATTAACAAAGAAAATGTTCTGGGCCGTCACGTTATAAGTTCCACATCTACCTCTTTTGTCACTCTTGACGCCGTCATGTGTTAAGGCTTGACGTCGTCAGGTACTGTTCCCAGCAAGGAATTTGAGACTTTGCCGTTTTCTTCACTTTTATGCTCCAAAAACGTCCAAAATGCTTCCTTTTCCAGATTTCTCCTCAAAAGTACCTAAAATGACAAAAGGAACGATTTAGGGTAATAATTGATCAAATAATCATGAATTCGGGCTTAAATGACTCCTTAAAAGCGGTACACTTTTCGCGTCATCAGTATTCATACATTGTTTTTGTTATTCCTTAAACACATTTTATATTTTTATATATTCGTGTAAGTCATTAGATATTTGTTATGGTCTTCATTAAAATGATTTCATAAAGCTAGCCCGCCCATCGGGCGGGTCTTGAAGCTAGTATGTATATATGGAGATATGGAAAGAAAGTATGGATGTGAAATCAATTATGTAGTGAAGGAATCAGATTCAAGATCATGGGATAAAATCAGATTTTTAGCACTACTGGGGACGGTCCCTTAAATAGTGGGACAGTCCCTTATCACTAGAGGACCGCCAACACAATAAAGGACTGCCACCAATAGGTGTCCTGGTTGGCTAAAGTGTTGTGTTTTGAGTGACTTCTCATTCTTAAGGTTAGATAGTTTTAGTCCATTTTCATGTTTAACAATGACTAATATCACAACACATTATCATATCTAAAAAATAATCATCCATTCATTCAAGAAGCATATATATTATGAGTACATAATCAAAGCAACATTTTACTACAACAAAGATCATCTAGGTTAGATAGTTTTAGTCCATTTTCATGTTTAACAATGACTAATATCACAACACATTATCATATCTAAAACATAATCATCCATTCATTCAAGAAGCACATATATCATCAGTACATAATCAAAGCAACATTTGACTACAACAATGATCATCTACTAATACAAAAAGTCATCTCCCAAAGTATGCTTAATCCAAAACATAACATCCACTTGTTTATTCTTTAACTAGATGATGAGGCGAAAAGTGAACCGCTTTTAACGGGTCATTTAAGCCCGAATTTGAGATTATTTGATCAAATATTGCCCTAAATCGTTCCTTTTGTCATTTTAGGTACTTTTGGAGAGAAATCTGGAAAAAGAAGCATTTTGGACATTTTTGGAGCATAAAAGTGAAAAAAATGGCAAAGTCTTAATTTTTCTTGCTGGTAACAGTACCTGATGGCGTCACAACTCTCTACATGATGGCGTCAAGAGTTACAAAAGAGGTGGAAGTAGAAAATATACATGACGGTCAAGAGTGTTTTCAAGCATAGGACTTGACAGTGTCACCTAGGCTGTCAGGGTCCATTTGTACATGACAACCAAGAAGATTTTTACACATGACGGCATCAAAATTAGATCTAGGCAATACGATTTTTATTAAGGCGGCGAGTTGACGGCGTCACGATCTAATACATGACGCCGTCACCCTGTAAAATCTATATATAATTTTCCAAATTTCATTCATGAGGGTGCAACTTTGGGGGGGAAACCCTAGGTCAAATTTTCCAGCTTTTTCAAGGGTTTCAACCCTTTGAATCTTTCATGTTCAATTGGAGATAAATACTCTTTCATATCTATCAATATGTCTATGTGTTGTTTGATTATATCTTACGCTTGTCTTCTATTTAACATGCTAGGCTAGATTTTCTTGTGTTTGCTTAGATGTAGTGAAACCTAGATGTTAATTATGGGTTGATTGCTTGTTTATAATTGTTACGGATGATTGTATTCGATGTTAGGCTTAAGAAAACTGGCAGACTTCCATTGGTAACTTACTTGAACGTCTTAAGAAACATGATCGGAGGTGTACTACAATTTTTGGTTGTATTTAATGTGTAGGAGAATTCTAATGATCCCATGTTAGGAGCTTCTAACGGCTCGGCATAGGAGTGAAGTAGGATCCTATAGAGTTAGGGAATATTATACACAGCCATACGACTAGTATTAAGGAATATGACCCGTCATCCATGCAATTGTAACAAGCTATCAACCTGTAAAAGATATCTAGGGAGTAATGAAACCTAAGTAAACACAATTTTCCCCATCATTGTTTACACCACATTAGTATAATTAGTTTCATTTTCATTTCTTTTATTTTATTTTAATTGCATTAGTAGTTATTTGGGTTTGTTGGCTAGCAACTAATTCTGCCCACTCCTTCAAAACCCTAGATTTTCAATTGCTTTTATAAAAATATAAAAATACGAAAAGAATCATCCCTCACCTTAAAACTTAGTTTAGTAGACTTTGTAATCCTAGCGACACTATTCCTGAGTTGAACGATCAATCCCCCGGTACTTGTCACTATACTATACTACAACGATCAGGTACACTACCTGGTGAGGGTTGTAAGCTTCTCAAGATCCCTTGAGAGGTAAAACCTGTTGCGAGGGCGCAATTCCCACGTATCAAGTTTTTGGCGCCGCAACCCAGGGAATAGTTATTGTCTAGGTTAGGATTTCTTTTTATTAGGTATACTTGCTAGATTCCTTTCTAGTAAGATTTTATTTTTATTTTTAGGTTTTCTTTAGTCTATCTTTTTCTTTGTGCCTTTGTTAGTAAATTAAGTTCATTGACTATTCCGTTGGCCATTATGGATAACGCGAATCCACCCCTTTCCCCTAGTGATGTGGCTTTGTTGCGTGAACAGATTGAGAATAAGATTAGGGAACTTAGGGGGCTTAATAGGTTAATTAATGTTGAGCTCGATCATGCATTTAGTGACCTAGTGACCGCCTTGTATTCTAATAAGGACCTAGGATCTAATGATTTTGAGGATGTTGTTGAGGAACTTGAGGAAGGGGAGATAGATCCGAAGCCGGATGACTATTTCAATCTATATCCCACTAAGGAGGAGATTGCGTACTATAATAATCTTATTGATAATTTTCGACCTCCTTTCACTAGAATTGACCCTAAGATAAAGAGAGGTGATCCTAAGAATGCTAAGATACCATGTATGATTAGGTATAAGCACATTGACAACGCTTACATTGATTTTCAATCCCCAATCAACATTATGTCCTCAAGTGTCTATAATGACATAGTGAAAACAAGACTTGGACCTAGGAAAGATCCCAAATATCCCGGTGGAGTTTGTAACTTTGTCGGGAGAATCAAAGGTCTACATGTCTTTGTTGGGAACTTTCCTTATATCGTTGACTTTATGATTGTTGAGGACCTAGCTAGTGTTATCGATTGTCGCTTATCCCATGTTGTGTTTGGTAAGCCATTTGTTGAAGAATCCAAGTTAGAATATGATGAGATAGAAGGGACGATCCGATTTGCTAGTGAAACTGATAGGATCACATATAGGATGCCTAATAGAATGAAAGAATTTCATTTTGTGCCTCGATTTGATATGGATAACATTGGTGCGTTCGAGGACATCAATGAAGAGGATATGAAAAAGGGCATGGCTATGTATGGGAGAAGAAGAGCCTTTTCTATAAGGATTGCTTGGCTCTAGGACCAAAATATAAAGTTGATAGGGAATTTGCCAATAGGATTATTGGAGCAATTGAGAAAAAGGTGGTTGGTCTCTATAAAGAACATTTACAATCGGGTCCGGAATACAAAACTAAGATTGGAGATAACCTAGAGAATGAGAGCAATGATGAGGTCACGTAATTGCCCATGACCTTGAGTCTAGCTACAAGACTCATAAATAAAGAAAAGCGCTTCATGGGAGGCAACCCAAGTTTTGTGTGATTTTTATTTGTTTGATTTGTTTGATTGTTATTTGCTTCCGTATGCATGCTTTATTTTTATTGTTGGTAGATCATGTTTCATACTAAATTGTGAAAATGCTTTATTTTGTCGTTTAACTTCGTCTTAACTTCATACAAAGGTATTTTGCAAAAGCTAAGTGTAAGGGGAAACCCCAAATTTGTTTATAAGAATGAAATTGAGCATGATTCTCCACAATATTAAATGAACATGTATATTAGTATTTGTTAGAGTCATATGCTTGTATCGAGTCATAATGATGTTTTGCAGGATTTTCCTGGAAGTAGGACATAAGTTTTTTCAGAAATTTTCCGGAAACTTAACGTAAAGATTTTTGCAGGTCACTTCTGACGGCGTCAGGAGTTAACTCCTAACGGCGTCATGTGTAAAATTCTCGAAATTTTGCGAGTTTTGTTTTTCTAACGGAGTATTAAAGTTTTTGTTAATTCTTTAGTTTTATAAACTCCAGGAAATCTGCAAACATTCATTCCACATACATTATATCTTACATTGTTTTCTAGGATTTGTTAGTATATATAGATTGCCGCCGATTTTACGCGAGGTTGCCTTGTTTGTTTTCTCAGGTTTAACAGGTTATATGACAAGAAGATGATTTATTTTCTGGAAGGGAAGCTTTGAATGTTCATTTTCTTGGAGGAAGATCTAACCTTGTTGATACACTATCCACACCGAACGAATCAGTGGAGTATTTGTTTTCATTCTTTTACCTGTTTTACTTTTACATTCTTTAATTGAACATTGGGGACAATGTTCATCCTAAGTGTAAGGGGAGGGTAAATGATGATACCTTACAGGATACACTTGCACTTGAGTTTGTTTGTTTGATGGTAGGTGTGTAATAAAAACTAAGAGAAATACTTGTTAGTGTAATTTTAGCACCAAATTTAAAAATTTTTACAACATTTAGGAGTGAAACTTTAACCTTAACAAGTTTCTCATGGATAGGAGTTGTATGACTAGCACAAACAGTACCATTCAGAAAAATTTTCCACCCAAATATGTGAGGTTCGCCTTTAGATTTGATAGGAAAAGCATTCATTATTATTGCTTATGAGTGTACCGGTAGCATTTAGATTCTAGAACTTGCGTTAGTGATACATCCCGAGACCGCTAGTGAGACTACATTCGTGTAGTAGGATTTACTACACGATAAGAGGCATTAGGATCACCCTTGTGTTAAACCCGTATCATAATTACTTGACCATTTAAGTCATATTACTTTGCTAGTAAAGTCAATTAATTTTTCCCACACCTTAGCGTTGTACTCATTTTTAGTACACGAAACCCCTAGTACACCCCTCTGAGCCTATCTTTTAGTTTCTAACTTTAAACATTTTACTTAAATGAAGAATTTGTTACAACCCACCCCAAATGTGCAACCAAATCGCCTTAGCCTTCCGTGTATGCACTCATCTTTAGTGCCTTATTGTTATTTGTTTAAACCCTTAGTTAATTATCTAATTGATTACATGGTTGCTAAGTCGAGTCATATCTTGTACATATTGTTTTGGGACGATTGGGACTCATGGGTAAAGTACTTATATTATGGAGTAATGGGAAGAAAATCAAATTATTACCCCCATATATGCGTTAATATTTAAAAGTACTCCAAGTGTTTTGATTGTCTTGATTCGAGTCATTAGATTAGTTCATTTTAATGTATGTAAAAATTCAAGTGTAAGGGGAATGTACATTCCCTATGATGTATTATTTTGGATGGTAGGGCAAGAGTGTATGCCAAAAAAAAAAATCGAAAGAAGAAAGAAGAAAGAAAAAGAAAAAAAATAGAAAAGAGAAAAGAGAAAAACATAAGGACTATCATCCCGTTTCATTCTATGTTTATTTTATGTTTTTTGTTACTTTTGATTCATGATTAACTCGCCACCAGTAAATATTTCCTTACCGTGTATTCCATATCCCTACACCTAACGTTATAACCCTTTAAAAGACCTCTTTGATAGTTTATCCTAGGTGCTTACGCCAAGTGGTGGAGGTTTGATCCTTTCCGAAGTCTATGGTAATCTATTTTGCTATGACAGGTAGTGAGAGATGTTTTCCATTTCCTTATTGTGATATATACTTTATTACACCCGAGAGATGAGAGTATCTAAACACTATTTGTGAGGTGCTAGTGTATGACCTCCGTGCTTGTCTTTGGTTTTTAGTGGAACGATTATTTGTTGTAATTACTTTTATATTAGTGTTAAATGACCCCTAACTTGTATTTTGATTAGAATAAAAGCGCATTTGCTTCAGGACAAGCAAATCCCAAGTGTAAGGGTATTTGATGAGGCCAAAAGTGAACCGCTTTTAAGGTGTCATTTAAGCCCGAATTCGAGATTATTTGATCAAATATTGCCCTAAATCGTTCCTTTTGTCATTTTAGGTACTTTTGGAGAGAAATCTGGAAAAGGAAGCGTTTTGGACGTTTTTGGAGCATAAAATTGAAGAAAACGGCAAAGTCTTAATTTTCCTTGCTGGGAACAGTACCTGACGGCGTCACAACTTTCTACATGATGGCGTCAAGAGTTACAAAAGAGGTGGAAGTGGAAAATACACGTGACGGTCCAAAGTGTTTTCAAGCATAGGACCTGACGGCGTCACCTAGGCCGTCAGGGTCCATTTGTACATGACGGCCCAGAAGATTTTTACACATGACGGCGTCAAAATCAGATCTAGGCAATACGATTTTTATTAAGGTAGCGAATTGACGGCGTCAGGATCCAATACATGACGCCGTCACCCTGTAAAATCTATATATAATTTTCCAAATTTCATTCATGAGGGTGCAACTTTGAGGGAAAAACCCTAGGTCAAATTTTCCAGCTTTTTCAAGGGTTTCAACCCTTTGAATCTTTCATGTTCAATTGGAGATAAGTACTCTTTCAAATCAATCAATATGTCTATGTGTTGTTTGATTATATCTTACGCTTGTCTTCTATTTAACATGCTATGCTAGATTTTCTTGTGTTTGCTTAAATGTAGTGAAACCTAGATGTTAATTATGGGTTGATTGGTTGTTTATAATTGTTACGGATGATTGTATTCGATGTTAGGCTTAAGAAAACTGGCAGACTTCCATTGGTAACTTGCTTGAACGTCTTAAGAAACATGATCGGGGGTGTACTATGATTTTTGGTTGTATTTAAGGCGTTGGAGAATTCTAATGATCCCATGTTAGGAGCTTCTAACGGGTCGACATAGGAGTGAAGTAGGATCCTATATAGTTAGGGAATATTGTACATGGCCTTACGACTAGTATTAAGGAATATGACCCGTCATCCATGCAATTGTAACAAGCTATCAACCTGTAAAAGATATCTAGGGAGTAATGAAACTTAAGTAAACACAATTTTCCCCATCATTGTTTACACCACATTAATATAATTAGTTTCATTTTCATTTCTTTTATTTTATTTGAATTGCATTAGTAGTTATTTGGGTTAGTTGGCTAGCAACTAATTCCGCCCACTCCTTTAAAACCCGAGATTTTTAATTGCTTTTATAAAATATAAAAATACTAAAAGAATCATCCCTCACCTCTAGACTTAGTTTAGTAGACTTTCTAATCCTAGCGACACTATTCCTGAGTTGAACGATCAATCCCCCGGTACTTGTCACTATACTATATTACAACGATTAGGTACACTGCTTGGTGGGGGTTGTAAACTTCTCAAGATCCCTTGAGAGGTACAACCTGTTGCTAGGGCGCAATTCCCATGTATCACTAGATATTTAAGAATATCTAGTTAGATGGTAGAGTGAATGATGGTGATGTAGAAGGTGGAGGTGGAGCTGATGGTGACATGGTGAAGATGGGAGTTGGTTGAGAGTTTTGTTGAGATAGAAGGTACTCAAGATATCCAAACATGTTGTGAAGATCATCTCTAAGGGAAGAAATGAGATGAAAGTTATGATAGCAACAAGCAAATCCCATGGTGTGGTTGTTTACAAAGTTGTAAGGAATGGAATGGTTAAGGATTGAAGATGATGGTGGAGTTGTAGTATTATTTTCTAAATATCCATTTAGTGAAAGAGTTAAAGAAGTATTCGGTGGTGGGGTATGTGATATCCTTGGAGGAGGAGACATGTTTCCAAGGAGATTTAGAAGTTGAGGTGATGAAGTAATTGGTGGACTAGGAGAGCTTGATGTGTTAATGGAGCAAGATGAGTCACTCATAAAAGGAGTGCAAGTACCTGAACCGGATTGAGTGAATAAGAGTGATGAGTTTTTAACAAATGATGTGAATGGTGACGAATTGGGTCTTGATGATGATGAATAAGTACCTTTGATGGAGGGAGTATCAATAGGTGCATTTGGTGCTTGAGAAGATGGGATATCATGGGTGAGGTTAATAAGGCTACTTTGTGGTGGTGTAAAGTTGAGTTTAGGTCTTTTGTTTGGTAAAGGAGACTTCATTGAGGAAGATGAGGATGTGAGTAATGAAGATTAATGTGATGCATGGATGTTAAAATAACCAAGAGGGATTACAAAATGGGTAAAGCATGCATTAGGAGATTATAAGCACAAAATGTTTTGCTAATATAAGAAATGGTGATGAAAATCATGCAATAGGTGATCAGTTTTGCAAGAAATGAGAAACAGTACAGGAACTCGTGATCAAAGGCTGACGGTTCTTTATGTGTTGGACGGTCCTTTATTGGTAAGGGACCGCCATTTTGATAAGGGACCGCCGGCAGTAAGACCTCAAGTTTCAGCTCAGTTTTTCATTTTTAGCAGGATAACACCTTCAGACTAGTCTAGTGACATACATATCCACATCTATCATTTATTCATTTTAGATTAATTCAAAGTGCTAGTTTAACAAAAGACCATATAGTGTGTAGTTATATCAAGCTAACAATTGATACAAAGTACTTATCAGATGTCAAAGAAATGAAACAATCACCTACTGTTACTATCGAATAGTTAAATAGCAAAACACCAGTTATACAAATGCATGATAAAGATGTTTTCCATAAACAAATGATTATTACAGATTTCTACTTTTTCTTCCCCATCAACTTACATAAGCCTTTTCCGATTGACTTCCAAGCACCTCGATTTTTATCTCTTAACTGATGTTGCATGTTCATTATTTGGGTTTGACGTTGAGAGAAGTTATCAAGGTTTCGATCCTCAGGAGGAAGATCATGAAAGACTTGTGGATACCCAGATGGTAGAGAGTTGACAAAGGTGACTGGAGATGGGGTACCATCACGAGAAATTCCTTCATCATGGAACACAACATCATCATCGTTGGGATTAGATGATGATCTATGAGTGAAGGAACTTGAACCTACCGACCTTCTCGACCTAGTCCTAAGTTCTATACCTACTGATCTTCTTGACCCGTGATCAGATCTAGTCCTACGTTCAAGAGTTTGGGTAAGAGGAAACATGACAAGGTCAACCAAAGGATATTCAACACTGTTGAAAACAGGGTAGTGATGCATGACATGACGGAAAAGTCGGGTTAAGAGCATACTGTATGGTAAGACCATAGTAGGTTTGCTACGGGCAAACTCCATTTTCTTGGCCATATAGTATGCAAGATTATAGAGGACAGTAAAGGCGACACAATAGAGAATGTGACTAAGACAAGCAGGGACGTGATCACGGTTTCCTCCAAGACAAAAAACATTCTCACGAATAATTTCAGACATGGGTTTCATGTGATCAACAATTTCCTTGGTCAGGATTTGATTAACACTGACAGGAACAAGAGCCCCTTGGTGTACTCGATGTTCAGGTTGATATCTCTCATTTTGAACAATGGATCTTATCTCTTCAGGATATAGAGGAATTATGGCGTATTTTCCATATGAAGGAGAGCTCCTAGCAAGAGCATCAAGGCTCCATCATGAGTGAATGTGCATTGCCCTTCGTAGGGAACGCCAAGAGCTTCACCGAATGCGGGAAGAGTGTATGAAATCTGTTGGGTTTTAAGTTCTGTTGCTGAGTGAAACTGCTGCTATGATGAAACTGCTGCTAGAGTAAATGATTCTGCTGCTGATGACAAAGTGCTGCTAAGGAAAATGCTGTTGAAGGAAACTACTGCTGAAGAGATAAGCATGTATTCATAGTAGATAATTATAGAATAGATTGAATGTATATCTTATATGTCTAGAATATTCTTATCTTGATTAGAAAGTTATTGTAAACCTAGTAGGACTCCTTGGCCTATAAAAGGAGGATCCTAGGATTAGATTATGTACGTATTGTTTAGTTTTCGTTTACACTTCAAGGTTGTAAAACCCTAGCATTGTTGAGTGCTCGTATTAATAATCTTGAAGTGTTGATAGAGAATTATTCTTCTTAAGTTAAGCTTTTACATTCCGCATTCAAGCTTAAGTGTTTACTTTAAGTCAACTTCTATATAAGATCGTTTGCTCAACTGGGATCAACAAAATCATTTGGTTTTGAATGGTGAAGTTGACATATATTTCACCATTAGGATCAGTGAGAAGACTATAGAATTCTAAAAAAAATTGTGGATTGATTTTCTCATCGACTCTATAGATGCAATCAAGGTTAATGAGTTGGAAGATGGGTGATGACACACATATGGTGATTGCTTCAAAGGTTCCAATGCTCAACCCTGGTGAATATGAGCTATGGAAGATGAGAATTCGACAATACATTCGCATGATTGACTTTAACATGTGGAATGTGATCATGAACGGTGACTCCTTACCAAAGAAAGGCCCTGATGGTAAAGAAATACCAATCAAGTCTGCTGAAGAGAATTCTGTAAGGAAGATGGAGATCAAGGCTCACAGTATTCTCTTGATGGGAATACCTAATGAGTTTCAGTTGGACTTTGAAAGTTGTGAGACTGCTAAAGAATTAATGGATGCTATTGAATTCAGGTTTGGAGGGAATGATGCTATTAAAAAGTCTAGGAAGAACATGTTGAAGCATCAGTTTGAGAACTTTACTGCTGAAAGTGGAGAGAATATTATTGGCACCTACAACAGGCTCAATCAACTTGTCAGTCATCTAAAGCTTGTTGGCTATGTGGTTCAACAAGAAGATGTGAATCTCAAGTTTCTCAGAAGTATTTCACCTGAATGGAGTATGCACACTGTAGTTTGGAGGAATAAGCCTGACTTTGAAACCATGAAGTTGGAAAGCCTCTATAACAATTTAAGAGTGTATGAACCAGAATTATTTAATTCTTCTGCTTCTGGTTCACAAAATCTTGCCTTTGTATCTTCAAAGTCAAAGGGGTCTAAAGAATCTCACTCTGCTGCTTATGGAGTATCTACTGCTGATGGATCTGCTGCTAGTTCTCATGATAATAACTCCACCAGTGATATGGCTTTATGTGCATTCTTGGCTGATCTAACATCAAGTATAAGGTCACAGGCACTTAATCAAGATCTGGATCACCTTGATCAAGATGATCTTGAAGAGATGGATCTTAAATGGCAAATGGCCATGTTGACCTTGAGGGCTAGAAAATTCTGGAAGAGAACTGGAAAAGAGATCAAATACAGACCTAAAGAAAATGTTGGCTTTGACAAGTCAAAGATAGAGTGTTACAACTGTAACAGGAAAGGTCACTTTGCCAGAGAATGTAGAGCTCCAAAGAAGAATGGTGAAGCATCAACGAAGACTGAAGAGACAAAGAATACTACTACTGCTTTGGTATCTTGTGATGGATTGGGAGAGTATGATTGGAGTGATTTGGCTGATGAAGAACCAAATTATTCCTTGGTGGCTCAAGTCAAGCCTGAAGTGCATAACTTTGCACTTATGGCTTATTCATCATCATCTTCTAGATCTGACTCTGAGGTATCAAATGATTCTGATTTATCTGTGTGTTATTTTAAGTCTTGTGCTGACACTATTGAAGAACTTAAGTCTAGGAATGAGAGTCTAAATAAAGAAGTTGAAAACCTAAAACTTGATAACTTAGGTTACAAAGTAGGTATTCAAAATGTTGAAAGAAGACTTGAGTACTTAAAAGAGTATGAGATGGAATATGTAGATAGAATTAACCAACAAGATGTTGAGATTTTTAAGAAAAACAGTGAAATTGAGTTTCTTAAAAATAAATTAGAAGAAGCAGAAAAAGATAGAGATGAAGCTCTTTCTGAAAAAGAAAAACATATAGTAAGAGTAAACAAATAGCAATATGCTTCTGATTTGGTTAATAAATCTATTGAGAGTACAATAATGAGGAAAGGAAGTGGAATAGGTTACAATGAGGTTGCTCCTCTTGTTAAGAGTGCCTATGCTCCACCAGGAAAAGAATTGTCCTTCATTAGTGAGCTGAACATAGAAAAACCATTAGGTGAGTCTAGTACAAGTGTCTTAGAAACACCTAAGGTAGAAGGTAGAAAATTTTCTGATGCTCCCATTATTGAAGATTGGTACTCAGATAGTGATGAGGAACAAGAACAGGTTGAACTAGAACATAATACAGTAAAGGAAGAAATTCCTGCTAAAATTGAAAAAGTTGAACCTAAAATTGAACAAGTGAAGTTTGTGAAACCTGTGCTAGGTCAAGGTATCTCTAGAAGAATGGTTGTGTATAAAGAGGTTTCTAGAGAAAGAATGAATGGTTTCAATAATAAGCCTAGGGGTAATCAGAGAAACTTTAATAACCTAGTTTCAAACAAATTAGGTAGTGAGTTTCAATTAAGGAAAAAGGCTTGTTATAAGTGTGGTAGCTTTGAACATTTGATTAATAGCTGTCCTGACCACAAGAAACCTATTTGGAATCAATACTCTTGGGTGAATCACAAATATGTTAATCAGAATACTCACCCTCATCCAAATAGAAACATGATTCCTAGGGCTGTGTTGTTAAGATCTGGTGCAACTAGATCAATTTATGCTGCTAAATCAAATGGTGCTTTTAAAACCACAACTGGTTCTGTTGCTGGCTCTACTGCTAGTAAGCACTCTGCTGCTAGTAAGCACTCTGCTGCTAGTAAGCAATCTGCTGCTAGTATAAAACTTTCTACTTCTAGGCCAAAAGTTTTGTCAAACACAGTTGTTGGAAATCATTTTTATGCTGTTAAGGCCTCAGCTTGTTGGGTTTGGAAACCAAAATCAAATGTTACAAACAATGTTTCCAAAACAAGCAGTGCATCAAGTGATTTAAATAAATTTAACTATGTTGATGCACAAGGCAGATCCAAGTCAGTAATGGCTTGGGTCCCCAAGAGAAACTAATTTCTCTATTTTCATGTGCAGGGTAATCTACTAGATGAGCTTAAAGACATGGTTATAGTTGATAGTGGATGGTCTGGACATATGACAAGGGATGAGTCTCAGCTTGATGATTTTGAGGCTTTTGATGGTGGCTATATTGCTTTTGGGAATGATCCAAAAGGTGGAAAGATTATTGGTAGAGATACTTTAAAAACTGGGAATTTGGACTTTGAGAAGGTGTTTCTTGTGAAAGGGCTTAAGTTTAATCTCTTTAGTGTTTCACAAATGTGTGACAAAAGGAATTTTGTTCTTTTTACAGACACTGAATGTATGATCCTTTCTCCTGATTTTCAGTTGCCAAATGATTAATTTGTGCTTTTGAAGGTCCCTAGAAATGAAAATATATACAGTGACCATATTCAGAACATAGTTCCCAAAAGAGCTTTAACTTGTCTAATTGCAAAAGCCACTGTTGATGAGTCCAAATTATGGCATAGAAGACTTGGGCATTTGAACTACAAGACAATGAATAAGTTGGTGAAAGGAAATCTGGTGAGAGGAATGCCCACAAAGTTGTTTGAAAACTGTGAGACTTGTATTGCGTGTCGGAAGGGAAAACAACATAGAGTCTCATTCAAGTCAAAGATTGTGAATACAAATACAGAGCCCTTGCATTTGCTACACATGGATTTATTTGGGCCTGTTTTTGTGAAAAGTTTGAATAAGAAGTCATATTGCCTAGTTGTCATAGATGATTACAGCAGGTTCACCTAGGTGTTTTTCTTAGCCACTAAAAATGAAACCCCAGTTGTACTTAAAGAATTTATTACAAGAGTTGAAAACCTGCACAACCACAAAGTGAAGATTATAAGATGTGACAATGGTACTGAGTTCAAGAATAGTGAGATAAACAAATTCTGTGTGGGAAAAGGCATTTTAAGACAGTATAGTGTTGCAAGAACTCCACAGCAGAATGGTGTTGCAGAGAGAAGAAATAGGACACTTATTGAGGCTGCAAGAACAATGTTAGCTGATTCTAAACTACCTATACCTTTTTGGGCTGAAGCTGTAAACACTGCATGTTTTGTGCAGAACAGAAGTAAGGTAGTGAAGCCTCACAACAAAACTCCATATGAGCTCTTTCATGGGAAGAAACCAATGATTGATTTTCTTAAGCCATTTGGATGTCATGTCACTATTTTGAACACTAAAGATCAGTTAGGCAAGTTTGAAAAGAAAGCTGATGAAGGGAATTTGGTTGGTTACTCTGTACATAGTAAAGCTTTCAGAGTATATAACAAGAGAACCAAACATGTAGAGGAGAATTTGCATATCAAGTTTAGTGAGAACACATCTAATGCTGCAGGAAAAGGACCTGAATGGATGTTTGATGTTGACATCCTAACCAAGACAATGAATTATGTACCTGTTATTGCTAATATTGACACTAACAAACCACAAGAAGACATTGTTTTGATTGAGAAACTGAAGGTTGGTCCTACTTTCATACCTTTACAGCAAAATCAAGATACACAAGAAGATGATGTTCCTCCAGAGAAACATAAGGAAGCTCAAGCAGATGTTGTAACTCCTATTGATGCAGAAAAGATACCCAATGAAGCTCCAAAAGAAGTTGTTTCTGACTCTCCAATTAGACCAGAAGACTCTACCGCTGACTCAGAAGACTCTACTGCTAGACCAAAACAAGAAACTACTACTTCTATCTATTCTGCTGCTAAGCCTACTCACTCTGCTTCTACATCACAGTTTCCTTCTTTGGGCTCTCAGGATAGACCTTTTGATGATACTGATTATCCTGAAGATCCAAATATGCCTCCTCTAGAGAATATCTATGATGACACAGATAATGAAGCTCTTGATGGTAAATTATTTGGAGCTGAAGTAGACTATACTAATTTGGAACTCAATATTCCTGTTAGTCCCACTACTACTACAAGAGTTCACAAGAATCATCCAAAAGAACAAATTCTAAGTGATCCTCAATCATTTGTACAAACAAGAAAAATGACTAAAGAACTTCATGATCTTCAACATCAAAGTTTCTTTGCAAGATTTCTGCATCAAAGAAACAGTCATAAAGATCTACCAAATTGTTTGTTTGCCTGCTTTCTATCTCAAATTGAACCCAAGAACACTTACAAAGCCCTACAAGAAGCTAGTTGGGTGGAAGCAATGCAAGATGAGCTTCTGCAATTTAAGCTACAAGAAGTATGGACTTTGGTTGATTTGCCAAATGGAAAAAGAGTTATTGGTACTAAATGGGTTTTCAGATGTAAAAGAGATGAAAGAGGGATAGTCATCAGAAATAAAGCTAGATTAGTAGCTCAAGGATACACACAACAAGAGGGACTTGACTATGATGAGGTATTTGCACCAGTGGCAAGGATAGAAGCCATTAGACTATTCTTGGCTTATGCTTCATTCAAAGATTTTGTGGTGTATCAGATGGATGTAAAGAGTGCTTTCCTTTATGGGACCATTACAGAAGAAGTTTATGTGTCTCAACCACCAGGTTTTGAGGACCCTGATTATCCTGACAAAGTTTACAAGGTGAATAGAGCAATGTATGGACTACATCAAGCTCCCAGAGCTTGGTATGATACCTTGTCAACATATTTGTTGGACTCTGGGTTCAGTAGAGGAAAGATTGACAAGACTTTGTTTCTCAAAAGACAAAAAGATGATATTTTGCTGGTACAAATCTATGTTGATGACATCATCTTTGGTTCTACAAACAGAGCAATGTGTGTTGATTTTGAGAAGCTTATGAAGGATAAGTTTGCAATGAGTTCAATGGGAGAACTCAACTTCTTCTTGGGACTACAGGTGGTTCAAAAGAAAGATGGCATATTTATCAGTCAGGATAAGTATGTGAATGACATCTTGAAGAAGTTTGGATTTGAAGATGCTAAGCCTGTTAAGACAACCATGGATACCAACAAACCTTTGTTGAAGGATGAAAATGGAAAAGAAGTAGATGTTCACTTGTACAGGTCTATGATTAGCTCATTGATGTATCTTACAGCATCAAGGTCTGATATCATGTTTGCTGTATGTGCCTGTGCAAGATTCCAAGTTTGTCCCAAAGAATCACATCTCAATGCAGTGAAGAGGATTTTTAGGTATCTAAGGCATCAACCTAACTTGGGCCTATGGTATCCTAAGGATTCACCTTTTGATTTGGTGGCATACTCAGATAGTGACTATGCTGGTGCTTGCTTGGATAGAAAGTCTACAACTGGAGGTTGTCAATTTCTTGGAAACAGATTGGTGTCATGGAAATGCAAGAAACAAACAGTGGTTTCAACTTGTGTAAAATATTCAGGCACACATACAAATCTTACACCTTATATGGTGCAACTTGTGCAAAATATTCAGGGTGAAGGATCAGGAAATCCCACTGATTCCCATCACACACCCAATTTTTCTGCATCTGTCATACAACCCAAAATACCCTATACCCGTAGGAAAACCAAAAAGAACACTGATCTACCTCAGGATAGTGTTAGTATGGCTGTACCAGATGAGGCTGTCCTAGTTGATGGAGGGGACATGTTGGTGAGGGCTGTCACTACTGCTTCTAGCTTAGCAGCAGAGCAGGATAGTGATAACATAAATAAGACCCAATCCAAGGCAACATCTAGAGAAAAGGATTTTACTGAATCTACTTCTCAGGATGGTAACCCTAGCCAAATGGAAAATATAAGGGGCTCAGATGATCAAACTAGGTTTGATACTGAGTTTATGTCCCAAGATTCACCTCTCGGACCAGGTTACACAGGTCGAAATGATGAGGACAGGCCAGTGACCAATGAATTGACGGAAAATCTTGTACATGATGACAATGTCCATGATTCACCTCTCGGACCAGGTAACACAGGTCGAATTGATGAGACTACTACGCAACTCATTCAGGAATTGACGGTTACTTGTACCAATTTGGGGTTGAAGTGTACTACTTTGGAAGATAAGGTTCTTACTCTGTCTACAGTTGTTGCCAATCAAGGCAAGCTTATTACAACATTGAAGCAACAGATTAAGAAATTGAAGAAATCAAGAACTTCAACCTCATTGAAAAGGCTAAAGAAGGTGGGCACTTCTCAAGTTATTAGTTCACCTGAACTCTCTACACATTTGGAAGAGGATGATGCTTCCAAACAGGGGAGGAATGAAGATGTAATGAGTTCAGGGGAGGCAAATTTGAAAAGGGTTGAAAGTGTTCAGGTTATGAATGAAGAAATGGCTTCAGGGGAGGTTCCAGTGATTGGAGACATGGATGTGGAAAGTCCTGAGGATGCTGAGAATTTTGTGGTTGCTGATCAATCAGAAAATGAGGTTGTAATGGAAAAAGTGATTGCTACTCAAGAAAAGGTGGTGGAAAAACTAAAGACTTTGGAGCCTGAGCAATTAGTGAAGGCAACAGGGGTAATGGGTGAAGCTTTAAAGACTTTGGGGGATTCAATGATGAAAGAGCTTGAAAATGCTGCTATTGCTAACAAGACTAATGACTCTACTGGTGCTCATGATTCTGCTACTAAGGATCCTGCTGCTAGTGGAAAAGTGACTTCTGCTGATGCACAAGACTCTGCTGCTGGGTCTAGTGATAATGCTGCTGCTGAAGCAATGGTTTTGTTAAGTAAGAAGACTTCAGAAGTTCCATGTGAATCATCTTCAAAACATACACCACTACCAACACTATCACTACCACAACAACCTACAATAACAACCACATCATCAACACCAAGTTTACCTCTAAAAGGAGTTGTAATCAGAGAACCTGCTGCTCAACCAAAGAAGATAGTATCATCATCTACTGACAAAGGAAAGGGCAAGCAAGTTACAGAACCTCAATGGATGTATAAGGGGTTTGACTACTCTGTACTACCTTTTCATCTGTGGCCTAAGGAACTACAACTTAAATATGACTCAGCTGTTGCTTTGAAAGAACAAGAGATGATTGATCAAGAAGAACTACAGCTGGCTTAGAAAGAAAAGGAAAAGATTGAAAAGGAGACAGAAGATTTAAGGAGGTATGAGGAATGGTTGGATGAGAAGATAAGAATAGAGGCTGATATTGAACTCAACAAGATGATCAAGATTAAGGATAATGAAGATTCAACTTTTGATGTGAGATCTTGGGTAAGTAAGTTCACAGCTAAGAAAAAGAAAGAAGATGCTGCTGCTAGAAAGAAGCAAAAGGTACTTAAAGGTCCAACTCCATTACAACAAAGAAAAGAGTATGAAAGATATCTGAAAAATATGAAAGGATGGAAATTGGTGCAGTTAAAACCTAAGTCTGATCAAGAGGTTTATGACTTGTATTAAGTGGCTAAAAGACAAACATATACCTTTTATCCTATGGGTTGTGCTGAAGATTTGGAACATATTGCTCAGAGGAATAAGAAGTTGGTACCTAAAAAAGTAGTTGAAGCAGAGCATGTTCAAGAAGCAGACGTTGTTAAGCAGCTTGATGACGCAATTAAGACTACTTCTTCTGTGCAAAGTGTTAAAAGAAAAGGTGTGGTTCAAAAATCATTTGCAAAGAAGAAGAGGAAAACAGGGGAAGAAAGCAGTTCTATGCCAGAAGGAGATGAGTTCAAGAATGATTGTGATCATATTCCTCCTGAGCATTTAAAAGAACAATTAAAGGTCTACACTATGATTGGCAAGATGGAAGATCCTATTATCAAAGTAACTACAGGATATAATACTAATATTGGAGCATTTCATGATGTTGAGAGATCTGATGGTAAGACTCACAGGTTTCTTAGATTTCAACAGATGCTACATTACTTTGATAGAGAGGATGTTGATTACTTGTGGAAGTTGTACAAAGCAAAGTTTGGAGCTGAGAAGTTTGATGGTAAAAAGTATGAGAAAGATCAAATTGATCATATCATAACTATGTCTGATAATGTTCTGTGGAGAGCTCTAAAACTTATGTATGAACCTTCAATGGATGATTCTGAGTGGACAAAAATAGTACAATACAAAGTAAGAAAATGGAGACTCTTTCAAGATTCTGGAGTTCATATGCTAGAAATTGGACCAATTACTTTGTATATGCTAGCTGAAAAGGATTACCCAGTGGCAAGATACTGGAATACTGTCAATCAGATGGTTAATGGTGTTGGATTACTCAACTTGTAGAAAGACTATGATACTGATGATCAAGAATTCAATTTGCTATCAAAGTATAAGAAGATACTTGATCAACAGACATCTCAGGACTTGAGTGTTTGGAAGCATCCTCCTGGTGTTTAGATGAGCTTTGAAGAAACTTAATGATTTAGAAATAAATATTAAGTTTAGGGGAGGATTGTTGGGTTTTAAGTTCTGTTGCTGAGTGAAACTGCTGCTAGAGTAAATGATTCTGCTGCTGATGACAAAGTGCTGCTAAGGAAAATGCTGCTAAAGGAAACTACTGCTGAAGAGATAAGCATGTATTCGTAGTAGATAATTATAGAATAGATTGAATGTATATCTTATATGTCTAGAATATTCTTATCTTGATTAGAAAGTTATTGTAAACCTAGTAGGACTCCTTGGCCTATAAAAGGAGGATCCTAGGGTTAGATTATGTACGTATTGTTTAGTTTTCGTTTACACTTCAAGGTTGTAAAACCCTAGCATTGTTGAGTGCTCGTATTAATAATATTGAAGTGTTGATAGAGAATTATTCTTCTTAAGTTAAGCTTTTACATTCCGCATTCAAGCTTAAGTGTTTACTTTAAGTCAACTTCTATATAAGATCGTTTGCTCAACTGGGATCAACAAAATCATTTGGTTTTGAATGGTGAAGTTGACATATATTTCACCATTAGGATCAGTGAGAAGACTATAGAATTCTAAAAAAAATTGTGGATTGATTTTCTCATCGACTCTATAGATGCAATCAAGGTTAATGAGTTGGAACATTGAGTTTAAATAGTTTATATCGGCGTAACCTCCAAAGACATGACGACCTTCATGGAAATATCTAGATTCAATGTTTTTGAAAGCCTCTTTGATGGGTTCAGGATAGTAGTGAGAAAGTTGAATGATGTATTGTTTTGTGATTTGGTGGTCAAGACCAATGGGTTTAGGCATGCTTCACCTATTAACAATAAATACATAATTAGTTAAAATCTAGTGTTAATTAAGTCTTAATATTATTTGAAAGCAAGCATTGATCGTTAGGAGTTCATGTTCGTCATCATTAGGATAAATACCATGATGATGATAAGTTGTTTCAAATCCATTTTCCTATACGGGGATTACCATATTTTTAAAGTTTTATTTGAAACCATATCTTATTTATCAATTTAACACTAATGAGTTAATTGTCAACAGTGTGGTGTTTGAGATTCAAAAATGACAAGTAAACAAGATTGATGATCCCCTCAAATCTAATGGAGTGATCCCTAATTATGAAATAAGAAAAGATTAGATAAGGATGACTTACAATTAGAGTTAAGGAGTGATTATTAATCGTGAATTTGAAAACCTTGACCTTTTGTGGTAATTTAGAAAGCGTTCTTCGTTGCCTTATAGAGATAAGATTTGGAAATGAGTTTTGTTTGGCTGTGAACAAAAGGAGACCGTGTATATGATGAAAAAGCCTAGACGGTCCCTTATCGAATAGGGACCGCCAAAAGGACCGCATAGTGGTAAGGGACCATCGGCAGAAGGTTATAGTATTTGGCCGATTTTTGGTGTTTTGGTCTTAATGACAAGTCTTTGGTTTTAGATGATTTTAAAGCATAACACATTGAGTTTTAAGACATGAAAATGACATAATACGCACGAGTAGGCTAAGGAATGGGTAAGGAGTGGAATAAAGACATAAGAAGAATGAAAGACTCGATACACTTGATTAAAGAGTAGATTTTGAGTCGAAACAGAAGAAATAAGGGAATGAGCAATCAAGTGAGGTTAAAGGATGAGATTCGCATCGAGGTAGGCTAGAAGTCAATCAAGTAAGTTTCAAGAAATGTCATAGACGAGAACTAAAGAGCAGACAAAGAGTGAAGCAAGTGTGCATCGTCTATAGTCATTGATTGACGTTAAATTCATTATAAACAATGGTTGTGGTAAGGCAATTGTTTTTCCAAATAGTTTGCTTGAATCCAAAGAAGGATAAGCATTTAGACAAAGCGTCTAAACAACATAAAGCATCTAGCACATAATGGTATACAAAGTTTATCTAACATGCAAGCAAGTAACTCCTAATCATATAGTTTCATGAATCATATAGCAAGCAATCAAGTAGCAAGCATAATAGTCAAGATTAGTAAGAAGACTTACCTTAGCCTTTAGCTATCCTTATTTGCACATAACCAAAACTTATGTTGTTGGTGATGCTGGACTTAGATGATACTCGCTAGGGAATTAGGCTTAATGATTAGTAATGCAATCGGCTTGGTGAGATGACCATTAGGTTGTCTACATGCAAAAGGCGCGTAATGTCTTTTTAGCTAGCTATCCACATAACACATAAAACCGCACATTGTCTTCTTGATAGTCATTACATCAAGGCAAGTAGAGTGATACACCAACAAGGTAGCTTAAGAAATTCTTGTTGGCAACATTACCTACAATGAAGACATTCAAACTAGTAGTATATGATTCCACTTAAACTAAGTGTTTTTCTAATAATATATTTTCATCATCTTTGGCTTGAACATTTCTTTGATAAGAGTCTAAGATATTTTTCAACATATCATTTGCCACATTACATAATCTAGTTTTATCAAAACTCTTTTTAGGCAAACTATTATAATCCAACATTTAAGCTTCAATGTCAAGCAAAAGTTTCTTATGAAATTTTTGGTATTAGAAATTTGTTCTCATTGATTTAAAAATGACCAAATGAAATAACATGCCAAAGATCATGACTAATTGATTTCACATAACTTTCAAATTCATTTTTCTAAATGACAAAATTTTCATTTTTGAAAAATGGTGGCTCATTCAAGTAACACCCTTCTAGATATCATTTTGATTCCAGAGATCGATTCAAGTTTTAAAGTACAATATACTTTAAAGATCTTGATAAACGAAGCTCTGATACCAATTGTAGAAACTAGAAGGGGGTTGAATAGTTTCACCGCTCATTTTATGCTTTATAAAACGTTTCGCCATTTTTAGGTCCGGTTATTTTTCTTTTGCAAACTTATTGAATTCTACTTGTTATGTGATATCTAATTAGCAACTAGGAATGTAAACAAACAAGTGAAGTAAAGAGTAAGGAAAGAACACAACCAAAGATATGCGGCGATTTATAGTGGTTCGGCACGAAGCTCACTCTCCGTCCTACTCCACTCCACGAGTACCACACTCGAGAGTTTTCAATCACTATATCAACACACTCCTTCAGGCGGAGCAATCCGTACACATGCTTACACAAGTGAAGAGACGAAAAGTGTACCGCTTTTAGGGGGTCATTTAAGCCCTAAATCGTGATTATTTGATCAAATATTTCTCTAAATCATTCCTTTTGTCATTTTAGGTACTTGGGACATGATTTCTGGAATATGAAGCATTTTGGAGCTTTTTGGACGTTTTTATGTTTAAGAATGAAGAAAACGAGAAAATCAAGAATCCATACTGGAAACAGTACTTGACGGCGTCAAGCTCTACAAGGTGACGCCGTCACTCATTGATAAAGAGGTGGATAATCCAAGTTGTACGTGACGGGCCAGAAAGATTTCAAGGCATTTGTACATGACGGCGTCACCAAGGCCGTCAAGAGCAAGGTACATGTGACGGCCCAGAACACGTTTATACATGACGGCATCAGGATTTAACCTAACGACATCAGATGATATAGAGTGATGACATCAGGAAGAAGGCTTGCACAAGAAGAAACCTTAAGTAAAATCGTCACATGTTGATCAAGACAATCACAACTTGCGCGCGGAGTAGCTGACATTGTTTTGGCCATAACTTTTGCATACGAACTCGGATTTGAGCGATTCAAAAAAGGAAACGATCGGGACGAAAAAATATTCGATTTTTTAAAAACATGGTTCTTATGCCATCATTCCTTATGGGCTGACGCCGTCAAGATGGACCGGGCAGAAAAGAGCCTATAAATATAACATCATAACTTCACTTTTTGTAAGCCCTAAACCCTAAGGTCGATTCCTGGGTTTAGGTAGGTGTTTTTCCAGCAACTTAGAGGGTTTCAATAACTCCATAAACATCTTGTAATGTTTTGTTGATTTTATCTTAATTCATGTCTTCAATTATCATTATTGTTGCTTGTTCTTCATTAATTAAGCTTGGCTAATTCATCTTGTGTCTACTTATGATTGTGTGAACTTGTATATAATTGTTTAGATCTTATTGATTCCTTGTTGATGTTTGTGTCTATCTTCATCAATTAAGGTGTGACAACTTCAATAGGTCTAGTTGATTTAGCTTATAATTCTTGATTCCTATTGTCTCTTGTTTGGTTGATTGAATTCGATGTTAGGCTTAAGAAAACTGGCAGACTTCCAATTGGTAACTTGCTTGAACGTCTTAAGAAACATGATCGGAGGTGTACTACGATTATATGGTTGTATTTAATGCGTAGGAGAATTCTAATGATCCCATGTTAGGAGCTTCTAACGACTCGACATAGGAGTGAAGTAGGATCTTATAGAGTTAGGGAATATTGTACACGACCTTACGTATGGTATTAAGGAATACAACCCATCAATTAAAACAAGGTGTGACAATTCAATAGGTAAGATTGGATAGCTAGCAAGGAGTAACATATCATAGGTAGACATGCTTCACATCCCTTGTAGAACCTTAGTTTATTTTTCTTGCACATTAGTTTAATTAGTAGCTTTTGGGTTAGTTTACTAGCAACTAATTCCGCCCCTCCTTCCAATACCCGATATTTTTTTACCTGCTTTTCATAAAATATAAAAACACAAAAAAAAATCCTCCTTCACCTTTAGACCTAGTTAGATTAATTTCAATCCTAACGACACTATTCCTGAGTTAAACGATCAATTCCCCGGTACTTGTCACTATACTATACTACAACGATCAGGTACACTGCCTGGTGGGAGTTGTAAGCTTCTCAAGATCCCTTGAGAGGTAAAACCTGTTGCGAGGGCGCAATTCCCACGTATCAAGTTTTTGGCGCTGCAGCCTGGGGAATAGTTATTGTTTAGGTTGAAATTTATTTTGATTAGGTCTACTCATTAGATTCATTTTTAGTGAGATTCTTATTTTCTTTTTATTAGCTTTCTCGTAGTCTATCTTTTCTTTATGTCTTTGTTTGTAAAAAACCTTTCCATTGACTCTTCCATTCACCATTATGGAGTACGCAAATCTACCATACTACCGACCACGAAACCCATTCAACCCTAATTACATCTTGATGTTCAGACAATATCGAGATGAACCCATATATGAAGCATGGACTCATTTTAAAATTTTACTCCGAATAGTCCCTCATCATAATTTCGATTTATGGTCCCTAGCTAAAATTTTTTACGATCGTGTCGACCTATGTGACCAAAGGTGCATTAATGATTTTTTTCAATTGGGACCATAGGGGATTAAATGCTGAAGAAGCATGGGATGCCATAGAAGATTGTGCCCAATATTATTATAGAGTAGACAACTCGACAAACAACATAACAAATCAATTGACAACAAATTTGAAGGATCATGAAACAAGTTTGTTGGGGGATGAATATGCTCATGTTGAGATACCTAAGTGGATGGCGCCTAATATCATAGTACAAAACAAACACATAGGTAATCTAGATATAATGGAGGATGAGGTGGATAATCCAAGCCCATAAAGTACCCCATAAGTCCTACCATCATTTGAGGCACATACACCGCCCGTGACTTACCCGAAAGAAGTAGAAGAGACTTTAGGAATCCCAACAGAGGTAGAGCCCTTAGACCAAGCACCACTTAAGGATATTGGTTTGAATACTTGTAATGATAACCTTACACCTAATTCTAGGGAATTTCCTAGTGTTGATGAACCGGAACCTCAATCTTTACACGACTTTCCATCCTTAGATTTACATCTAGGAGACAAAAGAGGAACCGACCCACCCATCAACCAATATTATCCAGGTAGTTTTAGGATGAAGGAAGTCATTCACTCACCCCCTTTCACCTCACGTGGCATATTTCCACCATAAGGGTGTGTATCGCTACTTTCACCCGCACTTAATCCTAAGTGTAGGGAAAACCTCCCATATTTCTGTAAATAAGGGTAGAGTCAGGCTCGTGACTCGACCAAAAACAAGCGCTTCTTGGGAGGCAACCCATGTTTTTAATTGTTTGATGTTTTTATTTTATTTATTTGTTTGTGTCATATATGCTTAATCATAATTGTTTAATTTTCATGTTTCGAATAATTTGTGAAAATGCTTTGTTTTGTTTTTAACCTCGTCTTAATTGCATATAAAGGTATTTTACAAAAAGATAAGTGTAGGGAAGTTTATATTTTGTTAAAAAGAACAAAATTCAAACATGAAAAATTCACAATTCATGATTAGCATATATTCTATATTCTTTGTGAGTCAATACTTGTGGATATGTTTTATAAGTTCCTATTTGTAATTCATTCCATAAGTATCCTATCCTTTTATTGTTTTGTTTTGTGTTTATCTCTAAGTCTAGAAATACATCTAGTTGAGGTTTTTCTTTGTTCGGTTTGATGCTTTGGTTTTTGTGTTTGTTGATTACAGGTTATATTGGACGAGAAGATGATTACATTTCTGGAGTGGAGCTTATCATGTTCATTCTCTTCGAGGAAGATTTAACCATGTTATCATATCGTCCATACCGAGCGAATCAAGGGAGTATTAGTTTCTTCCATTCTTATTTATTTTTACTTTTACATTTTTATCTAGAACATTGGGGACATTGTTCAGTTTAAGTGTAGGGAGGGTATATTAGAAACTATAACTCCACTTGATTTTTGTTTTGTTTGATAGTGAATGTGTAATAAAACTGAGAGAAATATTTGTTAGGGCAATTTTAGCACCAAATTTAAATTTTTTTGCAACATATAAGAGTGAAACTTTAGTCTTAATAAGCGTCTCATGGATAGGAATTGTATGACTAGCACAAAAACCATACCACTCAAAAATTTCCACCCCAAAAATGTGAGGTTCGCCTTTAGATCTTTAGGAAAAAGCATTCATTGTTGGTGCTTATGAGTGTACCGGTAGCATTTAGATTCTAGAACTTGTGATAGCGATGCATCCCGAGACCGCTAGTGAGACTACATTCATGTAGTTAGGATTTACTACATGATAAAAGGCATTATGATAACCCATGTTTTTACACCTGTGTTTTATATAATTACATTGACTTCATTAGTCAAGTAATTCTCCCACACCTTTGCGTTGTACTAATTTTTAGTACACGATACCCCTAGTAAACCCCTCCAGGCCTATCTTTTTTGTTTCTAACTTTAAGCATCTTACTTAAAGATAGAATTTGTTTACAATCCACCCCAAATGTGCAACCAAATCGCCTTAACCTTCCGTGTATGCACTCATCTTTAGTGCATTATTGTTATTTGTTTAAACCCTTTGTTAATTGTCTAATTGATTACATGGTTGCTAAGTCGAGTCATATCTTGTACATATTGTTTGGGACGATTGGGACTCATGGGTAAAGTACTATTGTAATGGAGTAATTGGGATGACGTCAATTATTACCCCCATATGTGCGTTAATATCTAAAAGTACTCCAAGTGTTTTGATTATCTTGATTCGAGTCATTAGAATAGTTGATTGTAAAGTATATAAAAGCTCAAGTGTAGGGAGGAAACGAGCTCCCTTTGATGTATTATTTTGGATGGTAGAGTAAAAGTGTATGCAAAGAAAAAATAAAAAAAATAATAAAAAAAATCGAAGAAAAAAAATATATAGAAAAAGAAAAGAGAAAATATACGGGCTACCATCCGTTTCTTTTATTTATGTTTAAGTCAAATAGTTTCTTGAAAAAAATCCAAAAAGAGTCGTAGTTAGTTCAAGTTGAGTCGAGTCTTGGCTTAGCAACGCCTCATTGTACATGTAGTTAACTAAGACAATTGACTTGCCACCAGTAAAATATCCGTTTATCCAACAAAATTGTGTTCTCCATATCCCCTACACCTAACATTATAACCCTTTCAAAAGACCTCTTTGATAGTTTTCCTAGGTGCTTTTAAAAAGACCTCTTTGATAGTTTTCCTAGGTTCTTACGCCAATTGGTGGAGGTTTTGATCCTTTCCCAAGCCTATGGTAATTTATTTGCTATGACAGGTAGGGTGTGATATTTCTCCATTTCCAATTATGACATATAAATTTACAACACCTGAGAGATGAGAGTATCCAAATACTTAATGTGAGGTGCTAGTGTATAATTTTCGTGCCTGTTTTGATTAAGGTGAAACGATCATTTGTTGTAATTACTTTTAGATTAGTGTTAAATGACACCTAACTTGTATTTTTATTGGTGGAAAAGCTCATTTGCTTGACGACAAGCAAATCCCAAGTGTAGGGATATTTGATGAGACGAAAAGTGTACCACTTTTAAGGGGTCATTTAAGCCCTAAATCGTGATTATTTGATCAAATATTGCCTTAAATCCCAAGTGTAGGGATATTTGATGAGACGAAAAGTGTACCGCTTTTAAGGGGTCATTTAAGCGCTAAATCGTGATTGTTTGATCAAATATTGCCCTAAATCGTTCCTTTTGTCATTTTAGGTACTTGGGACGTGATTTCTGGAATATGAAGCATTTTGGAGCTTTTTGGATGTTTTTATGCTTAAGAATGAAGAAAACGAGAAAATCAAGAATCCATGCTGGAAACAGTACTTGAGGGCGTCAAGCTCTACAAGGTGACTGATGCGTGGGAATTTCACCAGGCTTTACCTCTCGAGGGATCTCGAGAAGCTTACAACCCCCACCAGGCAGTGTACCTGATCGTTGTAGTATAGTATATTGACAAGTACCGGGGGAATGATCGTTCAACTCAGGAATAGTGTCGCTAGGATTGAAATTAATATAACTAGGTCTAAAGATGAAGGATGATTCTTTTTGTGTTTTTATATTTTATGAAAAGCAGGTAAAAATCTCAGGTATTGGAAGGAGGGGCGGAATTAGTTGCTAATCAACTAACCCAAAAGCTACTAATTAAACTAATGTGCAAGAAAATAAACTAGGGTTCTACAAGATAAGTGAAGCATGTCTACCTATGATATATTACTCCTTGCTAGCTATCCAATTCTACCTATTGAATTGTCACACCTTGTTTTAATTGACGGGTTGTATTCCTTAATACCATTCGTGGGGTGGCGTACGTACTTTCACAACTCTATAAGCTCTTACTTCACTCCTATATCGAGCCTGCAAGAAGCTCCTAACATGGGATCATTAGAATTCGCTCATGCATTAAATACAACCATAATAACCTAGTACGCATTGGTTCATGTTTCTTAAGACGTTCAAGCATGTTACCCTATGGAAGTCTGCCAGTTTTCTTAAGCCTAACATCGAATACAATCAACCAAACAAGAGACAATAGGAATCAAGAATTATAAGCTAAATCAACTAGATCTATCGAAGTGTCACACCCTAATTGATGAAGATAGACACAACATCGACAAGGAATCAATAAGATCTAATCAATTATATACAAGTTTCACACAATCATAAGTAGACACAAGGTGAATTAGCAAAACATCATCAAAGAAGAGCAAGCAACAATGATAATGGAAAACATAATTAAGATAGAATCAACATACCAATACATGTTGTTTATGGAGTGATTGAAACCCTCTAAGTTGCTAGAAAAACACCTACCTAAACCCAGGAATCGACCTTAGGGTTTAGGGCTTACAAAAAGTGAAGTTATGATGTTATATTTATAGGCAAGTTTTCTGTCGGCAAGGCTTGACGGCGTCAGCTTTAACACATGACGGCGTCAGCCCACCATTTTCACCAAATCGAATATTTCTTCGTCCTCTTCGCGTGGGCTTTTGAATCACCTTAATCCGAGTTCGTATGCAAAAGTTATGACCAAAACAATATCAGCTACTCCGCGCGCAAGTTTTGACAAGTTAACACGTGACGGCCTACGTGACGCCTTCAGGAAATTTTCTAGTCCATCACTCTTTAATTTTACACGTGACGGCCATGGGTGACGCCGTCATCTCCAATGCACAAAACTTTCTGGACCATCACGGACTTTATCCACTTCCACATCTTGTATTACTCTTGACGCCGTCATGAAGAACCTTGTGACGCCGTCAGGTACTGTTCCCAGCAAGGAAAATTAAGACTTTGCCGTTTTCTACACTTTTATGCTCCAAAAGCATCCAAAATGCTTCCTTTTCCAGAATTCACTCCAAAAGTACCTAAAATCACAAAAGGAATGATTTAGGGCAATATTTGATCAAATAAATTCAATTTCGGGCTTAAATGACCCCCTAAAAACGGATCATTTTTCACCTCATCAGTGCCGCCGTCACTCATTGATAAAGAGGTGGATAATTCAAGTTGTACGTGATGGGCCAGAAAGATTTCAAGGCATTTTTACATGACGGCGTCACCAAGGCCGTCAAGAGCAAGTTACATGTGATGGCCCAGAACACGTTTATACATGACGGCGTCAGGATTTAACCTGATGACGTCAGATGATATAGAGTAACGACGTTAGGAAGAAGGCTTACACAAGAAGAAACCTTAAGTAAAACCGTCACATGTTGATCAAGACAATCACAACTTGCGCGCGGAGTAGTTGACACTGTTTTGGCCATAACTTTTGCATACGAACTCGGATTTGAGCGATTCAAAAAAGGAAACGATCGGGACAAAAAATCTTAGATTTGGTGAAAAAATGGTTGTAATGCCGTCACTCCTTACGAGCTGACGTCGTCAAGATGGGCCGGGCAGAAAAGAGCCTATAAATATAACATCATAACTTCACTTTTTGTAAGCCCTAAACCGTAAGGTCGATTCCTGGGTTTAGGTAGGTGTTTTTCCAACAACTTAGAGGCTTTCAATCACTCCATAAACATCTTGTAATGGTTTGTTGATTCTATCTTAATTCATGTCTTCAATTATCATTATTGTTGCTTGTTCTTCATTAATTATGCTTGGCTAATTCATCTTGTGTCTACTTATGATTATGTGAAACTTGTATATAATTGATTAGATCTTATTGATTCCTTGTTGATGTTTTTGTCTATCTTCATCAATTAAGGTGTGACAACTTCAATAGGTCTAGTTGATTTAGCTTATAATTCTTGATTCCTATTGTCTCTTGTTTGGTTGATTGAATTCGATGTTAGGCTTAAGAAAACTGGCAGACTTTCAATTGGTAACTTGCTTGAACATCTTAAGAAACATGATCGAAGGTGTACTATGATTATCTGGTTGTATTTAATGCGTAAGAGAATTCTAATGATCCCGTGTTAGGAGCTTTTAACGGCTCGACATAGGAGTGAAGTAGGATCTTATAGAGTTAGGGAATATTGTACACGGCCCTACGAATGGTATTAAGGAATACAACCCATCAATTAAAACAAGGTGTGACAATTCAATAGGTAGGATTGGATAGCTAGCAAGGAGTAACATATCATAGGTAGACATGCTTCACATCCCTTGTAGAACCTTAGTTTATTTTTCTTACACATTAGTTTAATTAGTAGCTTTTGGGTTAGTTGATTAGCAACTAATTTCGCCCCTCCTTCCAATACTCGAGATTTTTTTACCTGCTTTTCATAAAATATAAAAACATAAAAAGAATCATCCTTCACCTTTAGACCTAGTTTGATTAATTTCAATCCAAACGACACTATTCCTGAGTTGAACGATCAATGTCCCGGAACTTGTCACTATACTATACTACAACGATCAGGTACACTGCCTGGTGGGGGTTGTAAGCTTCTCAAGATCCCTTAAGAGGTAAAACCTGTTGCGAGGGCGCAATTCCCACGTATCAACAAGGATTAACGACACTAAGCATAATGTCGAGTTCTAATCATAGCTAGAACCAATCTATTCCCAGGCCCGCGTGGCCACACAAACAAGCACTCTTGTCCATCTTGAATCTTCACCCAATCCAAGTCTTCACCTGTTAGACATAATTGGTTCATCACCCGAACCAAGCCCTCACACACACGACTCACTTGATTCTTCACCCGAATCAAGTCTTCACACACATGACATACTTGATCATCCCCGATCCAAGTCTTTACATAATGACTCAACAAATCCTAACCTACACATTAGGACGCACTCTCCTCACATCAAATACATGAACTAATCTAGTTACAAGACCTCTTGGAACTACATCACCATCCAAGCTTACACAAATACAATACATGGAACTACATCACCATCCAAGTTTAAATATCCCCATCCTCGACTCACACACAAGTCAGAAAACAATGATATGATATAAATCCTATCACGCAACACTTGCTGCATTTGTGTGTGGACACCTACAACATCTCGAATCTTCATAGTTGTCGAGAGTTCTTCTCTTGAACTTGGCGGAAGAGGAAATCACTTATAAACATATACAGACATGTTATAGTGATCAAATAATAAAAGAAACAAAGACCAGAAAGTTTTGTGTATGTGAAAGTCTTGTTTTTTGAAGTGTAACATTTCAGTATTTATAGACGACGGGAGGGAGAGGGACGGTCCCTTAAATGCCCGACGGTCCTTTATCACTAAGGGACAGCCGTGACAAAACGCTCCCTTTTTGTCATGACGTGGTGAAAACTTATCTAATCAGGCTGAACTGGTTTGGGGGGGGGGGGGGAAATAGCTGTTTTAAGGTTTTAATTTGAATTTATTTTCTTAATAAAACATTTTTTTAAAAACACAAAAATACTTTTGTGAAAATGTTTTGTCAATACTTAAAAATATAAGTTTAGGTGAAAATAAAATTCTTTCATCACTTAACTAATGATGGTATAAAGTTTGTTCATGCCTGAAGTGATGTTGAAGTAGCTACGTAGAAGTAACGAGTTTCCTCGATTGAAAACTTATAAACTGTAACTTTACGTAACATGCCTTTATATTTTGTGATTATCAAAACATGAGAAGACCGAATAATGCGAATAACGTTTTGACATTATTTGTATTAACACCATATATGTGTTCACCCAATGTTGCCTTCGAGAGTTGTTTTGACCTTAGCTCTAGTGGTGGAGTTTTGTGTAACTGCCAAGCCTATGATAGAATACATACTATGACTGATGCGTAGGCATTGCACCAGGCTTTACCTCTCAAGGGATCTTGAGAAGCTTACAACCCCCACCAGGTAGTGTACCTGATCGTTGTAGTATAGTATAGTGACAAGTACCGGGGGATTGATCGTTCAGCTAGGAATAGTGTCGCTAGGATTAGAAAACCTAAATACTAGTTCTAAAGGTGAGGGATGATTATTTTTGTATTTTTATATTTTTTTGGAAGCAAGTAAAAATCTCGGGTTTGAAGGATTTGGGCGGAATTAGTTGCTAGTCAACTAACCCAATACTAAAGATGCAATCAAAATAAAATACTAGAAATGAAAATAAAACTAAATTAAACTAAGGTTGTGAGCAATAAGTGGAGAAATTGTGTTTACTTAGATTTCATTACTCCCTAGATATCTTTTACACGTTAATTACTTGTTATAGTTGCGTGGATGACGGATTGTATTCCTTAATACCATTCATGGGGTGGCGCACTTAATTCCCCAATCCTATGAGTGCCTACTTCACTCCTATGTCGAGCCGGCTAAGAAGCTCCTAACATGGGATCATTAGAATTTACTCATGCATTAAATACAACCAATAAAACCTAGTGCACGTCAGTTCATGTTTCCTAAGACGTTCAAGCATGTTACCATTTGGAGATCTTCCAGTTTTCGTAAGCCTAACATCAAAATCATTCATCTAATACAACCATAAACAAGTAATCAACACATAATTAACATCTAGGTTTCATTAGATCTAAGCAAACACAAGATAGATCTAGCCTAGCATGATGGAATTAAGACAAGAACAAGATATATACAACCAACACATATACATATTGATTGAATTAGAAGAACACTTATCTCAATTACACATGAAAGGGTTCAAGGGCTGAAAACCCTTGAAAAACCTGTAAAATTTGTACTAAGTTCGGCCTTAGGGTTTCTCCAAAACTTCTCCTTTTTTTATGAATGAAAATTAGAAAACTATATATAGGAAATTGAGGCTGACGGCGTCAAGACCAAATAGGTGACGCCGTCATCTCGCCGCCAAAAGAATTCTCAAACTGCCTTGATCTACTTCTGACGCCGTAACGTGTTATGGTCTTCCAGGCCGTCACGTATTTTACTCTTAACGCTCTTCCTTGTGACGCCTTCATTTCTGTACTGGGCCGTCATGAAAATTACTCTTGACGCCGTCAAAATGTTGCTCTTGCCGCCGTCACCTACTGTTCCCAGCTTGGAAAATTAAGTCTTTGGCGTTTTCTTCACTTTTATGCTCCAAAAACGTCCGAATTGCTTCCTTTTCCAGATTTCACTCCCAAAGTACCTAAAATCACAAAAGGAATGATTTAGGGCAATATTTGATCAAATAAATTCAATTCCGGGCTTAAATTCATTTTTCGCCTCATCATATACCCTTACACTTGAGATTTGCTTGTCCTCAAGCAAATGCGCTTTTATTCTAGTCAAAATACAAGTTAGGGGTCATTTAACACTAATATAAAAGTAATTACAACAAATAATCGTTCCACTAAAGACCAATAGACAAGCACGGAGGTCATACACTAGCACCTCACAAATAGTGTTTAGATACTCACATCTCTCGGGTGTAATAAAGTATAAATTACAATATGGAAACGGAAGATATCTCTCACTACCTGTCATAGCAAAATAGATTACCATAGGCTTGGGAAAGGATCAAACCTCCACCACATGGCGTAAACACCTAGGATAAACTATCAAAGAGGTCTTTTAAAGGGTTGTAACGTTAGGTGTAGGGATATGAAATACACGGTTTTGTTGGATAAAGGAAGTTTTTACTGGTGGCGAGTTAACAATCTTGGTTAATTACATGTACAATATGGCGTTGTTAAGTCAAGACTAGACTCGACTTAAGCTAATAAATGAAAAATAATAAAAATATAGAATGAAACGGGATGGTAGTCCGTATGTTTTTTTTTTTTTTTTTTTTTTTTTTTCTTTTTCTATTTTTTTTTCTTTTTCTTGATTTTTCCTTTTTTTTTTTTTTTTTTTTTTTTTTTTTTTTTTTTTTTTTTTTTTGCATACACTCTTACCCTACCATCCAAAATAATACATCGTAGGGAATGAACATTCCCCCCTTACACTTGAATTTTTACATACTTTACAATAAACTAAACTAATGACTCGAATTAAGAAAATCAAAACACTCGGAGTACTTTTAAGATTAACGTACATATGGGGGTAATAATATTATGTTTTTCCCCATTACTCCATAAATAAGTACTTTACCCATGAGTCCCAATCGTCCCAAAACAATATGTACAAAGATATGACTCGACTTAGCAACTATGTAATCAATTAGATAGTTAACTTAGGGTTTAACAAATAACAATAATGCACTAAAAATGAGCGCATACACGGAAGGCTAAGGCGATTTGGTTGTACATTTAAGTGGGGTGTAACAAATTCTTCCTTTAAGTAAGATGCTTAAAGTTAGAAACGAAAAGATAGGCTCGGAGGGGTGTACTAGGGGTTTCGTGTACTAAAACTGAGTACAACGCTAAGGTGTGGGAAAAATTAGTTGACTTAACTAGCCAAGTAATATGACTTAAATGGTCAAGTAATTATGATACGGGTTTAACACAAGGGTGATCCTAATGCCTCTTATCATGTAGTAAATCCTACCACACGAATGTAGTCTCACTAGCGGTCTCGGGATGCATCACTAACGCAAGTTCTAGAATCTAAATGCTACCGGTACACTCATAAGCACTAATAGTAAATGCTTTTCCTATCAAATCTAAAGGCGAACCTCACATATTTGGGTGGAAAATTTTTCTGAATATACGGTTATGTGCTAGTCATACAATCTCCTATCCATGAGACGCTTGCTATGGCTAAAGTTTCACTCCTAAATGTTGTAAAAAATTTTAAATTTGGCGCTAAAATTGAACTAACAAGTATTTCTCATAGTTTTATTACACATCTACCATTAAACAAAACAAACTCAAGCGAAAGTGCATATGTAAGGTATCATCTTTTTACCCTCCCCTTACACTTAAGATGAACATTGTCCCCAATGTTCAAGTAAAGAATGTAAAAGTGAAAAAGTAAAAAGAATGAAATCAAATACTCCCCTGATTCGCTCGGTATGGATAATAAGGTGGCCAGGTTAAATCTTCCTCCAAGAAAATGAACAATCAAAGCTTCCCTTCCAGAATATAAATCATCTTCTTGTCATACATAACCCGTAAATCCTGAGAAAACAAACAAGGCAACCTCGCATAAAATCGGCGGCAATCTATATAAGTTACTAAATCCTAGAAAACAAAATAAGATATAATGCTTGTGGAATGAAGTTTGCAGATTTCCTGGAGATTATAAAACTTAATAATTCACAAAAACTTTAAGACTCCGTTAGAAAAACAAAATTGGTAAAATTTTCAGATTTTTACACGTGACGCCGTCAAGAGTAATCTCGTGACGCCGTCAGAAGTGATCTGCAGAAATTCTTATGTTAAGTTTCCGGAAAATTTCTGGAAAAATTTGGTCCTACTTCCTGGAAAATCCTGCAAAACTTCATTATGACTCAATACAAGCATTTGACTCTAACAAATACGAATATACATGTTCACTTAATATTGTGGAGAATCATGATCGGTTTGTTTCTTAAAAACATATTTGGGGTTTCCCCTTACACTTATCTTTTGCAAAAATACTTTTAGGTGGAGTTAAGACTAGGCCAAAACAACAAAGTAAAGTATTTCCACTATTTAGTTGAGAAACATGATCTACCAACAATAAAAATAAAGCATGCATACGGAAGCAAATAACAAACAAACAAACAAAATAAAATCACACAAAGCATGAGTTGCCTCCCAAGAAGCGCTTTTCTTTATTTACGAGTCTTGTAGCTAGACTCAAGGCCATGGGTTACTACGTGACCTCATTGTTGGTTTCACTCTCTAGGTCGTCTTCTAAACCAGTTTTGTATTCCGGACCTAGTTGCAAGCATTCTTTGTAGAAACCAAGCATCCTATTCTTCACATACTCTATTCCTCTACGTCTATCCTCCCCATTCCTATATTAAGCCGCTTGCTTGTGTTCCTTTTCTAAATTAGAGAGGAGGCGGTATTGCTCAATCTTGTAGGGCATTTGGTAGGCAACCTCGTCATTTTCTTCCTTAAATCTAACTATCCCTAGAGTCGGATCATAACTCATCCTAGTGGCCTCAACAAATGGTTTTCCAAATATTATTTGGCTTAGGCAAGCATCAATCACTGGACGAGTGTCTTCTACTATCATAAAATCGATCTCATAAGTGAGATTGCCTATAATTACATGTAATCCCTTCACTCTTCCTGCAAAATTACTTATCAGATTCTTATTGGGCATCATCCTAAAATCAAGTTGTTTCTTCATCATCCAATTGTAATAAGTCCTAGTCATGATGTTTACGGGGGATCTAAGATCGATGTAAGCTTTCCATATATGCATGTGCCTGATATTGCATGGTATGTTAATGTTAGAGGGGTCTCCCATTTTGATAAGGGGTGTGCCAAGGATATATGGTCTCTCGGGACTATCGAATAAATCCTTATGGTATTCCCGTTCTTCCTTGGTGGGCATCTTATCAAAGTATTTCTCTATAGTTTCTACTTCCTCTAACTCTTCTCCCTTACCGACCTCAACCTCCCTACTTTCATCCCTAGTCTCGGTTTCTACTCCAACTTCATTCTTGTCACTTTCTTCTATCTCCTTATCTATTGGCTTAATGGTGACAACATTGACAAAGTGGACATGTTTGGATGATGAGGGGTCCTTAATTTGGATTCCGTTGTTGGTGTCCCTAGTGTCCTTCCTAGGTGTGGCTAACGCTTGGTTGTTGAGGGCCTTCAACAAGTTGTCTATCTTGTTGGTCATCTCCGTTTGTTGTTGGTTGAATTCGGTTTCAAACCTAGCTATGCGAGCTTCTTGAGATGCCATGAACTTAGACATCAATCCTTCAAGATTGTTGGTACTACCATAGTTGTTAGAAGGATTGTTGTTGAAAGTACGGTTGGAGGGTGGACCGTTTGGTTGGTAACGATTAGGCGGATTGGAAGAATTGGGTTGATTTTGTTTCCACCTAAGGTTTGGGTGATTTTTCCAAGAGGGGTTGTATGAATCACCGTAAGGGTTTCGCTCGGGCTTGAAAGTGTACCACTTATCTCCCGCTTCGTCGGTATGCGTGGATGCGTAGTCCGCAAAAGCTGTTCCGGGGAGTTCCACACAATCACGAGTGTCATGGGGACCACTACACAATTCGCATGAAGAAGTGATTTTGTTCACTTGGCTTGAAGGCTTAGGAGCTTCGTAGGATTTCATGAGAAACTTAACTTGGTCCTCAAGTTCCATGATCCTACGGTCAGGAGTGCTAGAGTTTTTCGAAGGCAAAGATATTGCCTTGACCGTTTTGTTCAAATCACGGGGGTCATTCCAACTTTCGTTGTCATAGAGAGCAAGATCTTCTATGAGTTCCCATGATTGTTCCGCACTTAGATCACGTAGCTTACCACCGGCCGATTGGTCAATGGCTCGCCTCGTGGAGAGATCGATGTGGTCATAAAAGATCTGGACTTGGAGCCAAAGATCTATGCCATGATGAAGGACTTTTTGGAGTAAGTCCTTGAAACGAGTCCATGCTTCATAAAGAGATTCATTTTGACGTTGTTGGAACATCAAGATGTCATTTCTAAGCTTAGTAGTTCTCCCCGGTGGGAAAAATTGAGCAAGAAAACGAGGTGTGAGATCATCCCATGTGGTGATGGATCCCGCGGGTAAACGCTCAAGCCATTGACTAGCTTGATCCCGTAGAGAGAATTGGAATAGGCGTAATCGGGTTGTCTCTCTAGTTTCAACATCTAGGTCTACGGAATCTACGATTTTAAGGAAGTCCTTAAGATGTTGGTTTGGATCTTCGGAACGAAGTCCATGGAATGCACATCCGCTTTGCACCAACCGGATGGTGTCGGATCGCAAGGGGGTCACATTGGCTCCGGTGAGCTCAATGGTGTTTCGGTAGCCTTGGTGGCTAGGTCGGGAATACTCTCCTAAGGTTCGGGGCCTAAGAGGTTCTAGTGGTGGGTTTTGTTGTGGTGGGATGACGGGTTCAAAGATGTTCCCATCGTCCATGATGTCGGTTGGTGAAGAGTTACGAACAAAAACACAAAGAAACAAGATAGACTAAAGAAACCTAAAAATAAAAACAAAATCTTACTAGAAAGGAATCTAGCAAGTAGACCTAATAAAAAGAGATTCTAACCTAGACAATAACTATTCCCCGGCAGCGGCGCCAAAAACTTGGTAGCGTAGGGATTGCACCAGGCTTTACCTCTCAAGGGATCTTGAGAAGCTTACAACCCCCACCAGGCAGTGTACCTGATCGTTGTAGTATAGTATAGTGACAAGTACCGGGGGATTGATCGTTCAGCTAGGAATAGTGTCGCTAGGATTAGAAAACCTAAATACTAGTTCTAAAGGTGAGGAATGATTATTTTTGTATTTTTATATTTTTTTGGAAGCAAGTAAAAATCTCGGGTTTGAAGGATTTGGGCGGAATTAGTTGCTAGTCAACTAACCCAATACTAAAGATGCAAACAAAATAAAATACTAGAAATGAAAATAAAACTAAATTAAACTAAGGTTGTGAGCAATAAGTGGAGAAATTGTGTTTACTTAGATTTCATTACTCCCTAGATATCTTTTACACGTTAATTACTTGTTATAGTTGCGTGGATGACGTATTGTATTCCTTAATACCATTCATGGGGTGGCGCACTTAATTCCCCAATCCTATGAGTGCCTACTTCACTCCTATGTCGAGCCGGCTAAGAAGCTCCTAACATGGGATCATTAGAATTTACTCATGCATTAAATACAACCAATAAAACCTAGTGCACGTCAGTTCATGTTTCCTAAGACGTTCAAGCATGTTACCATTTGGAGATCTGCCAGTTTTCTTAAGCCTAACATCGAAATCATTCATCCAATACAACCATAAACAAGTAATCAACACATAATTAACATCTAGGTTTCATTAGATCTAAGCAAACACAAGATAGATCTAGCCTAGCATGATGGAATTAAGACAAGAACAAGATATAGACAACCAACACATATACATATTGATTGAATTAGAAGAACAGTTATCTCAATTACACATGAAAGGGTTCAAGGGCTGAAAACCCTTGAAAAACCTGTAAAATTCGTACTAAGTTCGGCCTTAGGGTTTCTCCAAAACTTCTCCTTTTTTTATGAATGAAAATTAGAAAACTATATATAGGAAATTGAGGCTGACGGCGTCAAGACCAAATAGGTGACGCCGTCATCTCGCCGCCAAAAGAATTCTCGGACTGCCTTGATCTACTTCTGACGCCGTCACGTGTTATGGTCTTCCAGGCCGTCACGTATTTTACTCTTGACGCTCTTCCTTGTGAAGTCTTCATTTCTGTACTGGGCCGTCATGAAAAATACTCTTGACGCCGTCAAAATGTTGCTTTTGACGCCGTCACCTACTGTTCCCAGCTTGGAAAATTAAGTCTTTGGCGTTTTCTTCACTTTTATGCTCCAAAAACGTCCGAATTGCTTCCTTTTCCAGATTTCACTCCCAAAGTACCTAAAATCACAAAAGGAACGATTTATGGGCAATATTTGATCAAATAAATTCAATTACGGGCTTAAATGACCCCCTAAAAGTGGTTCATTTTTCGCCTCATCAATGACTAAGCAATGAGTGATCACCCCAAAAATTGACACTTAGAATATAGAGAGAGCGAGTGTTGTTCCCCTTTTTGTGAGGTGTTCGGCTTTGAGAAATTCTAGCATAGGATATTTTTAGATTCATATTTCCCGAGTAATCTTGGGGAATATCTTTTTAAGAATACTTCTAATTAGATCTACTTGAGGGCAAGTAGATTTCAAGTGCGGGGATATTTGATGACGTCAAATAATCCTAATATTTAAGTGTCAATTTCCCCCTATTATGCTCATTTATTCTACTTATACTATGGATATGTACTTTGATTTCTTTACATTTTGTATCCAGATTACTAATGAGCATAGGAGCTAAAGAGACGAGGAATTTGAAAAGAATGTGCAAAGATAGACAAATTATAGTATGCTAGAAGAAGCTACGACGTAACATCATCTCTCAACTACGCCGTAGCTAAGTATTTTATTAAGAAGACCAAAGTCAACTCGGATAAAGAGTTACGGCGTAACCAAACCTCTGGTTTACGCCGTAACATATTCAAGTCTTCAACTAAACCTTCGGATGGAAGGCTACTTCGTAGCGATGATCGGGCCTATAACTACTGCCCTAATTTCTGCATTTGATAGACAACTTTCTCACACACAAAGCCAGAGATCGTTGGAACATTCAAAAGGCCCTTCTACAGCAGCATACGGAGCCTTTCCAAGAGAGAAATCATGCCTAAATCACCAAAAGTTTTAGCATTTCATATTTAATTTCACATTTTGAATTCATGGCTTGTATAAACATTGTTTCGAGTGTTCTATTGAATATGATTGGCTAAGCACCTCTGGTGCTAGCCTAATTATGAATCCTTTAATGCTTTAATTATGTTTTCGTAATTTTCTTAATGCTTTTACACGTGTGCATGCTTTGTTTATCTTGAGACCCTTTAATTACGGTAGTTTAGAACACCCGGTTATACCTGGTATGCTGGAGGAATTAACCATTGGATCCCGGCATAGTTGGGTTGCAAGGATGTGGTTGGGATGACAACTAACCATATACCTTGTGTGCAAATTGACCATAGGACCACTTCCGGGGTGGAGGAACTTAATTAGTTAAAGTATGGCCTATGATCATGACAACGGGCCATAAAAGATAAGTCTAGCATGTAGTGGCACTTAATGACTCAAACCCGTCTACCGTACGTTGGCTTACTAGCATGGGGTAGTGCTTGTGGTTCCCGACAGGATTCGAGGGAGATAGGCTAGGGAACTTGACCATATGAACCTAGTGAGATATGTCCGCCCCACCTTAAGCATAAGATTAGTTTAATAGGAAACATGATTATAAGCGATTTAGGAGGAGTAATTAGGTTAACACATTTCTCTCTTATTGCTCACAACCTTACCTTTAATTGCTTTTGTTATTTACTTTCATTTCATTTCTATTAATTAATCGTTTCATCTTTAAAATTAGTTTTATTTAGTGACATTAGACTTAGATATAATCCGCACTACATAGCTCTAGAGACGACCTCGGAGTTACCAATACTAACCTACACACGAACGGATTCTCTGTCCGTTAGTGCATAAGGTAGACCTAGGGTAAAAACGAGACTTTATAAATAGTAAAACCTGGTCAGAAATCATGCATCATTATACCTTGCTAAAAACCTTGTCAAGTTGTTTCTTAACCAACTTTACCGACAAGTCTCACAAGCCGTGTGCAATATTCTCCCTTGTTGCTAAAAACCCTTCTTGCAAATCGAATTAATTAGAATAACCCTAAACCCTCAATTTCGAACAAGCAAACCCGATCGTAAACTTGAACCACAAGAAATCCTGCAAAACCCGATCGTAAACTTGAACCACAAGAAAACCTGCAAAACACGATCGTCTTCTTCGTCTTAAATACTGCTACGATTTGACAGAACCGAAAACCGAACCTTGATACCTCCAATAAACTCGGAACCTCGATCTAACACTCGAACTTCAATGACCACAATAATTGTGGCTCTTGATACCACTTGTTGAATAAACCTCGACAACAACCCGAAGTTCGATCGCGGAACGCTAGATCGCGAGTTATATCGAACACAAGTAGCAAACGCGAGAAACACGAGAGACTACAAAGAACCGACAAGAATATGCACACGTTATTACCCTCGTATCAAACCTTTATTAAAAACGTAATAAAGTTTTTACAACGAGGAAGAAGAATGTTTTAACTAGCATCCCCCCTCATCTCTATTTATAGAAATGAGGGGATAGAAACCTTAGCTTGCCCTGTACTCCAAGTTAACTAATCCTAGTTTCTATCACCCAATCTAATTACAAAGTATACTTAAGTCCCTAAACTATGTTAAGTTTGCTCCTAATTTCTTACACTTGTTTCATATTATTGAATTGAATTGTTATTGGCATAATCACATACAAAATTTGTCACAGTTACGTAAATAAAAATAAGGAGTTATTGGAGATCCAAATCATACAAAATTATGTTTATGTTTCCTCTTTCTCTACAAAATCTTCCATAATTTACAACAAAAGTTTCCTATATAACTGTTTTATTCAACATAAGTCATATACAAAAGAATAATTTTAACTAAAAAAGAAAAAAAGAAACTTTGTACAAACAATAATTTTGTAGAGAAAAAGAATAATTTTAACAAAATTATGTAGAAACAACCAATATGTTACATGTCCAAAATCATCTTTCGGCATGTCGATCCAAGTTATACAAGTTGTTATCCCTTGCAATAGACCTAGCCGTGAATCCCACTGTAGTTGCCCTTATCGACCGTTGTCTCACCATGTTAACATACTCCGGATCATTGGTTTGCCCTTCATGTCTCATCCATTGTACCATCCCATGGTACCCTGGAAAGAACCTCATTTGAATCGCCTTAAAACAAAAATAAGGAATCAAAGAAGCTATCACCACAAATATGGTCACGAGCCAATAAGTAGGCGCAGGTGCAAGTGTTTCTACAAAGACTTTATATGCAGTTGTCGAAATGGAAGAAGGGAGTGCACCATAGGCTATGAGAAACATATACCATAGGAATATACCTCCCCAAATTAAGATATGTTGTAATAAAGTGAAGTAACTAACGGCGAGTGCCATTTGGCAGTTAACAACCCATACGACACATGTGTAAATTGTGGCTCCCATTATTTCTGACCCGGCAGTCTTTCCGTTTTTGTCATAAGACTCGGGGTTTAAGGATTTCATGCAAAGGAAAAAGATGATTATGCCACTTAATAACCCGTTGAACATCCAGCTGAATATCCGGCGCCATCTAAAAAGTGTGTTTTGTATACCTTCTTGGTATAGCAAAGGAAACTGCAATAGGAAACAGGTCCGGATTAGTTTTCTATGTGACCATTACAAGCATTATATTACTATTTAAAAATAAAAGGAGTTCAACTGTTCAAGTAATTCATAGTTCCATACCTTGAGACAAAGCCGAGCAGATACATCTTGATCAAAGACTCCCAATGCAATGACGGGAAATGATGTGAAAAAGATGTTGTAAAGCGTCAAATACCAGTCGTTATAAGCAGGTTGGCCGGAGAATGATGCATAACCCTCATATAGGAAAACTGTGGTTCCAAATACTATGTTTTTATAGAAAAAGTAGGATATCTGCGATAATAAACAAAGAAACAATATATTTAATTATGCGATAAATTGGTGGGAAATTTGTTGTACATCTTCCCTCATTTTACTGCTTTGTTGCATAAATGGCCGCTCATTGGTTAGTATATTTGAAAACGAAGATTTTACCCTTTTGCTTATCATACTTAGTCCTTAAAGGTTTTGATTAAGGAACAGATTTGTTATAAGCAGTAAACCACATCAACCATTTTGCGACTTATTCTAGTCTTAATAAGTAAAATTAATCCTTACCATAGAAGAAATTCTTCTGTAAGACCAATGTCCATGTACTAATAACAAGCGTTCCAAAAATCGAAACTGAGCAATTGCAATATCACTAGACATAACCGCCTGCATTCCCTCAACACCACTGATTCCGATACCAATATCAGCTTCTTGAAGCATTCCCACATCGTTTGCTCCATCACCGATGGCTAATGTAGTCTTTCCGGTTCCCTCTTTAACAAGTCTTGTAACCTGAAATTTATTTATGTTTCCTTTTAGTTCATCATTTAAATTATTAAAATAAATAAATAAATAAATAAATAATTAAAAAAAAAAAAAAAAAAAAAAAAAAAAAACACCATGTTGTGTTCTTAAAACTTAAACATAAGGGAAAGATCAAAGGGGTGAAAGACTCACCAGTGCCTTTTGTTTTGGTGATGAACGACAACAAATAACAGAAGCACAACCCACTGCAAGCTTCAAAAATGCATCTTTTGTGTCATCATTTAGAGCATATGCGAGTGATTTTCCATCGATGATCAAAGCATACGCATCAGACTGTAAGGAGTCGAGCTGAGCCTTCCCTGCTGATATCTGCTTCTGGACACTGTCTTTCGACACCTTGGAAATGAGACTTTTATCCCCGGCTTTTTCTGCTGCTATGATTTCGGGTGATTCCAGGGTTATTACGATTTGTTTCATTCCTTGTCTAAGCAGACTACAAGCAAATCTGCAAGTAATTAAAAATGTTAACTTTTGACCTTTGAATGTCAGCTCTAGTCTTTTTTTTGATAACTATGTGTTGCCATATTATGAGTACTAAAATATAACTGTTTTGATTAGGAAGAAAAGACAAATCAACATCAAATCTTAATCTAGAAATTACAAGTTTGACTTTAAAAACTCAATGAGTGGAATATGAACAAGAGCAAAAAAAGCTTACCCTATATTAATGGCTGTTTCCATTTTATCACCGGTTAGAACCCATATCTTGATTCCGGCTTGAGCAAGTTTGTCAATGGTCTCCGGGACCTGCAAAAGAAAAAGATATTAGTTAAATTGAAACAGGTCAAAGTTAATTCAAAGTGTACTTTCGCAACATACACAACCTCCTAAATCAGTTTATTCAAACAATTAGGTTATTATCATACAATTATAGTTTTAATCATGATTAAAGCATATAAGCTCACCCCTTTTTGAAGTTTATCCTCGACAGCAGTTGCACCAAGAAGTATCAAATCTTTCTCGATTTCATCTGTCACTTCACTTATCATATCTTCCCTATCAGCACTTACTGAGTTCTTTGCATCTGTAAATTTCTCATTAAACTCTTCATATTCTTTGTCGTTAAGTTCACGATATGCAAGTATCAAAGTCCTTAACCCTGCATCAGCATATTTATGCACATGGTCTCTTGTCTTCTCTTCAAATTGACGCCCATGTTTTGAAATTCTTTCAAACATAACACTAAAAGAACCAAAAAAAATAAAAAATAAACAAAGATGCGTTAGAAAATATTGCACACTATTTATTCAATATCATGAAAACATAGACCTGTTATTGGTTGTTTAACTAACCTGTCAGCACCTTTACAAAGTAAAAGTAGATTTCCTTCATCGTCCCTTACTATAACCGACATCCTCTTTCGTGTACTATTGAACTCCAAAATGTTCAAAAGTTCATATGACCTACAAAATATTAAACAAAAGTACACTTTAGATTAAAACTATACGTTTTTGCGTGAACAGTTTATTTAAAACAATAAACAACCCAATAAATAGTAAAAGATCATACCTTTCGACATTTTTCTTCAATTTAGGATCAAACTCAATAAAAGAAACACTTGTATGAGTCCTTTTATAAAATTCAAAACCAAGTTCCCTAGCTGCAATAACAAAAGCCGCCTCATCAGGTGACTCAGCTTCATACGTTACCTTTCCTGTGTTCTCATCAACATCAGGAAGAGCAGTATGACATATCGCCAATAAACGAAAAAACTTTTGTATCACATCTGAATGTGGCTCGTGAATCCAGTTCCCATTGGTAATCCTTTCATCTTCAAAATTGTATCCTTTAACAGACAAATGGGAATACGCATCATTCTCGTCATCATCAGAATGATCCTGACCGTTCGTCCTTTTAGCCATAGCTCTCTCAACTTCTGTCACACGACGCCCATAAGCGGTCCCAGCAACAGAACACTTTATAAACTCCATTGAATTACAAGTCAAAGTCCCGGTTTTGTCGGACAAAATAGTATCAATTTGACCAAGTTCTTCAGTCAAATTCGAGGTTCGTGCGTGTGCTGGTTTATCTGACTCCTCGTCATACATATCAACATCATTGTTAATAAATATCGTCTGCAACACTTTCACGAATTCAATGGATACATATAGGGATATTGGAATCAAGTAGCTGTAAAGCATAACAGCCGTTAAAAAATGATATATAGCCGCCATTGGAGCTCGGTCAGGATCAAAGAAAATATCCGAGTCGTCTGGTCTTAGATACCATCTTTTCATTCTGTCGCCATCTAGATCATCTTTAGTCACAATCCCAAAATAAAGTGACCCCAAAAACGCCATTAGAAACAAAACAAAGAACAAGAAATAGATAATATTATCCATTCTTCTCTCGATTCTACTTCTTTTTGAAGGTGGATCAGTTGAGTTTTGGATTACTTTTGTGTCATGACCCGTGAATATCACCACACCATAGATATAATCCGTGTTTCTAAGCTTAGAGTCACGTAAAAGAAGCTGTTGAGGTGAAAGTGGATGTCGTTGTTGCACAAACTGCATTGTTCCAACAAATGTATACAAACTAGCGTTTGGATCTTCACATCTAACGGTTGCTTTGAAGTCGTTAAACTTTGAATCTTCATTGATTGAAGATGTTACGTCTAATGATTGTTTTAGCTTTAAATTTGTTTCACCGTCTAGATTCATTGTTTCAACGTAACATATTGCATCTTCGTAGCTTGATGAAAGTAAGAGAAGATCTGCAGGGAAGAATTTATCTTTTTCTACTTTTACAACATCTCCTACTCTTAGTTTCTTCCATTCGCTTGTTTCAAAAACGCCACCGCCACGGTGGACTTTGACTTTTCGATTGTTGACCTCATGGTCCTACAAAGGTTGAAGTTTCAACATCAAAACATTTAACAAATATATTTAACTTTTCAACACATAAAATGATTTAAGAAAACAAGAATTAACAAACTGTTTTTGAACTTTGAAAATATCATAAGTCAAACCTATATTAAACTTCAACATGACAACTTTTTAAAACTCAAAAGGACTCGGTAACTGCTTTCAAAGGTCTTTCTAGGGGGTGTTCGGGATTGCTGATTAATATGCTATTTGCTTACTGCGTTTTTACGTAGCAGATAACCAACTTTGAATGTGTTTCGGATTGCTTATTCCAAACTACTTATTCGATTATCTCACAAGGCATAAGCAGTTTTAACAAACAATCCAAAACACCCCTAAAAACTAGCTATACTAATCAGAATCAAGCTCATAAAAACATAGCAATCAAATAGCCAATTTACAAACTTAAATTTAAAATCAACCACCAACAAACCATAAACTATAATCAACACATCAAATAAACATAATTCCGCATAAAAAACAAATTTTCATCAAACAAAAAAAAAAAAGGATAAGAAAACACACCAGTTTTTGTCTTTGCCAATCTTCAATCCCTTCTTTAACCATAGTAGCACCAACAACAATAATAAGAGGAAAAACAGCACTAACAGCAGAATACGGAGCTAACGGCGTAAAAGACAATATACCAGTCACAAGAAAATAAAAATTAGCCACTCTTCTAAACTGCTCAAACAATGACTTTGGTAAAAAAGTAAATGGTGTATACTTAGTTAACCTCACAGAATTATCACCATAACTTTGATAACCATCTAATCCACCATTTTCATTACAATACACCACTCTTGAATAACCTGGCCCACCAATTTGTGAATGATCATCTTCAAAAGCATTAGTTCTTCTTATAGAAGACATCTTGCTTAGATGAGGCATTTTCTTCTTTCGATCTTTTGCCATTTTTAATGAAAACTTTTACGCTAAGAACTTAGTTTTAAACTTTTAATGACTACCCAGAAGAAAAGTTCTCAGCGGACTACCCAAGCCAGTACTACTCTCGTCTAAGCACGCTTAACTACGGAGTTACGACAATAGTCTATCCAAAGTGATCAAATATGAAATGTGCAAGGAAATATAATGAACGTGTGATATTTTTGAAAGAATAAAAGAATGAAAGGTTTATAAGTTGTGACATGACAATATGAATGTTTATATATGTATGTATGGGAGATTAGAAGAACAAGAAGTTGATAGGAAATGTATGGCGAACAGACATTGTTGACTTTTTCATACAAAACTAGAAGGTTTGAATGAAAGACTTTAGTTGACTTGAATATTTGGCTTTAATCACGCGGGGGTGTATGGTTGGAATATATCAACTTTTTTAGCCATCTCCAATTAACGGTTAAAATATCTTCTCCATGAACAGGCCCAATTATTAAGATTTAGGAGCCAGATGTTGTAAAAGTCACATCTCATTTTTATCACGAGGTGTAAATATTTTCAAAAAAATTGTCTTTACGCGTGCAACCCATATTTTTGGAGGAATTGATTTGCACATTACACCGTATGAAATTTTATTTGGACACTCTATATTTTTTATATGCATTAAACAACTGTACTTTAAATGTAACGTGTTTTAATCGCTTATACATTAGAGTGTCCCGACAAGATTTAAAAATGTGCAAATCAATTGCTATTTTTATTTATTTATTTTTCTATATTAAGCAACTTTATGTAGTGTTTAGTTGAAAAACATCATATTGTTTAGAAAGTTTTAATAGAAAAATGTAAAAACTAAAAACATGGTTAGTTATATTTTCTTTCAACAATTTTCAAAAAAGTTGAAATTCTTATTTTTCAAATTTTAATTAGAAAATTGAAAACCAATGTATTTTTTTTTCTTTTCTTTTCTTTTTTTCTTTTTTTTATCTCATTCTAACCAAATCACCATTGGTTCTCTACTTTTCACCTTCGTCATCGTCGCTCACTGTCACAATATGAGGTTATCTTTTTAAAAGAGAAATATACAATCAATTTAAATGGGATTTTTAAATTCTCAACTCTTTTCGTAAAAATAAATAAATAAATATATATATATATATATATATATATATATATATATATATATATATATATATATATATATATATATATGAAAACGGAAAAACAAAACAAAGTTTCTGCAACCAAACGCTACATAGTTTCGCTAAAAAATTTATGATACAATTTTAGTATTTATGATAATAAAAAAATGCAATTATACAACACTCTTTCAAAATTTCTAAATCCGTCTAACTAAAGTACGGAACATTCTTTGAAAGCTTTCACACTTTGGGTTTGGTCAAACATCTAACTAAACTTGGGAAAGTCAAGACAATACAAATCCAAGGCTATCTAGAGGCAAGAGGGAGTTCTTATAAACATGGTCTCTCAACTAGTCAACTTATTTCAAAATTGTAGGTTGATATATATTTTCTTTGTGTCGTTCCAATGCAAATTTGTCAATTTCATATACGACGTAGGTCATTTTACTTGTTAACTCAAATCAAAATCGTTCTCATCCTCATATTCATTTTTTGTAAAGTTTTTACAAACACGAATAGAATTAAAAACACAAATCGACTCATTTTTTTTTGTGAAAGGAGAATATATATTATCACAAAAGCAGTACAAGCATTTTAAAGTATACAATGGACATGCCCATTTATACCTATCTAAAAATGCATGACAATAAAAAACAGCAAAAAGCCAAAAACTGCTACACTATACCATTCTTTAGCCTAATTCATATACACTGTAACTCAATTCTAAAGAACAAGTAAAGCTACATGCATTATTCTATTCATATACACAAATCGACTCATTGATAACAAGTTAAAAGTTATAAACCAAATAAAAACTGAATATAGGAAGGGAAAAAAAATGGTAAGAAGTTCTGGCAATTGTCTCATTTTTTCAAGAGCCCGTATAGACAAAAACGTCTGCTTTTGGCAAACTGGTTGTCGATCACCGTCCATGCTTAACAAAGAATATGAGTTGCTTTCAATTGTGGGAAACAATCTAACGTGATTGAATCGTGCCATGAGCGTGTATACACTACCAAAGTGATGGAATTGAAAAGGTACAACTTAAATTAATAGGTTCAAAATAGTTTATAAAAGCAGTGGGGTTTGACGATCATAAATACTAACAAAGTCAATAACGAGCATGACTAAAATAATAGCCTTCATGAAGAAGTTTTTGGGCGTTTTATAAGCAGAAATAAGTAAATACTAATTGCTCTGTTAGTAAGGGGTGATGTATATCATGCCAATTTTTTCATAGATTACCTGTGCTACATCTCTTTATCCATATTAGGCTACCCCCAGTAAGGGGTGATGATCGATCGAGTATGTCGATCTCCACTCGAGATCCCCTTACTGTCGGATCTCGATCGCGACAAGGTTTTTTTGTATCATGGTCGTGTACACGATCGAGTTACTTTTTTTTTTTTTTTTTGGTAGAAAAGGTACTTTTGTAGGGTATTTTTTTGTAGTGTAGGTAGCCTTTACTGGGGCACCCAATCGCTGGAGAGAGAAAGCTGACGTGACAGAGAAAATGAGATGGATTGACCCTCCTTACTGCATCCGGCCTTAAGTGTTTATGTAGTATAATGGAGGTCTAGAGCCTAGACACCTTTGGATAACAACTAATCATTTACACTTAAATTTTCGTTCTAACTCAAATCCCAGAAATCATAGCTCTTAGTTATTTTTGCTGCGCGCGTCAGTATTCTCAACAACTATTATAAAAGCTTCTTTACAATAGTCACCACTCACCAAGTTTGGGTTTGACAAGTTGATTGGAAAATACTTTTTTCTAGATATGAGAAGGCCAGGATAAACAACAAAAATTAATGACAACAATCAACAATTATCTTCTTGATAGATTTCCATACAAAATTCTCCATAGGCAAAATTCCAAAGCCACGACATGTTTAAACTTTAAACCATGAGCCACTACAACGCGTCATCTGTATAAATCATTGTGATAGATCGACGCCAACCAAAATACACTGAGCAAAAAAACACAATTGCATGTCCCTGTTAGAGACACAATCTCATCACATATTCTCTCAAGAAGCAGATTTCAAAACCTTAAACGGAATAAGTCTTCCATAAACACTTCAGCGGGAGTTTACTACAAACAAAGAAAATAAACAACTTCTAAAGTCACAAGCATTAGATCCAAAAGCGTAGCTAGACTTAGGTTCAAGGTACTAAAACAAACCACTATGTTCAAGGTACTCAACTAAAGTGATCCTCAAACAATTTATAACCCAGTCATCACAACCCATCACTAGATTCATAAACAACCCAAAAAAACATATAAAAACAAAGTCAAAGGATAACCAATACCGATAACAAAAACTTATGGACGCTCGAATATGATTTCTGCTCTAGTTGATGCACGTGGATATTGTATCAACTCCTTTAGCATCTTAACTTCATCATGAATATCAACCCGCTTGTCAATCATTATATGTATTAACTTCAGCATTGGTGACTTGGCCAAGATAAGCTTCACAAAATCCATTCCAGGCTTCATGTTGGTGAAGTCTTTTATTTGTATTACACGGAGATGATCCAAGGTAACGTGCAAGTAGTCTTGAAAATCAAGAAGATCCATGGCAGTTTTGGACACAGCTTCCTTTGGGTTATGGTCCATCTATTAGAAAACAAAATGCATTTTTCTTTCACTTAAAAAAAAAAAAAAAAAAAAAAAAAAAAATACAAACAAACAAACAAAAACAAAAACAAAAAAAACAACGTGAATCATATATAATTGTCATTCTAGTAATATTTACCTCTATGACAATTGTCTCTATCTTTGGTGAGCTTGTAACCAAAAGAAGTGCAGACTGTAACTCAATGTCTCTCCCAAATGACACTCCAGATAAACAAAGATATATGAGATGGTCTAGCGAGGTCGGAAGCTTCTTTGGTATTGCACCTATAGCAAAACACTTTATCCAAAAAACAATAAAGAAATTAGCAAGCATAGTTGCGTTATAATAGATATAATCTTGGACCGAAATGTATCACCTTAATAGGATACAAACTCATATGCAGACACTCAATTGAAGGTAAACACTCGAATAGCTCAATAAAGTCACAATTCCAACATCCCATAAAATGCTTTTCATCTCCAATCTGCAACAAGTTAGAAACATTAGATTAGAAAATACCAGAATTTAGGAACTATTTACTAACGCGCTGATTGCGTATAAAGTTATCCAATATCGATATAAGTTTGAAGGTATTTCTATGCAACAAAGTTAAATTATGAAGAAAATTTTGACCAATATTGGCCACCTATGTATGCAATTAAACCTCTCAACAATAGTAAAATTCATGTTGGACCATACCAGAGTGAAATCCTTAAGCAGTGGGCAATTCACGATAAAACGTAGAAGAGCTTTTGATGTTATGCTGACATTGTTAAAGGATAGACTGATCAGCTTACTAAATCCCTTAAATGCAGAAGGAGGTTGAAATGCACAATTTTGGAGTTCTAATATCACTAATTGCTGCAACATGAAGAACGACGGCAATAACTTATGGTCATCGCCTACCCCAATGGAAAGAGTAAACTTCTTCACAGTAGCGTTCCTCGATAGGTTAAGTATTATTTGGTCAATCTCACGACAACTACTTAACTGAGAGAGACAAAGAGAAAAATCAAGTATCGGACCTTTGTGTAATAAGAGGATTGGATAGATAACATGTAAGAGCTTATAGTTTATGATTAAAATTTTCACAGCCGCTCCTTGAAAGACTTCATCATCGAACTTGAGTTTGGGAATGTTCAAACAGTAATCTCTCCAATTCTGAGATAAAATACTTGTTCTGAATGCATCTCGCATCGGCATATGAGACACAATTTTTTGTATTATATTTGAAGGAAGGTTGCTCATTGTATCCGTAGCCAAACCTTGAACTTCCATCTTAATGGATTTGATCAGTGACATGAGAATGCTGCAAAAGTTTAGCAACACAAAAACACTTGTAATATTGGCACCATTAAGTATTAACTTGGGAAAATAGTTATACACACATACTAAACCAACAAACACAAAAGAACTAAAAAGTTTACATTTTAACTTCCAAACAAAGTGGCATGGTGTCATGGTTCTAACAAACTTAAAATTCATACTGGAGGAGTAACAAAACGGAAATATTATATATTCAAATCAGAAAACAAAAGCCAAACGTTTACATACTTTGCACAACCAACAGTGAGTTCATATGCTCACTAAGATCCGAACTTGTAAAACCATTTGTTTTTTTCCTAATTTTATAACATAAAGAGCCGTAACTCATGTTTTTGTCAATCACATGTCAGTAAACCAGAGAGTGATCGAAAAAGCAATAATGGAGAAAACCAACCACCAAAATCAAACATATATATCATTTTTGAAGCAAACAATACATGCCAAGCAATTGTTTTTGAATAAAAGTGAAATACCAAAAAGTTCATTACCCTGCTTCACTAAAAAACATCCATCTATCCCGCCATTTTGACCAAGTCAATATATATGGCAGAGAGGAACGCTTGTTACTTAGGGGATGTTTGTTTAAGCTTAATTTTGAGCTTACGAGCTTATATCACTACGGTTTATATTTCATAAACTCAATTTTTCTGGCTTATTTTGAAACTTATTGGCTTATATAAGCTTGCTATATCATAATAAGCTTATATCAGCCCACAAGTTTGAAAATAAGCCAGAAAATTGAGCTTATAGAATATAAGCCGAGGTGAGATAAGTTCATAAGCTCAAAAATAACTTAAACAAAAATGCCTTTAAATGCCCTGTCCCCTATAGTCTATGTGCCAAACACATCCTTATTTTTGCTATTTTATCTTAAAAAAATTTTATATATTTCTATTGTGATTCACTAAACATACCAAACAACAATTTATAAACAAATAGTTAAATATATATGTTTTCATTCTATCTAAGAGCGTGGGGTACGATGGGCTGGTAGGTGGCGCCATCACCACTAGCCGAGGAGATGCCATGGCGCACCGTACCGAACCCTGCGCCGTGAGTCCTTTCGCCGTCACCATGGCTCAGCGCCGTGGGTGTTTTTTTTTCTTTTTCTTAGGTGTTGTTTTTATATGTGTGTGATTGTTTTTGTGTTTGTTTGTAAAAAGATAGATTTTTTGTTTTTTTTTCCTCCAGCTTGCAGTTTTCCAACGAGGAAGAAGGTATGTATTTTGTTTTTATTTTTTCTAATTTTGTTAAAGTTTCACTTCAAACCTTTTGTTATGAAAGTTTACATTATTAGTCCTTGTTAGTGTTACTCTTGCAATATTAGTCCCTATTTTCTATATAATGTGTTTTAGTTTTATTAATGCAATGTGTTTTTTTTATTAATGAAGTTTATTTTAGTTAATATTGTGTATTTTTTTATTTAAAAGAAAAAAAATGGCAGACTGCACCAGAAATTCTGGTGCTAACGGATACCCCTGAAATGTGGTGCCGTGGGATTTCTGGTGCCGTGGAGCTTTTTGCTGACGTGGCAGCAAAAAAATCTCACGGCACCACGATACCTAGTGCTCTAAACTAGGGCTGAGCAAACGGACCGGATGGACCGGACCGACCGACAAAACCGACCGGACCGAGACCGACCGGACCGGACCGACCACATTCGGTCCGGTCCTCGGTCTAAGCTTTTTGCCAAATTCAGTCCTCGGTCCGGTCGGTCCAGTCCGGTCCGGACCGACCAAAAACCCGAAAAAACTTGCCTAATTGGACCGGACCAGACCGGACCGACCATATTCGGTCCGGTCTCGGTCTATGGTTTTTCCGGTTCTCGGTCCTCGGTCCGGTCCGGTCTTGGTCGGTCCGATCCGGTTTTCGCCCGATGCTCAGCCCTACTCTAAACATCAAACTATTAGTCATAGTGATACATATATGCATACCAAATGCACCTTTAGTTATGTTAGTTTTAAGAGTTAACTACATTTTTGGTCCTTGTGGTTTGCCAAGTATTTCATTTTCAATCTAAATTTTAAAAAAATTTAGGTTCAGTCCAAAAGTGAAACACCCGTCTCGGTTTTAGTCCATTTTATTGTTGATTGTTAGCTTGACCATTTAAACGACATAAAATGACTAACTTACCCTCACATTTTTTTTATTATTACTATTACTATTACTATTACTATTACTATTACTAAGGAACTTGAGTTAGACACTCGTATGGGTGAAGTTATGATAATTGTCTATGAGAATGACAATAAGATTGACATGTATACATAACATAATCACTATGATGTTATTCAAGATATTAACAAGGACTATGGCAACCTCTGTAGATGAGATTGTAAGTGGTAGTGATAGGTCAAATGATAGTGAGTTCGATGGTGATTTTGAACATGACAATGTAGATTTCCATATTGAGGGTGAGCAAGAAGTAGTGTTTCAAAAATTGACCATTGATGACCCTTTCCTTATCAAACTTGTTGACAATGGCAATTTTATAGGTACTAAAACTGACCTAATACCTCCCTTAATTGGTAAGTATTTTGTTGAGGAAAAAAAAGGATCCACAAGATGACTTTATAGATGGCAAATACAAATTTGTGAAAGGTAAATGTTACCCTACATTCAATATATAAAATCCATGGAAAAAAAACAAGCATCAGTCCTAATAATGAGATATGAAAGCCCTCTATAGTTGAAGCATGCATTGGCTAATTATGAGTTTGCACATGGTTATGTTAGAAGTTATGGAAGATGAAGAAAGGCAAAGGGAACAAATGGAGCATGATGCTAGGATCTACCAAGATTGGGATGACTTAAATGGAAGACCATCAGGTCAGACGAATTGGATCCAAGGTTCAGAAACCAACTATGAGTCAAATTGAAGCTGCAGAAGAAGCACACTATTTACATCTTCAAAACATGCAATCTGAAACTACTTATGTTACCTTACAAGAGTAAGAGGCTGAAGAAACTTAAAATGCATTGGTTCCAGATACATCTAACCTTCAACTGATTCCAGAACAACCACCAAGTCCTCCATTGCTAGCACAAACATCAAGCCAATCTTCAAGAATTTTTGTCAACCCCAAAATCTGAGAGGATTGCAAAGAGAAAGAAGTTTAATTTTACACAAGTACTGGAAAGTCTCCAGATAAACCATTTACTTTGCATAATCTGTTTAAGATACTTAGTAAATGTATGTTTATCTGCTATCAAGTGTAGGCTCTTTTGTAAAGACTTAGTAAGTGTAGTAAAACAATAACTAATTAGGATGCATAAGGGTAGTAAAACTCTTAATCTCAGTTAGGTATGACCCATGGAAGGCTGTGCACAAGGACGGAGCCAGAAATTTTTGTTGAGGGGAATCGTAATCAATAACATACAATTCATAAATTGGTTACCGAATGGTTCAACCCGACCCATCTTAAACGCATATACAATGACAATTCGATCCTTAAGTTATCGTATATGACCTTGGATCAGCAAAAATATATTAACATTATCAAATCAAGATATTCTATATGAACACTCTAAATTAATAGACGTAAAGTTTTGTTAAACTTGTATGCATTAACTAAATAACAAAAGACGACAACCAAAAAGGATCGAAAATAAAATAAAGAATAAACAACTAGAAAAGCAACCCAATGAAAAATGGATTTTCCTTTTCCCAAAGCAATATGACAAAAAGATGTCAAGTCACATAAACAACTTACTCTTTTATAGTTTTATACTCCGTTCACCCTAAAATATAAGTGCAATTTGACTTTTTGAATCGAACTTTAATCTTGAATATTTTTATTTGTATTATATAAAACTTAATGCAAAATATATAAATGGATTGTGTTTTAAATTTTGTATAATTTTCATTAAGTGTTATATAATATAAACAAAAATATTTAAAATCAAAATTCAATTTAAAAAATTAAATTGGACTTATATTTTGAGATGGATAGAGCATTATTTTTTCTCAATGTTTTATCCTACACTCCACCACACTCCATCTATCTTCTTTATCACTCTTCCCTTTCAAACAACTCTTCTCCAAAAACTCAACAGGAGACAATGACAAAAACGAGCAAACAACGGTATAATGACAGATGCGTGTGTTTGGATATAGGGCATTGACAGAATGGCAGGGGCTAGATTGAAGACTTATGTAAAGTGCGGGCAGGAAACCAAGCTACATGCTAGGCTAGTAGGCCCGGTTGGGGGTGGCCGAGCACCCTCCAGCTCCTGGCTCCGCCTCTGGCTGTGAACAACCTTTTGTAAACACTTATGTGCCTGCATGTGCACAATCTTTTGGTTAGGCGTGTGTAATGAATTGACGAAGGGTTATATTTGACAATGCAATGAAATGAATATTGTTTGGTACATCCTAATGAACGTTAAAAATGTATGAAAAAAAGGTAAAAATGTCATTTCATGTCGAAATGGAATGAGGAAAAAAAAAGGGTAAGGTGGTGGCTATGTAATAAAAATAGTGGTTATGGGCTTAACAGAATGGATCACACTGCGTACCGTTGGTTTCCAAACAAACACTGAAACCGTCACCCTTTTGTGTTAAGGGTAAGGATCCAGTGAGAAGAAAACTTAAAATGAGAAGGATGAGAAATAACTATAACCACACATTTGAGATGGATCGACTTGATTAAGATGCATCTCTATTCATTTAGATGCATCCAAATTAGTTCTGAAAAGTGATTTGAAGTGAAAACAATGCAAAGTAGTACTAACAACAAATTTGACCAGCAGAGGACGAAAAATGTATAAGATTTGTCTAACTTGATGAAATGCATATAATGTATGCATATGCATCTAATTTTTTTCTAGAAAATATATTATGGTGCATCTAAAAGATTATGGATGCATCTAATTTAAGGCGATGCATCTTAAATGTGTGGTTATAGTTATTTCTCATCCTTCTCATTTTAAGTTTTCTTCTCATTTGATCCTAAGTCTTTGTGTTAATCCTCCATTTTGACATCCTTTTGTTTTTTGACCAACTTTTAACAAACCATTTCTCTCTTGAGATACTGCTAACCATATAATTGGTATAAGCAGGAATAATATAAGGACTCCATTGGGTTCACAATTACCTTAGGCACCACAAAATATGTTCTAAATAGTCTATCAAAATATTGGGCTTTGACAACCCTTAATCTGATCCAGGACAAATAAGTAACATTTCCAAAATCATAGCCTTCACAAGAAAGTTTATGGGCGTTTGACGATGAATTTTGCTGAAGGTGATGCGCGTGGTAGTGGCGCATGTAACAAGTCTCTAAGCATCGTAACTTCTTCACTAACATAAACATCACAACTAAGCTCGATTGTAAGTTTCTTTAGCACAGGTGACTTAGCCAAAATGAGCTTCACAAGTTCAATTTCAAAAGGTGAGTTATTGAAACATCTTATCTCGAATTCTTCAAGATGATCCAAGCTCAAACTCGAGTCGTTTTGGAGATCAAGTAAGTTCATGGAAGTTTCTCGATCATGTAAGATTCCATCATCATGTAAGATTTCATCATTGTATATCTAATCAGAAAATATGTAAAATATTTTAACAATAAAATTTAGAGGCTATAAAAAAAACATTAGCATTTGTGATGGCATAATTTACCGTAAAGATAATGTGCTTTAAATTTGGGGAGCTTCTGATCATACATAGAGCAGAAGAAACCACACATTGTTCCATAAAGCAAACATCCAAGTAAAGATATTTGAGGGAGACAAGTGAAGTTGGAAGCTTTTGTGGCATACCACCTGCAGAAAAGTACTTTAAACGAAAACCAAAACCTGGATTAGCATCACATAATTCTTACATGAGGTATAATTTTTAACTTCAGTATTACCTTCATATAATATTTAGAAATTTCAAAAGTCGCAATCAAAGGTAGACACTCTAAAAGCTGAACAAATGTGAACTCACTTCCTCCTTCAAAGTCTTTTTCATATCCAATCTGTATGGAAATAACTTGTATTAAGATGTATTTAAATGAAGGAGCTTCATAAGTGGTTACATATATACTTATATAAACCTTACCAAAGCAACTATCTCAAGTAGTGGACAATTGGAGAGGAAACTTAGAAGTGTTTTAGCTGATATTTCGACATTGACAAAGTACACGGTAGACAACCTATTAAACCCTTTAAACGTTAACGGAGGCTCAAACACACAATTTGTGATATCAAGAAATTCTAATCCTTGCAATGTAAAGAACAAAGAGGGTAGCTTGCAGTGGTTGGTTAAAATCTCAAAGATCAGCTTTTTCACATGATTGCTCCTCGAAAGATGAAGTATTATCTGGTCAAACTCAGAAACCATATTAAGTTTACCAACATGAAGACTGAACTCCAATATTGGACCCTTGTGTAATAACAGAACATGGAAGATGGCATTTACAAGCTTATACTTCTTCATTTGTGCATCATTAGATAATGCTTCAAACAACTTCTCATCAAACGTAACTTTAGGCATTTTCATCCAACAATACCTCCATCTCCTTGACAGTATGCTTGTTCTCAATGCATCTCGGATTGGCATACAAGTTAAAATATTTTCAATTATGTCTTTAGGAAGAGTGCTGATCATATCCGAACTTAGGCGTTGAACTTTCATCTTGATATGACGACTTTTGAGTTTGATACTCAACAAGGCTGCAATGTAAATACAAAACAAAATAGATTTATTTTCTCAAACATATGTAAATTAGGCTTATATATAAAGCAGACACGATAGAACCATGAGAAAAATACTAGACACCTAAATCCTTATTTGTGATATAAATAATAGTGTCTATAATGTCTAATATGCAAAACATGATTACAAAAAAACTACACTCTGTGTCCTTTACAAGTTAGTTACTTATTCAGACTGCATCTCTATACCCAATCAAAGGAATTCTACTAGAACTAATGATACGCGATCATCCATGGCTTACCCACCACTAGGTAAAGAGCTATCAAAGTATCAAGTATTATGCAGTTCATGGTCCTTTACAAGTTATTCAAACTGCATCTTTATCGTTATATCAATTATCAAAGGTGAAAAAATGTTTCTCACATTAACAATTTTTTTTTAAAAAAAAAAGTACATGCCAAACGAACCTAAAACCGACAAAAGCATAAGTAGAAGCTTGATCAAACACATCTTCGATACCCATTTCACACCACATGCCTTAAATTATAAAACGTTATTCAATTATAAAACGTCTAAATTTAGCCCAACTATCATTTTTCAAAATACATTTATAGAAAATTTATTCATAGTAACTTAAGTTACTATCCATAACAATTATAAAAATATTCCCTTAAGTCATAAAATGTTGTCATAAAAAACCTACCTTAACATATAAACATTTCCAACAATATTAAAAATCCCACCATAAACTATAAAACATTTTCATAAACCCCTAAGGTATAAACATTTTCATAAACCTGGGAATTCCATAAAATAAATAAAAAATAAATAAATAAATAAATAAAGTTAAATATGTGTATACCACCATCAATATAGTGTCTTACCATATTCTTTTGGTTGGTAATATAAAATGCTAATGATAATAGTCTATATTCTCTACATAAAGGTGTTATCAATTGGAATACCTGAGAACATGAATTATCAAAAAAAAAGAAAAAAAAAAAAAAGTAATCAACTTTATATAAAATGTTAATGATTATGGTTTTGGTTCTCTACATATATGTGTTATCAATTGTGATACTAAACTGAGAATATGAAATATACATTCTTACCAAATGTGATAATGAATTTAGTATTTTACCAAGTGCATATGAAAGAAATAGTAAACATCACTTGTCATATTTTATCGTCGGCTCAACACTCGGCTTTGACATCGCCTGAAACTTAAAAACACTTTTCTTCGCTTTTACATGTGAGTGATATCACGTGTGATAAAGTAATAAAATATGACATGGTATTTTACATATAAGTAATATCACTGGTGATAAAGAAGTAAAATTTAATTATTGTATTATATATATGGGTAATATTACAGGTGATAAATCAATAAAATAAATAGAAGTAAACATCATTTATGTGACTTGAATATATATTTTTTTTATTTTATTTTGGTGTATTATCACTTGTGATAATCAAGCTATAAATTTAATAAAATACAATATCACAAATGAGTAAGTTGGGGGCCACGAGTTGCAGCGGAGCCAGTTTAGTTACAGCATTCATAACTAAATTATTCTGAATATCAATTGTGATATTAAAAAGCGTATGAAAACGAACGAAAACGTAAAAAAACGGGCGAATACTTATAAAACGGACGAAACATAAGAAAATCACAAGTGATATTTAGAAAATCACAAGTGATATTTAGAAAATCACAAGTGATGCTCTGAATATCACAAGTGATATTCAGAAAATCACAAGTGATATTCTGAATATCACTTGTAATATTCCGAAATGTAAAAAAATGAACGAAGACGTAAGAAAACGGACGAATACGTATGAAAACGAAAAAAAAAATTATGAAATGTACATAAAAAAAACGTAATTCAATGTTCAATATAGTAGTAACTAAGTATGCCTAAATGCCTAATATCAAAAACTAATGTTAATAGTTTTTTTTAAAGACCAGGATGATTATATAAATTTCTTGTAGACTTGACCCGGCTGGTTTAACCGGGAACCGGCTCAGAGACCGGGTCGGATAGGACCGGGTTTTTGCTTGTTTGAGAACCGGATTGAACCGCTGGTTTTTCGTTGACCCGGTTTGATAAACCCGGCCGGGTCATGGCTTTTTATAAAAAAAATTAACAAAATGATTTTTTTCCCATTAACTTTTCTAAGTTTAATTGAAAAGTTGAAGTGATGATAACTAATGTTTGTTAAAATTTTATAAAATAGTAAATCATAGTTATATATGATCTTAGAATCACCAATTAATATAGTTTTACTATAAAACATTACACTTTAGAATCACTTGTTGAAAATTTTTGCTATAATAAATATATACTTAAAAAGCAAAACTTATCGGTATAGTCTCAATCTTATTCATCGATTTAATTTGAATGTATGAATAAAAGCGGATAAATGATGAGCTCATGCAATACTAATTATTAAATTTAGAAAAAAATATATATGTGTATAGAACCGTTTAACCTGGCGGTTCAACCGGTTGAACCGGCGACTAAACCGGATTGATAAAAAAACCGGTTTTTAAAACATTGGTCATCACCTAAAGCCTATGTTTACTACTACTCCCTGATGCACCCATTATTTTATATATATATATATATATATATATATATATATATATATATATATATATATATATATATAACTCACACCACACAAACCCCCCTCCATCCCTCCTCTCACAGTCACACTGCCATTCAACCTTCTTAAACCAATCCCATAACCTCCACCACTGTTGAAACTTAGACCTTAATAGATCTTCTGAGCACTCTAGGATCGTTAGTTATGTTAATGTAATCACTAACACACTAATAGATAATCTCTGTAAATTGTATTTTAAAGCGGAAACAAACACAAGCTTTAACACTAAGAACAATTGATCCTCTATGGATCTTTTCAATAACAATGAAAGTGTTTTCTAAAAAACGTAACTCAATACATAATCGTGTGTTCCTTTTATACACAAGGAACCCTAAACCGTTTCACAAGAAACGTATATTCTAAAACTTCTAAAAGATATGCATTATCACTTCCTAAATAAACTCATGCATATCCTAACTATATTACATAAAACACGGAATAACTATATCCGCAGTAACTAATAATGTTGAAAATAGACTTCAGCAGAAACACTCTTGTCAGCAGAATCTGTCTCTTCAGTAGAATTCATCAGCAGAATTCTCTCTTAGCAGAATTCCCAACAATCCTCCCCTAATCTTGAATTTGACATGGTTAAGTTCAAGATTCTTGATAGATCTTTAAAGTTACATACCAATAGGATTGAAGTCTGTAACAATTCGCATTTTCAGGTTAATTACTTTTCCCAGCAGGTCACCCAAGCCTGTACTACTCTCGCATGAGCACGCTTAACCGTATGGGCGATTAACCGTTAGACCACAAAACGCGTTTCTACGACGATTTGAGTTTTCAACTTATTAGAAAAAGTCAACATATTTTTTCCCTCCTCCATTGACCAAAAATCATCCCTTGATGTTATAAGTCATTTCGTGATTTTTAGGCTTACGGTTTGATGTCTAAAAGACATTTAATACCAACCGACACTAGACTGAGCCCAGTCTAGACATTATAAATCATTTTTATCACATTAGAAAAGTAACATTTTACTTTTCTCAATTTTACGCAATATTCGTACGTTTTACGTATTACGCGTTTTAGACCCGTGTTTCCAGTTTTTAGCAGGGTTTTACCACCCAAATGGAACCTACCACTCATTTTATATTTTATTATGGAACATATGGATATGTTTATCAATACTTTCAAGTTCCATAATTTTACGACACCCGGTTTTACGTTTCGTGGCTTAACCATTTACGGTTAGCATTTTACGGAGCCAAAACTAACTCAATAACTTGGATAATATCATCAAAAGTCCACCCTTGCTCCCCAAGGTTGGCAAACCGACTTAGGGGGGGGGGATTCAGCCCCTAGGTGGCTTAATCCCATGCTTTAAGCCTTAAGATGTGAACATGTGTTCAACTTGGTGAGCAAGTGTTGACTAGTCAAGGTTCTAACCTCCTCAAGACCTTATTTAAGCCTTCTCTTCCCCTCCTTGGTCATTCCAACGACCCACACACATAAAAACACACCATCATCTCATCCTTAGCTCATTTACTTCAAGTTCCATCCAAGAAATCAAGTGCAATATCCATACATAAACCCTAGTTTAGTTTTGATTCATCAAAACTACTTCAAATCCTTAGAAACTTTGGTGATTTCTCTTGAGTTTGAATCCACTCAAGTCACCTCAATTTTCATCATCTCTCTTTCAAGATTACAAGAGTAGAAAGATTGCATGAAGTGAAGTGGGTTGAAGCAAGTCTATCAAAGTCCTTTTCCTTACATGTTAACTTCCTTTCATCTTTGAAAGCCAAAAGTTGTAAGCCAAACCCTAACATGATTCTTGTTAAATAATCATGTTCATGTTATTTACATATTATTTGTGCTATATTATGTCTTGTATTCATGTCCATGATGTATAAAAGTGAGCAAAACAAGTTATTGTTATTGATTGTTACAATAAGTTACTAAAACAAGTAAACTAGTGACTTTCTTGGTAAGACCTGATCAAAATGGTAAAAATATGATGTTGGATCATTACATATTACAATAGAGGACTTAACAAGGAAACCATAGCAATTTGAACCACCTAAAACGAGTATACGAGTCAAAAGTTACGCCCATTTGAAGTTACCAAAACTTTGCGGCAAACTGCCAAATACCATTCTGATCAAATTTAGGTTTTGAAAGTCCCACTTCTGGTCTGATTCATCAAAAAGTTAAAACACGAAAGTTGTCCAGAACGACGTTTTCGTTCAGGAATATAGAAGCTCGAGCCCTGAAAACGCTTTTTGAGTGATAAATTCTTCAAAATCTTAACAGCCCATTTTTAGACCAAAGTCATTACATATAAGTTAAGGTTTATGAAGACCAAAGGGGTCTTATGACCTATAATCAAGACCACAACCATGGCTAGAGCCAAGGTTGAGTCTCATGACCTTGGAACAAGGACCAAAGGTCATGGCTAGGCCATGACGAAATGACCAAGTAAACTTACATAGGTGTAAACATGAAACAAGGAATTGGCGATATATTGAACAAGCAATTTGGATCTACTTCACTTAAAAAGGAACCATGAGATATTACAAAGAGAAAATGGTCATACAAGACTTATGAAACTACCCCTAATAACAATCTTCATGTACTAATAAACTTTTCTAAGTTTATTCAAATATCGGACATGTAACTTTTCGGATCAAAACTTATATCTATATATTTCATCAACTACTACAATAGTAGGGAGCCTCATGTGAGGAGTTCATTATGTAAGCCGTCGAGATGAGTTGTGGATTTACGAGTTAAAGTGTCCTGGCTCCTCGAACGCTTACTAAGATGACTTCTGAATTATGTCGGCCCGAACGGTAGTAAACGATATACAAAACATACATGTTTCATGAATCTTTTCTTTCAAAAACTTACACTATACATCATACCACATCATGGACTATAATGCAAGATATATATATAGGCACTACTTCATATTCTTTACTCCGATCCTAAGTCGCGACATTCTATTATAGGTTGCTCGTAGAAACCTACACGATTCAACCGTTACATTCATTACTTGCTATCTTAACTTAAGGTGAGTTCATAGCCCCACTTTACATTACTTCAATGTTTTACAAACCCTTGGGGGAATACATGCTATTATTTTTCTACTCGAACACAATGCTTTCTACTGTATGCTATTCGACCATGTTTTATTATCACTAAGTAACATCCTTGCCAAACCAAGATCCCTTATTATGAACCATTTAATCACTTGCGAGGGTTACTTGCAAGAGAGCGCGAATATTGTGAATAGGCCTATTGGGATTGACGAATCCCATTTGTTTTGACTAAGTTCAAACAAATGCATTAATATTTGAGACATTAGGTATGACGGCAAAGTACCTACCGGGATAAATCTGCCGATCGATATTGGTACACGTTAACGTTTTGGTGTCATAAGCTTAGTGAATTAATAACCTTTCCGGGCATATAACAACGTAGCCTACATGTTTTGTTTTCCAAACTATGAGTGTGAGTCTATAGCTCACACTACGATTATTGTGTTCAAACGATTTAACTACAAACACTACGATTATTGTGTTCAACAATTTAACTACCAACACATTGTGTTCAAACATTAAACAAACTCTATGAATATCACTCAACCTTTGTGTTGACCTCTCAAGCATGTATTTCAGGTTCATGACGATCAAGGATGGCACGGAAGGGCACGGATACTCAAGAGGGCTATAAATTTTATTATCATTCAAAACTCATTTATTATACATTGTAAACATGGAACCAATTGGGACCTCAATTTTGTAACCTCTGATATTTATACAATTTGAATGATAAATCTCTTAAAACGACTCAATTGGAGTTCGTTTTCTATTATTGTGACTATTGTGCCGTCGAGTAACACCCAGTTTGAATTCCGCTGCATCAATGAATTGGGGGTGTTTCAGATTGGTACCAGAGCCATGGTTATAGAGAAACGGGTCTAATTGAGACCTAAACTATAACTACAACTACAAGCAAAACCATTTTTATAGCCTTCCGCTCTCCGTGTCTTCCATCCTCCAGACGATTATGGACTTAGTAAGCATGTTATGCTACACAAACATATTAGTATATTCATATATATACCCCTTTTGAGCATTTCCCCGTAGATATTTTATGCTACACAAACATAATTGCATATTAATATATGTACTCTAAACATAATTGAGCATTTCCCCGTAAGCATTTTATGCTACATGAACACATATAAGTATATTGATATATACACACTAAGCATTTTATGCTACATGAACACATATAAGTATATTGATATATACACACTAAGCATTTTATGCTACATGAACACATATAAGTATATTGATATATACACACTAGGCATTTTATGCTACATGAACATATTAGTATATTGATATATAAACTCGGTTTATTTTCAATCATTTATCTAAACAATGGACTAAACATATCTGTGTATGCCTATTCTAAGGCATTTCGGCACAGTCACATTCTCCCAATCATGTTCCTACTCCAACATTTTATGTCCAAGACATTGTAACTGATTGCAATGGTCTTTCCTATTTTCCAAGACATTGTATTATACAATGGTCTTAACCATTTCTCAAATGTTTTGAGTTACACAATGGTCTAACCTACTTCCGAGACATTGTGTTTTGTGCAAATGGTCTCTAGAATTATTCCATCACATCATCAATATCATTTCATATGATATCAAAAACCCGTCACAATCTATCGATTTCAAAACAAGAAATATGAGATTTTTAAAGGACAAACTAATCCATCATCGACAAAAGCTGAACTTTCTCTACATTCATCAAAGTTTTCTTATGAAACCTTCATTATTAAAAGTTCGTGATCCTGGCCAAGTATGTTCTATTTTAGAACTAGTTAAAACTTCCTTTCCATACGTATCTACCCTTACTACCTTCTATGCAATGGAATATGAAAACATACGTTACAAGTCTTGTATGGACGGGACTTGCAACTTAAGGGTTTGACATCGCCTTTGTTTAGTGGACAGTTTCCCGAAAGCAACGGACATATCAAAAGTATACCTAGTTTAGGTATTTGAAAATTTTATCGAACCTTGGCTAAATATAGACTAGTCACCTATATTTAACCTAGGGACAGTGGAATATAGTCTGACTAACTATATTCGACTTAGAATTTTCAAATACTGAGAATAGTTGTACTAGGGTTATGTTTAGATTGATTTCCTACATGAACACGATAAACCACCAGAATACATTAAAACAATCTGGAGACACGATAGTGTCTTACCACTCAGCAAGATCTTAACACCTTAATTTCATTCTTGAAAGTTTTCATTTATGAGATAATCCGAAATACTATCTTGGGATAGTTATCAATTCTTCTCTTCATCCTATAGAAGTACTATCCGTTTAGGTCCTAAGGATACCATTCCATCATAAACTTTTAAAATCTCTTAAGATTTTTAAAGCAAACTCAACATCTATACCTAAGAGTATTAATGTTAAGCATACACTACACATTTTTGTTCATCAACATATCACATCATTATCTTCACAACAGTTACAAACACAAGCTCATTAACAGATCTTGATGCACTTTTAAAGCTCAAATCATCCTTAGTTACACCACAAGTACCCTCATCAGCTTTACAAGTTTGAATATTCATCTTGTACTTTTGGAACACCAGTATCATCTCGTAATACACTACCTTGTAACTCACCGGCTAAGTATGAATGTTGTGTCGGGAATTCTTGAGTGGGATGATTTATAATGTCCTTATTTGAATGGATTGGGATGCCTTTTCGTTTAAATAAAGAAATTATAAATCATCGAACCATACGTTTATATTCCTTTAGTTACATTGTTTGGGATGCCTCTCTATGTAAATAAAGAATTATAAACAAGTGGGCTTATTTATATCCGAAATAACATAAGTATGAAGTCAATGAACACTAGATACAACAACAGATTACCTACTAGGCTATAATTGCAACAACTATCCCAATTTCCATAAGTACGAGATTTACATTTTGGTTTTCATAATGATAGTACAATAACAAACAAACTCATTGCGAGGCCATGTAACCATATGCATGTGCAGTCGTACCAAACTCATTACGGGGCCATGTAGCCATATGCATGGGCAGTCATACCGAACTCATTGTGAAGCCATGTAGCCATATGCATGGGCAGCCATACAATTCAAACAGGACTTGGTCCAACCACATGTTCAACACTTATTCCATGATTCGATTCTTATATCAATTGCTATTGATACTTGACAACTATATCAAGTTCTATTTTGATATTCAACTACTATATCAATTCCTATTAATACTCGACTGCTATATCAATTTCCTTTGATATTCGACTATTATATGGATCTCTACTGATATTCAACCATGTTATCAATCTCTATTGACACACCATATTCTGAGACAAATCAAACTACATCACTAGTAATTCCAGACTTTGGTCCTCATAAGTAACCACACATCTTTATCGACACCACTCCAACATATGACACACAAAGAACTTCAGGACGAAGTTCCCCGTAAGGGGTAGAGACTGTAACAATTCGCATTTTCAGGTTAATTACTTTTCCCAGCAGGTCACCCAAGCCTGTACTACTCTCGCATGAGCACGCTTAACCGTATGGGCGATTAACCGTTAGACCACAAAACGCATTTCTACGACGATTTGAGTTTTCAACTTATTAGAAAAAGTCAACATATTTTTTCCCTCCTCCATTGACCAAAAATCATCCCTTGATGTTATAAGTCATTTCGTGATTTTTAGGCTTACGGTTTGATGTCTAAAAGACATTTAATACCAACCGACACTAGACTGAGCCCAGTCTAGACATTATAAATCATTTTTATCACATTAGAAAAGTAACATTTTACTTTTCTCAATTTTACGCAATATTCGTACGTTTTACGTATTACGCGTTTTAGACCCGTGTTTCCAGTTTTTAGCAGGGTTTTACCACCCAAATGGAACCTACCACTCATTTTATATTTTATTATGGAACATATGGATATGTTTATCAATACTTTCAAGTTCCATAATTTTACGACACCCGGTTTTACGTTTCGTGGCTTAACCATTTACGGTTAGCATTTTACGGAGCCAAAACTAACTCAATAACTTGGATAATATCATCAAAAGTCCACCCTTGCTCCCCAAGGTTGGCAAACCGACTTAGGGGGGGGGGGATTCAGCCCCTAGGTGGCTTAATCCCATGCTTTAAGCCTTAAGATGTGAACATGTGTTCAACTTGGTGAGCAAGTGTTGACTAGTCAAGGTTCTAACCTCCTCAAGACCTTATTTAAGCCTTCTCTTCCCCTCCTTGGTCATTCCAATGACCCACACACATAAAAACACACCATCATCTCATCCTTAGCTCATTTACTTCAAGTTCCATCCAAGAAATCAAGTGCAATATCCATACATAAACCCTAGTTTAGTTTTGATTCATCAAAACTACTTCAAATCCTTAGAAACTTTGGTGATTTCTCTTGAGTTTGAATCCACTCAAGTCACCTCAATTTTCATCATCTCTCTTTCAAGATTACAAGAGTAGAAAGATTGCATGAAGTGAAGTGGGTTGAAGCAAGTCTATCAAAGTCCTTTTCCTTACATGTTAACTTCCTTTCATCTTTGAAAGCCAAAAGTTGTAAGCCAAACCCTAACATGATTCTTGTTAAATAATCATGTTCATGTTATTTACATATTATTTGTGCTATATTATGTCTTGTATTCATGTCCATGATGTATAAAAGTGAGCAAAACAAGTTATTGTTATTGATTGTTACAATAAGTTACTAAAACAAGTAAACTAGTGACTTTCTTGGTAAGACCTGATCAAAATGGTAAAAATATGATGTTGGATCATTACATATTACAGTAGAGGACTTAACAAGGAAACCATAGCAATTTGAACCACCTAAAACGAGTATACGAGTCAAAAGTTACGCCCATTTGAAGTTACCAAAACTTTGCGGCAAACTGCCAAATACCATTCTGATCAAATTTAGGTTTTGAAAGTCCCACTTCTGGTCCGATTCATCAAAAAGTTAAAACAAGAAAGTTGTCCGGAACGACGTTTTCGTTCAGGAATAAAGAAGCTCAAGCCCTGAAAACGCTTTTTGAGTGATAAATTCTTCAAAATCTTAACAGCCCATTTTTAGACCAAAGTCATTACATATAAGTTAAGGTTTATGAAGACCAAAGGGGTCTTATGACCTATAATCAAGACCACAACCATGGCTAGAGCCAAGGTTGAGTCTCATGACCTTGGAACAAGGACCAAAGGTCATGGCTAGGCCATGACGAAATGACCAAGTAAACTTACATAGGCGTAAACATGAAACAAGGAATTGGCGATATATTGAACAAGCAATTTGGATCTACTTCACTTAAAAAGGAACCATGAGACATTACAAAGAGAAAATGGTCATACAAGACTTATGAAACTACCCCTAATAACAATCTTCATGTACTAATAAACTTTCCTAAGTTTATTCAAATATCGGACATGTAACTTTTCGGATCAAAACTTATATCTATATATTTCATCAACTACTACAATAGTAGGGAGCCTCGTGTGAGGAGTTCATTATGTAGGCCGTCGAGATGAGTTGTGGATTTACGAGTTAAAGTATCCTGGCTCCTCGAACGCTTACTAACATGACTTCTGAATTATGTCGGCCCGAACGGTAGTAAACGATATACAAAACATACATGTTTCATGAATCTTTTCTTTCAAAGACTTACACTATACATCATACCACATCATGGACTATAATGCAAGATATATATATATAGGCACTACTTCATATTCTTTACTCCGATCCTAAGTCGCGACATTCTATTATAGGTTGCTCGTAGAAACCTACACGATTCAACCGTTACGTTCATTACTTGCTATCTTAACTTAAGGTGAGTTCATAGCCCCACTTTACATTACTTCAATGTTTTACAAACCCTTGGGGGGAATACATGCTATTATTTTTATACTCGAACACAATGCTTTCTACTGTATGCTATTCGACCATGTTTTATTATCACTAAGTAACATCCTTGCCAAACCAAGATCCCCTATTATGAACCATTTAATCACTTGCGAGGGTTACTTGCAAGTGAGCGCGAATATTGTGAATAGGCCTATTGGGATTGACGAATCCCATTTGTTTTGACTAAGTTCAAACAAATGCATTAATATTTGAGACATTAGGTATGACGGCAAAGTACCTACCAGGATAAATCTGCCGATCGATATTGGTACACGTTAACGTTTTGGTGTCATAAGCTTAGTGAATTAATAACCTTTCTGGGCATATAACAACGTAGCCTACATGTTTTGTTTTCCAAACTATGAGTGTGAGTCTATAGCTCACACTACGATTATTGTGTTCAAACGATTTAACTACAAACACTACGATTATTGTGTTCAACAATTTAACTACCAACACATTGTGTTCAAACATTAAACAAACTCTATGAATATCACTCAACCTTTGTGTTGACCTCTCAAGCATGTATTTCAGGTTCATGACGATCAAGGATGGCACGGAAGGGCACGGATACTCAAGAGGGCTATAAATTTTATTATCATTCAAAACTCATTTATTATACATTGTAAACATGGAACCAATTGGGACCTCAATTTTGTAACCTCTGATATTTATACAATTTGAATGATAAATCTCTTAAAACGACTCAATTGGAGTTCGTTTTCTATTATTGTGACTATTGTGCCGTCGAGTAACACCCAGTTTGAATTCCGCTGCATCAATGAATTGGGGGTGTTACAAAGTCCAACATCATCAGCAAAGAATCACCATCAGCAAAATCTCTATGATCAGCACATACTTGAAAAACTCCATTCTTTGCAGCAACAAATGACCAAATGTACATCAAAACTTATTAGTTTCATACTATTCTCATCACATCCAGGTGTGTTAACTCCTGTGAGAGGTGAATCATTGAAAATAATGGATTTGATGTCTCTTTACCAATAGCCATCACTACTGGAGTAGCCAAATGTTTAAGTTCGAAAACTATGGTACACTGATGACCATATGATTTTTAGCAAATCATCAGCTGTAAACGGATTTGAGATGTCTTTACCTGTAGCCGTTTGCTCAGGACTAGTCAATTATTTGGTTGAATTTTCTCACCTTGATCAATTGAATACCAAATATGGTTTTCCACTGCCTTTACCACAAGCCATATACATGTGGGCTAGCCAATTATTGGGAATCCATAAAGGAAAAATCCATGGTCAATTGACAACCATTCAACTCTTAGCTGTTAAGCATGGGTGAGTTGAGTACCCAATAGTTTTGAGCAAACTATTATAGCTATCAACAGATTTGATGTGTCTTTACCAAAGCTGTACCCTTTGGACTAGCCAACTTTTTGATGGAATAGTCAACATCAGGTAAGTTGATAACCAAAGAAGGTGTGAGCATAATCAACACCAAACCTGCATACAACATACACAAAACTATACAAATCTGTTAGTTTTTTTTTCAATAAATAAAAATAAAAGAAATAAATATACAACAATATACCATCAAATAGAAGCAGCTCTGGAAGTCCTAATTCTGAGTTTGAACACTTTAACCAGAGATTCAGCAAACAACCTAGCATTCCCAACTGGATCAGGAGGAATCTCCAACTTCTGTTGAAGCATTTTCTCCATCAGAGACACTGTCAGAGGATACCTTTTGCCAAGATCCATAAGAATTCTGAGTCCAGATGTAGTTTCCAACACATGAACATATGGCATAGGGTAAAACTTCCAACTCTGAACCTTCCACCTCTGATTGTTTTTCCACACATCATAACCAGCACCAGTGGGAGTAGAAGAATCAAAAAGCACTCTGAGATCACCCAATAAATACAATCCTGACCCTATAGGAGTATGGGTGGCATAATATTTGTGAACCAAATCATTGAGAGTGAGCAAATCCTGATGATCCACAAGATGTAGAATTTCTTGTAGAAATGTGAATGACAGAGAAGTTTTATCAAGTCTATAAATGGTATTGATTTGTCCATTTTTAGACAATTCCCAGTGAACTAAAACATCTCTAACTACCTCAGGCCAATCATCAGGAGATCCTTCTTTGATAAATGAAGCATCAGGAGCATTCACACTATTAGTCTTTGTACTGAATGCGAAGTTCTCACTTTAGCCCTTCTTCCAGGAACATAAATTGCATCATGAGGTAAAGAAGATTCATCAGGAGCTTCAGCTTCAGTAGATACACCTTCTGCAGTACTAGTTTCCACTGATGGATTATCCATTTGTTCATCAGTAGAATCCTGAGAAGAATCAAGTGCAGCAGATGCATATTGTTCATCCATAGCCTTCCTCATCTGTTTAGCCCTAGCAGCTTTAAGCTTTACTTCTCTTTCCTTAAGCTCATGAAATCTTGCCATTTCAGCTTGTTGTTCATCATCTAACCTCTTTGCAGCCTCTTCACCCAACCTCTCCTCCTCCATTTGTTTCCTGGTTCTCTTTCTAGAGGGAGGATCTTCTGCTACAATTTTAGCTTTACCTTTATCAACACTAGATGAAGCAGCAACAGGTGTTACATCAGCAGAAATGGCAGGTAAAGATACCTGATCAACAACAGGAACATCCACATGGACAGAAGAACCAGCATCAGCAAGAATAGTAGGAACAAACTTAGGAGCACCCATTCCATCCTTTTCACACCTAGACTTGATTCTATAATACATCAAAACCAACTGTTCATCTAAAAGTGCCCACACTTGTTTCCTAGTCCAAGCATTGTTATATAGAGCACTGCTTTGACTTTTCACATAAGTTCTCATATAATCCCTTTGCTGTGCTTGAGTCATGGGTTTATCTCTTTTTGCTTTGGCTTTTTGCTCATCTGCTTCTTTCTTCCTCAACTTCATCTTCTTCACAATTTCAGAAACCCAGCCCTTTTTATCCACCTCATTGCCAAGAATGTCTGCAGCTAAACCAGGAGCATCAATCACTTGTTCTCCAATATGCTGCCAATCTGACACATCAAAATTTTGAACAACAACATCCAATTCTCTCTGTCTTTCAATAGGCAAGGTAGAAATATATCTTTTTGTAGCAGACTGATATTCTGAATCAAATTTGGCTTGCTCTGCCTCTGCTAGCTCTGAACTCCTCTTATAATCTTCCCATTCTTTCAAGAGTCTTTCTTATTCAACTCTTTCTTCATCTGTAATAAGCTCATCCTCACACACTTCAACCCCTTCAGCAAAATCATCATGAGGAATATCCAAATCTTCCATAGAATCAGCAGTTAACTTTTGAACATATGAATCAGGTAGATTATCAGCAGATCCTTGAGGCTTGAGGATTTCAGTGATGTCATCAAGAGAAACTTGCTTAATAGCAGTTGGAGCATGATCAGGTGAATCCATATACTCTTTTCCAGCTACAAAGAATGTATCTACTGATGCATGAAGCCCATCAGTAGTCTTGTCAGTAGCAAGGTTACTGGTTAGTTGTTTCTCCTGAAGAGTATCATCAACTTCTGCCATAAGAATGTCATCACCACTTGACACTTTAGAGGATTCAGCAGCTTTCTTTGCCAAATATTGTCTTCTACTTTTTCTGCTGAAGTGAATTGTTGGCTTAGGTTGTGATACTTCAGCAGCTTTGGGAGAAGAAACATGTGACTGTCTAGCAACTTCAGCCAAAATTTCAAGAGAGTCCAAATTACCCTCCTGAGGCACTTCAGCAGTATCCATTACCACCTTGCTTTTCTTCTGCTGAGTCAATTGTGCCTCTAAATCCTGAACTTTGCTTTTCAGCATCTCAATCTCACTACCAAGAGTAGACTTGGTATTATCAAGTTCCTTTTGGAGATCATCAGTCTTTCTCATATACCTACAAAGCAAATCATATACAGAAGTGAGAGTAACAGGCTCCTCTGCTCCACCAACAGATTGCTCAGTGGTAAAAGGAGCTTCATTGAACCTAGTAGGAGAAAAAGACATATGTACAACATTAGGAGAGCCTTCATCAACTTGCTCTCTCACTGGACTAGGTGTAGGTAATCTAGTGATCTCAGGCTCAAGAGGTATAGGTACCTGTGTACCAAGAGACTGAATTGTCTCTTCAACCTCAGGAGTTTGCTCAACAGGAGCAACCTGAGATGGTGAAGGAATAGGACTAGGTGACATAAGTACAGGGGAAGGTGGAGGTAGGTCAGGAGAAATAGGTAATGGTTCAGCAGTTGTAGCTGGCTCTCCCTCATTTACCACTGAAGGATTACCATCAGCAGCAACACCAGAAGATGATGGATTACCATCATCAGCACCATTTTGAGAGGGCAAATTGCCAGCAGCATCACCCTCAACTACATCATCATTGCCATGTAGCAACATAGCAGCTAACAGAGGGCGATGTTCCCCATTATAGTTTGTTTTCATTGAGGCAAACAACTTAGAACCAAGACTCTTAATAGGCACATGAATCCTATCTTCAGTGGTTATGTCTAAAATTATTTGTAAAAACCTAGGGTACATTAGGAACTTATGATGTTGTTTCTCAATATTTTCTAGCATATTATCAAAAATGAACTTTGAGAAATTATAAGTTAAACCCTTAGAGAGACAGACAATACCACAACCCAATTTTAGAGAGAATTGATCCCATCCACCACACTTGTTGCTTATACATTGGAGCAGCAAATGCACCAAATACCTCCACTTGGGACAAAACTGATATTCTTTTGCCACTTAGTTGTGTCAGTGCTTTGATAACCAGCTTCCCTCAGCTCAGCATGTATCTCTTCAGTGTTGGAGTGGTAAACACCATTCTCATCATCCAACTGAAGCTTTGTCCTGATCAAACCTTCTGTCACCACATACTCAACACCTTCAATGTCAGCTATGATCTCGGTGTCAGATCTCTTCCTAGCAGATGTCCAAAATTGCTTCACCATTGATTCATAAATCACATTGGGACAGTGTGTCAAAGCATAATGAATCTTTGAACGCTATAGAAACTCCACTATTAAATCAAACTCTTCATGACCCTTAGCCTTTTTCAAAATAGCATACTTGTTATGATCTCTTTTCAATTGAAGTTGTGCCATTTGAATTATTTTGCGTGAGACGGTTATGAATTATGAAAAGAATGATGGGTTTAAATTGAGTGATGGGAGAATAATTTAGTTTAGGCAGAGATATGCAAAGTAGGTTATATTTGGAAGTTCCCCAATCGTGGTCAAAATTATCGGAACAAACTGTTGACCAAGTCTGACGTGTATTCAAAATTACCCTTCAGCAGAAACAGAAGTCAATCTGCTGATGGATGGTCAATCAGCAGAAACCAATCAAAAGTAAAAATATCTTCAGTAAATATCTTGATTATACTGTGCCACCCAACTTGCATTAATTATCATAACGCCTAGACTTTGCCTATTTAATAACCCCCAAATCACACTTCTCAGATATCAAATTAACCCCAAATAATCTCAAAACCCTAATTTCTCAATCAACCCCAATTCACCCTCAAATAATGTCATCCAAACCTGAAATTATGGACCTAACCTCCTCCTCTTCTTCCTCTTCATCATCAGAGGATCTTCCTCCATACCCATCTGAATTAGATGATTCAGATTATGCTAGAGAAATGGAAAGAAGATGGAATGCTTTGGAGAAGGGGGAACCAACCCCGTTCCTGCTGAGAGACAACATGTTTATCCCTTCATTTTTACATCTGATGAAGACTCTTCAGAGGATGAAGATGAAGATCCCTCATTTCTTCCTCCTTCCACACCAGAGAGACCCCAACCAAGGCCTAGGAAGAGAAATCCATCTCTTCCAACATCACGGGGTGTGGTGTTGGGTCTTCCTGCTCCAGGACATGGTTCTTCATACCATGGATGCAGGGGAAAGGGCAAGAAGACAGATGTCGTGGGTAAAGGGAAAGGGAAAATGGTATAGGTGATGATGGTATGTTGCCAAGGACCAAAGTTATAAACCTCGGTTCTTGAGCATCTTCATCGTCATTTTCATCATTCTTCCTCCTCTTCTTTTTCCATTTTCACCTTCAGCTTCTTCATCATACTGATTATACATCAATCAGCTTTTGTAATAGATGATAGGAGCTTGACTAATTAGACTAGACTTGTATAGGGTTGAATCTTGTAATTCCATTTGAAGTTGTTTGTAAGCTGTAATTTGTTCTCAGAATGAATGAAAAATCATTTGCTAATTTTGATCTCTTTGTTACTTTAATCAGTGGAAATCAATCTCAGCATCCATTATACTTCAGAAGAAACAAATCTCAGCATTCTCTTACAATTTCTTGGTAGGCATCCTGCAAAATAGACACAGACTAGCAAACAAACCAAACAAACTTACCATACATTAGTTGGTTAGTGTTAACCAAACAATAATTTACAAAATATACACAAATTATACAAAGTTTACAATCGCAATCCTCCCCTGAGGCATATGCCTCCCCTGGGGCCTATGCCTCCCCTCAAACTTTGCATTCAAGGGTTAAGCATACCAATATGGACCACTAAGTGTTGAAATCTAGGTCCATCAAAAGCTTTAGTTAACAAATCTTCCACATTATCATCTGTGTGAATTTTGACCACTTTAATTAAATGTTTCTCATAAGCATCTCTGATAAAGTGGTGCCTGATTTCAATATGTTTGGTTCTATTATGAAAAACTGGATTTTTAACAATGCAAATGGTACTTTGATTGTCAATAAAAATGGTGGTATTCATGAAATTATACCCATAATCCAGCAATTGATTCTGAATCCATAGAACCTGTCCACAACAATTGGCAGCAGCAACATACTCTGCTTCAGTAGTAGAGGTAGCAACAATGGTCTGTTTCTTGCATTGGCAAGAAATCAGTCTTCTCCTAAGGAATTGGCAACCTCCAGTTGTGGATCACCTATCCATATTGGCACTAGCATAGTCACTGTCACTATATGCTTCCAGCTTAAAAGGAGATTTTTTTGGGTACCAAAGACCTAATTTGGGTTGGCCTTTCAGGTACTTCAAGATCTTTTTGACAGCATTCAAGTGAGAGGTAAGTGGAGTGACTTGGTGCCTTGAAAAAGTACTCACAGCAAATGTAATATCAGGTCTAGAAGCAGTCAAATACATCAAAGAACCAATCATGGACCTGTACAAATGGACATTCACAGGAAGATCAGGTTCAAGATTGTTATTTGGTTTGGGAGCTTCATAGGGAGTAGTGGCAGTCCTGACATTTTTCCATATTAAACTTCTTCAACATATCCTTTACATACTTATCCTGACTGATAAAGATACCATCAGGTTTCTGCTGAACTTGTAGACCCAAAAAGAAAGTGAGCTCCCCCATGGCACTCATCTGAAATTCTCCCTTCATCAAATCCTCAAACTCTCTACACCATTATTCTTTTGTGGAACCAAATATAATATCATCCACATAAACCTGCACAAGAATGATATCCCTGGAGTCTTTCTTAAGGAAGAGAGTCTTGTCAATGGCACCTCTTCTGTAACCATGCTTCAGCAGAAATGTAGAAAGCCTAGCATACCAAGCTCTTGGTGCCTGCTAAAGTCCATAGAGAGCTTTGACAACCTTATACACATAATCAGGATGATCAGGGTCTTCAAATCCCTTGGGTTGAGTCACATAAACCTCCTATTCAATCTCACCATATAGAAAAGGACCTTTGACATCCATCTGATAAACCATAAAGCCCATATATGATGCATAGGCCAAGAATATCCTGATTGCTTCAACTCTGGCCACTGGTGCAAAGAATTCATCATAGTCTATGCCTTCCTCTTGCCTGAACCCCTGAGCCACTAACCTTGCTTTGTTTTTCACCACAATACCCCTTGCATCTCTTTTATTCTTCAAAATCCATTTTATCCCAATTGCATATTTACCATCAGGGAGAGGGACCAGTATCCAAGCCTGCTGATTCTTAAATTGCATCATCTCTTCTTGCATTGCTTCAAGCCAACTTGAATCAGCAAGTGCTTGAGGAACACTAGTTGGCTCTATCTGAGAAAGGAAGCAAGCAAACAGACAATGTTTGAAGTCTGTATGATTACTCCTCTGTTGATTGTAGACATAGGAAATGAAAGCAACTTCACCATATTTAGTGTTCTTCACTGTGCTTCTTGTGCTAACAGGTGCTTGAGGATCTCCAATAATCTTTGATAGGGGATGAGCATTATGGATCCTTTTAGTTGCTGTGGGGTTAACATTGATTGTGGCATCAAGGTTGTTGACAGTGGGTCCAAACTCAGTATTATAGGAAGCTGAGTTAAAGAGACCAGGCTTGGGTTGATAATTACCAAGATCAGAAGGACTTGGAAATCTTGTAAATGGCTTCTCAAAGTCTGTAGACACTTCAGTAGAAATGGGAGATTGTGCAGCAGGACTATCAGCAGCTTTGATCACATCAGCAGGAATAGGAGAGCCTTCAGTAGAACTATCAGCAGCATCCTTGTTTCCACTGACTGCTTGTGCTGATTGTTGAAGTAAGGCATCAGCTTCTTTTTCAAATTTTTCACTGAGTCTCTTAGCTTCTTGAGTGGCTGCATGTTCTTGCTTCTTGAGTCTAGCAAGATCCTCTGTATAATGTGACTCATCCTCTTGTTCAGCAGCAGAATTATTACCTACAAAATGGTTAGGTGGAAAATAAGGTACAACAATGGTTTGTTCATCTTTCTCAGAGTCACTCTCTGAGTCATCATCCAGGGAACCTGCAGGGTTAGAAATTGGATCTTTGGTACCTGCATTTGGATTAGAAACATGTCTAGTGTACCCCAAGTAATCAGTCAAATAATCTAGGTCAAAATACCAAGAATGACCTTGTCCTTGAGTATTAGGCTGATCTTCTAGAAATCTTAGGTTAAGGGTCTCCTCTATCCTTTTGGCATTCAAATTGTAAACCCTATAGGCCTTGCTATGAGCTGAATAACCCACAATGTATCCCTCATCAGCTTTCCCATCAAACTTTCCCAGTGTATCAGCAGTAATCAAAATGGTCACTTTGCAACCAAAAGGTTTAAGGTAATGAATGTCAGGAACTTTCCCAGTGAGAAGTTCATAAGGTGTCTTGACATGATGTCTAGTGATGGATACCCTATTCAAGACATAGCAAGCAATACTTACTGCTTCAGTCCAAAACATAGTGGGTAACTTAGAGTCTGCAAGCATGGATCTTGCTGCCTCTATTAAGGTCCTATTTTTTCTTTCAGCAACCCCATTTTGTTGTGGGTTTCTTGGAGTGCTATAGTCCCTTTTTATCCCTTTAGACTTACAGAATTCTATGAAAACAATATTTTCGAACTCTGTCCCATTGTCACACCTAATGCCTTTAACCTTTTTATTTAGCTGGTTTTCAATAAGGGTAATGAATTCTTTCAAAATAGGAGTTGTTTCATCTTTAGTTTTCAAAAAGAATACCCAGCAAAACCCGCTATAATCATCAGTGATAACCAGGCAGAAGTACTTATGATCAATACTTCTGATAGGAGTTGGACCAAAGAGATCCATGTGCAGCAACTGAAGAGGTTCTGAGATGGTACTCACAGCTGTTATGGCTTTGTAGGAGGCTCTGTGCTGCTTTCCTTCGTTGCAAGCAACACAATTGTGTTCATTGGTGAAGACTTTTGAAGGAAGGCCCTGAACAAGACCAAGTTTAGACAACTTGTTGATGGTCTTGTAGTTTACATGAGCCATTCTCCTGTGCCACTTTGTAGATTCATCCTGGGAAGCTTTGGCCACCAAACATGTTAGACCACCTTCTGGCTTAACATCATTCAGATTGAATGTGTACAAGTTGAAGGTTCTAGGAACTCTCAGCAAAACAGTTGTATCTTCTGGAAGTTTGAAGTCCTTGGAGAGCACAAGACATTCATCCTCAGAGAAGAAAACTTTATTCCACAAATTTGTGATACAGAGAATAGATTAAAGTGCTCAAGTTCCTTCACATAATAAACATTCTCAAAATCTAACAGAGGTGTTTTAATAGTTCCTTTCCCAGTGATTTTGCCATCTCCACCACTAAAAGTCACACTTCCTCCTCCTTCTATAGGCACAAAGTCATGCATCTTATCCTTGTTCCCTGACATACTTCTGGAACAACCACTATCAACTATACCTACTTCAGTACTTTTCAGAGGATGATCCTACAACAACAACAAAAAAATATACAAGAGTCAGTACACATTGGAGACTCAAGTCATTGCTGACTTGAGCCTGCCTTGTGGATCATAAAAGGTAGGCCATGTAGATGTTTTAGATCCACTATTGTTCTTGGGCCTGTATTGCAAATTAGGTCCCTTCTTTGTCCAAGAACAACCTGCTGAGGGCTTCACAGCAGTATCCCAATACCCTCCACCAACATACATAGAGTCAAATTGTCTAGACCAATAACCATTAGAAAAGAAAGAACTAGTGGGTCGAACATAAGGTCTAGTACTGGTTCTTCTCCATGAAGAATATTTTTTAGCAGAATTGGGTTTCTGCTGATGTGGAATAAAAGATGGTATTTCATTAACATTCTTCCACATTTGCCTAGGTTGTCCTTGACTAACACATACACCCATTCTTTGCTCATGAAAAGTACAATCCTTAATCAAATGAGATTTACTTCCACACACAAAACATTTCTTCTTTTTAGAAGATTTATTCAAAGTGAAAGATGTTCCATAACATGAAAAAGCATTCAAACCACAAACATTAACAGAATTGTTTTTAACAGAACTAGAAACATTGTTTTGCAAAGAATTAAAAAACAAGTCTTCAGAAGAAACTGTCTTGGAATTAGCAGTAACTCTAACAGGCTTGCGGGGAGTCTTGGGTGTGGTCTTGGGAGTGGTCTTGGGAAGGTCTGACTACTCACTTGAATCACAACTGGCATATGAAGTAGACCCTTCATCAGAAGACTTGTCACTATCACAACAAGAGACAAAGTCAGTAGATTTAATAGCAGGGTCTGGCAAGTCACTTGACTTTTTGCCATAAAGATGGTGTGATCCATCTAAGTCAACAGGTATGGATAGGTCTATTGGCATGTGTTCTCCTCTAATAGGTCCAGGTACACCATTCAATCCTCCTTCCTTAACAAATTTGACAGGTGTTTGAAATTCTAAGGCAGGTGCAGGGTAAAAAAACACTGGATATATCAGGATAAGTTAATTCCTCAGGATCTATATATTTCTCATATCCTAATGATTTTCTAGACCTAACAGATTGACGACCATCAATCAATTTATTTAAATTAGAAGCCCCTTCTTGCCCCTTCATATGACCAGCCACTTCTTTATCTAACTTTACTTGCAATTCTTGTTTTTCTTTTTCTACATCAGATTTTTCTTTTTCAGTACGCCTTAAATCAATCTTTGCACATTCTAAATCACTTTCTAAAACTCTTATCTTTTCATCATATTTAAGTTGATTATTTTGAAACCAAACCTTTTGTTTTTCTAAAGTTTTTAAAGCCTTTTTATAGGCCTCAACTTCTACATAACACTCATTGTATTTAGGTTTCAATTCATCATATTCTTGTTTTAGTTCATTATATCTTACACTACAACCAAAAACACAATTGTGTACCTGAGAGATGCCCATCAAGGAAACTTGCTCCTTCTTATCCTCTGAGGGGGAGTATGCCAGCATATTCACTTGTTCAGAAGTAGAAGCTTCTTCTTCAGGAGGTTCATGAACAGTTCAATCAATCTGGCTATCCATAGTCACCAAAGCTTTGGAAGGTGCAGCTTTAGAAGTTCCTGATTCCAATAGATATGAGCCATATCTAACTTCATCACCAGACTTTCTTTCCTTGCATTCTCTTGAAAAGTGGCCCATCTGGCCACAAGTGTAGCACTTAACCTTTCTCCTATCAAATCTTGCTGCATCTCTTCCATTAAAACCAAACTTTCTCCCAGACTTATTCTCAAACCTTTTGATGTTCATAGAAATCATTGCTAACTGCCATTTCAAATGCATCTCCTCCATCTCCAAGGGATCCACCTGTTCAAAGTCCTCATAAGCTAGAAACTGCTGATGTTCATATTCAACAACAAAAGAGTGAAGCACATCTTCCATTATATTACTAGACTTTGATTTAGGAGTTGGTTTAGAGTGAGCATGAGAGGATGATGTTGAGGTGTAAGAGCTTGAGGCTTGATGCACAGGTTTTGATGTGGTGCTTACACAGGCTGAGTGAGTGGATGGACGAATGGGACTTCTAACATCAGGCTCAAGAGATTTAAGCCTGTTGTAGAGGTCATCAAAAGAGATCATGTCCAATCCTCCTTTAGCTTTGAGAGCAATGCTGACTTGCAACCAGGATGGTGGCAAAGATCTCAGAAACTTAGCATTGCAGTCCTCATTATCTGGCCTAGCCTTCAGCTGATTAAGTTGACTCAAGATCTTGTGGAACCTGTCATAACTGATGCGTAGGGATTGCACCAGGCTTTACCTCTCGAGGGATCTCGAGAAGCTTACAACCCCCACCAGGCAGTGTACCTGATCGTTGTAGTATAGTATAGTGACAAGTACCGGGGGATTGATCATTCAACTTGGGAATAGTGTCGCTAGGATTAGAAAACCTAAAGACTAGGTCTAGAGATGAGGGATGATTCTTTTTGTATTTTTATATTTTATGAAAAGCAATTAAAAATCTCGGTTTTGAAGGAGTTGGGCGGAATTAGTTGCTAGTCAACTAACCCAATAACTAAGATGCAATCAAAATAAAATACTAAAAATGAAAATAAACAAAATTATACTAGTGGTGTGAGCAATATATGGGAGAATTGTGTTTACTTAGATTTCACTACTCCCTAGATATCTTTTACAGGTTAATTACTTGTTACAGTTGCGTGGATGACGGATTGTATTCCTTAATACCATTCATGGGGTGGCGTACTTACTTCCCCAATCCTATAAGCGCCTACTTCACTCCTATGTCGAGCCGGCTAAGAAGCTCCTAACATGGGATCACTAGAATTTGCTTATGCATTAAATACAATCATAAAAACCTAGTACACATCGGTTCATGTTTCTTAAGACGTTCAAGCAAGTTACACAATGGAGATCTGCCAGTTTTCTTAAGCCTAACATTGAAATCATTCATCCAATACAACTATAAACAAGCAATCAACCTATAATTAACATCTAGGTTTCATAACATCTAAGCAAACACATGAAAGATCTAGCCTAGCATGTTAAAATCAAGACAAGCATAATATTATATTCAAACAACACATAGACATATTGATTGAATTGAAAGACGACTTATCTCAATTGAACATGAAAGGTTTCAAGGGGTAAAAACCCTTGAAAATACTGTTACAAACAACCTAGGGTTTATTAGGTTCGACCCTAGTATTCTCCACACAAGTTCCTCTCTAATGAATGAAAAATAGAAAAGTATATATAGATTTTGTGAGGTGACGGCGTCAAGAGTAAATTTCTGACGCCGTCATCTCGCCGCCAAATAAATTCTCGGACTGCCTAGATCTGGGTCTGATGCCGTCACGTGTATTCCAATGGCAGGCCATCACCAAAATTGTTCTTGACGCCCTTCTCTTTACGCCTTCAGGTTTTCTCTGGGTCATCATGGATTTTACTCCTGACGCCGTCAAAATTTCCTTCTTGACGCCGTCAGGTACCGTTCTCAGCATGGAAAATTAAGTCTTTGCCGTTTTCTTCACTTTTATGCTCCAAAAACGTCCAAAATGCTTCCTTTTCCAAAATTCACTCCCAGAGTACCTAAAATCACAAAAGGAACGATTTAGGGCAATATTTGATCAAATAAATTCAATTTCGGGCTTAAATGACCCCCTAAAAACGGTTCATTTTTCGCCTCATCAATAACCTTTGTGGATTCCTTCTTCCTTAGATATCTGAAACTCTTGAAACTGCTGCTTCAGCATTGACTTCTTCATCCTTCTTGACTCTTCATTCCCACCAAATCTAGCCTTGATGGCCATCCAAATGTCCTTGGCATCTTCCATGAAGTGGAAATCACCCATGTGGTCATCTGGTATAGCCTGGAGAAGAATTGTTCTGACTTTATTCTCCCTCTGCACGGCTAGAACTTCTTCAGCAGTTTTGGGACCTACAATAGTAACAATCCCATCAGCATCTTTGACATGTTTCTTCAAGCTATTACCCTTACGGACAACTTCCCAAAGAATCCAGTCAATGTTTGTGATCCAGTTTTGCATCTTCATGGACCACAAATCATACTCCTCTGCATTCCTAAGGTATGGGAATTTAGCATTACTGTTTAAGAGATTGAGTTGTTGGAGAGAAGTGGTGTTTTGGTTCTGGGTTGTATCAGCTTCATCATCTGATCCAGGCATTGTTCTTGATTGTTTTTTATTGATAGGGTGTAAGATTTGTTTTTCTTAGTATCACAGAGACTCTCCCGAGGCTCTGATACCACTTGTTGAAACTTAGACCTTGATAGATCTTCTGAGCACTCTAGGATCGTTAGTTATGTTAATGTAATCACCAACACACTAATAGATAATCTCTGTAACTTGTATTTTAAAGCGGAAACAAACACAAGTTTTAACACTAAGAACAATTGATCCTTTATGGATCTTTTCAATAACAATGAAAGTGTTTTCTAAAAAACGTAACTCAATACATAATCGTGTGTTCCTTTTATACACAAGGAACCCTAAACCGTTTCATAAGAAACGTATATTCTAAAACTTCTAAACGATATGCATTATCACTTCCTGAATAAACTCATGCATATCCTAACTATATTACATAAAACACGGAATAACTATATCCGCAGTAACTAATAATGTTGAAACTAGACTTCAGCAGAAACACTCTTGTCAGCAGAATCTGTCTCTTCAGTAGAATTCATCAGCAGATTCTTCAGCAGAATTCTCTCTTAGCAGAATTCCCAACAACCACCTCCCCATCCCCCTCACCCCCACCCCATCAGCCTGAATGAAAATCCCTTTCTTAACCTCAAGCACGTGCATCTCACGTGCATCACAAATCACAACACCAATAACATCAAATCTCATCTTCACATTCATCACCTTCTCATCACTCACTATTCCTTTCGCATAAACCCTAAATACCTCATCATTCTTCTTTTCCACGTCATCGTTTGTTAGGTCGATTACCCGGCCACCGGAGATTTTTTCTGGCGACATTTTTTATTTTCTGATTTTTAGACTGTTTTACGGCGTTTCGTGGTGTTATGGTGGTGGTGATGATCGGAAGTAACATCGTTGATGGACATGATGACCGTCATTAGTAATGAGCTGCAGTTATTATTTTGTTTTGACTGTAGTGATGACATCATTGATCGAATGATCGGTTTAAGTGTGGTGATTGGGATAAAAAGACTTTATATATAGGAGAAAATATGTTTAACCAATAAATCTTAGATTAATCTTTACCATTAGATCAAATTAAATGGATGGTTGAGATTTGTCCATTCATATGCACCAAAATAATGGTATGCATTTCAATTTTTCCCTATACGTAGATCCTTATATTAGTCTCTTGCGGTAACTTTCTTTTTAAAAAATAGGGGATTGACTAGTTTATATGGCAAGCTAAAACTTACTAACTGAGAACATTGCATACGAAAGTTCAATATACTCACTTAGTCTCATAATAAGTATACAATTTGAGATGCAAAAATTTTTAAAAATACCACTAACTCCATTTTCATCATCCATCTATACTGATTCGTGAAAAACACAATATCAATATTATAGTATAGATATAAGCTCAAGAGATCCGCAAAGAAATACGGATAACCCGAAGTCATATTCCGTGTGAAGGGTGAATGGAATTCCGAATTTTCGATCCGAAAAACGTGTCGTGAAAAGTGGTAAAAAGTGATGTGAATGAGATTACACTAATGAAATAATAAATGAAGCACAAATAATCAACTAAACACGTAAATCAAGTAAGGCAACTAGAAACGTAACGTAGGATCGAAAACGTAAGCTAAAACGGAAAATAAACGTAAACGTACAAAATAAAACGCGACTTTTAAGCTACGCTACTCCTACGGACTTGGAAATAATTTTCAAAAGTTAAAAATGATGAAAGAAAATTTTGAGAAAAAGAAAAATATTTTTTTGACTTTTTATTTATTTATTATGAATTAAAAACTAATTTAACTAATTAAAAATTAAAAGAAAATGCAAATGCAAATAAATTGAGAAAAATGCAAAATAAATTTCAAAACTTATAAAATAACTAAAAATAATTTTCTAATATTTTTTTTTCTGGGGTTTTTTCTGATTTTTTTTTTGGAATTTTTAGTAATTAAAAAGTAATTAAAAATGATTGAAATTGAAAATTAAATAAGAAAAATAGCAAATGAGCTCAGAAAAATATGAAAATTTCAGGGAAATTCTAAAATAATATTTAAAAGCTATGAAAAATAAAAAATTTGAAAAATAGGTACTGTAGCTACCCTCTGCTTTGAAAACAGCTTAAGACAATGTGCTTATTAATAAGCAGTTTGACCAAAGATTGACCAGAACTTTTCCCAAATGATTTTTAGACTAAAATGACATGTTGGAACAGATCTCAGACAAAAATTCACTCAGAAGCACAGATATGGAATCAATTAGATCAAATAAGCTATGAAGAAATAAGCCAAAAGCTAAAACAGACAAGTACAATGCAAAAGTTAATTTGAAACAACAACTAGCAGCTATATTATGCTCAAAGGAACCAATAAACTCCAAGTATGATCAAGCAAAGTCACTTGCAGCCCTATTTATGAAATCAGATACTAGGTGGGACTATCAACTTAATGAGATGAATAAGCAGTACTAAAAAGCTGATGAGTGTGAGCTTATGGGGGCAATTCATTCACTAGCAACAATAGATCACAAATCCACCCAGAGAATGGTCTTCCAATCCAATTAAACACCTCAAATCTGCCTAGAAACTAGGTTAAAAAAACTGAGTATGCAGGGCACTTTTTGATCAAGCAGTTAATTCCCCAAAGCTTTTTTAATAAGCAAAAGTGTTCCAAATCTGGATTTTCTTTTTGATTTTTCTTTATCAACTGCTAAAGTTTAGAAAATAACAATCCAAAAGAATTTTTTAAGAAAAACATAAGCTTAGAATTGATCACAAAAGGTCTTAAAAAAAACTGAGTATGAACTATTTTGACTTTTTGATTTGAAATATGCTTTGACTAAAATGAATTATAAACAGTTTCAAATGATGAATTAAGTAGTAATAAGCTACTATGCAACTTAAATAAGCTTTATAAACTACTTTAGTGACTAACTTTAAACTAAAACCACCTACATGCTCTAACAGTTATGCGACTAAATGATGAAACAGATGGATTTGACTTAATGCAACTACTTGACTATTATTATATCAAATGAACTCTAACACAACCTAGTTATCTTATCAGAACAAACACAACCTCTGAAAAGGCAATTATACAAGCCAACTATACTTATGCCAAACACCCTAGCAATTTGACTGTTTCAAACAGAATTCTACCACAGACCCTCTAGTATGCAATCCAACAAGCAACCTAGGTGTAAAAGCTGATCCAAACACGCATGTATGGACAATTTAAACCAGATCTCAGATTACAATAGTCACACAACACAGATCCAATGCAAGACAGTCAATGAAACAGTAAGATGACAGGCAATATGAATCTAAAACCAAACAATCTTAGAGAAGCAAGTATGAAATGAACTCAAGTATGAAAACAACTATGAATAATAATCAATAAAACAGATCTAAACAACTATAACTCTACTGATGCATTCAAAGGAAAATTTAATCATGAAACTTACAAAGTACCAGCCCCCTCAGCTCAAATAGAGGGGGTTCACTATGCTTGCCTGTCTTTTGACAGGCCAAGTGGACCTCCTTGGCTGCCTTAATCCCAAAATAAGCTGAGCTTATTAACAATAAGCCCTCTCAGTTGAACTTTTATTGACTTTTGTAGCTTATGAGAGATATAAGTATTTGGTGCCAAACAAAGCTCCACAAAAGCTATTAGAAGCTTATATGAAACTGATTTAATAAATCTCAAGCTTATTGAAGCTTGTTTTTTTATAATTACTTTGTATTTTTTTAATTTTTTAGTATTTTCTGATTTTTTTTTTATTTATGTAAACTTTAAAATACAATAAGTAAATAAGCTGATAAGTAAAACTGAATTTAAAAAAAACAATAAGGAAATAGAAACAATAAGCTGAAAACAGATATTAAACAACAATAAGCAGTAAATAAGGTAAAGGAAATTGCAAGACAAGTAAATAAGAAAGCTTAAATTTCATTAAGTAAAAAATTCGTTACAAGAAAAGAAATTAACAGCATAACAATAAGTAAAAAATGGCACACCATTACAATGAAATGGAGGGGGTATATATAGGAAAGCAGGGAGCTGCTAGGGTTGAGTCCAGGTCATCTATCCGCGTGTTTTGTGCTTCTTCTGAGCTCTCTCAACCGTTTAATCATATTCCAGATAGTTCCAATCATTTAGGACCCTTGATTGATTGATTGATGTGATGTGAATCCTCCGTGTGTATTCTGATAGGTCCACGCGTCCCAAAAACATTCCCTGACATCACCCTGAGTCTTCTAGAAGCTCTAATCATAGGTTAATTATTATTACGAGGGGTAATTTGGAGGTGGGGGTTTCTAGGGTTCTTGGTACAGTGATTTTCTGGGTTGTGGTTAAAAAGAGGGGGCGGGTAAAAGGGATTTGGGTGTGTTTTATTTTTGTTTTATTAAATGTGTGCGTTGACCGGGTTTGGACAATGGGGTTGACCGGGTAGATTAGCAGGCTGGGTAAAAAAAAGTGAAGGTGTTGGGCTTTGGTTGATGGGCTAAGGGTTTTCATGGATCCGGTTATTATAATTTTTGATTTAGGAGTAGTATAATTTCAAGGACCAAAGGTGTATTATCCCAAACCTTAGGGACCAAAACTGTACTTCTCCAAAAGTTTCTTCCAAGGGTAATTTATGTCATTTCTGAATCATGAAGGATCAAGTTTGACTTTTCTTCGGATTTTTCTTCAAAGGACCATTCTTGTAATTTTCTGAAACTTGAGGGATTAAATTCGCCAATTTCTCAAAACTTTGTTCAGGGACTAAACTTGTGACTTTAAGAATCTCAGAGGTTGAATTTGACTTTTTGAGCTTGGACTTTGACCATTTGACTTCCCCGGCTCCGGCTTTTGACCTTTTTCCAATCTCGTGCTCGTTTTTGTCGGTTTTGCTTTGTTTTTGTTCATTTTTCTCATATCCGTACCTGCACATACACAAATACAAAAACATGCATTCTCTTGGTATTTTTGGTTAGTATTTGGTGTTTTTGGTCTGAAATAAAGCCTAAAAAGGATGAGTGATTAAGCACTCATCAAAATCCCCCAGACTAAGGTATTGCCGTGCCCTCACGCAATGTCATCACCTCACGCTTAAAAGATAAATAATTTTAAAACCTCTCTTTACTGACGTTGTAAAGTAGCAATGATGTTCAAAAGAGATAGTAAAATCATTTATTCTCAAAAACGCTCCGTTTTCCGATTTTTATGAATAACAACTACTACTACTATTTTTGTATTTTTCTCATTTTTATGTAGGTGACGGTTTGCTTTGACTTTCATTATCAATTCTTATCTGTTGATAATTTTCAGGGTCAACGAGTAGAAACACTTCTCACAGAGAAGAGACCGTACGGATAAAAATCGTCATCATTGATTTTTCACAAGCTCCCAAACTAAGCGTAAAATCGAAATCATTGTTTATCCAGAAGTTAGATGCTAACACTACCCACAAAAGTTACTTGTGTATTACCTCTTGTCCCCAGGTCCTAAGTTTTGTATCTAAAGATTTTATTTTGTGAGAAATGAATTGCTTCATATTTTCTCGTTTCGATATTTGTTAGTCCGATAGTGATACCTAAGTTAAAACGATAAGTAGTTATTCATTTTCTCTTAAGAACCACTGCAATAGAAATTCGGTCCACATCAAGCAATTTGGGGTACATACAATATCAAAGATATAAGTTGCGGAGTACAATCACGTGCACCTCATGTGACTGATTACTAATCACTTATCACATGCACCTCACGCGCCAACAACTTATTTATACATACATAGCTCTTATTCAACAATACTTCAACTTTCATTTTTTTTTTTTCATTTTTCTCATTTCTCATTTTTCACTTTTTTTTCATACTTTTCACTTTTTTTTCTTTCTTTCTTGACTTTTTTCTAAACATCAATGGAAGCTTAACGGGTAGCTCCAAAACCACATAGATAATCAACTTTTGACTTTTGATTTTTTTTTTCACTTTTTTCGCTCTTATTTTTGGTGTTCCTTGATATGTACCCAATTTCTAAAGCAAAAATTCTCTTAAGAAAACAAAAAACTAAATATTATTCAAACCGAAATACCACTAATTAACCTAGAACATCTATTATATATGGGTGACGTTTTTGATGGGAACAAGGAGGCCACAAGTACCTCTCGTGGGTTTTTTAAATCCCAGTAATGCGATCCGTGTATAGCACGAAACTTCTAAATAAACTCTATCATTCCTCGATCTCCGCAAATTTAAAATCCCAAATAATGAGATCCGCGGATGCTTAGCCATAATCTTTTGATTATTTTGGTTAAGGGAAACAAGCTAGGGCTCAACACGCCCGGTTAAGTCGGAACATTTATTTCTACTCTCGCCGGTAGGAAAGTCAAAACAAGGTGTCAAAACTTATTATTCATATCATATATATTTCTTTTCTTTTTTTTTCTTTTTTTTTTTTTTTCATTTCTCATTTTTTTTTTTTTTTTTTTTTTTTTTTAAAAAAAAAAGCTTTGACAAAAATTAAAATTTTTGGTGGAAAACGGAGTTGCGTAAGTTAACAGCTCAGATGATGGTACAGGTCAAATCGAATCGAAGATTCACCCCCCCAGACTAAAGTGAAACATTGTCCTCAATGTTTTAAGGGTAAAGGTAATCCTACGTAAAATCTAAGGCCGTTTATTAAGTTTGCCAAGAGATAAACGTTAGTCGATAAGATTTTTGGATATGGTGAATTTCCGAAAGAGCAGCGAAGGATGAGACTCGAGTGGAGAGAACGACAAACCACGAGCACGAGAGTCCTCAAACTTCGGGGAAATTCCTGAACATTCATAAACAACCACGAAAACACGAGTTTGGAAAGGGTCGCCCCCCTCACGTCACGTTATTAAAGAAAATAGAAATAAAGAAAATGAAATTGGATAAGCATGGGGTGCCTCCCACGAAGCGCTTGTTTTTGTTCACCGAGTCACATGAGCTTGACTCGATCCCCGAATTTAATCGTCCTTGGGGAAAGTCTGGAGATCCGGGACAACCATGGGTGGTATGTCCCCTCCAAAGTAATGTTTAACACGATGACCATTCACCTTAAAATTGGGACCATTAGGTTGAGCAAGTTCAACGGTTCCATAAGGAAATACTTGGGTAATGGTGAATGGTCCAGACCAACGGGTTTTTAACTTGCCCGAGAAAATCTTTAACCGAGAATTGAAAAGAAGGACTCGGTCACCAATATTGAAGATGCGATCTTTAATTTTAGCATCGTGAATCCTTTTTGTCTTCTCTTTGTAGATCAAAGAATTCTCATAGGCCTGATCACGAAGCTCGACTAATTCATTCAATTGAACTTTTCGGTGATCACCCGCGGTTTGAAGGTCAAAATTAGCATGTTTCAAGGCCCAGTAGGCCTTGTGCTCAAGTTCAAAGGGCAAATGGCAGGCCTTCCCGTAAACCAGCTTGTAAGGAGTGCACCCGATGGGTGTTTTGTAAGCTGTACGGAAGGCCCAAAGTGCATCATCTAACTTATCGGCCCATGAAGCACGATGTTCACCTACAGTCCTTTCTAAAATACGTTTCAAGCCACGATTGGAAACCTCAACTTGACCACTCGTCTGTGGATGATATGCCGTAGAAAGACGATGTGTGACACCATATTTGAGCATAACTTTAGCGAATTGGTCGTTACAGAAATGGGTCCCATGATCGCTTATAATAGCACGAGGTGCACCAAATCGGGCGAAGAGACTTTTAAGAAATTTCACTACAACTCGGGCGTCATTGGTGGGTAGCGCCTTCGCTTCGACCCATTTAGACAAGTAATCGATGGCCACGAGTATATATTTGTTACCACGAGAAGACGGGAATGGACCCATGAAATCGATACCCCAGACGTCAAAAATTTCACAGACTTGGATAGCATTTTGAGGCATCTCATCCTTCTGAGTAATTTTTCCTTGACGCTGGCAAGAATCACATGATTTAACCAACTCATGAGCATCCCGGTAAATCGTCGGCCAGTAGAAGCCGGAATCAAAAACTTTCTTAGCGGTGAAGTTGGCACCATGATGTCCCCCCGTGGGTCCATTGTGGCATGCCATAAGAATTTCAGCGACTTCTTTGCCGTGAACGCACCGCCGGATCACTTGATCCGCACATATCTTAAACAAATAGGGATCGTCCCAGAAATAATGCTTAACATCTTTGAAGAATTTTTTCTTCTGCTGGAACGACATCCCTTTCCGGATAAAATTCCCCGCATGGTAATTCGCAAAGTCGGCGAACCATGGGGTACTAGAATCACCATGTGATAAACTCCCTAGTGTCTCAAGAGGAAAAGCTTCGTTAATCTCCTTTTTCTCGAAAACACTTTGGTGGGGATTCTCTAAACGCGATAAGTGATCAGCAGCAAGGTTCTCGGCTCCCTTTTTATCTCGAATCTCAACTTTGAATTCTTGAAGGAGGAGAACCCACCGCATCAAGCGTGGCTTAGCGTCTTGCTTTGCCATAAGGTACTTAAGAGCCGAATGATCCGTATACACTATGCATTTCTTCAAAAGCAAATAAGATCGAAACTTTTCAAAAGCGTAAATGACGGCTAACATTTCTTTTTCAGTAGTCGTATAATGATATTGAGCGTCGGTCATTGTTTTACTAGCATAGTGTATCGGCTGAAAATGTTTAGACTTGCGTTGCCCCAGGACTGCACCAATGGCATAATCGCTAGCATCGCACATTAGCTCGAAGGGCAAGCCCCAGTCGGGGGCAATTAAGATGGGAGCCTCCGTTAACTTCTTTTTAAGAACATTAAATGCTTCGATGCATTCATTCGAGAAGATAAACGGAGCATCTTTTTCAAGCAAGTGTGTCATAGGCCGGGCTATTTTAGAAAAATCTTGAATGAAACGTCGGTAAAAGCCGGCATGACCTAAAAAACTTCTAATTCCTTTAACTGTCGTGGGATGAGGTAATTTTGCAATAACGTCGACTTTAGCTCTATCGACCTCAATCCCAGATTTCAAAATCTTGTGGCCGAGGACAATGCCCTCTTTGACCATGAAATGGCATTTCTCCCAATTTAGAACCAAGTTGGTGTCTTCACACCGTTTTAGCATATTTTCTAAATGGGAGAGGCACGAAGTGAAAGAATCTCCATAGACCGAGAAATCATCCATGAAAACTTCCATGGTTTTCTCGATCATATCCGAGAATATCGCCATCATACACCTTTGGAACGTGCCTGGAGCATTGCATAAGCCAAAGGGCATTCTACGATAGGCAAACGTTCCATAAGGGCAAGTAAAGGTAGTCTTTTCCTGGTCCGGAGGGTCAATTGGTATTTGAAAATAGCCAGAAAATCCATCAAGAAAACAATAGAACTCATTTCCCGCTAGGCGTTCTAGCATTTGATCCATAAATGGAAGTGGGAAATGGTCCTTACGAGTCGCATCATTCAATTTACGATAATCAATACAAACTCTCCATCCGGTAACAAGACGTGTCAGAATCAATTCATTATCTTCATTAGTTACGACGGTCATTCCACCTTTCTTCGGTACGCAGTGGATCGGGCTAACCCAAGAGCTATCCGAGATTGGATAAATCATTCCGGCATCGAGGAGTTTGATAACTTCCTTTTTGATAACCTCATGAATTTTCGGGTTAACCCGTCGTTGTTGCTGAACGGACGGTTTGAAATTATCTTCAAGTAAGATCTTATGCGTGCAAAAACGAGGTTCGATACCCTTAATATCAGAAATTTGCCAAGCGATGGCACTCTTATGCTTCTTAAGCACATCTAAGAGACGTTTCTTCTCCTCATCTTTAAGTTCCTTTTAAATGATGACGGGAAGTTTATCGGTTCCTTCCAAAAATGCGTATTCGAGATGAGGAGGTAAATCCTTGAGCTCGGGCTCCGGAGGATTCTCAGTAGACGGCTTAACTTCTTTAACGTCGGCCATTTTAAGGTCAAGCGGAGGGAGGGACGGGTTGGGATCTTCATTTAACAATTTCTCAATCAAAAGTACATCCCCCTCCGGGTCACAATCAGAATGATCAATTTCCGATGAAATCGAATCATTAGCAAGAAAGGCCTCGATCTCTTCCAAGATGAAATCACTTCCCTCAAACGGAGTAAGGGAAGGGGAAGGATCGGAAATTATCGGTTCAGAAGAATGAGTGGGATTGCCACTCAAAGTATGTTCGGTAAAACCAAGTAACTCTTGAGCGTACTCCTCCGTAACTTCGTCGATAACGTCGATTCGGTTAACGGAATATTTGTCAAACTCGGAGGAGTACCTCGCGGTTTGATCCAAGTTAAAAGTTACGGCTTCGGTACCAACGCGTAAGGTAATTTCTTCATCGAAAACATCAATCAAAGCACGGCCGGTCCTTAGGAAACCTCTTCCGAGAATGAGAGGTACCCGCGGATCAGCATCAAAATCAACAATGACAAAATCGGCAGGAAAATGGAATTTTCCTACATTAACAAGGACATCCTCGGCTATTCCCATCGGGCGGGAAGTAGATCGGTCGGCAAGCTCGAGGGTCATACAAGTCGAAGTCAAATTGGGTAAAGACAACTTTTTCAAAATGGATAACGGCATTTGGTTAATGCTAGCACCAAGATCGGCCAAGGCGAAGCATTGAACCATCCCAGGAAAATTACACGGAATGAGAAATCGACTGGGGTCTTCAAGCTTTTCGGGGAGCTTTTTGAGGATAACCGCCGAGCAATTCTCATTCATCTGGGTTCGAGATTTTTCAAACAATTTCTCTTTGTTATTCAAAAGACCTTTTAGCATAGAAGCAAATTTAGGCATCAAAAGTATAGCATCCGCGAGAGTTATGTCAAAATGTAGCTCTTGAAAAACTTGGTAAAACTTTTCCATCTGAATTTTATCTCTCTCACGGTGCGTTTGTTCATTTAAGCGTGACGGATAAGGTAATTTTGTTTTGACGGGTGTTTCTTTCTCAGATTCGTAAACAACTTTATCTTTTCCTTTGGACGTCGGGACCACCGGAGGTTGGATGTTCTTGGTCTTTCCTTTATTACTAGGAATTTCCGTATCCGTTGTCGCCTCGGTTTCACGGACGACTACCTTGGGAGACGAAGAAGAAGAAGGGGTAGTCGGAGCCGTTGGTCCATTGATTACAACACCACTCCTAGTCGTAATTGCTTTTGCATCACCCCGCGGGTTAGCAATTGTGTTGCTCGGAAGAGAACCAGACGTTGATGCTTGATTCATTTGTATAAATCTGCTCATCATTTGCTTAAGCTCATTCGTTTGACGACTCATGGTTGTGTCGATTTCCTTCTTAAGTTCAACCCTCATGTTGTTGATTTGATTTTGCATTGCTCGAAGGTTAACTTCGTTCGTTTTTATGTAATTAGCAAGCTCAGGAGAAGGTTGCGGTGGTTGATAAACTTGTTGTGGTGGAGGGGCTTGATAATTGTTTCCACGGTTTTGATTGTAACCTTGGTTTTGATAACCTTGGTTAGTTTGAGGATAACGGTTTTGATTAGTTTGCACAGGTGGAAACCCAGGTGGACTTGTTTGATTAGCTCGAAAACCTTGGTTTTGATTGTAGTTTACGGCTGCTATGTTAGCATTATAAACTTGGCCATCGGTGGCTTGACAATCATAATACGGATGCGGTCCACCACAAATCACACATTTTTCATTAACGGCTTTAACGGTCTCGGGTTTTTGGTTCTGCAACTTAAACTCTTTCATCATACAACGGATAGCGTCGGTAAGTTCGGCCAATTCCGATGATTGGACCGACGAGGGTGAAGGAGGAGTAAAAGAAGTCACTTTCGAAACATTCGGTTTGTTACGAGAAGTCAGAACCTTAGATTTGTTCTCAATAATCGTCAAAATATCCCTAGGCGTACGATTCAAGATATTGCCACCGGCGGCTGCGTTTAAAGAATCTTGATCGTTTTGCGTTAAAGCGTTATAAAACTTGTCAATTTGGTGTAACTCGGAGAAACCATGGTGAGGACATTTTCGAAGAAGATCCTTAAAGCGTTCCCAAGCCTCACCAAAGTTCTCATCAAAACGTTGTTGAAAATTAGTTATATCATTCTTAAGATTAGTCATTTTGGACGGCGGAAAGAAATGATTAACAAATTTCGAGACGAGTTCTTCCCATGTGTGAATTGATCGAGGAGGTTCTTTTTCGAGCCAAATCCGGGCTGAACCCTCGAGTGAAAATGGGAACAACATCAATTTGATAGCATCGTGAGGGACATCCTTAAATTTCAAAGTCGAAGTTAGCTTATTAAACCATCGGATGTGTGCGTGAGGATCGTCCCTCTCAAAACCGTGAAATTGTTTTGACGTAACAAGTTGAATCAATCCAGTTTTAAGCTCAAAATTATCGGAAAGGATTGGTGGTAAAACAATTGCATCCCCGTATCCCTCGGTAGGACACTGGAGCAATTCTTGCATAGTACGTTGATCGTAAACCGGTTGTGGTCCCATCGGCGGGATCACATTGTTTTGGATACCACCCATCGGCGGGGGTCCCAAGTGTCGTTCGGGTTCATTTCCTCCGTATTAGGAAATAGAACTCGGTGTGTGTGACGAAACAAACTTTCCGGATTTGAAAGTGGTGAAACAAGTTGTTTAGACGTAGAACGTGTGTTCATACCCCACAAAAATCAAAGTTTTTGAAAAGTAAAAGGAAAAACAAATTTGAAAAGGAAAATCTTTTTGTATTTTAGTTTTTATAAAGCAAAATCCAAAAACTTATACTTTTGTTTTTCTTTTTCAAACGTTACGTTAATTGTAAAACGTTTCCCTTAATCTACTCGCGACGGAACGAGAGAGAAGAATGGATCTCTCTTCAGCTTGCAATTTAATGTCAAAGCTTCCGTATTTTCCGCTTATTCGGTCGTAGAATCAAAGTAATCCGTTTAGCAACTAATTTCACGCGTAGTTATATTGAGAAGCTTATTTGGTTTACAACGCCCTTTCTTTCGATCGGGTCGAGGCTGTAACTTTATTATTTTTTTGGTATTTTTGTGAAAACACTTTAGGAAAAGTGTTTTTGATTTTTCGATATAATATATACAAAATAGAGGAAGGCTTATCAAAACACAATTTTTCAAAAACGAATATTCAAAAATTCACTTCAACCTTCCCCGGCAGCGGCGCCAAAATTGATTCGTGAAAAACACAATATCAATATTATAGTATAGATATAAGCTCAAGAGATCCGCAAAGAAATACGGATAACCCGAAGTCGTATTCCGTGTGAAGGGTGAATGGAATTCCGAATTTTCGATCCGGAAAACGTGTCGTGAAAAGTGGTAAAAAGTGATGTGAATGAGATTACACTAATGAAATAATAAATGAAGCACAAATAATCAACTAAACACGTAAATCAAGTAAGGCAACTAGAAACGTAACGTAGGATCGAAAACGTAAGCTAAAACGGAAAATAAACGTAAACGTACAAAATAAAACGCGACTTTTAAGCTACGCTACTCCTACGGACTTGGAAATAATTTTCAAAAGTTAAAAATGATAAAAGAAAATTTTGAGAAAAAGAAAAATATTTTTTTGACTTTTTATTTATTTATTATGAATTAAAAACTAATTTAACTAATTAAAAATTAAAAGAAAATGCAAATAAATTGAGAAAAATGCAAAATAAATTTCAAAAATTCTAAAATAACTAAAAATAATTTTCTAATATTTTTTTTTTCTGGGGTTTTTCTGATTTTTTTTGGAATTTTTAGTAATTAAAAAGTAATTAAAAATGATTGAAATTGAAAATTAAATAAGAAAAATAGCAAATGAGCTCAGAAAAATATGAAAATTTCAGGGAAATTCTAAAATAATATTTAAAAGCTATGAAAAATAAAAAATTTGAAAAATAGGTACTGTAGCTACCCTCTGCTTTGAAAACAGCTTAAGACAATGTGCTTATTAATAAGCAGTTTGACCAAAGATTGACCAGAACTTTTCCCAAATGATTTTTAGACTAAAATGACATGTTGGAACAGATCTCAGACCAAAATTCACTCAGAAGCACAGATATGGAATCAATTAGATCAAATAAGCTATGAAGAAATAAGCCAAAAGCTAAAACAGACAAGTACAATGCAAAAGTTAATTTGAAACAACAACTAGCAGCTATATTATGCTCAAAGGAACCAATAAACTCCAAGTATGATCAAGCAAAGTCACTTGCAGCCCTATTTATGAAATCAGATACTAGGTGGGACTATCAACTTAATGAGATGAATAAGCAGTACTAAAAAGCTGATGAGTGTGAGCTTATGGGGGCAATTCATTCACTAGCAACAATAGATCACAAATCCACCCAGAGAATGGTCTTCCAATCCAATTAAACACCTCAAATCTGCCTAGAAACTAGGTTAAAAAAACTGAGTATGCAGGGCACTTTTTGATCAAGCAGTTAATTCCCCAAAGCTTTTTTAATAAGCAAAAGTGTTCCAAATCTGGATTTTCTTTTTGATTTTTCTTTATCAACTGCTAAAGTTTAGAAAATAACAATCCAAAAGAATTTTTTAAGAAAAACAGAAGCTTAGAATTGATCACAAAAGGTCTTAAAAAAACTGAGTATGAACTATTTTGACTTTTTGATTTGAAATATGCTTTAACTAAAATGAATTATAAACAGTTTCAAATGATGAATTAAGTAGTAATAAGCTACTATGCAACTTAAATAAGCTTTATAAACTACTTTAGTGACTAACTTTAAACTATAACCACCTACATGCTCTAACAGTTATGCGACTAAATGATGAAACAGATGGATTTGACTTAATGCAGCTACTTGACTATTATTATATCAAATGAACTCTAACACAACCTAGTTATCTTATCAGAACAAACACAACCTCTGAAAAGGCAATTATACAAGCCAACTATACTTATGCCAAACACCCTAGCAATTTGACTGTTTCAAACAGAATTCTACCACAGACCCTCTAGTATGCAATCCAACAAGCAACCTAGGTGTAAAAGCTGATCCAAACACACCTGTATGGACAATTTAAACCAGATCTCAGATTACAATAGTCACACAACACAGATCCAATGCAAGACAGTCAATGAAACAGTAAGATGACAGGCAATATGAATCTAAAACCAAACAATCTTAGAGAAGCAAGTATGAAATGAACTCAAGTATGAAAACAACTATGAATAATAATCAATAAAACAGATCTAAACAACTATAACTCTACTGATGCATTCAAAGGAAAATTTAATCATGAAACTTACAAAGTACCAGCCCCCTCAGCTCAAATAGAGGGGGTTCACTATGCTTGCCTGTCTTTTGACAGGCCAAGTGGACCTCCTTGGCTGCCTTAATCCCAAAATAAGCTGAGCTTATTAACAATAAGCCCTCTCAGTTGAACTTTTATTGACTTTTGTAGCTTATGAGAGATATAAGTATTTGGTGCCAAACAAAGCTCCACAAAAGCTATTAGAAGCTTATATGAAACTGATTTAATAAATCTCAAGCTTATTGAAGCTTGTTTTTTATAATTACTTTGTATTTTTTTAATTTTTTTAGTATTTTCTGATTTTTTTTTTTATTTATGTAAACTTTAAAATACAATAAGTAAATAAGCTGATAAGTAAAACTGAATTTAAAAAAAAAACAATAAGGAAATAGAAACAATAAGCTGAAAACAGATATTAAACAACAATAAGCAGTAAATAAGGTAAAGGAAATTGCAAGACAAGTAAATAAGAAAGCTTAAATTTCATTAAGTAAAAAATTCGTTACAAGAAAAGAAATTAATAGCATAACAATAAGTAAAAAATGGCACACCATTACAATGAAATGGAGGGGGTATATATAGGAAAGCAGGGAGCTGCTAGGGTTGAGTCCAGGTCATCTATCCGCGTGTTTTGTGCTTCTTCTGAGCTCTCTCAACCGTTTGATCATATTCCAGATAGTTCCAATCATTTAGGACCCTTGATTGATTGATTGATGTGATGTGAATCCTCCGTGTGTATTCTGATAGGTCCACGCGTCCCAAAAACATTCCCTGACATCACCCTGAGTCTTCTAGAAGCTCTAATCATAGGTTAATTATTATTACGAGGGGTAATTTGGAGGTGGGGGTTTCTAGGGTTCTTGGTACAGTGATTTTCTGGGTTGTGGTTAAAAAGAGGGGGCGGGTAAAAGGGATTTGGGTGTGTTTTATTTTTGTTTTATTAAATGTGTGCGTTGACCGGGTTTGGACAATGGGGTTGACCGGGTAGATTAGCAGGCTGGGTAAAAAAAAAGTGAAGGTGTTGGGCTTTGGTTGATGGGCTAAGGGTTTTCATGGATCCGGTTATTATAATTTTTGATTTAGGAGTAGTATAATTTCAAGGACCAAAGGTGTATTATCCCAAACCTTAGGGACCAAAACTGTACTTCTCCAAAAGTTTCTTCCAAGGGTAATTTATGTCATTTCTGAATCATGAAGGATCAAGTTTGACTTTTCTTCGGATTTTTCTTCAAAGGACCATTCTTGTAATTTTCTGAAACTTGAGGGACTAAATTCGCCAATTTCTCAAAACTTTGTTCAGGGACTAAACTTGTGACTTTAAGAATCTCAGAGGTTGAATTTGACTTTTTGAGCTTGGACTTTGACTATTTGACTTCCCCGGCTCTGGCTTTTGACCTTTTTCCAATCTTGTGCTCGTTTTTGTCGGTTTTGCTTTGTTTTTGTTCATTTTTCTCATATCCGTACCTGCACATACACAAATACAAAAACATGCATTCTCTTGGTATTTTTGGTTAGTATTTGGTGTTTTTGGTATGAAATAAAGCCTAAAAAGGATGAGTGATTAAGCACTCATCAATACTAATAAACCAGAATAATTTACAAGCCCCCTACTGCATACGATGTGTCTCTCTTCCCATTGGTTGTACATTTATTGCGTACGACACCACATTGCCATCCTCTGTTCACACCTTTTTTTTTATAAAAGCTTCTTCTATACGATTTTTCATTTGAAATAAATCGGTTACAAGCAATCAATCAATTAATCATTCACCAATTAATATTATCGCATTCAAACAATCATCCTAAAATAAGTTACGATTTTTTCTTTATAACTTTGATTCCGTCATTTTCATCAACCCTAGCACCTTCAATTCACCCATTAACAGCTATCCTAACAACTCAAATTGATTCAAACAGTTTCAACATACCCAAAAAATTATCTATGCGGGTGATTTCTATGATGTCCACACAAGAGAATTGGTAAGTTTGGTAGCTATTCAATTTTTATTTTTAGGGTTTCGACTAAATCACATAGTCCAGCTATTATGATGTTTTTTTTAATATTCAATTTTATTTTGCTTCTATTGATATATAATAGATTTTGCTTTGATTAATTTTAATTCAATTGTGTCGTAGCAAAACCCTAAAAAAATTGGGGAAAATTTATTTGATTTAATTTTCTGTGTTCTCCACTCACACAATTGTCTGAATTAATAATTTCACAGATTCGATAAAATTTCCAGTAAGTTAAGATCAGTATGATTTTTTATTTTTTTCAAATCAATTTAACTGTGTTTCAAGTCAATTTAAAATATAAATTTTAGGGATTTGCTGATAATACAATTTTGATTTTATGGTGTTCTTCAGCACACCATCAGGTAATGATTTAGAATGATTAAAGGTTTCATTTTTGGATTGTCATTATCCTTTGTTTATAGATATGAAGATTGTATGCATACGCCTTTTCTTATTCCATCACCCTCAATTTAATTAGGTAAGTGATCTTATTTTGCTCCAATGTAAATGTGTTCTTATATTAAGTTATTTGGATTTGTTTTTCATTGTTTTTACTATTGTTAGTTTTTTAATGGTAGATGTGGGTAAAGAATTGGCCAACACATGGTGTGCTGAGAGCATAAAAAACTGATGACTCAAGTTTTTTTTTTTTATCAAAAGGTAAACAATTTTTGTTTTTGTTTAGGTGTTTCTGTTTATGATACTATTTTTACCAGGCTTTCTCAACAGGTTTGTAGCGGGCCTAAATATATGCATATTACATGTTTGATGAAATGCCTAAATAAAACTATTTCATACTTTTTTTTTGATAATCTATGAAAGAAGAACCAACGTTGTTTATCACTAATTTATGTTGTTCATCATCCTGGCCAATTTGATCATGTATATCTCGGGTCTCCTAATATTGTTGTTGTACTTCATCATGAAAGGAAGCGGACATATGTGGTAAGAAGGGAAGGCCTCACAGATGTTGGTAAGATTGGTTGCTCATAACATATTCATTAAGTATATTGAACTTGATATCTTTACATTGCTCATAAAGATTTTCTCCTTTGTTTAAGTGGTGCTATTTGTAATTAGGGATTCGAATTGATATAAAAATTGAATTATGTGTTTATTTGATTAGCATGTGTTGATACTTGATTTGTTCTTACTAAATCAATTCTGATTTTTGACTTTTTTGAGTAGGTTGTAATTATAGATACAAATATGAGGTTGAAAGTAGTATCTTAGAAAGAACTAAGACCACTTCCACTGTCTCAACAATCTTCCATCTGGAGGTAATTTTTTTTCCATTTTGCATATCAATAATTTAGATATCTCATATTTTAGATAATTTTGATCACAAAATAGTTATTCAGAACTGTTAAATTTTATTTTGCAGGGATGAATACAATCGAGTGAAAAAGGTGCGAATCAGTATTATTCGAAAATTGGATATTAAAGTGTCATTTTCAAACTAAAGATTCTTGGGCTTATACATCCTTTTATTTAGTAAGGTTTCACAAGTTAAAAATGTGTGAAACCGAGAAATTCTGTTAACCATTTAATTGTAATGCGTTTATGTTTGATGCACGAATAAATTATGAGTTGCATTTGTAATGATTCGATGATGGAATTTTATGCTCACCATGTGTTTGATACATTTGTGAATAGCTAAATCCGTTATTCATTGCATTCTTTTATTGTTTTAGGTTGAAGTCACTAATTTTATGATATGAAGCGGATCTATGAAGCAAAACACAACATCATCGGCAGGTACTTTTATGATACTTGTGTGTTTGTCTAATGGTTTCTTTTCCATAATGAATTTCTGTTGTGATTAAAGATGGTACAATGGGCTGGTCGGGTGGGTTGGGTACCGGGTCAATCTGGATTCAAAGTGAAACATGTCATCTTTTAAGTACGGGTCGCAACAAACCTGGATGGGCCGGGCTAATCGACACAATTTTTGCTTTTTATTGTATACAATGAATTTGTTAATCCTTATTAAAAAAAATATGCTAATACCATATATCTAAATTTTCAAATAAAATGGTTAATTAATTAAGAGGATATTTGCATTAAAAGTAGAATGTGGGAAACTTTCAATTGATGAAGGTTTAAAGGAACGGATAGAGCATGAGGCAAATGTATATTTTTGCTTTTACAGGGTTTGAAGTTTGATTCAATATTTCTATTTGGGATTATTTGGGAAACTGAAGATACATTTTCTATTCAGTTTGAGGTACCGATGGAACTGGTAACGGAAACATGTGGCGGGTGATGTGACTTATAGTGGGCGGGCTGCAGAAACACCCGAAACAAAGGGACCTGTTGTTGTGGGTGTTTAAACTCTAAGTGAAGGGGGACGTGTTGGTAATTTTACAAAGGGAACACGTAATATGTCTATTCTAACTAGCACTCTTGTACTTATAAATTTTATAAATTGAAAAAAATGCATTTGTTATGTGTGTACATACAAGTATTTGATTTTATAAATATTTATTTTCAGGTAGAGTTGTTCTGTGTGAACCATCTAATTAATTGTTCATTGGAGTAAACAGAAGAATTTCTTTTTATGGAGTTCCGATTTACCACATGTGACATTGGAATGTGTGCTGCTTTCCAGTTGCTTGATATGGTACTCGAGGTAAATATCACCTCTCAACCAATATCAGTTTTGGCTGTTTTGCAACATTTGGTTATCTGCTTCTGCTTATTTCAGAAGGCATTAGCAGTTTAAGACACCCTTTATGACCGTAGACTATTTACTCTCAGGAAATAGTTTATTAGTAAGCTTAGAAGTTGATGTAACAAAACCAATCGTTGAAGTCTAATGTAAACTTACATACCAACCTCTAAATATTTTATTCTTATAGCTGCAATATTCACTATGAAAATGCATATCCAAACACCCCGTGAACTAGATAGAGTGTTTGGTGTTAAGACAATTTAATTATTTTGGTTTACGTAGTTTATTCAAAAGCGGAAAAGTAAAGAGATGACCAAACCTATAACTTTATACTCCCTTTTAAAATTAGCTAAAATGCCCTCTATTAGTGATACACTCAGAAATTTTGGACGAAAATCAATAGAAACATTAAATATGCCGGTAGCCTCAATTGAAGGATTCATAAATTTGTCATTACTTTTGCATTCTTACCGGACATTTGCAAATTCAGTTTTTTTTTTATCACATTTGTACTTAATGAGTACTCTTTGTATATGGTATAAGAGGTGTGTACTTATAAAACAAAGGTTGTAGATTTGTAGAAAATTATTATCCAGTTGGTGATGGTAAAAGTATGCATCCTACGGTTCATCAATTAAAAACACATTAAAACTTTTTAGGTAATATAAAGTAATTGGAGATGACTAATTAATTTCTTATGAGCTCCATTGTTCTTTGTTTGTCATTCTGTGACCCTCTCAAGTAATGTCTCTTTGTTGTTCATTTACAATGAATTCTTTTCATATTACGTCACATGCTGAGTATGCCGTTCATTTTGGAGTATGATTTTGGCATAAAAGCAATCATGTGAACTTTTCTTAGTGTGGTTTTATATCTTGCAGTGCACAATGACTAAATGACCTAGCGTGTCAAATCGAATCTATTCATCATTGAAGGCAGGCAAGGAATGATCTTTTGTAAAAATAAATATGTTGACATAAATAATGTCTAAAAACATTGTTAGCATATTAACAATATCTCTATGTTTTGATGATTACAAAGCATAAACTCATTAATCTAAAACTTATGACGTAAACAAGTTTTTAGTGCTTAATATTTATCTTTGCATCCATATCACTTAAGGTATGAATAAACAAAGTGTTTATTGCATTTCATGATCAAAGGAAAATTTTCTAATCACTAGAATTTTTATAAAATGTATTAAACATTCTATATCTTTTACAAAATTACTTTTGGAATTAAAAGAATATGTTTAATTCATTATAAATATATGATTTCAAATTTCCAACCAAAAATGGCAAATTTTATCCAGAAAATTTTTCCCCACTAGAAGACAAAAAAATCTAACATTCTGAAGGGGCGGCCCCCTTAATCATTAAGGGGACCGGCCACGCTCCAGAACAGTAAATTTTCTTGCTATAAATACTGGTTCATCCCACAGAATTTTCTCACCTTTTGTACGCCTAAACTTTCTGTTCTAGATCCCCATTTTTATTTTCTTAATCCTTTGATCATAAATACATAATTCTTTGTTTCAAAGTGATTCAAACATCATCCTCTCAAGTGCAAGAGAAGAATACTTCTATCCTCCAAGACAAGAAGTATTACAACTTGTTGTGACCTCCACATCCAAGTTGTTGGTGCATCATCAAGATTATTTACATAATTCTTTGTGAAGATTGTTGTGAATATTTGATTGTAGATAGTTGTGCTAGGTATATTGATTGTGTGATTAGTTAGTTGTTTGGTGTGAAGAAGAAAAGTTAGGAATTAGATTGTAGTGAAGAAGCTAGGTGTGAAGTTGTTAGTTGTGAAGAAAATTGGTGTGAAGAAGATAGGCGTGAAGTAGTTAGTTGTGAAGTAGATTGGTGTGAAAAAGTTGTGTAGAAGTTGTGATTTAGGTGTGAAGAAGTTGTGGTGTGTAAATTGGTGTGTAAGGTTTTCTCCGCCATAAGGGAGCTTATTGCTATAGTGAAGAAAACTCTCGAGTTAGGTGCTCGGGGAGTGGAGTAGGGCAAGGAAGGTGTCCTTGTAGCCGAACCACTATAAATCTCTTGTCTCGCGGTTCGATCTTTCCATCTCTCCTTTATTTCCTTACTTATCATTGCTATATCTTACTTATTGATAGTTGTTTATATTGTCACAACTCATCATTTCAAGTCATTTCAGGTCATTTCCCGAACTTTGGGAAAACACTATTCATCAAACACTATTCATCAAAACACTATTCATCAGTTTACTATTCATCATTTTTTGTGTCAGTTTGACATTCCGAGAAGCATTCAGAAATTTTACTATTCACTGAACACTATTCATTGCGGGAAAATATTTCATCATTCACGTGCATTACACATTTCATCGTAAATTTAGTTTACGGGTATTCAAATTCGCGTAACCATATTGGTTCAGGTGCGAATTCATGCATTATCAGTAATGACATTTCATACGGACTGGAGATAGTCTGCATATCATCAGTAGGTCATTTACATGTTATACCACTCTTAGGATTTTCAAATTTCTATATTTGATACATTTAACGTTTTTCTTATAAGTATTTATAATAAACGTTAACACACGGTTTATACACGACGAATATATCTAAATATTCCCACAATGGTCCCGACATATTTTTATATCCATTTTATCATCATAAAAGTTATTATATTCATTTACTCAGTATTTTGGAAATTTATTTTATTTATAACGTAAGCTTATGAATATTACGACGGTTTTCGTGAAAACTAAACAATAATCACCCGAACACTCAGTAATTGTACCCAACATATTTTTAATATGTTTTAATCAATATTATAACTTTATTTCATCCCGGTTAACTTTGTTAACATTTATTTTTAGCAAACCCGGTACCCGATTATAACTAAACTATAACTAAAACTACACTTACACTACAACTAGTTTTCCTAAGTTATCAAAGTCATTTTTGCTTCTCTTTACCTTTGAAAAACCGGCCACACATGCCCTCCCCTAGCTCACTTGACTAAATTTAACCATGTGTTAATATTATACTATAAACCTAACTAAATATCTACAAACACAAATCACAAAACACTTACATTTTTTTTAGATCAAAAACTCAACTTCTCATCTCTTTCTCTTCATCATAACCCACGACCTCACCACTACTCCATGATCCATCCATGATTTTTCAAAGTACAAAGCTACAAAGTTGTTCATTTCATCATTCTAATCAAGATTCATGCAACAAAAACACAAGTAATCCAAGATTTCTCATCCTTTAATCACCTATTATTTCAAAGTGAGTATTCAAATTTATTTTCATGTTTTCATCTAATTAACACTTATATCTCATAGTATTCATGCTTAATTTCATGCACAAACTAGTTATACCACTTTATTTTTGAAGACTTTTTGAACATACAAACCCTAGATTGTGATTTAGGTGTTCCTTTGTTAAATTAACTTGATTACTAGTCATTAGGAACCCATGGCACCCTAAGAAGGTGTATGGTAGGATTAGATTAGCTATGTGGTGATTACAAGAGATTTGGTTGAAGTAGAAACTAGTTTTGGACATGAAAAATGGATTTCTAACAAGTATATATACATGCTGTCCCATTTTTGTAAATCCAGAAAAATCAGGGGATTCCGGGTAACTTTGGGCTAAAGATTTAGAAAATACTTTCAAAAACGAATCCGTGGGCGAAAGAATGGATTAAAACGAGTTTATAACGAAGGAGATATGATTTTTGCAAGTTTAACGACGAAAACTATTTTCTGAAAATTGTACATGCTGTCCCACGATTTTCAATGGGCAATCTGAGGTGTAAAACTTGATCTAGCCATCCCGACTTATCAAAAATATATTAGTATGTTGTCCCACGATTTCGGGGATATAAAGAACGTACAAAACAAGCTTATAACGACCAAGATATACACGTTTCAAAATCGGCGAAACTCTATTTATTTCCATCAGCTTTTTAGCAAAATATTACTAAGTATAGAAAAACAGTTTTTGTAAGACATCATGTTGAGAGCCAATTTACTCATTGATAAACTCATTTCTGGAAAATTAACATCATTAACAGAAAGTTAGTTCACCCAGCCTAGTTTTCAAAACATCCAGCCGTTTGTCAAAAGGATTTATAACGAACAACTTATGGACTTCCAAACTTTCCCGAAAACTGCCCAGAATCTGCCAAAACAGCCCAAACACCTCACTTGACGGCTAATTATCTTTATGATCGAGACCTGTATGGACAAACTTCACTTCTGTAACTTTTTAGATATGGTGAAAATCTTCTCAAAACTACTGAGCTTCTTTCCTAACTCTTAATATTCACTATTTCACGACTAGTTTTATGAGACCGTTTTGTCACTAATAGAAATAATACTTCTACGTACTAAATTCTAGATTTTCTAGAAATATTAACCAAGTACCCAATTTCATAACTAATGATGTATTAGTGATTACAAGTATATTTTCATTACTACAAGGCGTTATTTCAAGGATTTCAAACCGAGGATTTCAACACAAACATTGGTACATACGATATATATATAAGTATATATATTACAACTAGTTTATTTTTCTAATAGCCATATTTTCCTAAGTCTTGGAATATATACTTTTGATAACAACAAGTGTTTTTCAAAGAGTATAGTGGTATAGGAAACATGTGCATGGACATTCATAACATCATTTCATGATCTAAAGTAGATCGTTCATCATTCATATTAGGTTGCGGCTAGTGTGCGCGCCTTGTTTTTCAGCTCATTACATGTTCATGGTACCATCATATTGGGTTGCGGCAGCTAATTGTTCATTGGTGTTCATTTCATTTCATCACAGTTTCATCAGTTAAGGTGAGTTTTCATAGCCCCGTTTACAATTCAACATTTTTGATTGTTTTCAAATCCCACGGGGGGAATACATTGCATCAATCATTTTAGTACGAGCCCAAGTATTCAAACATGTACATTGCTTAAGTTACCTTGCCATGTGATAAGTCCCCTGTAACATCATGAACCGTTAATTTACCGTTAAGCGAGAGTGAGTGGATAGATCTATCGAGGGTGACGCCTCCATCCGTGGTAGTGATTACCAACAGTAAGCGGATGCATGTCATGTCTTTTACATTTGAATGTTTCGGCAGAACATTCGGGAGGGGCATAGAATTTCATCAGTCATAGCTTCGGTGTCATGAGCTTAAGGCAATTGTACAATTTTCATGAGATTTTTATCTTGCACTTTTACTTGTGGTGGCCGTACATCATTACATTTTACAAACCTATGGAATTCACCAACATTCGTGTTGACGTTTTAGCAATGTATTTCAGGTTATTAAGGTAGCTCATGTGACATGCATTTGGACCTTCATGGAGTCGCGGGGTCGACGCGTCTCACCATTATTTCATGCACTTATGTAAACATTTGATCTAGTAGGACTTGTTTTCATAAACTTGCAACACATTTTGGGGACCTCATTTGTAAACTCTGAATTATTTCAATGATCAAATGCAGTATTTTCCAAACGACACTTTAGGTCGTTCAATGTAACTGTAACTGTGGTGCTATGACAGACACCCCTAGGTATTCCATTCCGCTGCAAGTCAGGTAAATTGGGGGTGTGACAGATTGGCATAAGAGCTAAGGTTATAGCGAACTAGGATGTATCTTGGACCCTAGACTATAACCACACCATCATAGCATCTCATCATTTCATCATAAGTGCATAATCATGATACATGTTGTTTCATACATACCCTGTGCGAGTTATTTATACTCATATCCGTATACGTATATCATTTTATTGACCTGGTTCACAAGTGACACGTCTTCAGATACTCACCCTGACATCCTTTTATCGGATTACGACATTGAAGATGCCCTGTCATCTTCCACTACCATTATACCACCAGTTGCATTTACACCACCATTAGTACTATTGATTTGCCATAGGAACAGGGTTTTCCTATCATTCAGCCTGTACATAGAATGCCTTTTGGTAGTGTATTCAGAATTAATCTTAATGGACTTATTAGGATGCTTATTGCAAGGAAGATAGTGTATTTTCTTTCCATCACTAGTAGGGCACTTACTACTCAGGTACTATCACCACCATCAGTTACTTATTACACTATTGGCCTTCCCACAGTGTGTACTTTAGTTTTACCTTTTGTATGTCGCGAGGTAGCGCGAAAGAGGGTAATATTTCATTCACTAGTACCATCATTGTCATTTCCTTTTCCATTCCCACTTGCCATGAACTAGATGACATCTAGTAGATAATACCAATAACACGGACTCAACAGAAACATCCGCAGATTCTTCAGGAATGGTTCAGAACCTACATTATCTAAGATTTGATAGATGCACAACTTCAGACACCACTTCAGGACTATCTCGACCTTATGATGCCACAAACCTGATTTCACACAGAGGGACACCAGGAAGTCCCTAGACCAGATTTATATCCTCACTAGCTTTTACTATTATCCTAGCCACAGAAGGTGTGGAACAACAATCTAGGTTGCAATGCTGCTCAACAATCACCCAAAGGACAAGAAATGAATAGAGCCTTTGTTGCAGAACCGCACACAAAGAGAAGGTATATTGGAAAGTTACCTTACTACAACCTGTGTAATCAACATCACCGAGGTCATTGCAGTAAAATGTGTGGAGTGTGCAAGAAGCGGGGTCATTGGACTGAAGACTGTAGGAAACTCACAAATCAGAAAATCCCAGGGAGTTGCTTCAAATGTGGAAACTTTGGGCATTTCAATAATGACTGCCCGGAGCTAAGGAACAAGGAAAAATCAGGAACTTGGAATCAAGACTGAATCGCTCGAGGAATAGCGTGAGTTGTTGAAAGAGAACCGTCAGGATATTAGAAACATCAAGGATAACAACAATACTTCAGCAGCAGGAGCTTTGTTTCAATATGTAAACCGTAGTTCGAGCCCTTTAGGGTTGTATCTTTCCTTTTGTACTTACCGTTTGTACGATGACATGACCTAGGTGCATTAAGCACTTTCCTATCCAATGTAGTATCTATCCTTTGTTACCTAGGTGATAATCATAACCATCGTTTACTCCATTTTCTATCCCAATTGCTCAGACTTCAATCGTTTCGCAACATTTTAGCATTGTCTCATCAGGAATTAGGTTGATTTCGTTTTTGAACGAATTAGTAGACTATTACCATTCGACAAGATTCACCCACGTATCTAATACACCATTCAAGCTATTTTACTATCATATGGGGAAACTGCTTTACAGAAAAATTTCTGAAGTAAGCTATTTTATTAACATCCTATAAATTGATTTTCTGTCATTACATCAAGTATTTACTATTGTTACGCGAAGCAATTTTCATGTTACTTGAAAGAAAATATCAGGACACCATTTTTATAACAATGCGTTGAACACCGTCTAAAACTTTTGATAAAAGTTATGATATTTTGACAAAATCCAACATCGCATCATTAGTCCTCAATTATACATAGCCTGATCACCTATGTAAAATTCAGGAAGGATTATGCCATAAAGGAAATAATTACCTTTTCAAAGGATTGTTAATAACAATCTTCATCCAAAAGTTTTGTAAACAAAGGAACTCTTTCATAAACATCCCTTTTGCCGAACTATCCCTGGATACTTACCCCACCAGTCACTCATTCAGACATTAAGTTGGATTTTCCCATTGACTTCCCTAGAAGAGACTTTCCATATCAATTACATGTAGGATTCCTATATATAATAAAAGCAACGAAAGGATTACAGAACTACTAACTAGGACTAGAAGTATATAGTGAGAGAATTCATAACTCAACAACAATCCTAAGATGCTGCGAGACCATCTGAATCACCATCTCTGACTTAGTTGTCCAATGTCATTATTCAAGGGTACTAGCTATACTGAGCTACAGGATTGAACTCAATAAATGTCCGCAGGACAACACAATAGAAATAAACCAAGCTTCTAATTGAGACTGTAGAGCATTTCATTTAAACATGGCCTCATCTATACAAAAACTTTCCTGCAGTAAGTTTTCACAAAGGACAATTGTTTGAAACAAGAATATCGATGTAGATTCCTCTAAGGCATTATGTCTAGAAATTTCAGATAACCTCACCTTCATACCAAGCAAGGGATCAAACAAGAACATATCTCCTCATCTACATGGGAAAATAGAATAGACATTCATCAACACAACATCAAGTGATACCTTCGTCTTGCCAATTACAACGATAAACTATTTCGGGACTTAAGTTAGTCTAAATACCTATGCTTGTAGTTATGCCAGATAACCATCAATAGACATTATCCAACCTCAGGAACTAAGTGTTAGACATCTATGCATTTAAGCGAACATTTCCTATTCTACCATTTTATCCTTGTTAGTGTTTTCACTTTTAAATAAAGTTGATGCGTTTACATAAATCACATACCTTGTGGAAAAATGATTTCTGAAATTCCTATTTTGAACAAGTACGATACTTTTTGGTCAATCTTTAGCAACACTATGGTACAATGAGAAATATACATAAACATCAAACTTTGGTAAGCAGTCTTAATCACAACATGTTTGAAAACATTTTTCTACTTCATAACTACTGAAATTTTGAACCATCAGGAAAAATATTACTTAGTAAATCATTTGCTCCATTTTTCTAAGTTCGTTTATTCAGAAAAAAAAGATTTCAACCAAAACTCACAATCGCGAGACAAATATCCAGAACCAACTTCTCTACAACATCGCTTATGCATTTAGGATTTGTGACTGGACAATAGAGAATATTTGGAATATGTGATGAAGGAATTAGGAGGAACATCACAAATTGATCACGAACTTCAGTAGTGAAGACCAGACCCACTAGACAAAGAAGGACATATGTCTTATCATCCGTTGGAACAAAACACAAGGAATCAAATTGTTACCTATATTCTATCCCTTCAGATAACGCCAAGTTTGAAGGACCGAACGTTGTGGAATTAGTCACAAAGGTTTATTGTACCCATTTCAGTTTTTCCTGTTAAGGAAACCGAATTCACCGTGGACTTCAGGTAATCATTTTAGAATTCCCTTCAGAAACCCCCTTTAGATGGAAACATCACCTATCATTCTCAGACCGATGGTCAAAGTGAGAGAACAATTCAAACATAGGAAGGTATGCTCAGAGCATGAGTGATTAACCCTAGAAATGGTTGGACTAATCATTTAACATAAATCAAATTCATCTACAACAATAGTTATCACACCAACAGCGAGAAACTGGCAGAAGTTAGGTTGGTACATAACACACATCATTTGGATTGGATATCCTGAACAACAAACCATCCAGATTCAAGTGGGAGAACAAATTAAGTCAAAAGCAATGCCTTGGATTGGCATGATACCAATTGGATAACAAGAAAGGTTGAACCTTTAGCATATTGGACTATTTAAGATTCATTTTAGAATCGACCAACTAGCATACAAACTTGAGTTCTGGCAGAATTCAGCAGTATATATTACCAGTACCACATTAACATTAAGAAGCGCAGACCATCGATTGATGGGCCAAACTTGGAAAAAGCTCAACTCATTAGTTCAGTAGGCATTCATGAGATAACCAGAAATTTTCTACAAGTCAAGAATCAGTTACAAGTTCAATAAGTCGTAAACCATTAAAACTTCAAGTTCTGCAGAGTTAGCAGAAAGTTCTGCCTAGGAAAGGCATGTTATCGTTCAGAAAACTTGGAAAGTTACACCAATATACACTGGACCATTTATATTTCAGACAGGGTAGACCTAGTGGCCGTCAGACTTGAACATTGTCAGAGAACAACAGGATTACACGAACATATTTCACATTTTCAAATCCCCAGAAATGACTTTCAGATGAGTCACTCATGATTCCATTGGAAGGGATCCAACCCAAATGACAATCTCAGACCTTGTAAGAGAACCAACAGAAACCATGGACCGTGTGGTCAAACAGTTGAATCAGAGTCGAATTCCTATCGTTAGAGTTCGCTGGAATTCTCGAATATCATCACCTTTTCATCAATACATTCTCAGAGACCAACATAAACTGAACTTCGGGACGAAGTTCCTTTTAGAGGGGAAGAATGTCACAACTCATCATTTCAAGTCATTTCAGGTCATTTCCCGAACTTTGGAAAAACACTATTCATCAAACACTATTCATCAAAACACTATTCATCAGTTTACTATTCATCATTTTTTGTGTCAGTTTGACATTCCGAGAAGCATTCAGAAATTTTACTATTCACTGAACACTATTCATTGCGGGAAAATATTTCATCATTCACGTGCATTACACATTTCATCGTAAATTTAGTTTACGGGTATTCAAATTCGCGTAACCATATTGGTTCAGGTGCGAATTCATGCATTATCAGTAATGACATTTCATACGGACTGGAGATAGTCTGCATATCATCAGTAGGTCATTTACATGTTATACCACTCTTAGGATTTTCAAATTTCTATATTTGATACATTTAACGTTTTTCTTATAAGTATTTATAATAAACGTTAACACACGGTTTATACACGACGAATATATCTAAATATTCCCACAATGGTCCCGACATATTTTTATATCCATTTTATCATCATAAAAGTTATTATATTCATTTACTCAGTATTTTGGAAATTTATTTTATTTATAACGTAAGCTTATGAATATTACGACGGTTTTCGTGAAAACTAAACAATAATCACCCGAACACTCAGTAATTGTACCCAACATATTTTTAATATGTTTTTATCAATATTATAACTTTATTTCATCCCGGTTAACTTTGTTAACATTTATTTTTAGCAAACCCGGTACCCGATTATAACTAAACTATAACTAAAACTACACTTACACTACAACTAGTTTTCCTAAGTTATCAAAGTCATTTTTGCTTCTCTTTACCTTTGAAAAACCGGCCACACATGCCCTCCCCTAGCTCACTTGACTAAATTTAACCATGTGTTAATATTATACTATAAACCTAACTAAATATCTACAAACACAAATCACAAAACACTTACATTTTTTTTAGATCAAAAACTCAACTTCTCATCTCTTTCTCTTCATCATAACCCACGACCTCACCACTACTCCATGATCCATCCATGATTTTTCAAAGTACAAAGCTACAAAGTTGTTCATTTCATCATTCTAATCAAGATTCATGCAACAAAAACACAAGTAATCCAAGATTTCTCATCCTTTAATCACCTATTATTTCAAAGTGAGTATTCAAATTTATTTTCATGTTTTCATCTAATTAACACTTATATCTCATAGTATTCATGCTTAATTTCATGCACAAACTAGTTATACCACTTTATTTTTGAAGACTTTTTGAACATACAAACCCTAGATTATGATTTAGGTGTTCCTTTGTTAAATTAACTTGATTACTAGTCATTAGGAACCCATGGCACCCTAAGAAGGTGTATGGTAGGATTAGATTAGCTATGTGGTGATTACAAGAGATTTGGTTGAAGTAGAAACTAGTTTTGGACATGAAAAATGGATTTCTAACAAGTATATATACATGCTGTCCCATTTTTGTAAATCCAGAAAAATCAGGGGATTCCGGGTAACTTTGGGCTAAAGATTTAGAAAATACTTTCAAAAACGAATCCGTGGGCGAAAGAATGGATTAAAACGAGTTTATAACGAAGGAGATATGATTTTTGCAAGTTTAACGACGAAAACTATTTTCTGAAAATTGTACATGCTGTCCCACGATTTTCAATGGGCAATCTGAGGTGTAAAACTTGATCTAGCCATCCCGACTTATCAAAAATATATTAGTATGTTGTCCCACGATTTCGGGGATATAAAGAACGTACAAAACAAGCTTATAACGACCAAGATATACACGTTTCAAAATCGGCGAAACTCTATTTATTTCCATCAGCTTTTTAGCAAAATATTACTAAGTATAGAAAAACAGTTTTTGTAAGACATCATGTTGAGAGCCAATTTACTCATTGATAAACTCATTTCTGGAAAATTTACATCATTGACAGAAACTTAGTTCACCCAGCCTAGTTTTCAAAACATCCAGCCGTTTGTCAAAAGGATTTATAACGAACAACTTATGGACTTCCAAACTTTCCCGAAAACTGCCCAGAATCTGCCAAAACAGCCCAAACACCTCACTTGACGGCTAATTATCTTTATGATCGAGACCTGTATGGACAAACTTCACTTCTGTGACTTTTTATATATGGTGAAAATCTTCTCAAAACTACTGAGCTTCTTTCCTAACTCTTAATATTCACTATTTCACGACTAGTTTTATGAGACCGTTTTGTCACTAATAGAAATAATACTTCTACGTACTAAATTCTAGATTTTCTAGAAATATTAACCAAGTACCCAATTTCATAACTAATGATGTATTAGTGATTACAAGTATATTTTCATTACTACAAGGCGTTATTTCAAGGATTTCAAACCGAGGATTTCAACACAAACATTGGTACATACGATATATATATAAGTATATATATTACAACTAGTTTATTTTTCTAATAGCCATATTTTCCTAAGTCTTGGAATATATACTTTTGATAACAACAAGTGTTTTTCAAAGAGTAGAGTGGTATAGGAAACATGTGCATGGACATTCATAACATCATTTCATGATCTAAAGTAGATCGTTCATCATTCATATTAGGTTGCGGCTAGTGTGCGCGCCTTGTTTTTCAGCTCATTACATGTTCATGGTACCATCATATTGGGTTGCGGCAGCTAATTGTTCATTGGTGTTCATTTCATTTCATCACAGTTTCATCAGTTAAGGTGAGTTTTCATAGCCCCGTTTTCAATTCAACATTTTTGATTGTTTTCAAATCCCACGGGGGGAATACATTGCATCAATCATTTTAGTACGAGCCCAAGTATTCAAACATGTACATTGCTTAAGTTACCTTGCCATGTGATAAGTCCCCTGTAACATCATGAACCGTTAATTTACCGTTAAGCGAGAGTGAGTGGATAGATCTATCGAGGGTGACGCCTCCATCCGTGGTAGTGATTACCAACAGTAAGCGGATGCATGTCATGTCTTTTACATTTGAATGTTTCGGCAGAACATTCGGGAGGGGCATAGAATTTCATCAGTCATAGCTTCGGTGTCATGAGCTTAAGGCAATTGTACAATTTTCATGAGATTTTTATCTTGCACTTTTACTTGTGGTGGCCGTACATCATTACATTTTACAAACCTATGGAATTCACCAACATTCGTGTTGACGTTTTAGCAATGTATTTCAGGTTATTAAGGTAGCTCATGTGACATGCATTTGGACCTTCATGGAGTCGCGGGGTCGACGCGTCTCACCATTATTTCATGCACTTATGTAAACATTTGATCTAGTAGGACTTGTTTTCATAAACTTGCAACACATTTTGGGGACCTCATTTGTAAACTCTGAATTATTTCAATGATCAAATGCAGTATTTTCCAAACGACACTTTAGGTCGTTCAATGTAACTGTAACTGTGGTGCTATGACAAACACCCCCAGGTATTCCATTCCGCTGCAAGTCAGGTAAATTGGGGGTGTGACATATATTGTGCAAGACTTGAGATTATATATTATCGAATCTAAATTTTAAAAACTAAGAAAACACTAAAACTATCTTTTATAACAAATTAAAAAGACGTAAAACTATTCAACCCCCTTCTAGTTTTCCACAATTGGCATCAAGAGCCACGTCGAGCAAGATTTTTAAAATATATCATATTTTAAAACTTGTAACGATCTATAGAATCTGAAAAATATTTAGAAGAGCAATCTATGCAAAGACCACCACTATTTGAGTGATGGATTTTTATATTGGAAAAATAGATTCGAAACGTATGTGAAATCAAAAGATCTTGATCTTTGGCATATTATTACCTTTGGTGATTTTCCCCCTATTCAATATAATGTTGAAACTAAAATGGATGAAATTGTATCTTTGAAAAACAAAATGATGATTTGAAAAAGAAACTAGCAAAAAATAATGAGGCTAAAATGGTCATTTATAATGCGTTACCACGCAAAGAATATGAAAGAATTTTTATGTGTAAAACCGCAAAAGAAATTTGGGATTCTTTACTAATTACTCACCAAGGTAATAGCCAAGTCAAAGATAATAAAATAGATCTTCTTGTACAACAATATGAACAATTTACGATTCCGGAAGAGGAATCAATTGATAATGCCTTTGCTAAATTTAACACTATTATCACAAGTTTAAAAGCACCTGATGAGACATTTTCTAGTAAAAATTGTGTTAGGAAATTTCTTAGGGCGTTGCATCCAAAATGGAGAGCTAAGGTCACGGCAATTGAAGAATCAAAGAACTTGATGACGTTATCACTAGATGAACTAATTGGCAACTTGAAGGTTCATGAAGAAATTATAAGAAGAGATTCGGAAACGGTCAAAGTCAAGAAAGAACAAACCAAATCCATTGCTCTAAAAGCCAAAAAGGAACCTAGTGATGATGATGATTCAAGTGACGAAAGTGAAGACGAAGAATATGCAATGGCCGTAAGAGAATTCAAGAAATTCTTCAATAGATGAGGAAGATTCACTAGATCATCACGAGACGAAAGAAAACCATTCCAAAGAAATAGAAGTGACAACTACGGGAAAAGAAAGTGCTTTAGATGTGGAAGTCCAAATCATCTCATTGGCGAATGTCTAAAGCCGCCGGGTTATGAAAATCAAGGCGCATTTGTTAGTGGAACATGGAGTGATAGTGACAAAGAAGAAGTTGAAAAGCCAATAGACGAAAAGTGTTTTATGGCAAAAGAAACCGACGAAATATGTTTAGGAATTGACTTGGAGCCTGACGAATGGATCAAAGATAGCGGATGTTCGAGGCACATGACGGGGAACCGCAAGCTATTCTCTACATACAAGGCATACAATGGAGGTAACGTTATTTTCGGTAGTGACTTACGTGGAAAAATCATTGGCAAAGGTACGATTTCTCAAGACTCACTTACTATTGAAAATGTAGAGCATGTAGATAATTTAACATATAACTTGCTTAGTATAGGACAAATATGTGATAATAAATGTAGAGTCACTTTTACCGAAGAGGATAGCGAAATAGTTAAGAATGGAAAAATTATAGGTAGAGGAATTAGGAAAGGTGGCATATATGTTATGAAACTAGGAAACAAGCCTGAGGATAGGATATGCCTAACGACCCTAGATGAAAACTCTACATTGTGGCATAGGAGATTAGGACATGCTAACATGCAACAAATACAATCTTTGGCCTCTAAGGAATTAGTTAGAAATTTGCCTAATCTAAAATATGACAAGCATTTTTGTGATACATGTAAAATTGGAAAACAAGCTCATGCTAGTCACAAAGCTAAGAATATAGTATCCACTACTAGGTGCCTAGAATTATTACATATGGATCTTTTCGGTCCATCCGCTGTGCGGAGCTATGTAGGAAACAAATATACCTTAGTAATAGTAGATGACTACTCACGATACACGTGGACTAGGTTTTTAAGTGACAAAACCCAAGACTTTGAAAAATTCAAAATATTTAGTAAAATGATTCAAAATAAATTAGGATGCACAATAGTTGCTATTAGGACGGACCATGGTAGGGAATTTGATAACGAAGTACAATTCGGAAAATATTGTGATTTAAATGGAATATCTCACAATTTCTCCGCTCCTCGTACTCCTCAATCAAATGGCGTAGTAGAAAGAAAAAATAGGTCACTACAAGAAATGAGTAGAACAATGTTAAATGAACAATCCATCCTACAAAAATTTTGGTGTCACGCCGTAGATACATCGACATATATTTTAAATAGGGTATCAATTAGGAGAATTCTAGGAAAAACTCCTTATGAGTTACTAAGAGGTAGAAAATCAAACTTAAGCTACTTTAGGGTATTTGGAAGTAAATGTTATATTCTAAACACTAAAGATTACCTCACTAAGTTTGATCCAAAATCATATGAAGGAATATTTTTAGGATACTCACAAAATAGTAAAGCATATATAACACTTAACAAACACTCCATGAAAGTAGAAGAATCACTAAATGTAACATTTGATGAAACAGCACCACCTCCTAAAACATTACCTTTAGAAGATGATGACCTAGTCGAAGATGAAGCTATTGAGGTTAGTAAAACAAAACCTATAAGAAATGATAATGAAGACATTCACTTAGGAAATAACGAAATTGTTGATGTTAAAGAATCTAGATCACATCCATTAAATAATATAATAGGACATCTTAACCAAAGAACCCTTAGGTCACAAGCCCAAGATAAAAACAATTTCTTTTGTTTCCTCTCAGCAATAGAACCTAAGAACGTTAATGAGGCTTTAAAAGATGAAAGTTGGGTTATAGCTATGCAAGAAGAATTAAATCAATTTAAGGCAAATGATGTTTGGGAATTAGTCCCAAATCTAATGAATATGACTATCATAGGAACTAAATGGGTATATAAGAATAAATTAGATGAAAATGGAGTAGTTACTAGGAATAAAGCTAGGTTAGTTGCCCAAGGTTATAATCAACAAGAAGGAATTGATTATGATGAAACTTATGCCCCCGTAACTAGATTAGAATCAATTAGGATACTACTTGCCTATGCATGCGCGCTAGATTTTAAGTTATTCCAAATGGACGTGAAAAGTGCATTCCTTAACGGTTTTATCAATGAGGAGGTATATGTGGCACAACCTCCAGGATTCATTGACTTCGCAAAACCTGATTATGTTTATAAGTTAAAGAAAGCTTTGTATGGACTCAAACAAGCTCCCAAAGCTTGGTATGATCGATTAAAAGCTTTCCTTATTAAACATGATTATTCCATAGGAATGGTAGATAACACTCTTTTCACTAAAAGGAAAGACCCAAATCTCATCATTGTTCAAATATATGTTGATGACATTATATTTGGATCGACTTGTCAAGACATGTGTGATGAATTTGCCAAAATCATGCATGATGAGTTTGAGATGAGTATGATGGGTGAACTTAACTTCTTCCTAGGATTACAAATAAAACAATTAGAAGATGGAATATTCTTTAACCAATCTAAGTACATTAAGGAAATGCTTAAGAAATTTGGCCTAGAAGACTCAAAACCCATGAAAACTCCCATGTCTACGGAAGTAAAGCTCACAAAGGATGATGAAGGTGAGTCCGTAGATAACACCAAGTATAGAGGAATGATAGGTAGTTTACTATACTTGACGGCAAGTAGACCCGATATCATGTTTAGTGTCTGCCTTTGTGCCCGTTTTCAATAGGATCCCAAAACCTCTCACCTAGAAGCGGTTAAGCGTATCTTCCAATACATTAAAGGCACTATACACTTAGGATTATGGTATCCTAAGGAATCCGGCATAGAAACCATCGTCTATGCGGATTCGGATCATGCGGGAAACTACGTAGATAGAAAAAGCACTAGCGGTATTTGCACGTTTATGGGATGTTGTCTAACATCTTGGTTTTCGAAGAAGCAAACCGCTCTTGCTATTTCTACCACCGAAGCCGAATATGTAAGCGCTGGAAAGGCATGTCAACAAGCACTATGGATGAAACAAGCTCTCGTAGACTATGGCATTAGGTTAGAAAATGTTCCCATTATGTGTGATAACAAAGGTGCGATAGATTTAAGTAAAAATCCGGTGCAACACTCTAGGAATAAACATATAGAAATACGCCACCACTTTCTTAGGGATAATGTACAAAAAGGGAACATATCTATAGAAAAGGTTGCATCGGAAGATAACATAGCGGATATATTCACTAAACCCCTTAAGCGTGAATTATTCAATCACTTGCGTTTAGGATTAGGAATGATGGAACAAGTTGACTAAATTATATTGAACTAACACAAATTTATACTTGCATATAATTTATTTTTTGTCCACTTCTTCACTTCTGAGTCTAGGAATCCATTTTGCACAAAATTAATGATTGGGAAACGTCACTTTCATTGCATATACTCTCTTGTAAAACCCAATCAAAATTTCTTGAAAACTATTCTCACATCTAGGAATTACATGAAAATCATTTTCCTTGCATTGTTGACAAACGCTAAAAACTTTTTCCTAAATCATGCATAAACTCTCACATAAATTGTCAAAATATATAATCTAATATATATTATTGACATTCATGAATCGAGCAAAAACTGAATCAAGGAGATCTTTTGGATTGTTTCTTAGGATCGTTATCTCTCTTTGCATTTAGGAGTCGAAACAATCACAACCCCACATTTGTTGCATATAGAGACACACTAGGACAAATTCACTAATAATGTTGTCATCTTGCTCCATCACTAGTTTTCCACTCACTAGTTACCTTTGCCTTTAATCTAAGATAGTTGCTCTAGGAAGATTAAGTGCCCTTGCATTTGTTTGCCTTCTCTTGCTTATTACTAATTGCTTGATTGGTCTTCTACTTAAGTGTTGATTGCATGCTATACTATAGTTAGATTAGATGCTATATTGTCTCAAGGAGTTGAACTTGCTTGAATTCTAATCCAAACACACAACCTTTCTGCAAATTTTCTGCCAAAAACCCAATTCTGGCAATCTGCAAATCACCAGATAGGCGGCCCCCTTAATTTTGTAAGGCGGCCCCCTTAATCATTAAGGGGACCGACCATCTGATGGTCGGGTTTACAGAATCTTTTCTGCTTTTTAGCCCATTTCAACCTACATTTCCCATTTTTCATCAACACATTTTGTCCTAATCTCCCAAACAAACTTTATCCATCCATAAACACACAAATCTTACATTATAAATATCCCCAATCTTCCACCCTCTCCATTCATCCCTTCATGACTTCTCCAAACAAACCAAAACCAAAAGCCTCAAGGCTTGCAAGAATGACGGAAAAACCCGTTTGGCGAAGAAAAAGCCCTCGAAACAAATCCATCATAACCAATGAAGTTGGAAATCACTCAACACCTCCAACCACTTACTTCCCAAACTTTACACCAAACTCACAAGGACATTCATTTGATCCTCTTTACAAACCATACAACATTGGCCAAACATCTTCCTTCATGCCAAACTACTCATCTCATCCACCAACCATTTATAATGATCCATACAAGTTTGATCAACCATCCAACTACAATTCCAACTACACAAACCCAATTCATCCATATCAACACAATGACTCTCTCCGCATTGCCACGGAAAAGCAATGGTTCTGTGATGAAATATCCCAAATCCATGATCTTAGTGATCTCAATGCCATGCATCTTGCACAATGCAACAAAGGGCAACTTCCATCATCACCCTACAACAATTGCCTACCCCACTCTCTCAACTTGGATCAAGTTACAAACCACACTCACTATTGCCCTTGTTGCATCTTCCTTCAAAAACAAATCCTATACTTGAGTGAAGATAATTCTTGGATTGAATATCTCCTCACTCGTCCTCATCCCATATCACCCTTAACACGATACAACATCGCAAGATCCACCTCTTCCACTCCATACCCACTCCATATCCCTCTCCATCTAACAACTAAGCTTTATGCTTATGTTCTCCTTCAAGCAAATAAAACAATCAACCATGGGTTGCAAGCAAGTCCAAGTGCTCTCTTAGGCAATATAGGACTATGTCTTTTCTTTTGTTTTATTGTAATCAATATGCCTTAAGCATATTGAATGTTGTAATGCTAATCATTTCTATGATGCTTGAATGAATCTATTTTTATTTGCATAATTATTGCTTTGCATATATATGTGTCTTGTTCTCCTCACATATTTTTTGTAGCCAAGATTTCCATAGCTCGTTTCCTTGATACCCTCAAATAAGGGGGAGCATACATCAAGGGGGAGCTCTCTACCCGTTTAACTTATTTTATGAAGTTTAAACGGCCGAACCTTTTTGATTTTACAAAAAGGGGGAGAAGAGAATGTTAAACTCTAATAATACTTGTCTAAAAATTATTTTTTAGACCTAATGAGTTTAAGGTTTTGTAATCATCAAAAAGGGGGAGATTGTTGACATAAATAATGTCTAAAAACATTGTTAGCATATTAACAATATCTCTATGTTTTGATGATTACAAAGCATAAACTCATTAATCTAAAACTTATGACATAAACAAGTTTTTAGTGCTTAATATTTATCTTTGCATCCATATCACTTAAGGTATGAATAAACAAAGTGTTTATTGCATTTCATGATCAAAGGAAAATTTTTTAATCACTAGAATTTTTATAAAATGTATTAAACATTCTATATCTTTTACAAAATTACTTTTGGAATTAAAAGAATATGTTTAATTCATTATAAATATATGATTTCAAATTTCCAACCAAAAATGGCAAATTTTATCCAGAAAAATTTTCCCCACTAGAAGACAAGAAAATCCAACGTTCTGAAGGGGCGGCCCCCCTTAATTCCTTAGGCGGCCCCCTTAATCATTAAGGGGACCGGCCACGCTCCAGAACAGTAAATTTTCTTGCTATAAATACTGGTTCATCCCACAGAATTTTCTCACCTTTTGCACTCCTAAACTTTCTGTTCTAGATCCCCATTTCTATTCTCTTAATCCTTTGATCATAAATACATAATTCTTTGTTTCAAAGTGATTCAAACATCATCCTCTCAAGTGCAAGAGAAGAATACTTCTATCCTCCAAGACAAGAAGTATTACAACTTGTTGTGACCTCCACATCCAAGTTGTTGGTGCATCATCAAGATTATTTACATAATTCTTTGTGAAGATTGTTGTGAATATTTGATTGTAGATAGTTGTGCTAGGTATATTGATTGTGTGATTAGTTAGTTGTTTGGTGTGAAGAAGAAAAGTTAGGAATTAGATTGTAGTGAAGAAGCTAGGTGTGAAGTTGTTAGTTGTGAAGAAAATTGGTGTGAAGAAGATAGGCGTGAAGTAGTTAGTTGTGAAGTAGATTGGTGTGAAAAAGTTGTGTAGAAGTTGTGATTTAGGTATGAAGAAGTTGTGGTGTGTAAATTGGTGTGTAAGGTTTTCTCCGCCATAAGGGAGCTTGTTGATATAGTGAAGAAAACTCTCGAGTTAGATGCTCGGGGAGTGGAGTAGGGCAAGGAAGGTGTCCTTGTAGCCGAACCACTATAAATCTCTTGTCTCGCGGTTCGATCCTTCCATCTCTCATTTATTTCCTTACTTATCATTGCTATATCTTACTTATTGATAGTTGTTTATATTGTGCAAGACTTGAGATCATATATTATCGAATCTAAATTTTAAAAACTAAGAAAACACTAAAACTATCTTTTATAACAAATTAAAAAGACGTAAAACTATTCAACCCCCCTTCTAGTTTTCCACAAAATACATAAATAAATAAAGAAATAATAAAATAAAATAAAATAAAACTTTTCTATTTATATTGTACTAACATAGTTATATAAACTATACTTTACATAAACTTTACTTCTTTTACTGTTGCAGCTCGACCACTAGACTTTTCTTGCTATCCAAGTTTTATCCAACTTCCTTTAACGATGGTTGATATTAGTCATTTAGTCGTAGTGTCTTATACCATATGTCATGTGTCTTATAAGCATTCCTTTATTCATCGGGTATCTTATATTTCTTTTAGTTTCTTTTTCTGCTTATGCTTTTGCTTAGGACAAGCGGTCAACTAAGAACTTGCAATTCTTTTATAGTGGTTGCGGGTCTACAGGGTTTTGGGATCAAAACCTGTAAAGTTCTTATGGGAGTCATATCTCTTATTAGTAAATGTTTAGGAGAACTGTAATTTGGTAATAACCAACCCACTTTGATTAAAATGAGTAAGAAGTTATATGCTGCTGATAACTTATCATGATTTTAAGTTTACTTGAAAGCATGTTGTTGGTCAACTTTAAATCTTTTAGTTTAGAATATGGTTTTTGAATGTAAATCTAATTCCGTTAGGAAGTTCTAAGGTTGATTTCGTGTACTCTACGTCGCCACATCTCCTCTTATGATTCAACAAACTATCTTAAGCAAATGGCATGCAAACACTACCATTAGAGAGAGTTATTGGTCTTTGAGTTTTGTCAGTTGACATTTACCAAGAAGTATATTTATGCTTTTGTAGGTTTCCAAGAAGTAACAACATTTCATATAGTTATCTCATTATTCTTTCACAATGGTAAGAATTTCTACTTAATTTCAACGTATATAAAACATGATTTTCTAAATACGTTATGACTGGTACATACTGATAAAAGAAATTATATATTTTTGTCATGAAAAAAAGGATTATGATGATTTTGTTTGCAATCGTTGCTAATTTGAGTAAAAAAATAATGGTAAGTTTTATGTCTCCATCGATGTGACAGGACAAGTGGAGAACGATTTACTGTAAGTTCCTCATTGACATTGCTAACCGAGGCTTCTGTTGGTCAGGACAAAGGAACGATCGACCTAATGGAAAACATTAGGCCTTTGGTTTTCTCGGCCACCAAGATCTTAGATGAGGATGTTCTCGCTTTATAAGTGACATATAGAAAACTATGATACAAGAAACAAGGTTGATTATTATATTCGGTCCACCTTAAGCAATGCTTTTGCAAAGGTAATCATATTTTTTATTTCATATTATTAGCTTGATATAATCTACTTTCGTGATATGCACGCGCCAGGTTTAATAACGGTCCGGGGTATCCCTTTACCCAAAAAATGGGTCCGTGTCAAATCAGGTCAATGTCGATCAGGTTGGGTTGGGTGACCTGAATTTACTTGAATTAGATGGTAACAAAATAATTTTTTTTTCAATAATATTAACTAGGAGGTTTTAAGCATATAAATACCATTAAGGCAACTTTTGACCCATTCCTCCATTCTACCATTTTATTTTAAGCAATTATATTTTACCCATTTGACCTTGAGAGAGAGTTGTTGGACATGATCATATCTACCATTTACTAATGTTGCCAGTGTGTGTTCAGATGTTGGAAAACGACATGATAAATGAGTCAATGGCACAAGAAGAATGCGAAATTATAATCTGATTAGCAAAAAGGAACAGGTGGATTGGCCCTACGAGAGAAGGAAATGTTTAGCATGTTGTTAAAATGGCACCCGATTTCAGCTGGAGTTGCAGCCGTGACACTCCATGCTTACTATGGGAACGTGTTGAGATGATGAGTATGTGAATACTCATCATTTTTGTCTTATCTGAACTGCAAAAACATTTAAAAACACTCAGAAAAGCATTAAAATACTGAAAATATCCCAGGATCGTGTTTTATATGTTTCAGATACAAAATGATTGAAAACAGATGAAAAACGAATAAAGTTTGCATAATTGGCAGTTTCAGTCCCTCGATTTTCAAAACTTGACAAAATCAGTCCCTGAGCATTTATTTTGAAAGAAAAATCAACAAAGGTCTTTTGGAAATCATAAGTTGTCATAATTAGTCCTTTGATGAAAAGTTTCAAAAAGTTTACAAGTTTGGTCCCTGTACTTTCAGAAAATGTCAAAAATGGTCCCTGGAAAGTTTTTATGATGAAAAAGTCAACAAAAGTCCACCATGAATCATAAGATGACATTTTGAGTCCTTGGAATGCAAGTTTCAAAGTTTGGCAATATTGGTCCCTCAAGTTTCAGAATTGGGAAAATGACCCCCGGGAAGTTTACCTTGAAGAAAAATGCTAAAAAGAACCTTGGGGATTCAAGACTTGGCAAGAGTGGCCCTTGAAGAATACTTTGGAGATTTGGCAGTTTTGGCCCCTTAAGAAAATCAAAATTACATTTTTGGTCCTTGTGTTTAACTTCTACAAAAACAAACGGACCCTATGTTTAATAAACCTAATCCTAAAACCCAACAACCAAAACAAATCCTAAACCCAATACCCTAATAAACTCACCCTTGGCCCAATCCCATTCCAACCCAAAACAACCCACGTTTTTATAACCCAGTCAAACCTGAGTCAGACCTTTCCCCTTTTCCCTCTCCCCCGTTTTACCCAGGGTATATATATACCACCATCACCACCATGGCTTCTGCAACACTCCTACCCTAACTCCTCAAAAGCTCCCCACACCATTTCCCAATCCCACTAACCTCATAAACCCATACCTACCACCAAAATCCACCCTGGCAATCCTAAATCCCCACACTTACTTTTGGCGCCAAAAATTGATTCAAAGGCCAGGATCAATTTCAATCTAATTGGATGGTTGGGATTTGTTCATAAAAGCACAAGGATGAGTTTTGCATTGTCTTCTCTCACAGAAGAAGCACAAGAAAAGAAGTAACCCTAGTTTTTAGTTTAGTATAAATAGGGCACTTGTATGAGCCATTGAGGCATCCCTTCTTTGTATCTTTCTTTCATTTTAGACTTAATTTCCAGTTGTATTTCTAAGTTTGCTATTGAATTTAAGTAATTTTTCAGTTTTAAGAAATTCGTATTTTTACTTAAAGTTTTAAGTTTCTTGTTATTTGCTTCAATTGCATCTTAATTAGTCTCAGTAGCTTCTTTAAATCTTTTTAAAGTTATTTGAAGTTTAAAGAAAGTATAAACTCAGAAAAGAAAAGAAAAAGAAAAATACAAAGAAAAATAAAAAATATATATATAAAAAATTGAAGAAGGAAGAAAGAAGCAGAAGCAGCAATGGTTATGGAGTTTGGTTTAGAGTCCCATGGGGGGCATTAGGTTGTGGTTTTGTTACTGGTTCTCTATTATCTTCTAGCTTGGATGTCAAGTAAGGTTTTGGACCAAGTTTTCCTATAATATATGTGTTAAGTGATATTTGTTGTTATTTATTGTTCATTCATGCTAATTTAGGTTTAATTTAGATTAGTATAGCTTAATTAGTTAGGTTTGTATTGTTAACTGGTGATTTGCTTTGAAAATCCTGAAAAACAGTTAACATAAGGGGTGTTTGGAATTGCTTTGATTTGCTGGTAGTTGTTATTTGTAGGAGTTTAGGTTGATTTGTTCAATGTTCCTAGACTCCAATTAGCTCAGAAAAACTTTTGCCTTGGTCACTTTTATTGGAAAAGTCAAAATCTTATATCAAATCCCCTAGCAACTTAACTGTGAGGATTTAAGTGAATAAAAGGACTTAATTCAACTTAGAATCAGTTTAGGTTGTTTGATTTAGGTGCATCTAGGGTTAATTTAGCTGATCTAATCACCTAGGATCTATTGAAACTCAGTTTGGTCAAAATTTGCAAGAAAGTTAAAAAGTCAAAGTTCTTTGCTGTTAAAAATGGGACAGTTTTCTAGTTAAATTTTAGGGTACATTATAGATTGGGAATAGGTAAAAATTGCTTTTCTGGGTTATTTTGTTGCTGGTGCATCCAAACCAAAAAGAAATTCCAAAGTTGAAACTGGTTTGGTCATTGAAAATCAATCTTGAAGTGACCACTTTGGCCTGGTGACTGCCCTGCACCCAGCAGACCCCAATTGACCCATTTTTCTACTGACCATAATTTGGTCAGTTATGGGGCATTGGGTGTGATATTTGTTGCTTTAGGATCTCTCTTAGGTAGTCTTTAGGGATTTACTTTTTGATTTCACTTATAGGCTTATTAGATTGCTTATTTTTGATCCCCAAAACCCCACCCCATGTCTGCTGCTGCTGCTTTTATAACAGCTTAGCTTGTTGAATTCCTTCTTTCTTTTTGCTTGATCCTTACCTGTTTGATCTTGTTGTTGTTACTTGTTGTTGTTTATTTTGTAGTTGTTACTTTGTTTGTTTAAGCTTTTGTGGCTTATAGGCTTATTTGGTGGTTTAATTTTTCAAAAATCTCACTTAAACCATAAAAGCCTTACTGTGTGATTTTTAAGCCTACCATAAGCTTGCTAAAAGCTTTTCAGTAAAAGTTTCTTTTCAAACGTTGTTTATATTTGTTGTTAAAGTGTGGTGAAAAAAGAAAAATTAAAAAAAAATGTTTACAAAAAATTGCAAAAGGCCAGGGTCGAACCCCTGACCTTCTGCATAAACACACAACACCACCACTCACTACCAAACGCGCCCTAGGGTCTTTTCTTAATTATTTTGCTTCATTAATTCTTTTATAGTAGTTTACCCCTTTATGCCTTATTAGCTTATTTCGACTGTTTGAGCTTTTTACAGCTTATTTGTGGTAGCTTTTTCCAATCTAGTATTTTTCTTAGGTTAGTATTAGTTTAATTTAATTTTCAAAATAATTTTGGATTTATTAGGTTAGTTTTAGTATTTATTTTGAATTAATTAGTTTAAAATCGTTTTTAAATCATAATAATTAGAATTTTTGTCCAATTTTTAATTTTCTTTTTTCCAAATTTTTCTTTTATCATTTCGTGTGTAAGAAAATAATTTGGAACCTCGTAGGACTTTTGTAGCTAAAAATTCACGTTTTGGCGCGTTGACGTTTATTTTTAATAAACATCACGTATTTGTTTTAGATTGCGTTTTAGAATTTCCCAAATTCCCTATCATGTTACCCGTAGTCTTTTAGGTAGTTTTTAAGTTTTACTTAGCATTCCATTGTTCATTTTCCCATTTAGGTTGCGTTTATTTCATTTTTCGTTTGTTAATTTAATCAATTTCCGCTAATTTAACGTACCATAACACCAAACAATCTTTCACAACCAAACATACAAGGTTTTAATCTCGATCTTTTCACGAAACTTTCCATTCACACCTCGTTGGGACACGACCCGGGAAATCACTTTCCCGGTCTTAAAATATCACTTTCACGAGTTTACGAGGTAATCTTTTTCCTAAAAGGTTTACTAGTAATTCTCCACGTCTTGTTGTCTTCACGATAACATTGACCTCACGTTTGTTGGTATTTTTGATATAACGTTTTGCTCAAAAACACAACGAATCATGAGACAATTCTTGGCAGCGAACTCCATGATCTCCAATGAGACCATTGCTGTTCTTCAAAGGGCATATAAGCTCGAAAAGATATATATTGGTTAATATGGTTGCTGAAGACACACTAGAATATGAAGATGGATGTAAGACCGTCGTAAACAAATTGGTTCTTTATGAAGTCGATTCAGTTTTGTTGAGATATATGAGACAATATATTCAAGAATGCTTGAAGAGAGCTAAAGACGTTGTTCATGCAACGAAAGAAATTAAGGTATGTGTAGAACCGTAGAGAGGGGGTGAATACGGTTTCTTAGGCTTTTAAGACGTTTAAAAACTTTAAGCCTCAAAGAAACCAAGTGGTTTTGTAATCAATCCAAACAACCACAAACATAAACAAAGTATATAAAGCAAGCAAAGAAAGACACCACGATATATACAGGTTCGGGATGGGGGGTTTATACCATCCGTACGTCCAGTTGTGAATCCGCGACTCCGATACTATTCACTAGTATAATCCTTTCGGTGGACTACAAACCGTTACACTTCACTCCACCGATATTCACCAATATTGATGCTCACAAAGAAGGAGTTACTCACCAACGGTATTCCGTCCTCGGAAACCACCCAAAGAATCTCACGATTCGACTTTACCTAAGGATCACAAAGATCACTACCAAGACTTCCACCCAGAAGTATCAAACCCCAACTAGATCCCCAATGATCTAGGCTTGGTCACCAAGACACAAGACTTCCCTTACAAACAATTGAATGGATGAATATATGTTTGTTCAATCAAGTCCTAACCTAACCTAGAGACTCGATTGTAATAGAAAGGGTATAAGAAAGAAGACCCTCGATACAATCACAAGAGTGGATTAGGTTCTTGTGATTCTTCCCTTGCAAAGATGTGTGTTCTTCCAAAGATGTTAGTGTGGAAATCAAGAACACAAGATTAGAGATAGAGAGATTGAGAGATTTGAGAGTGTTTTAGAGAGAAAGAATAATGGCAAGGGGTGAGGAATACAAGAGGCAAGGCATGGTATTTATAGGCAAAGACCCAACTTGGGAATATTTTACCGAGGCCGGTGCATCACCCACGCGTTGATGCTTGGGAGGCGCGCCAGACACCCAGGGAAAATATTCCCGAGGCTTTGGGTGTTTGGCATTATAAATGCCTTACCTTGCTAAACCCCCAATTGTACTTCACACTAAACCTTAACATTAATCATTCTAAGGTTTACCAACTCAAATAGCCAATTAGGAAAATCATTTGTGAAGTGTTTAAAAAGAAACCAAATTACAAAGGGTTAAAAATGTAGATAGGGTAATTTGGAAGGGGTAGAAGTGTATCTCCTCACATGGCATAGAAAAGAGAGAAAGAATATGCCAAGGAATATTCCAATGCTTGGGGGGAAGAATGAGATGGAGGGTTGAGATGAAATGGTTTGAATTAAATGGCTAGGATCAAAGGGAGCCTCCCTTTGTTTTCAAATAATTTGGCATGTGGGGAATATGGATGGATGAGATGATCTCATTTGAAATGAATGGTTAAGATCAAACATGCTTAGGTTAGGGTTGAGGAGGATATTCCAAGGGAATATGCTTTGCTTGGGGGGAAAGGAGAAATGGAGGGTTGAGATGAGATTGTTTGAAATGGATGGATGAGATCAAAGGGAGCCTCCTTTGCTTGGGGAGTAAGTGTGGATCAATGGTTAGGATTGTTTTGGTTTGAATTCAATGGCTAAGATCAATCACATGTGGTGGCATAGATAGGAGAGATTGGATGGATGGTTAAGATGAGTTTAGTTTGAATTCAATGGTCGAGATCAAACCCATGTAATGATATAGAGATGAGGGGTTGGATGGATGGTTGTGATGTGTTGTAATTTGAAATCAATGGCTAGGATGAGAGGAGCCATATTAGGGTTTCCAACAATTGGCATGTGTTTAATATGAAGGGTTGAGATGTGTTGTAAGGGATTGGATGGTTGAGATGTAGTGTGTAAGAGAATATGTAAGGGTGTAAGAGATTGTGTAAGAGAATATTTGATTTGGATATGATTGGATATGATTGGTTTTGTCTTTTGTATAAATGGGATTAAGAGAAGATTAAGGCATAATCTAAGTGTCAGTAAGAGGAAAAAGTTTAGACAATTAAGATTATAAGTTGAGAAAATCATAAGTTACTTATAAGTTCAAGTAACACAACGTCGAGAATCCATAGTTTCATATCTCATGACTTTCCACGACTCGACGTTCTCAACTAATACCTTGGTTCAAACAAGTTAAGTGCTTTGCCTTGATGTAAAGCATAACCCAAGTGGGAAAGAATGCGTTTACGCAAAGTGACCTTTGACTTAGTTTGACCAATAAGGGAGTAAACCCGTTACATAATTTGAGAAGACGTAAGCACGGGATATGAGCATATGGATGCTTCAACACGATGTTACGTGAAATATATAAGCTCCCTAAGTTTAGAAAAGCCTTGGCTAGAGGCGATAGCTAGAAAGCATGAGTTGGCGTTTTACCGTAATGGGTGCTTTAAAAGTAGGATCTCTCAAGTCTCAAAACGCGTTTCGAGTGTTCTCAATTAAGCACATAACATATTCATACCTGTATTGAAAGATCCACATTTGTCGGGTAAGGGGAAAGCCGACTTTCAAAATTTGCCCGAAACCATACAAACTCCTGGCGCGTCACCCGCGCGGGCAGCGAGCCAGGAGCAGACATTGGCTCCGGAGATTTTGAGCTAACGTTTGTTATTTTATGTGTTTCAATGGTTTATTTGTCATCATTAAAACATAAATAGATCTTGATCATGTTGCCTCAACAGTATGCAATAGACTTCACAAGTTGGGTCAAAATGGCGCTGTTAAATGGGTCATTTGAGATAAAACACAACCCAAAATAATGGTAAATGGATGGAATTTTATTATTATTAATGGTTTTTGATCATTTATTTTTTAAAGACATGGAACCCAAAGTCGAAAAGCCAGCCTTATGCACAATTAGCTTTGGACCTAACACAAGAGTCCAAAGCTGCTGTCCATTCTTACTTTGACATCCGAATTCGAGTTTCTCAAGATCTGGTGTGTGAATTTGCTTATGCAATTGAGGATATTCTACACAGCTATACATATTTTGTTGCATCATGTGGTAAGATTAACTTGCACTACAACCATCTTTTTATGTTTATGAGTGGGAACAAGTTAACAAATATTTGGATTTTTTTATTAACATATTTTTGTTACATCGTTTTTCATAAATTAGGATAAAAACAAAGCTATTTTCCAACACTTCCACCTCTAACATGATTTTGTCGCAACTCCAAGTTCATAAAACTGTGGCAAATGGCTGCACCTGCAGATTGTGCTCCTGTGATCACCATAAATCTAAATGAGGTCAATATCGAGGAAGGAACCAACTATTCTCGACCCTCAATTAGCCGTGAAACACAAAGTCTCTACATTAACTCAACACCTTACACAACATTTTGGAAATTAGAAGAGCTTCTGGAAAGGGTCAAGTAGTTATTCCTGAAATGCTATACTACATAAATAGTCTGATAATCAAATAATTGCCACATCAATTCGTGATGGAGGTATCTTACTTTAGTAGGTTCGGATTGATGACACAGAACATCACTAAAAAGTCCCTAATATATCAGTTCGAACATTTGTAGAGCTTTTTTTATTTATTTATTTTTGTTAATATATGATGGTTTTGTATATTAATTCATCATTTTTACTCAAATTTCTGGGTTGTTACTTTATTTTGAACTATTGTATTATTTTACGAAGAAAAAAAAATCTATATACTTTGTTGTCATTGGCAAGGGTAACTTTTAGTTGTATTTTGGTGTTTTAACCATAAATAACTAGCTTTTCCTTTAGATATACCACAGTAAATGCACAAAGACCGGATTATGTTAGATTATTTGAAAGTTGCTACCATTCTGCAGCAGTAGATATGACCCCTCTGTCCTGGTATGATCATGTGAAAGTTGAATCTTATTGATTTAAATCTAACAAGATATTTTGTTATTGCTTAGATGTATATCGGCTAATATCAAAATGCTTTTCTTCAAATTATATGTGTCAATTATTTTATATAGCAATTATGTTGGATATAGTAGCGTTGCAAATACTTTCTTTTTGAAATATTTGTCAAGATGAAGGTGGAAATGTGTTGCAATTCTGAGAAAGATTAGGTATTTGCACAAAGACTATTGCTAGACCTAGATTTGGAGTAATCACTATGTTCTTGGTTGTCCTATTTTGTGGTTTCATTTTTATCGTTGATTTCTTCTTCTCGATATACAGATGTTATGGTTAGAGTTGGAACCAAACTTATTAGGTGCTCACCGAAATGGACATTGGCTTATCACTTAATTAAGGCTCACTACCGGGGGGAGCCAGAACTTTATTGTCGAGGGGGAAAAATATGATAATTTTTAGAAACTACACTAAAAATTGGTCCGTTGCGGGGGTAGCCGAAAATTTTTGAAAATTTACACTACAATTTTTTTCGCTGTTACAAACATAATTGTTTATAGTGTCATTCAATTACTACTTATTATTATTCCTTTCAAAAAATAATTCAAAGTTTCAAACTGTTTACGTTCGTTGTTCTTTCTTACTTTATTCACACAGAATTTTTTTATGCATAATTTTTTCTAAACCCCCGTGATTATTGGGGTGGCGATAAAATGATATGTAATGTGCCAACGCACAATTTAACATTATCCAGGCTTAGACGGTTAGTCGCTCACAATCTGAGTGAGTATATTGGCCTTTTGTTGTAGCGTTACACTTATTATAAATCCCAAACTTCTTTTACTTACATATTTTTTAAATTTATTAGGTTCACATAATGGACCTTTTGTTGAAGTGTTAGAATGATCACTACATACATTTGCTTTGGAAGACAAACATATTGGAGATCACGAGGTAATGAATGTTTATTACACAGATATTTACAAGCATTGTATTTTATACTATCAGACACTTATAACTTAGACAAAAATACATCGTTGGTCCCTAAACTTTCCACAAACCGTCGCCATGGCCCTTAACTTTTCAAAATCGTCGCCTGGCGAACAAAACATGGGAATTAGAGGCCGAATGCGTCTCTTGACCACTTTTGTCTTGGTCAACGCTTATGTTTTGGTATATTCGCAAGGGCATAATAGGCAAACTACATTTTTCACCACACTATGGTTAAATCAACCATGACATACGACTTTAGGTACCAACTAGGTAATACACTCTAGTTATGGGTTGTTTGGGTTTTGCTTCCCTCCCACTGTGTTTGTATTTGCTGACATAAAGGGGTGTTTGTTTTTGGTCATAACAAACACAATAAGATACAGCAAACAAGATTAACCGAGAAACCATAGAATTATATATGCATAATAGTGGCAAATGGCAATTAGACTACACTCTAGTTAATCAACCAAGATGTAGTTTGTTGAGGTAACATGATCAAGATCTCTTTATGTTTTAATGATGACAAATAAACCATCGAAACACATAAAATAACAAACGTTAGCTCAAAATCGCCGGATCCAATGTTTGCTCCTGGCGCGCTGCCCGTGCGTCAACGCGTGGGTGACGCACCAGGAGTCTGTATGGTTCCGGGCAAATTTTGAAAGTCGGCTTTCCCCTTACCCGAAAAATGTGGATCTTTCAATACAGGTATGAATATGTTATGTGCGTAATTGAGAACACTCGAAACGAGTTTTGAGACTTGTTAGATCCTACTTTTAAAGTACCCATTCACGGGAAAACGCCAACTCATGTTTTCTAACTATCGCCTCTAGCCAAGGCTTTTCTAAACTTAGGAAGCTTATATATTTCACGTAACATCGTGTTGAAGCATCTATATGCTCATATCCCGTGCTTACGTCTTCTTTAATTACGTAACGGGTTTACTCCCTTATTGGTCAAACTAAGTCAAAGGTCACTTTGCGTAAACGCATCCTTTCCCAATTGGGTTATGCTTTACATCAAGGCAAAGCACTTAACTTGTTTGAACCAAGGTATTAGTTGAGAACGTCGAGCCGTGGAAAGTCACGAGATATGAACCTATGGATTCTCGACATTGTGTTACTTGAACTTATAAGTAACCTATGATTTTCTCAACTTATAATCTTAATTGTCTAAACCTTTTCTTCTTAATGACAATTAGATTATGTATTAATCTTTTCTTAATCTCATCTTTGCTAAAGACAAATCCAGTCATATCCAATCATATCCAAATCAAATATTCTCTTACACAATCTTTTACACTCTTACATATTCCCTTACACACTACATCTCAACCATTCACTCCCTTACAACACATCCTAACCCTTTATTTTCAACACATGGGAATTGTTTGAATTCCAAAGAGGCTCTATCTAATCCAAGCCATTGAATTCAAATTACAACACATCTCAACCATCCATCCAATCTCTCCTCTCTATACCACCACATGTGTTTGATCCTCATCATCCATTTCAAACCAAAACCATCTCAACTATTGATCACTCCTTTTCCCCCAAGCAAAGCATATTCCTTTGGAATATCCTTTCTCAACCCTAATCTAGGTTTCTTTGATCTTAGCCATTCATTTCAAACAAACACATCTCAACCCTTCATTTCCCCCACATGCCAAATTGTTTGAAAACCAAGGGAGGCTCCCTTTGATCTCCACCATCCAATTCAAACCATTTCATCTCAACCCTCCATCTCATTCTCCCCCCCCCCCCAAGCATTGGAATATTCCTTGGCATATTCTTTCTCTCTTTTCTATGCCATGTGAGGAGATACACTTCTACCCCTTAAAAATTACCCTATCTACACTTTATACCCTTGGTAATTTGGTTTCTCTTTAAACAATTCACAAATGATTTCCAAATTGGCTATTTGAGTTGGTAAACCTTAGAATGATTAATGTTAAGGTTTAGTGTGAAGTACAATTGGGGGTTTAGCAAGGTAAGGTACTTATAAGCTAACACCCAAAGCTTTGGGAAAAATTTCCCAGAGTGTCTGGCACGTCACCCACGCGTCAACGCGTGGGCAGCACGCCGGACTCGGTAAAATTTTCCCAAGTTGGGTTCTTGGCCTATAAATACCACCATTGCCTCTTGTTTTCCTCACCCCTTGCCATTATTCTTTCTCTCTAGATTCTTTCTCTCTAAACACTATCTCTCTATCTCTCTATCTCTAATCTTGTGTTCTTGATTTTCATACTAACATCTTTGAAAGAACACATCTATTTGCAAGGGAAGAATCACAAGAACCTAATCCACTCTTGTGATTGTGTCGAGGGTCTTCTTTCTTATACCCTTTCTATTACAATCGAGTCTCTAGGTTAGGTTAGGGCTTGATTGAACAAACATTCATTCATTCATTCAATTGTTTATAAGGGAAGTCTTGTGTCTTGGTGACCAAGCCTAGATCATTGGGGATCTAGTTGGGGTTTGATACTTCAGGTGGGAAGTCTTGGTAGTGGTATTGGTGACCCTTAGGTGAAGTCGAATCATGAGATTCTTTTGGGTGGTTTCCGAGGGCGGAATACCGTTGGGGAGTAACTCCTTCTTTGTGAGCATCGATATTGGTGCATATCGGTGAAGTGAATTGTAACGGTTTGTAGTCCACCGAAAGGATTATACTAGTGAATAGTATCGGAGTCGCGGATTCGCAACTGGACGTACGGATGGTATAAACCCCCTATCCCGAACCAGTATATATCGTGGTGTCTTTCTTTACTCGCATTATATACTTTGGTTGTGCGTGTGGTTGTTTGGTTTGATTATACAACCACTTAGTTTTCTTTGAGGCTTAAAGTTTTTAAACGTCTTAAAAGCTTAAGAAACCGTATTCACCTCCCTCTACGGTTCTACATAGTTTGCAAATCGTTTTGGCGACGATGGCAAACCGTTTCCCTTTTGTGTCATTTGCTTTGGTTATATGACTTATGGGGTGTTTGGGTTTTGCTTCCCTCCCACTGTGTTTGTATTTTCTGACATAAAGGGGTGTTTGTTTTTGGTCATAACAACAGTAAACACAATAAGATACAGCAAAAAAGATTAACCGAGAAACCATAGAATTATATATGCATAATAGTGGCAAATGGCAATTAGACTACAAGAACATTAAAAGCCTAAAACAAGAACCCAAAAGACCTAATTAACCTACCCCTGGAAATACCCTAAATTAAGACCCCGTTACGCTAATTATTTTCAGCCATTTCCTGAACAAAACCTTCCTGCATACCAATATTAGCATCAACTTGACCATACATCTTGATCAAACTTGCAAGTAGGTCGATTTCAATGGCTTGGGTTTTCCTTAATGACTCCAAACTGTCAAGTGCCACACGACGCGGTCCCAAAGCTTCATTCTCCTGAATCAGCTCCCTACGCTTTGGTATTATCCTCTTGAGATGATCAATAGCAGCACGAATAAGGTTTTTAAAAAACCTTGCTTCAACAGCCTCTTGACCAAACCAGAGGCTCATACGATCATGTAATCGTGGTGAATCGGCCACTTCCATGAGTTCATTCAACATTGGGAAATCTTCTTCCATGGGGAAATGTGAGGAAAAGCTTGTTGATGGGTTTATTGGGTTACGCGCTAAAGTTAATACCTTCGCAGTGAAGAGACGGTGAAGGGGTTTAATAACAAATTTTATTTCATACTTGGTCCCTAAGGTTGTCTACATTTTCGTCAACGTAGTTACAATTCCCGCCCAAAATGTAGTGACGTGTTCACAACATGCTACATTGAGTTTACAAGCGTAGGGATCTACGGTGTAATTTGTGAAGTTAATTAATTGCACCCCATTAAATCCTTACCGATCCCATATGAAACTCTAAAACAATATATTCATCACTAAAATCACTAAACATAAAGACAAAAATATAAACATTCGAAGTTGCCATTACATTTGGTGACCAACATAAGGCATTGTGAAAATTGAAAATGCCAAATAATCTTTACCATTTGCACATTTGACTTCCTAAAGTCAAACTTGCCATTACATTTGGTGACCAACATAGTGTAACACCCCCAAAATACCGCAGCGGAAGACTGTGTCACTGAGGGTGCTACTTCATAATACAAAGTACAAGTTATAGAAAACGAACTCTAAATGAGACGTTTTGAAAAGTTACCATTCGATTAATGAATTCAAAGTTACAAACATGAGATTCCAAAGTATGATACATAAATGTATACAAAATGTTTTGAATGGTAAATGATAAAAGCGTAAGTCTTCAGAATATGCAGCTCGACTCTAAGTTCCACGCACTAGCTATCGCCTTACTAACCTGAGATAAACATGCTAAAGTGTCAACACAATGGTTGGTGAGTTCATAGAGTTTGTCTTAAAACAGTTGAAAAGCCTTAAAGAATGTTCACACAGCAAAGGCATTGAGAATCCACTCAGTTGCAAGTCCCGCCATAAGAGACTTGCAACCTGTGTGTTCACAACCCACTGCTAAAAGATAGTTTATACAATGCACCGGATTATATTCACCCAAGGTCAAGAATAGACACAAGGGCGGGGGCCTCTCCCCAAATAGTACTACGACATCCAAGGTCAAGTATAGACACAAGGGTAGGGGGCATCTTCCCATGAGTACTACCAATACCTCTCCGACAGAATAGAGTATTATGTATGCACGTAAATACGAATCTTGTATTTAAATTAAGCAAGTATAGTGTAACAAGTATGTATAACGCAATCAAGTATAATACCAATCAAGTATAACACAATCAAGTATAAATGTTTAAGAGTATTTGTACAAGTAAGCAAGTAGTTGTGCATGTATCCCCCCCCCCCCCCCAAAGAGTTAAAACAAGTTTGAAAAGAGTAGGGGCTATGACTCACCTTAAGTCTATGTAATGAGAAATGAAAGTGGTAGTCGAATCACGAAAGTCTCTAAGAACAGCCTATAATAGAACGTTGCGACTTAGGTTTGGAGTAACGTCTAAGAATACGAAGAATTGCCCAAATATGTCTTGCATAATGTTCATGATGCAGTACTTAGTATATAGTGTAAGTCGTTGAATATAAATGGTCTATGAAACATGTATAAGTTGTAAATCTCTTACTACCGTTCGGGCCGACATAATTCAGAAGTCATGGAGTAAACGTTCGAGGAGCCAGGACACTTTAACTCGTAAATCCACAACTCGTCTCGACGGCTTACTCAATGAACTCCTCACATGAGGCTCCCTACTATTGTAGTATTTGATAACATATATATAAGTTTTGATCTTTAAAAGTTATATGGTCTTTAGCCGTGGCTTTGCCGTGACCTTGGTCATTGTTACCATAGTCTTGAGACTCAACCTTGGCTTTAGCCATGGTTGTGGTCTTGGCTTTAGGTCATTAGACCTCTTGGTCTCATCTAATTATAACAATTATATAGTTACTTTGGTCTAAAAATGGGCTGTTAAGAATTTGAAGAAAATTATCACTTAGAAAGCATTTTTAGGGCTCAAGCTTCTTTGTTCCTGAACGAAAACGGCGTTTCGGACAACTTTCGTGTTTTAACTTTTTGATGAATCGGACCAGAAGTGGGACTTTCAAATTGGCAGAATGCAAACAGTAAGGTATTGGCAGTTTCGGCGTTTTGGTGTCGCTAACTTCTTATGGTCATAACTTTTGACTCGTGTACTCGTTTTGGGTGATTCGAATTGCTATGTTTTCCTTTTGAAGTCCTCTTTAACAGTAAGTAAATGTCAAATATCATAGTTATACTATTTTGGTCGTGGTTCTCCATAAAAATCACTAGTTTGCTTGTTTACTTGTCATAAGTTAACATATGTATACCAATACTCGTTTTATCCATTTTTAAACATCATGAACACAATACAAAGACCATATATAGCATAAAAGAAACATAATAAGCATGAAATGATATTGAGCAAGAAAGTGTATAAGGGTTTCTTACAACTTTTGGCTTTCACTTAAGAAAGGAAGTCAAGTATAGAACTAGGACACTAAACCTAATCTTGTAAACCCTTCACCATAACTCTTGTAACCCTTGCTAGCCTTGATATAGACCTTGTGAAAACCATTAACTTCAGCCCCTAATCACCTAGTGTAGCTCCTAATTCAACCATGGAATCACCAAACAAACTTAAGAACTAGGTAGAGAATACTAAGACATTGAACTTTGTAGTGTAACTTGTATATTGAAGATCAAAGGATCATGGTGCTTGGTATTTGTTGTGTGGCGTTTTTGGTGATGAAGAAAGGATGGAATGAGCTCTCTATTTATAGCAAGAATGAGGAGGTTAGGAAGGTTACTAGGAAAGTGCTAAAACTTGGAGACAAAGTTGTAAATAAATATGATCCAATGGCTAAAGTCATGAGATGATGCCACAAGTGTGAATGCCCCCCCCCCTAGTGGCGGTTCATAAGTCTTGGGGAACAAGGTGTGGACTTTTGATGATATTATCCTAAGTATGTAGCTAGTTTTGACTCCGTAAATCGCTAACCGTAAATGATTAAGCCTCAAAACGCAAAACCGGGTATTGTAAAAATATGAAATTTGAAAGTATTGTTAAATATGTAAATATAGTCCATAATAAAATATAAAATGAGTGGTAGGTTCTATCGGGTGCTAAGACCCTGCTAAAAACTGAAAACACGAGTCTAAAATGCGTAATTCGCGTAAAACGCTGAACTGAAAAACGTAAAATTCCGAAACTTTTGGAATTGTCCTAAAATGAGAGAAAATCATATTTCTATTGTTTATAATGTTTTATGGATATATCGGGATGCTGGAAGGACGTTTAAACCTAAAAGTAAATCTCGGACACGGCTTTATGATTTTTGCAGAAATGATCCGACGAGCGTCAAACTCTCGGATTATCGTTAAAATAGTTTAACTTACGAGAATATGAAATAAAAATTTCTGAGATGAATAGTGAAAAGTGAATAGTAAAAAGTGAATAGTAAAATTTTCGGGAATAAAAGTTAACCTGAAATTGCGAATTGTTACAGTCTCTACCCCTTAAGGAGAACTTCGTCCCGAAGTTCAGTTGATGTTAACTACTTACGGTGTGTCTAAAAGAATTCGGAATTTCCAATATAGTGGTGTTCACTCTGATTCGTCTAAGGTTCTGGTTAAGGAGTTGTATCGGCTACAATTAAGCCCACTTATTTATAACACATTATTTACATAAAGAAGCGTCCAAATTTATGTAAGTAAGGTCTCATAAACTTATGGTTCGGTGATTTACAATTTCTTTATTTAACTGAAGAGGCGTCCCAATCCATTTAAATAAGGAGATTCTAAATCATCCTACTTAAGAATTTCCGACACAAAATCCGCCTTCTGAGGCCGATAGTAAGATAATCAAGTCATCAAATCCCTAAAGCTAAGCAATAATATTATTTAACTCAAATCTTGTGTCTAATCAAACAAGAACTGTCACAAGATCAAGTTAACTAATTAGTTATTACTGAGCTCCATGTTTTTAATGACTCGACGAATCTCTGGGGCTCCTTATAATACTAAAGTCACATCATCTAACAGCGTGGAACTAAACCAACAACTACCAAAAAGCGTATGTGTATGTATTGTGTGTAAGGCAAATAAAGAGGAAGGTCCCAACGTATATAGCAGTTATAGTCTAGGCACTAAATGCAACCTAGTTCTCTATAACCAAGGCTCTGGTACCAATCTGTAACACCCCCAAAATACCGCAGCGGAAGACTGTGTCACTGAGGGTGCTACTTCATAATACAAAGTACAAGTTATAGAAAACGAACTCTAAATGAGACGTTTTGAAAAGTTACCATTCAATTAATGAATTCAAAGTTACAAACATGAGATTCCAAAGTATGATACATAAATGTATACAAAATGTTTTGAATGGTAAATGATAAAAGCGTAAGTCTTCAGAATATGCAGCTCGACTCTAAGTTCCACGCACTAGCTATCGCCTTACTAACCTGAGATAAACATGCTAAAGTGTCAACACAATGGTTGGTGAGTTCATAGAGTTTGTCTTAAAACAGTTGAAAAGCCTTAAAGAATGTTCACACAGCAAAGGCATTGAGAATCCACTCAGTTGCAAGTCCCGCCATAAGAGACTTGCAACCTGTGTGTTCACAACCCACTGCTAAAAGATAGTTTATACAATGCACCGGATTATATTCAACCAAGGTCAAGAATAGACACAAGGGCGGGGGCCTCTCCCCAAATAGTACTACGACATCCAAGGTCAAGTATAGACACAAGGGTAGGGGGCATCTTCCCATGAGTACTACCAATACCTCTCCGACAGAATAGAGTATTATGTATGCACGTAAATACGAATCTTGTATTTAAATTAAGCAAGTATAGTGTAACAAGTATGTATAACGCAATCAAGTATAATGCCAATCAAGTATAACACAATCAAGTATAAATGTTTAAGAGTATTTGTACAAGTAAGCAAGTAGTTGTGCATGTATCCCCCCCCCCCCCCCCCCCAAAGAGTTAAAACAAGTTTGAAAAGAGTAGGGGCTATGACTCACCTTAAGTCTATGTAATGAGAAATGAAAGTGGTAGTCGAATCACGAAAGTCTCTAAGAACAGCCTATAATAGAACGTTGCGACTTAGGTTTGGAGTAACGTCGGCCATATATGTCTTGCATAATGTTCATGATGCAGTACTTAGTATATAGTGTAAGTCGTTGAATATAAATGGTCTATGAAACATGTATAAGTTGTAAATCTCTTACTACCGTTCGGGCCGACATAATTCAGAAGTCATGGAGTAAACGTTCGAGGAGCCAGGACACTTTAACTCGTAAATCCACAACTCGTCTCAACGGCTTACTCAATGAACTCCTCACATGAGGCTCCCTACTATTGTAGTATTTGATAACATATATATAAGTTTTGATCTTTAAAAGTTATATGGTCTTTAGCCGTGGCTTTGCCGTGACCTTGGTCATTGTTACCATGGTCTTGAGACTCAACCTTGGCTTTATCCATGGTTGTGGTCTTGGCTTTAGGTCATTAGACCTCTTGGTCTCATCTAATTATAACAATTATATAGTTACTTTGGTCTAAAAATGGGCTGTTAAGAATTTGAAGAAAATTATCACTTAGAAAGCATTTTCAGGGCTCGAGCTTCTTTGTTCCTGAACGAAAACGGCGTTTTGGACAACTTTCGTGTTTTAACTTTTTGATGAATCGGACCAGAAGTGGGACTTTCAAATTGGCAGAATGCAAACAGTAAGGTATTGGCAGTTTCGGCGTTTTGGTGTCGCTAACTTCTTATGGTCATAACTTTTGACTCGTGTACTTGTTTTGGGTGATTCGAATTGCTATGTTTTCCTTTTGAAGTCCTCTTTAACAGTAAGTAAATGTCAAATATCATAGTTATACTATTTTGGTCGTGGTTCTCCATAAAAATCACTAGTTTGCTTGTTTACTTGTCATAAGTTAACATATGTATACCAATACTCGTTTTATCCATTTTTAAACATCATGAACACAATACAAAGACCATATATAGCATGAAAGAAACATAATAAGCATGAAATGATATTGAGCAAGAAAGTGTATAAGAGTTTCTTACAACTTTTGGCTTTCACTTAAGAAAGGAAGTCAAGTATAGAACTAGGACACTAAACTTAATCTTGTAAACCCTTCACCATAACTCTTGTAACCCTTGCTAGCCTTGATATAGACCTTGTGAAAACCATTAACTTCAGCCCCTAATCACCTTGTGTAGCTCCTAATTCAACCATGGAATCACCAAACAAACTTAAGAACTAGGTAGAGAATACTAAGACATTGAACTTTGTAGTGTAACTTGTATATTGAAGATCAAAGGATCATGGTGCTAGGTATTTGTTGTGTGGCGTTTTTGGTGATGAAGAAAGGATGGAATGAGCTCTCTATTTATAGCAAGAATGAGGAGGTTAGGAAGGTTACTAGGAAAGTGCTAAAACTTGGAGACAAAGTTGTAAATAAATATGATCCAATGGCTAAAGTCATGAGATGATGCCACAAGTGTGAATGCCCCCCCCCCCCTAGTGGCGGTTCATAAGTCTTGGGGAACAAGGTGTGGACTTTTGATGATATTATCCTAAGTATGTAGCTAGTTTTGACTCCGTAAATCGCTAACCGTAAATGATTAAGCCTCAAAACGCAAAACCGGGTATTGTAAAAATATGAAATTTGAAAGTATTGTTAAACATGTCAATATAGTCCATAATAAAATATAAAATGAGTGGTAGGTTCTATCGGGTGCTAAAACCCTGCTAAAAACTGGAAACACGGGTCTAAAATGCGTAATTCGCGTAAAACGCTGAACTGAAAAACATAAAATTCCGAAACTTTTGGAATTGTCCTAAAATGAGAGAAAATCATATTTCTATTGGTTATAATGTTTTATGGATATATCGGGATGCTGGAAGGACGTTTAAACCTAAAAGTAAATCTCGGACACGGCTTTGTGATTTTTGCAGAAATGATCCGACGAGCGTCAAACTCTCGGATTATCGTTAAAATAGTTTAACTTACGAGAATATGAAATAAAAATTTCTGAGATGAATAGTGAAAAGTGAATAGTAAAAAATGAATAGTAAAATTTTCGGGAATAAAAGTTAACCTGAAATTGCGAATTGTTACACATAGGCATTGTGAAAATTGCAAATGCTAAATAACCTTTACCATTTGCACGTTTGACTTCCTAAAGTCAAACTTGCCATTACATTTGGTGAGCAAGTAAGTAGCAACATACTTAAACGAAAATAGTTGTCTTAGGGTATTCAACCCATACATAAACTAGAATCAATAAAAGAAATCTACCCTGGTTGTGGGGGAAGCTCGAGGGAGTTCCAACAGCCTCCTTGCCAAATCCCAGTTCAACCTGATGTTTTCATTCTCATCAAATTGCAATCAATGATATAAATTTTCTTCAGTAAGGGGGAACATGCAAGTATCAACCGTATTATGGCTATTTCATTCTCTATTATAGGGAAAGAATGAAACACCACAGTTTGAAGCTGCCCCGTGGTCATTCTGTTGATGGGTACATCAAATGAATCAATCTCCAAAGGTACATAAGTAAACGTGTATAAGGCCTGCAAAATGAGAGAAATATTCATATGCACAACCATTAGAATTTAATAGGATGTCTTTCATACATATGCATTCCACTTACCTTGGTTACTAGCCTTTGCATATTTGGAGACCCACGAATCATTTTAACGATCAATGAAACCATTGCCTTATTACCAAAATCGACCCCGTATATCTCAACAGTCTTGAGGGATAGAAAGACCACTCGGACAGTCATCCAGGATGTACCTTCTTCCAACAACTACAAAAGGACGAATTTTCTTTAGTTTCAAAGCTAACATTGCATCAATGTTAGAAATTACTTTAACATTATGTAAGTTGAAGTAGAAAACCGAAGAATAGGTATTACATTGCAGTCTTCAAAATCCATGGTAAGGTTCTCAAGTTTAGGAATATTTGACAACTGAAAGATATTGGAAGTTGTTATTGTCATAGGATGGTTCCAAATACCAAATGACAAATTTAACGTCTTCAAATTCCTAAGAATTGCAATATCCCATAGTCTCATTTCGTTTTTACTACAACGATCCAATTTTAGAGACTCGAGCAAGGGACAACCAGCAACTAAGTCCCAAACTGTACCACTATGAAAATTGACATTACATAATTCTAAGTTGAGTAGCTTTGGAAAACCCCTAAAACTTGTCATGGTGGAAAAAGTGCAACAATGAAGTTTTCTAAATGTCAACTCTTGACGATAGTAAAGTTGGGTTGGCAAAGTAACTAGATTAGCATACCAGTTTCGAATTGTGACCTCCTCAACTCCGACCCGAGCCAAAAACAAAAGCCAGTCATGAATGTCTTCATAATGCAAGTCGTCATGTCCAAATAGCGTTTTGGCCTCTACGGAAAACACAAACCTTCTTACTGGCCCAATAAGCTGAAGTAAAAGCCTAGTAATATGCCTCCCATCACAGGTATTTGTTAAATAGTAAAACAAATCCTCATCAACTATGACATCGGTCAGCAAAGTCCACTTAAACCTCCAGCTTCTGGCTAAACTATCGGTCCTTACCGTATCTTTTAGTGGCAATCGGTTCATAATATTAGTGGTCACGTTATCTGGCATGTTGTTGATATAATCTGCCATATCAATGATCACATTGTCTCCAAAAGACATTGTAATGTTGGAATTTTAGTTGGGTCTTTGACTTCTGGAAATGGGTGTCTGGATAAGGGTGTGTGTTATTATGGTGTGTAAATGTGTTTGGTTTGTGGGTTAATTGGTTTCGCGCGAATTATAACTAGCGTATTAGAAAAGATAGGATCAAGTTCCACAAACCATAGTTTTTAGTTGCTCCCTAAACTATCAGTCTTGGTTGATTTAACCATAGTGTGGTGAAAAATGTAGTTTGCCTATTATGCCCTTGTGAATATACCAAAACATAAGCGTTGACCAAGACAAAAGTGGTCAAGGGATGCATTCGGCCTCTAATTCCCATGTTTTGGACGCCAGGCGACGATTTTGAAAAGTTAAGGGCCATGGCGACGGTTTTGGAAAGTTTAGGGACCAACGGTGTATTTTTGTCTATAACTTATTATTCCGTTACAAGAAAATTTCATAGCGTTTACGTTCGTTGTTCTTTCTTACTTTATTCACGTGCTAACTTTTTTCAATCAAAAACCCTCTAAAATCTCGTGGATTCCACGGGTCTATAAGCTAGTTCATCAATAAAATATTATCTTTACCACTAAAGTTTCTTTTGTTTGGTTGAAATGTGAAGCAAGCATTTATTTTATGAGAGCCCAAATTGGATTTGTGAACACTTACTATGAGATAATGTAGTAGTACTTTTTTGTGTTTTAAGACTTTTAACTTTAGACATTTAAGAGTTTTTTTTGGTTAGGCGTAATGAATTGACCAAGGGATATATTTGACAATGCAATGAAATGAATATTGTTTGGTACTGAACGTTAAAAATGTATGAAAAAAGGTAAAATGTCATTCCATGTCGAAATGTAATTAAAAAAATAAATAAATAAAAATAAGGGTGGCTATGTAATAAAAATAGCGGTTACGGGCTTAATTGAATGGATCAGGTAATAAGTAATTACATTCCGTATTCAAAACGAACAACAATTTTCCATTCCATTAAAATGACTATTTCATTCTGACTTTCATTCCCTACCTACCAAACAAACATTGCGTACCGTTGGTTTCCAAATTTGTGAGATGTGGAAAATTTTCTCCTTTAGAGGAAGAGAGACTGAAACCGTCACCCCTTTGTGTTAATCCTCCATTTTGACATCCTTTTGTTTTTTGACCAACTTTTAACAAACCACTTCTCTCTTGAGATACTAACCAAATAATTGGTACACGCTGGAACAAAGTAAGGACTCCATTGGGTTCACATTTCACAATTACCTAAGGCACCACAAAATATGTTCTAAATAGTCCTATCAAAATATTGGGCTTTGACAACCCTTAATCTCAACCAGGACAAATAAGTAACATTTCCAAAATGATAGCCTTCACAAGAAAGTTTATGGGCGTTCGACGATGAATTTTGCTGAAGGTGATGCACGTGGTAGTGGCACATGTATCAAGTCTCTAAGCATCGTAACTTCTTCATCAACAGAAACTTTGCAACTAAGCTTGATTGTAAGTTTCTTTAGCACAGGTGACTTGGCCAAAATGAGCTTCACAAATTCAATTTCAAAAGGTGAGTTATCGAAACATCTTATCTCGAATTCTTCAAGATGATCCAAGCTCAAACTCGAGTCATTTTGGAGATCAAGTAAGTTCATGGAAGTTTCTCGATCATGTAAGATTTCATCATTGTATATCTAATCAGAAAATATGTAAAATCTTTAAACAATAAAATTTAGAGGCTATTAAAAAAAAAAAAAAAAAAAAAAAAAAAAAAAAAAAATTAGCGTTTGTGATGGCATTATTTACCGTAAAGACAATGTCCTTTAAATTTGGGGAGCTTCTGATCAAACATAGAGCAGAAGAAACCACGCATTGTTCCATAAAGCAAACATCCAAGTAAAGTTGTGTGAGGCGGACTAGTGAAGTTGGAAGCTTTCGTGGCATACCACCTGCAGAAAAGTACTTTAAACGAATACCAAAACCTGGATTAGCAACACATAATTCTTTAAATGAGATGTAATTTTTAACTTCAATATCACCTTCATATAATATTCAGAAACTTCAAAAGTCGTAATCAAAGGTAGACACTCTAAAAGCTGAACAAATGTGAACTCACTTCCTCCTTCAAAGTCTTTTTCATATCCAACCTGTATTGACATAACTTGTATAAAGATGTATTTAAATGGAGCTTCATAAGTGGATATACACTTATATGAACCTTACCAAAGCAACTATCTCAAGTAGTGGACAATTGGAGAGGAAACGTAGAAGTGTTTTAGCTGATATTTCAACATTGACAAAGTACACGGTAGACAACCTATTAAACCCTTTAAACGTTAAGGGAGGCTCAAACACACAATTTGTGATATCAAGAAATTCTAATCCTTGCAATGTAAAGAACAAAGAGGGTAGCTTGCAGTGGTTGGTTAAAATCTCAAAGATCAGCTTTTTCACATGATTGCTCCTCGAAAGATGAAGTATTATCTGGTCAAACTCAGAAACCATATTAAGTTTACCAACATGAAGACTGAACTCCAATATTGGACCCTTGTTTAGTAACAGAACATGGAAGATGGCATTTACAAGCTTATACTTCTTCATTTGTGCATCATTAGATGATACTTCAAACAACTTCTCATCAAACGTAACTTTAGGCATGCTCATCCAACAATACCTCCATCTCCTTGACAGTATGCTTGTTCTCAATGCATCTCGGATTGGCATACAAGTTAAAATATTTTCAATTATGTCTTTAGGAAGAGTGCTGATCATATCCGAACTTAGGCGTTGAACTTTCATCTTGATATGACAACTTTTGAGTTTGATACTCAACACGGCTGCATTGTAAATACAAATCAAAATAGATTTATTCGTATAACGTTCTTTCTCAAACATATGTGAATTAGGCTTATATATAAAGCAGACACGATAGAACCATGAGAAAAATACTAGACACCTAAATCCTTATTTGTAATATACCTACCTAGTTAACAATAGTGTCTTTAATGTCTAATATACAAAACATGATTACAAAAAAACTACTCTGTCCTTTACAAGTTAGTTGCTTATTCGGACTGCATCTCTATACCCAATCAAAGGAATTCTACTAGAGCTGACGATACACGATCATCCATGGCACCCACCACTAGGTAAAGAGCCATCAAGTATTATGCAGTTCATGGTCCTTTACAAGTTATTCAAACTGCATCTTTATCGTTATATCAATTATCAAAGGTGAAAACATGTTTCTCACATTAATAACAATAAAAAGTACATATACTGCTATACTATATGCATGAACTAGCATCAAATTGCAGTTGTTAACTCATCAATCTCATAAATACTGTCATCAAATTGCAATTTTTGCTACATCCAGTTAATTTTAAATTAAAACTTCAAGCTTTTACAAAAATCTACCAACGGGTCAGAAATATTCTTATTTAGACTCTGAAATCGATTGAGAGGAGAAGATAGTCCAATTCAGCGGAAAACAATATATGATTACTTCTCAAAGGTGGAATTATAAAGTCCAAAATGGCCAAGTGTAATTGCAGGCTGAAATTCTAACGTCAAAAAGTCCAAAATAGCCCCTATTTGTACATCGAAGGTGAAACTATATACACCAAATTCAAACTTCAAAGGTTACTTTTTCACAATTGTAACGATCCATCAAAGTAAATAAGTCTAAACTAGAAGTCTTATAACTAAGCCTTACGATCTAAGGACGAACTCATGGGAAACCAACCCTATGGCGAGCCCACACCGACCAGTGCGACAACAAAGATGTGAGAGGTAAATCACGTAACACCATGATTAAAGAGACGAATGAAAAAGTATTATGTATTTTATGCAAAATAAAGATTACAAGTAATCACTGGTCAGCCGACAGGATGAATTATCTCAAACATTAAACCCATAAGGGTGTGGTTCGGTAACGTTTAGGAGCTTATGCATTATGAATAAAGCCCCAAAGTTGTAGCTTAAGGTTATTGCCGTATTTTCTCTCGCAGATAAGTTATAAAGCATCTACACGGGTTTTAGCGTAAATAACTAATAAGACGGTAGTTCAGATCGCTTATTAAGCAGATAAGCAGCAATTTTGAGTGTTTGGGTTATCCAAACTGTTTCCGCTTATTTTTGGCAAAATGAGCAGTTTTCAATAAGCACGCTAGAAATGCTTAGTTAAAAGTGTTTACTATATCTAGCCTAAAACCCAACCACCAAATGGCCTAGTGGTAAGGTCTTTAGTTTCCTAATAGGAGGCCAAGGGTTCAAACCTCGTCAGGTGTGTACATCAGGGGTGGCCACGGAAGGGTCGGAACCCGGTAAGGCCGTGTACATATGAGTAAAAAAGGCCCACCCTCCCCGAGTGACCATCTGTTTTATATCTAGCCTAAAACCTGAAGTGCTAATTTTCAAACAGCATAAAATAAGTGCCTACAAGCAGAAAAGATGAGCAAATCAAAACACCCTATAAGCTATAACCTCTATGTAAGTGGTAAATAAACCCTGTGAATCGTTGATAAGTAAATAATAATACCTTATTTGAATTGTTCTCGTTCTATAAAACCTATAACCTCTACATGTAGTAATTGTTGGGTTTGATTTTATCTGATATATTGATTATTAAGTCACTGCTAATTATGGGTTAGAAAAAAAATCTAGTGTACAAACCAACGGTTTGGTGTTTTGGTATATTAGTGGTAAACTGGGCAAGTTCAGAGTTGGATTGGGCAACCGGTTTGAAACTGGACGGGTAATTCTAGAGCACAGGCTTGACCCGCCTGTTTTCACCACAAAAAAACATCCATTAAGTAATTCTAGAGAATGATTGGTGTATTTTTTTTATAGTTTCTCTCTTTTCTCTTTGATTAAGCCAATCATTCCCTGGCATCCTATTTTGTGGATGTTTTTTTTGTGTGTGTAGCATTCCTCTTCTTCTTTTTGTATTTACTGTCAAATTAAAAATAGTCGGGTTTTTTCATTATTAATCCGCTAGACTCTGCTCTATAAATCTGTTGATTATAGTTACACAATTGGATATTACATCAAACGACAAAAGTTCAATTATACTCACACAGTCACACTTATGACAATACCATACACCATACTGAAACACCCAAATAATTTTTTTTTTTTTTTTTCTTTCCCCACATAAACTGATTTAATACAACACCAACACTTATATTAACACATAAAAAGCGTACATAACATACATCATTCGCCTTGACCCGTACATTTTTTTTTTTCCCCACATAAACTGATTTAATACAACACCAACACTTATATTAACACATAAAAAGCGTACATAACATACATCATTCGCCTTGACCCGTACATGATCAAAATGGGTCAATATGGGTAAGAATGGCACTATGCCAAACACCCTTTAAACTTTAAATGAAACTACTTATCTACTTGATCATCACATAACTTTGAGTTTATATGTTCATACACAAAAGCATACAACCTAGGGCGTTTCTTAGTAAGAGAGCGTGTAGGAAAAAAGGCTCAATACCGAAGTACTCCACGGAGGGCTAAGTCTCGGTCTTCTTACCCTTGAGTACACTACCACTAGCTTCACCTATCACAAAACATGATGAAGCAAAGTAAGCAATAGCTTAGTGAGATAACATATACTGTAAAAGATACTAATCATAACATGGCTTAATACTATGGTTGCTTCGTAGACAATGAGTATTTGCTTGTTATTATTTACTAGTCGCCCACTAAGGACGTTGTGAACCCATACTGGTTCAATATAACTGAAAATGTTCTAGTCGTCCACTTAGGACCTCTGAGTCATATATTCCATGACTTTGAGCCGCTTATACACACTGATCATCCACTTGGGATGTCTAAGTCCTATTTTACGAGATGAGACGCTAAAAGGGGCTCGGTCATCCACTTAGGGTGTCTAGGCTCCATTTCGGAGCATGTCATGACATAATAACATGTGTCGTCCACTTAGGACGTCTACACCTTCCTTGGGGTCATAACGCATATACTCATGCAAATCGTCCACTAAGGACGGCTAATTTAGCTATGTCATCCACTTAGGACGCTATACAAATAATATTGTAATATTTAAGCTAAAAATGCTTAACTAAATCCAAACGGGTCATTTGGGGCTGTTTTGACCCGTCTAACATATATCACACATAAACATTCCATATGTAAGTCATTTAAGCACACAATGTATAATTATAACACTATAAACTCGTAACACGAGTATATTACGTGAACATGAACGGGAGCACCACAAATAGAGTGGCACATTAACGGGTTATCAAGGCCCGTTTCTACAGTTAAATATGTTACTCGCCTCGAAAACGCTTGAATAGAACACGAGCTCCCTTAAAGACGTCCCTGACTAACTCTTGTAACCTAGGAACACATAATTTATATGGAGCTTATTAGGAACTTGATTAAGCTTATTATAATAAGCACTAAGAGGGTGAATAAGCCATAAGGGGGTGTTTGGTTCGTGGCTTGTATAACCACACCAACACAAATTCTGAAAATTAGGACCACAAATTGGTGTCATGGCATCCTAACAAGGTACCCATCATATTTTCTTAATCATAGCATGAGTTCTTGGTGATTTTAGAAAATCACCTCTTTACATAAACATGTGAAATTCTACAAAACCCCCATAACTGACATAAAGGTTTAATCTTTAAGCATTACCCACCTAAGATAAGATTTATACCTCGAACTGATTGATGGAAACACGTTTCTGAGCTTATGTATAGTAATATCTTGTTCCAAACTTGCACCAAATTGACTTGGAATCAAAACTGTAGATCAAAAGGATGATGTGTGTGCGTGTGTTGTCGTGAGTTTTGGAGAAGGAGGGAGAATGCTCTGGAAATTGGTTTCCTGAGACTGAAGTAAGATTGCTTATTAGTATATTTTTAAGTTTTAATTTTTAACAATTTTAGTCCCTGGTTGTAGGATCATTGCAAGAGTAGTCCTATTTACATTAAACTTAATTCATGGGAGGTCCTTTGACTAACCCAAGTGTATAAAAGTGACGAGGATCAACTAGGAAACGTATAAAATAGTAATACATCAATACCATGAAAATTGGGGTGTTACACATATATCATCAGGAGCGGAGCCAGGATATTTTTTGAAGGGGGAAAAAAAAATTTACAACAAGCCGTAAAAGCATTGGCGGAGATAGAAAAAATTTTGTGGGAGAGGCGAAACAAATTTTTTCCCAAAAAAATATTAGATGAGAGGGCCTAGATAAAAAATAAATAAGTAAATAAAAAATAAAGTTAAACCAAATCAAATTGAGAATCTTACATTGCGAGACAATAAAAACAATACCCAAACTTGATATTATAAACAAAAACTATTGTCTTTAGGGATTTAACACACAAACAAAAATATCAAGTAAACAAACCTTTAAGTTTTAACAAATAATAGTCATCACATAAATATGTAAGCCAACATTTTAAATAAATTATGTTAAACATTATAGTATAAAACTTATGATGACTAAAAAATGTCAATTGTCAAAAAAGAAAAAAGAAAAAAAAAAAGAAAAAAAAAAACTAAAAAAAAAAAGATACTGTAAAAGCTTAGGGAGTAAAAAAGGCATAGGGAATATAAAAATATAAATCAGTTCTTTTTCCATTTATTGCAGATACATCACATGTGAAGAGAGAGAGAGAGAAAGTTTTTATCATCTTCCACAAAAGGTGTAGATTGGTGGGAACACCCTAACCCTGGGTGTCTTTTAGCACCAGTCATTGTCCACCCCACAAGGAATAGTTCCGGGCAACTCTCCTGGCCTGGTGGGGCACCAACTGGAGTGAGCCATGACTCTCAGACTCTTGAGCTCTTATCCACAAAGTCTCTTCAGTGAACCCATAGGTTTTGCGGAGGTGAGTACCTATCTGGCAACAAAGTGCCAGGGATGGGATTCGAACCCTAGTCTATTGACTCAAGAATGAAAGCTCCACCCACTGGACCAATACCCCAGTGGTTTTTATCATCTTCATTTGGTATGCATCTTCATTTGGTATGCATATCTTCAAATGAATTATCATCTTCATTTGGTATGCATATCTTCATTTCTTAACTTTCCGACAACATCAGATTTTGTCCATTTTTCTGCTCTTTCGATTCTTTCATGAATGTTCACTTTTGTTGACTTTGTTTCGCTTACTTGTAAGGGGCAAAATGATGAAAAACTCGAGATTCCATGAAAAGATTACACTACGCCGGAAAGTTTGGAGGGGGCACTTGCCCATCGTGCCCCCTCCGTAGCTCCGCCTCTGTATGTCATCAAACGATTGCGTCTAGCCTGAATTGACGACGTCCGCATGCTTTAGTATAAAAGGATAGACATAACTAGAGGTGGAAACAAGTTAAGCCGGAGCTCGAGCCTACCAGAGCTCGAGCTCGGCTCGTTTATAAATATAAAGCTCGAGCTCGTTTCGAGCCTCATATTTTGAGCTCAAGCTCAGCTCAGGCTCGACTAACTTATAAAACATGTTGAATGAAATAAAGCTCGAAAGCTCGTTAATCACACTAGGCTCGAGCTCGTTTATTTTTTTAAGCTTGTATATGCATAGAAAATATATATATGAATATACTTTTTAGCTCAAGCTCGTATATGCATAGAAAATATAAAGCTCGAGCTCGTTTCGAGCCTCATATTTTGAGCTCAAGCTCGGCTCAGGCTCGACTAACTTATAAAACATGTTGAACGAAATAAAGCTCGAAAGCTCGTTAATCACACTAGGCTCGAGCTCATTTATTTTTTTAAGCTTGTATATGCATAGAAAATATATATACGAATATACTTTTTAGGGCTCTTTTAGGCTCACAAGCCTAATCGAGCTTTATATATAAAGCTCGGGCTCGAGCTCGATTATTAAACGAGCCCAAACTTAGGCTCGAACTCGGGCTCGAGCTCGTTTAGGCTCGGCTCGTTCAAACTTTTCATGAGCGGCTCGGCTCGTTTCCACCCTTGCATAACCAAGAAATATAAGAAACTACGAAACATAGAACAACAACATTATTTCTACTAATAGAAAGATATGAAACGTTGGTTAGACCACTTGATATAACACTCATACCTCCTATTTCTACTAATAACAGATATGAGTGACATATCAAGTGACCTAACCAACATTTGAGGGTCCTAATATTTCACATTAAATTTTTACATAGCTTGCTATATGACAGTAATTGAAATCCAAAATCTAGTACCCTAGCTCAGATATCAATTTGGCTATAAAATACGGTTACATTTTATGTCATACGGCTTTCGCCTCGCTAAAACTATTGTTGGCAACGTCACTTCAGCAAACCCAAATCCTGAAATAACCATGCATTTAACGTTCAGATCACAAAACATCCAAAAACATCACTCCATTTCTGTAACCCCTAATTGCATGAACATAACACACCTAATGCACTAACAAACTAAAAACTTGCAAACAGAATTTAATTAAGTACTACACATATACAAAGGTTAAACAAACACAAAAAACCTATTAAGCACTTTCAAAGTATTTAACTATTAGTAAAATTTTCAAAAAACAATCTACTAACAATATCGAAAGATCATGACAGCCAAATAAAACAAAACTTGTAGCAAACCATATAAAATCAGCACTTATGATCAGATATCAGACTTATCACAAAGTTTAAACAAACACAAACACATATCCACAAATCCACAAACTAAAGAAAGAAACCGAAATACCCTACATTAACGAATCAGATGGCAAAGAAACCTCGTTATCAATTCTTGAAACACCGAAACCCAAATGCTCACCTCTCTCTCAGATATAACCCAGCTTAATCAATTAACCAGTATGTTTGTTTAGAGAGAGAAATTAGGGAGCAAACAAATGAACCGCCAATTGCAATTGAAATGGTTCTAGCATTGTGATGAATGTGTAAATACTCATCATTTTTACCATTTCTGAACTGCCAAAACATCCAAAAACACTCAATAATGAATCAAAATAGTGAAAATATCCCAGGAAAGTGTTTTACATGTCTCAAATGCAAAAATACCAAAAACAGATGAAAAACGCACAAAGTTTGCATAATTGGCAGTTTCAGTCCCCCAACTTTCAAAAGTTGTCAAATCTAGTCCCTGGTCATTCTAAAAACTTGAAAAGGTCACCAAAGGTCCTTATAAATCAAAAAGTTACATAAATAGTCCTTTGGTGAAAAGTTTCACAAAATGTCAAGTTTAGTCCCTGAACTTTGAAAATTGTCAAAAATGATCCCTGGGATATGAAAAACTTTGAGAAAAACAAATTTTGTCCTTGCACTAACCTTTTATGACAGGATTGGTCCTTGGTGGAAAGTTGGGTGATATTTACACAAATGGTCCCTGAAGTTTGAAAGTTTGACGGTTTCAGTCCCTGGTGAAAAATAAATTGAAAAATCACCAAAGGACCTTGTACTATTCATGATATGGCATTTTATACCCTTGGAAACAAATTAAAAAGATGCCAAGTTCACACCCTCAACTTTCCCAAAATTACAAAAATGGTCCTTGTGAAAATAAGCTAAACCGGATCCAAAATAAGCTAAAACCAAATCCAATCCAATACCTTAATCCACTTTTGGGCCCAAAAATTACCCAATCCACCACACAGCCCAGTCCACACCCTTAACCCAGGTCAACGTTTGACCTGGTCAATACCAGTCAAACGCAACCAAACCACCCTTCTCCCCCGTTTTTCCCTCCCCACCTCAATACCACCAAACCGCCATGGTTTTGCAGCTCCACCACCCCAACTTGCAGCTTAATCATCACACACCCACCCCCTACACCTACCCTTTCACACCACATTTAATGCCCCTTCCCCATTTCACGTTATCAGAGTAAATTGCAAATTGTCTCCTTCCCGCCAAAACCACGTGGCAGCTCAGGAGTGGACCAAAAGACAAAGAAAATGGTGGGATTTGATCAGAGGGCAGATGGGAACCCTAATATTCAGCTATAAAAGGAAGAGATTGCAGGATGAAGAGAGAGTAGTTTATTTTAGTTTTAAGTGTGTCGAATTTTTATTATCTTGCAAATTAGTGTAACTCTTTCCAATTCAAGTATTGTAACATCTTTATTAATGTATTAAAAGTCTTTTGAAGTTATAAAAAAATCAAGGTTCAATTCTGCATTGTGTTTTAGCATTCTGAGTTTCCATTTGAGTTTCTGCATTACTTGTATTGGCAATCATGGACTGAAAATAGGTCATGTAGGTTCCAAGAAGCTTGTTGAAGCTTTAGAGACATTTAAAACTCAGTCATATTAGAAGAAAATCAAAAATCCAAAAGTGGTCAACCATAGTCAACTGTGTGCTTGATTGTTGTTTTTCAGGTTGAAGAAGGAAGTGGTGATCAATCTTGGAGCTGGTTTTGCCTATCTAAAGATAGGCTAGCATAGTGAGATACTCCTTTTCATGCTGGAGTAAGAAATGTGGTAACTTGGTCTATTTTCCTTTCCAAATCTGTATAAGCTTTTGATTCTGAGTAGGAAGTAGTTTTATTTGAATTAGATTGTTAATTAAGCTTTAATTTTAGTTAATATAGTTAGTTGAATCAGTAAATTGGTAATTGGTAATTGATTGCTTAGTCTCTTAGTATAAGTAGTCACTTAAGGTAGTGTTTGGATTTGGTGAATGCATTAAGCTGTGGTACTTGTTGCTTGATATAATCAATTTAGATACTTAGCATATGCCTTAACTAGGTCTGTGAAACCCATAACCTGGTCTCTTTAACCTTAAAAGTCAAAATCAAAAGGTTTCCACCACCACAGTCAACTGTGGTGGTCATCTAGGTCCATAACCTCACCATTTCTATTCATACATAGTTATTATAGCTTAAAGTTGTAAAATTATAGCTTAATACAACTATTTGAATCAATACTAAGTGGTGATCAAAATAGTCAAAGTAACAAGTTTCATACAAAAGTCAAAAGCTCCATTCTCAGATTTTTACTAAATTTCCAAGTTTAATTGTGAGTTGTGTGATGGAAGTTAAGGTTTGAAACTTGTTGTGATTAAAGTCTATCAGCTGATCTATTAGCCCAAATTTTTGGTTAATTTTTATGGAAGTTTAAGTGGGTCCCACAGACCCTCAAAGTGACTTGCAGGGCAAGGGTGTGCCCTGCTCACATCAGACCTCCACCACACCACCACCTTAAGTGGTGGCTGCAGCCCACCACAGTGGTCCCTACACCTAGGACTTGGGTTCTCTCAACCCCCCTCCTACCAGGGAACAACCATTGACCACTTGTTTGACCTAAGACTCAGTGGACCCCACCTGGAAATAGCCATAAAGATTGTCCCATTTCTGAGTTCAATTTCAAAGTGTAAAGTGCTTATTTCTCTTTATACAGCTTAATTGTGCTCATTGCTTATTGTTTCTGGCTTATTTAAGTTTGTCAAGCTTATTTGTAATCACTTTTACCATTGTGGACCCCACCTTAAGCCATTTGACCACAATTGACCACACAGTCAACATAAGTCAACTGTGTAAGCCAAGGGGGTGCTTATAGCTTATTTATAAGCTATCTTGAAAAGTGTTTTCACAAAAGTTTGTTATTTTAGGTTATAAAATAGTTCTGTAAAAGAAAAATCCAAAAAATCCAAAGTTAAAATAAGTGATAGTTTCTATTTAATTCAATTTAATTTTAATTTTCATTTTTAAATTTTAATTAAGTCTCTAGTGTTTTTATATTTTTATTAAATACCTTATATAGTAAAGTAATTTTGATAATTTTTTCAGATTTTTATTTTGTCATTTAGTGCTAATTAGATTTAATCTTAGTTTTCTTTATTATTAATTAATATTAAGTATTAAATAGTTTATTTAGTTTTTATAAAGTTAAACTTAGTTTTTATAATTTTCCTAGTTCTAATATAGTCTAATAAGTTTTTAGAAATTATATTTTGAAATTCTACTGTTCATTTTCTATTTTTCTTATTTTATTTGTTTAAAATAGACTTAAGTAATTAAAAGGTAATTAATTAGTTGTTTAGTCTTAAAACATAATTTTTAGAGTTTTTATAATTTTTTAGGATTCCTGTGATGGTTAAGTAATTTTATAAATTTTATCTTAATTTTCTAAATTAATTTAGTATTAATAGTAATTAAAAGTAGTTTAATTAGTTTAATTAAGTTAAATAGTTTTTAATTAATATAAAACTCATAAAAAGACAAAAATATTTATTTTAATTTTTTATACTTTCTTCAAGTTCTATTTTAAGTTTAGAAATTGTTTTTGCAAATTTTTAGTTTAATTTGTAATAGTTATAATTATTAGTTAAATATAAATTAGATTTTAATTTAGATTTTAAATAGTTTAATTAATTAAATAATATTTAAATAGTATTTTAATCATTTTCATAATTTCATTTTTCATTTTTAATTTTAAGTTTCAAAAAGTGTCAAAAGCACCCCCTGTAGTTTGATAAGTACCAAAAACCCACTTTTCCAGTCCGATACGTGATCTTAATTATGAATTTGTGCATATACCTGGTATCTGATTTTTGTGAATATTATATCTGTGTACCAATACCAAAATAACAGTAGCATAATCAATTCCATATCATCTGGGCTACTGTCCTCAGTCCCACTCACTCATAAACGATTTCCAAAGCACCATTTCAATCTCGTTGGGACTTTAACGACCCGGGAAAACACTACACTATCACCGGAGTATTGATTCTAGGCTGTCTTTGACTTGTTGACCTTGGTCAATAATAATCTGACGGTTTAGACCCAATCAAAATTTGGCGCCGCTGCCGGGGAGGTTGTTGCGTGTTTTATAAAATCGTTTTAAGTTTAGTGGTTTCCAAAACCCTCCCTGTACAAATTTCACACAAATTTGTAAAAAGTTTTGTAAAAATATAATCATATCAGAAAAACGTTCATTAATACTTCTCCTGAAGTGTTGAAAACGCCAAAAAAAAATTAAAAACAATCAAAAACAAACTGTGAAGTTAAATTACTTCGTGTTCTTTAAGATTACAACCTGAAACAGTTGGTTTAAGGTAAGTTCTGACATTAAATTGCGAACTGAAGAGGAAACCTATTTACTTCCTCCCGCCAGCCTGCGAGTAATCTTAAAGGGACGATTTCGGTTAACGAATCAGTTCCAAAAATATTTCCCAAGTTTCTGCACACACACCCATAAGCCTAAAGCAGTTTTTCAAAATTTAAATAATAAACCCATAATAAGTTCCCAAACTTAAGATAAAAACTTGCCTTTGTATCCATGTGAGTGGTGTACCTTTTTCAAAGAAGCTGCTCACTTGTGATTATTGGTTTAAGTTCTGGTATTGGTACACAGATATAATATTCACAAAAATCAGATACCAGGTATATGCACAAATTCACAATTAAGATCACGTATCGGACTGGAAAAGTGGGTTTTTGGTACTTATCAAACTACAGGGGGTGCTTTTGACACTTTTTGAAACTTAAAATTAAAAATGAAAAATGAAATTATGAAAATGATTAAAATACTATTTAAATATTATTTAATTAATTAAACTATTTAAAATCTAAATTAAAATCTAATTTATATTTAACTAATAATTATAACTATTACAAATTAAACTATAAATTTGCAAAAACAATTTCTAAACTTAAAATAGAACTTGAAGAAAGTATAAAAAATTAAAATAAATTTTTTGTCTTTTTATGAATTTTTTATTAATTAATTACTAATTAACTAATTAAACTATTTTAAATTAAGAAAAATACTAAATGAACAGTAAAAATTTTAATAAAATTTCTAAAATTACTTTATAACATATAAAAGCTATAAAAAATATAAAAACTAGGTTTTACTTAATAAAAACTAATTATGCTATTTTAAACTAATTATTAATTAATAATTAATAGAACTAAGATTAATTCTAATAAATACTAAATGACAATATAAAAATCTGAGAAAATTCTTAAAAATACTTTAATCTACAAGGAAATTAAAAAAATATATAAAATTACAAATTACTTAATTGAAATCTAAAAATGAAAATTAAAATTAAATTAAATTAAATTAAATAGAAACTATCACTTATTTTTATGTTGGATTTTCTGGATTTTTCTTTTATAAAACTAAATTATACCTAAATATAACTAACTTTTGTAAAAACAAACTTTTTAGAAACTAAAAATAAGCACATAATAAGCTAAAAGTCAAGACAGTTGACTTTGTTTGACCATATGGTAAAATGAGCTTAATTCAGCTTAGGTGGGACCCACAATGGATGAATCAGGTCTCAATAAGTTGTGTGAACAAATTTAAACAAGATTTGATCATATGAGCTGGTGGAATAAGCTAAAAAGCACTCAATAAGCACTTGGATACTACTTGGCTGCACAAAAGTGGGACAGAAAAGATGGCCTGATCCAGGTGGGACCCAGGGGGACCAAGGTCAAACCAAGGGTCAAAACCCCAAGTCTGGTAGGAGGGGGGTTGGGATGAACAAGGGTTGAGGGCTGGAGACCACCATGGTGGCCACAAAACACCACCAAAGGTGGTGGTGTGGGATAGTTATCTGCTGCAAAGGGGATATGGTTCCCCTGCAGTTGTGTTTAGGGGTGAGTGGGGCCCACACCAAAAATCTAAAAAATACAAGCTATGTGGGACTTTGAAGATAAGCTGGTAGACTATAAGTCCACAAAAGCTTAAAGCTTGAATCCTATTCCTAAATTCTATAAAAATCCCACAATTTTTGGAAAAAACTGAGAAGTGTAATTTTGACTTTTGATAGAACCTAGCTAGTTTGACTTATTTGAGATTCTAATGTTCCTAGATGATTGAATAAGCTATATTAAGCTATAAAGTAACTAATTTAAGCTATACTACAAACTTATGAATTGACTTAATGAGATTTTGTGTATCAAAATCCTCACAGTTAACTGTGAGGATTGATGGTATGTGATTTTGACTATTAGAGCTACAAATGAAAAGGTAATGACTGAGTTTGTTTTATTACTACTAGAGTACACTACATATGCAAGTAAATGAGTAATCAAACAACAAGAACATTAAGTAAAGACCTAATCCAAACACTCCTTATCTGATATGCAGTTGAGATTTTAAAAGCATTCAAGTGATTTAGCCTATAAAACTGATTTCAAATGTTGTAGCATGATTACTTAAGATCATTGAAGCATAAAACAGCACCAACAACAACATAATGCATATGAATCACACCTATGCCATTTTGACTGTGAATGTGAAAAACTTATCAACCAAATATTTCCATGAACAAGCTATATATTTTAAGCAATAATATTATTAATACATGCAAAATAAACATAAAAGAACACAATTAAGAAGTTAATATTTAATCTACAGTACAACTGCCATAAAATGGAGATAATGGCTTACAATGGGAGTAGACTGAAAAACCAAGAACCAGGAACTCTATCACATCCTATGGCTCCCCAATGAGCTTCTAAACCAGAAGTAATCCAAAACACACCTTCTTCAATCTTGATTCATCATTAACTCAGAATTTTTATTTTATTTCTATTTTTCTTTTATTTTTCTTGTTTTTGCTTTTTAAACTTAAACTGAAATTAAATGCTTCTAAAAGCTTAAATAAGCTTTGTCAGGGCTTAATTGAGCTTAAAAGATCATACAACAACAAAAACTAACAACATACAAGCTTTGAGAGATTTTGGAGATTTTAAGAATTACAAAAAACTGAGAATCAAACTGAAAATGAAATTACTTATTGAAAAAGATGTAAAGTACATTCAAACAACTTAACTGATTGCTTAGAAGCTTTAAATTACACTAATAGGTTGAAATTACACTAGTCGACACTATTCTACACTAAGCTACACTAACTCCTGCTCTCTGCTCCATCTTTTTGCATTTGTAGTGATTTTTTCTGACTCAGTGGGTCCCACAAATCATTTCCCACCAGGTTGCTTGTCATTTGGATCACCAATTACCTTTCTCCAATTTTTGGCGGGAAAATGGAATTTCATCCAATTATGTCTGATAACGTGTAGCAGGAGGGGGAAGCATTAATTGAGGTTGGGATGTGTAATTGGGATAAGGGTGGTGGGAAAGGTGCAAGTGGGGTGGTGATACCACTGGTTTTGGAAGAGAGGTGGTGAAGTGGTTTTGGGAGGGAAAAGGTGGACGGGGGTGTGGTATTTGTGGAGGGTTGACCATTTGACCGGGTCAACCAAGGGTGTGGACTGGTTTGTAACTGGGCTTAGGGATTGGGCTTGGGAAAGTGGGGATGGGTTTGGGTAGTTTAGTTTAGTTTGGATTAGGTTTTATAATAGGGTCCGGTTGGTAAGTTTGTTAAATAAATCACAAGGACCAAATTTGTAAATAGGAAAAAGTTGAGGGGCTGTTGTTGTAAATTCCCATATGTAATCACAAGGACCTATTTTGCCATAATTGAATAGTACACGGTTTATTTTTGATGTTTTTCATTTTTTCATTTTTTAAATACCGAGGACTATTTTTGCCAAACTTGTAAAGTTGAGGGGCCTTTTTGCAATTTCTCCAAACTTTTCACCCAAGGACTAATAGTGACAATTATGAATTCCCTTGGACCCTTAATGATAATTTTCCCATTTTGAACACCCAGGGACTAAAACTGTCAATTTCCAAAACTCCAGGGACCTTTTATGTCAATTATGGATTCTGAGGGACCAAATGTGTAATTTTCTCAAACTTTTTCACCCAAGGACTTATTTTGATAATTTTTTACTTTTCTTTGCCTTGGGTTGAATTTTCTTTCGTTTTAAAACTTCCAAGGACTAGATTTGCCAATTTATGAAACTTGAGGGACTGAAACTGCCAATTATGCAAACTTTGTACGTTTTTCATTTGTTTTTAAACATTTTGCATCTAAAACATATAAAACACACTTTTGGAATAATTTCTGTATTTTGATGCGTATTTGAGTGCTTTTGGATGTTTTGGCAGTTCATATAAGACAAAAATGATGAGTATTTACACAGACCTAATTAAAATCTAATTTATATTTAACTAATAATTATAACTATTACAAATTAAACTAAAAATTTGCAAAAACAATTTCTAAACTTAAAATAGAACTTGAAGAAAGTATAAAAAATTAAAATAAATATTTTTGTCTTTTTATGAGTTTTATATTAATTAAAAACTATTTAACTTAATTAAACTAATTAAACTACTTTTAATTACTATTAATACTAAATTAATTTAGAAAATTAAGATAAAATTTATAAAATTATTTAACCATCACAGGAATCCTACAAAATTATAAAAACTCTAAAAATTATGTTTTAAGACTAAACAACTAATTAATTACCTTTTAATTACTTAAGTCTATTTGAAAAAAATAAAATAAGAAAAATAGAAAATGAACAGTAGAATTTCAAAATATAATTTCTAAAAACTTATTAGACTATATTAGAACTAGGAAAATTATAAAAACTAAGTTTAACTTTATAAAAACTAAATAAACTATTTAATACTTAATATTAATTAATAATAAAGAAAACTAAGATTAAATCTAATTAGCACTAAATGACAAAATAAAAATCTGAAAAAATTATCAAAATTACTTTACTATATAAGGTATTTAATAAAAATATAAAAACACTAGAGACTTAATTAAAATTTAAAAATGAAAATTAAAATTAAATTGAATTAAATAGAAACTATCACTTATTTTAACTTTGGATTTTTTGGATTTTTCTTTTACAGAACTATTTTATAACCTAAAATAACAAACTTTTGTGAAAACACTTTTCAAGATAGCTTATAAATAAGCTATAAGCACCCCCTTGGCTTACACAGTTGACTTATGTTGACTGTGTGGTCAATTGTGGTCAAATGGCTTAAGGTGGGGTCCACAATGGTAAAAGTGATTACAAATAAGCTTGACAAACTTAAATAAGCCAGAAACAATAAGCAATGAGCACAATTAAGCTGTATAAAGAGAAATAAGCACTTTACACTTTGAAATTGAACTCAGAAATGGGACAATCTTTATGGCTATTTCCAGGTGGGGTCCACTGAGTCTTAGGTCAAAAAAGTGGTCAATGGTTGTTCCCTGGTAGGAGGGGGGTTGAGAGAACCCAAGTCCTAGGTGTAGGGACCACTGTGGTGGGCTGCAGCCACCACTTAAGGTGGTGGTGTGGTGGAGGTCTGATGTGAGCAGGGCACACCCTTGCCCTGCAAGTCACTTTGAGGGTCTGTAGGACCCACTTAAACTTCCATAAAAATTAAGCAAAAATTTGGGCTAATAGATCAGCTGATAGACTTTAATCACAACAAGTTTCAAAATGGCAATCAAAACCAAGGTTTTCAAGGAAATTTTCAAAGAAACCAGAATCAAGGGAATTACAATCAGGGTAATTTCAATCAGAGAAACACTTTTCAGGGTAACAACAATCAAAATAAAGGGAATTTTCAAAACAACCGTGTTCAAAATCCCCCTGTTCAAAATCAAAACGTTGTTCCACCCCCGTCTTCCTCCGATGCTGAGATTAAACAATTCATGAAAGCACAAGAGGAAACGAATCGGTTATTGATCAAGACGATCTATGAACTTCAGAAGTCTTTAAATGATCGACCCTCGGGCCCGGGTACATTACCGAGCAACACGATCGCTAACCCGAGGGGCGATGTCAAAGCGATCACCACCCGAAGTGGGGTATCATACAATGGACCCTCGATTCCTTCTACCTCTTCTTCTCCTCCTAAGGTAGCGGAACGTGAGCCTGAGGTTACTACGGGCAAGGTACTTCCTACTAATAACGGAGGTACCAACAACGTCCACCCTCAAGTTGTCCCGGTCCCGGCTCGTAAGCCGAAAGTTGTATTTGATCCTCCTGTGAGTCCTGATGAAATTCCAAAGAATGATCATAAGCCTTCAATTCCATATCCTTCACGTGTGTATGATCAAAAGAACCACGAAAGAGCTAATCATCAGATGGAAAAATTTTATCAAATTTTCCAAGAATTACACTTCGATATTAGCTTCGCGGACGCTCTTCTTCTCATGCCTAAGTTTGCTTCGACAATCAAAAATCTGATAAGCAACAAAGAAAAACTCTGTGAGATGGCAAAAACTTCACTCAATGAGCATTGCTCAGCAGTACTCTTGAAAAAGCTTCCCGAAAAGCTTGGAGATCCCGGGAAATTTCTCATTCCATGTATTTTCCCTGGGATGGTTGAATGCTTTGCCTTGGCCGATCTTGGCGCAAGCATTAACCTGATGCCTTACTCAGTCTGGAAAAGACTTTCTCTACCTACTCTCACTCCGACCTGCATGACACTCGAGCTTGCAGACCGTACTATATCCCGCCCTCTCGGCATTGCCGAAGATATCTTTGTGAAAGTAGGAAAGTTCCACTTTCCGGCAGATTTCGTGATTGTTGATTTCGATGCTGACCCACGAGTTCCTCTCATTCTCGGGAGGGGATTCTTAAGAACGGGTCGTGCTTTAATCGATGTATTCGAAGAAGAAATCACTCTACGTATTGGTGGCGAAGCCATCACATTCAATCTTGATCAGACTTCAAGATACTCCTCCAACTATGACGCTGAAACGATTAACCGAATTGATGTCATCGATGTTGCGTCTGAGGAGTATTCTCAAGAGGTCCTTGGTTTCTCAGCAAGTGGCAGTACCACTCCGTCCACTGATCCAATCATTTCCGACTCTTCCCCTTCCCTCACTCCGTTTGAGGGAGGTGACTTCCTTTTGGAAGAGCTCGAGGCTTTTCTTGCTCAAGATAGCTCAATTCCTGATGGGGTTGATGAAAACTATCTTGACCCGGAGGGGGACATTCTTCTCCTTGAAAGATTGTTAAATGACGATCCTTCACCCTCTCCGTCTCCACAAATACTTCATAAAGCGGAAGTCAAAAATGTTGAAATAACTGAAGACTTTCCCGAGGTTGAGCTCAAGGACTTGCCTCCTCATCTAGAATATGCATTTCTGGAGGGTGATAATAAATTACCCGTCATTATTGCCAAAGACTTAAAAGATGAGGAAAAAGCTGCACTCCTAAAAGTTCTTAAGTCAAACAAGCAAGCAATTGCTTGGAAACTCTCCGACATTAAGGGCATAAGCCCGAACTTTTGTACTCATAAAATATTAATGGAGGATGACTTTAAGCCAGCTGTGCAACATCAGAGAAGGGTAAATCCCAAAATCCACGAAGTTATCAAACAAGAAGTTCTTAAACTTCTTGATGCGGGATTGATTTACCCTATATCTGACAGTCCTTGGGTTAGCCCAATTCATTGTGTTCCCAAAAAGGGTGGCATTACCGTTGTCACCAACGAGGATAACGAGTTGATTCCAACTCGTTTGGTCACGGGTTGGCGTGTATGTATTGACTATCGAAAGTTGAATGAAGCCACCCGTAAAGACCATTTTCCTCTCCCTTTTATGGACCAAATGCTCGAAAGACTTGCGGGGAATGAATACTACTGCTTCCTCGATGGCTTCTCGGGTTACTTCCAAATCCCCATTGATCCCCAGGATCAAGAGAAGACTACCTTCACATGCCCCTACGGAACTTTTGCTTACAGACGTATGCCTTTCGGCTTATGTAATGCACCAGGCACGTTCCAGAGGTGCATGATGTCTATATTTTCCGACATGATCGGGAAAACTATGGAGGTATTCATGGATGACTTTTCAGTCATCGGGGATTCATTTCAGACTTGCCTCTCCCACTTGGAACAGATGCTTAAACGTTGCAAAGAAACGAATCTAAGTCTCAACTGGGAGAAGAGCCACTTTATGGTCAAGGAGGGCATTGTCCTCGGCCATAAAATTTCAAAAGACGGGATTGAGGTTGACAGAGCTAAAATCGATGTCATTGCCAAATTACCTCATCCCACCACCGTAAAAGGTGTTAGGAGCTTTTTGGGTCATGCCGGCTTCTACCGTAGGTTTATCCAAGATTTTTCTAAGATTGCTCGGCCTATGACCCATCTCCTCGAGAAGGATGCTCCTTTCATCTTCTCTCCTGAGTGCATCGAAGCTTTTGAAACATTAAAGAAAAAGCTTACCGAGGCACCGATTCTTGTTGCCCCCGATTGGGACCAACCTTTTGAGCTTATGTGCGATGCTAGTGATTTTGCCATAGGTGCGGTCTTGGGGCAACGAAAAGCAAAATACTTTCAGCCCATACACTACGCAAGCAAAACTATGACTGAGGCTCAAGGTCATTACACCACCACTGAAAAAGAACTCCTAGCTGTGGTGTATGCCTTTGAGAAATTCCGGTCATATCTAATCTTGACTAAATGCGTAGTGTACACAGATCACTCGGCTTTGAAATACCTATTTGAAAAACAAGATGCAAAGCCGAGGCTTCTCCGTTGGGTTCTCCTCCTTCAGGAATTTGATATCATTATCCGTGATAAAAAAGGAGCCGAGAACCTTGCTGCTGATCATCTCTCACGATTAGAGAACCCTCATCAAGATGTGTCCGAGAAAAAGGAAATAAATGAAACATTTCCTCTCGAGACACTCAATGCGGTTGCTTTTCGTGGTGACTCTACTACCCCATGGTTTGCCGACTTTGCAAATTACCATGCGGGTAACTTCATAGTGAAGGGGTTGACGTCCCAACAAAAGAAAAAATTCTTCAAAGACGTTAAACATTATTTTTGGGACGACCCTTTCCTCTTCAAAATCTGTGCCGATCAAGTCATCAGGCGATGTGTGTACGGACAGGAAGCCACTGATATTCTCAAGGCTTGCCATGCTGGACCCACCGGGGGCCACCATAGTCCTAACTACACCGCCAAAAAGGTGTTTGATTCCGGTTTCTATTGGCCCACAATCTATAAGGATGCCCACGAGTTAGTCAAAGCCTGTGATGCTTGTCAGCGTCACGGGAATATTTCACAAAAGAACGAAATGCCACAAAATGCTATTCAAGTTTGTGAAATCTTTGACGTCTGGGGCATTGACTTTATGGGGCCATTCCCGTCTTCTCATGGAAACAAATACATACTCGTGGCTGTTGACTACTTGTCAAAATGGGTTGAGGCTAAGGCCTTACCCACTAATGATGCCCGAGTAGTTGTGAAATTCTTGAAATCCCTCTTTGCTCGTTTTGGAACCCCACGTGCCATCATTAGTGATCGCGGTACTCACTTTTGCAATGATCAATTTGCAAAAGTCATGCTTAGGTACGGTGTTACTCATCATCTTTCTACCGCGTATCACCCCCAAACAAGTGGGCAGGTGGAGGTTTCCAACCGTGGTATTAAACGGATTCTTGAGAGGACAGTAGGTGAAAACCGTGCCTCCTGGTCGGATAAACTAGATGATGCACTCTGGGCCTTCCGTACAGCTTACAAAACACCCATCGGGTGTACTCCATACAAGCTTGTATACGGGAAGGCGTGTCATTTACCGATCGAGCTTGAGCACAAAGCCTACTGGGCCTTGAAACATGCTAACTACGACCTTCATAAAGCGGGTGATCACCGTAAGGTTCAAATCAATGAATTAAATGAACTTCGTGATCAAGCCTACGAGAACTCTTTGATCTACAAAGAAAAGACAAAGAAGATTCACGACTCTAAGATTAAGAACCGCGTTTTCAACGTCGGTGACAGAGTCCTTCTTTTCAACTCAAGATTAAAGATCTTCTCGGGGAAATTAAAAACCCGATGGACTGGACCATTCACTATTGCTAAAGTATACCCATACGGGACTGTTGAGTTATCTCAACCCGAAGGTCCCAACTTCAAAGTGAATGGTCATAGATTGAAACATTATTTTGGAGAGGACATACCACCCATGGTTGTCCCAGATCTCCAAACTTTCCCCATGGACCAATGAATTCGGGGATCGAGTCAAGCTAGTGACTCGGTGAACAAAAATTAGCAGCATATATGGGTTTTCACCCGTATTTCTGACTTCTTTCTACTTTCTACCACCCTAGTGTGGGGGAGTGGCCGTCCCCCACTGTTTCAAAAGTAAATATGTTTTTTGTATTTTGTTCAAAATATCTATCCTTGTATGTATATTATATATAATTTATCATTCAACTCCCGGGCTGTCAGGGCATATTTATTACAGTTAATCATTCACAAGTGATTAGCTAGCGTGGTAAACCTGACACAAGCCTGGGAGGTAGTGATTACATAAAAAAAAAAAAAAAAAAAAAAAAAAAAAAAAAAAAAAAGATTGTATGTACAGACAAAATAAAGTGAAAAATAAAGATTTCCACAGTTAGCATCGAATATTAGCTTTTCCCGTTCAGAGATTCGGCATAATAGCCGGGACTTTGAATATTGAGGACAATATTCAGTTCTAGTGTGGGGGGGGGGGGGGGGGCGGGGGAAATTCTTACGAATTTTATCACAAAACTTTCTAAGTACCCCCATTTTAGGCCTAAATTTTTCAAAAATTTTCACTTTATTCCAAAATTTTTGTGGTTATCAGTCCGCCAAAGTCTAAATGACAAAGGGATTGGCTAGTCCAGGAGCAAACGGCTCTTGGTAAAGACATCTCAAACCCGTTGATGGCTGGCAGTTTGCCAAAAATTGCATGGTTCCTCAGCTCCCCCGTATCCTCATAAACAAATGAGTTGGCTAGCCCACAAGATTATGGCTTGTGGTAAAGGCAGTGGAAAATCCATAATTGGTATTCAGCTCACCAAGATGTTGACTTAGTCCATCAAGATGCTGGCTAGTCCAGAAGCAAACGGCTTTTGGTAAAGACAAATCAAATCCGTTGACAGCTGGTGGTTTGCTCAAAATCACACGGTTATCAGGTGTGCCACAGTTCTTACACCTGGCTACTCCAGAAGTGATGGCTTTTGGTAAAGAGTTTCAAATCCATTAAGTTTTTCTCAAAAGATTGCTAGGGACTAGCAATGTTTTAGTGTGGGGGATTGATGAGTGTGTAAATACTCATCATTTTTACCATTTCTGAACTGCCAAAACATCCAAAAACACTCAATAATGAATCAAAATAGTGAAAATATCCCAGGAAAGTGTTTTACATGTCTCAAATGCAAAAATACCAAAAACAGATGAAAAACGCACAAAGTTTACATAATTGGCAGTTTCAGTCCCCCAACTTTCAAAAGTTGTCAAATCTAGTCCCTGGTCATTCTAAAAACTTGAAAAAGTCACCAAAGGTCCTTATAAATCAAAAAGTTACATAAATAGTCCTTTGGTGAAAAGTTTCACAAAATGTCAAGTTTAGTCCTTGAACTTTGAAAATTGTCAAAAATGATCCCTGGGATATGAAAAACTTTGAGAAAAACAAATTTTGTCCTTGCACTAACCTTTTATGACAGGATTGGTCCTTGGTGGAAAGTTGGGTGATATTTACACAAATGGTCCCTGAAGTTTGAAAGTTTGACGGTTTCAGTCCCTGGTGAAAAATAAATTGAAAAATCACCAAGGGACCTTGTACTATTCATGATATGGCATTTTATACCCTTGGAAACAAATTAAAAAGATGCCAAGTTCACACCCTCAACTTTCCTAAAATTACAAAAATGGTCCTTGTGAAAATAAGCTAAACCGGATCCAAAATAAGCTAAAACCAAATCCAATCCAATACCTTAATCCAATTTTGGGCCCAAAAATTACCCAATCCACCACACAGCCCAGTCCACACCCTTAACCCAGGTCAACGTTTGACCTGGTCAATACCAGTCAAACGCAACCAAACCACCCTTCTCCCCCGTTTTTCCCTCCCCACCTCAATACCACCAAACCGCCATGGTTTTGCAGCTCCACCACCCCAACTTGCAGCTTAATCATCACACACCCACCCCCTACACCTACCCTTTCACACCACATTTAATGCCCCTTCCCCATTTCACGTTATCAGAGTAAATTGCAAATTGTCTCCTTCCCGCCAAAACCACGTGGCAGCTCAGGAGTGGACCAAAAGACAAAGAAAATGGTGGGATTTGATCAGAGGGCAGATGGGAACCCTAATATTCAGCTATAAAAGGAAGAGATTGCAGGATGAAGAGAGAGTAGTTTATTTTAGTTTTAAGTGTGTCGAATTTTTATTATCTTGCAAATTAGTGTAACTCTTTCCAATTCAAGTATTGTAACATCTTTATTAATGTATTAAAAGTCTTTTGAAGTTATAAAAAAATCAAGGTTCAATTCTGCATTGTGTTTTAGCATTCTGAGTTTCCATTTGAGTTTCTGCATTACTTGTATTGGCAATCATGGACTGAAAATAGGTCATGTAGGTTCCAAGAAGCTTGTTGAAGCTTTAGAGACATTTAAAACTCAGTCATATTAGAAGAAAATCAAAAATCCAAAAGTGGTCAACCATAGTCAACTGTGTGCTTGATTGTTGTTTTTCAGGTTGAAGAAGGAAGTGGTGATCAATCTTGGAGCTGGTTTTGCCTATCTAAAGATAGGCTAGCATAGTGAGATACTCCTTTTCATGCTGGAGTAAGAAATGTGGTAACTTGGTCTATTTTCCTTTCCAAATCTGTATAAGCTTTTGATTCTGAGTAGGAAGTAGTTTTATTTGAATTAGATTGTTAATTAAGCTTTAATTTTAGTTAATATAGTTAGTTGAATCAGTAAATTGGTAATTGGTAATTGATTGCTTAGTCTCTTAGTATAAGTAGTCACTTAAGGTAGTGTTTGGATTTGGTGAATGCATTAAGCTGTGGTACTTGTTGCTTGATATAATCAATTTAGATACTTAGCATATGCCTTAACTAGGTCTGTGAAACCCATAACCTGGTCTCTTTAACCTTAAAAGTCAAAATCAAAAGGTTTCCACCACCACAGTCAACTGTGGTGGTCATCTAGGTCCATAACCTCACCATTTCTATTCATACATAGTTATTATAGCTTAAAGTTGTAAAATTATAGCTTAATACAACTATTTGAATCAATACTAAGTGTTGGAAATCCAAAATAGTCAAAGTAACAAGTTTCATACAAAAGTCAAAAGTTCCATTCTCAGATTTTTACTAAATTTCCAAGTTTAATTGTGAGTTGTGTGATGGAAGTTAAGGTTTGAAACTTGTTGTGATTAAAGTCTATCAGCTGATCTATTAGCCCAAATTTTTGGTTAATTTTTATGGAAGTTTAAGTGGGTCCCACAGACCCTCAAAGTGACTTGCAGGGCAAGGGTGTGCCCTGCTCACATCAGACCTCCACCACACCACCACCTTAAGTGGTGGCTGCAGCCCACCACAGTGGTCCCTACACCTAGGACTTGGGTTCTCTCAACCCCCTCCTACCAGGGAACAACCATTGACCACTTGTTTGGCCTAAGACTCAGTGGACCCCACCTGGAAATAGCCATAAAGATTGTCCCATTTCTGAGTTCAATTTCAAAGTGTAAAGTGCTTATTTCTCTTTATACAGCTTAATTGTGCTCATTGCTTATTGTTTCTGGCTTATTTAAGTTTGTCAAGCTTATTTGTAATCACTTTTACCATTGTGGACCCCACCTTAAGCCATTTGACCACAATTGACCACACAGTCAACATAAGTCAACTGTGTAAGCCAAGGGGGTGCTTATAGCTTATTTATAAGCTATCTTGAAAAGTGTTTTCACAAAAGTTTGTTATTTTAGGTTATAAAATAGTTCTGTAAAAGAAAAATCCAAAAAATCCAAAGTTAAAATAAGTGATAGTTTCTATTTAATTCAATTTAATTTTAATTTTCATTTTTAAATTTTAATTAAGTCTCTAGTGTTTTTATATTTTTATTAAATACCTTATATAGTAAAGTAATTTTGATAATTTTTTCAGATTTTTATTTTGTCATTTAGTGCTAATTAGATTTAATCTTAGTTTTCTTTATTATTAATTAATATTAAGTATTAAATAGTTTATTTAGTTTTTATAAAGTTAAACTTAGTTTTTATAATTTTCCTAGTTCTAATATAGTCTAATAAGTTTTTAGAAATTATATTTTGAAATTCTACTGTTCATTTTCTATTTTTCTTATTTTATTTGTTTAAAATAGACTTAAGTAATTAAAAGGTAATTAATTAGTTGTTTAGTCTTAAAACATAATTTTTAGAGTTTTTATAATTTTTTAGGATTCCTGTGATGGTTAAGTAATTTTATAAATTTTATCTTAATTTTCTAAATTAATTTAGTATTAATAGTAATTAAAAGTAGTTTAATTAGTTTAATTAAGTTAAATAGTTTTTAATTAATATAAAACTTATAAAAAGACAAAAATATTTATTTTAATTTTTTATACTTTCTTCAAGTTCTATTTTAAGTTTAGAAATTGTTTTTGCAAATTTTTAGTTTAATTTGTAATAGTTATAATTATTAGTTAAATATAAATTAGATTTTAATTTAGATTTTAAATAGTTTAATTAATTAAATAATATTTAAATAGTATTTTAATCATTTTCATAATTTCATTTTTCATTTTTAATTTTAAGTTTCAAAAAGTGTCAAAAGCACCCCCTGTAGTTTGATAAGTACCAAAAACCCACTTTTTCAGTCCGATACGTGATCTTAATTGTGAATTTGTGCATATACCTGGTATCTGATTTTTGTGAATATTATATCTGTGTACCAATACCAAAATAACAGTAGCATAATCAATTCCATATCATCTGGGCTACTGTCCTCAGTCCCACTCACTCATAAACGATTTCCAAAGCACCATTTCAATCTCGCTGGGACTTTAACGACCCGGGAAAACACTACACTATCACCGGAGTATTGATTCTAGGCTGTCTTTGACTTGTTGACCTTGGTCAATAATAATCTGACGGTTTAGACCCAATCACATTGATAATGGAAAACAAGTGTACAACATGCAGCGAACCTTAAGATTTAACTGACAAATGAAACGGCGATTGCTTTGATAATGAAAAATATGTGTACAACATGCAGCGAACCCTAATAGTTAAGTGCCAACTAAGTGGAAAACCCACTGATCTTTTTTTTAATCCCTCTTAGCCGACTGCTCAGCTCGGCGTGTGAACAGTGTCGGCTCAAGCTACAGCTCTACATTACACCACCGCCATTCTCCACCCTACAGCTGCTTCCAAGTTCCACTTCAAAAAATGTTATATAGTATAATGATGTGAACTAGAAAATTTTATGTCGGTTTTTTACACATTCCAGTCTATATTTTTGGGTCTTTCGTTTTTGGGTCTTTCGTTATTAGGAAGTGATGATGTACCCTCCGATTAGCTCGAAGGACACCCCTCCGAGTCTGATCGTAACCTACATAATCGAAGGCTCTGGCTAGCCTCCTAAAACTTTCTTTGGCGTAAAACTAATCATCAATGATCTAGTTACCAAGTGGGAATTCGCCAATCGAAGGATTAAGCCCTTCGGGGTATCTCTCGATAAGTTTTAAGGACGGAACACTGCCAAGTCCAAATACTGGTGAGACTAAGTCTTACCCACGTCTCCTCTTCCTCCTTAGCACCCCCGCTAAACCCGGAGGAGTGGGACACTAAACCCTAGCGGTTACCAAAAATCATGGGACGCCCCCATGATCTCTCTCAAACGTGTGACCGCTCTCCAGGACCGTTTTCTTCACCTATAAATAGTCCTGGATGATGACAAATCTGGTATGCAATCTCTCTCACCTTACTTTACTACGCTTACACTTAAAACTCTCATACCGATTACCTATTTACACGCCGGAGGTGGTTCGCAGGGCTCAACCCCTGCGCAATCACTTAACGTAGTGTTTTAGTATTTCTTATTTTAGGTTATATTCAAGCTTGGCGTAATCACAATACCCCTCATTTCCTTTGATCACCATCGAAGGCCTGGTAGTGCAAATTATTGTACAATCAGTGGCGCCATCCGTGGGACCCGCTACAATTAGTCCTGTTATTTCCAAGTAAAATAACTAAGTCAAATACACTCGCTATTATTCCGGCATGAATCCAGAAAGAGAAATTACACCCCCACCGGGTTTTTCGTCTTTAACCCCTTTACCCGCAACTGACACCAACAACCTTCCGCCAATCACGGCCTCCACCTTTACCACACGATCTCACCCTGAAATAACGCCCAACCATCACGCATCCACGTCAGCTAATCCAGAGCTCATCATTAGCCCCGCCTTTGTCGATGCTAATTATGAAAATCTAGAGTCCTTGTTAAGGGCTCGAAGGAGGCAAATCAGAAACACGGAGATGCGAAGGGAGTTATAATATTCCAGCGATTAGTATGATGAAGAGATTGAGATGGAGCCAAGACCTTCGATAACTAGGGCTCAACACCCCATCCTGCGGATTGGGTCTCCTACGGGTAGAAGGGCTGGAGGAAGGAATGTAGGCTTTGAGGGAATTCCCGAAAGAACTCCCACGAGAAGAAAAGGGACTATTGCTGAAGGCTCTAATGGGAGGAGCCAACAGAGGGAGAACACGGAGGTGAACCTACCTCCATTACTAGCAGCACATTTAGGGAGAACCGAAGGAGGAGTTCCACTGCAACCCTCCCACGCATCTGGTTTGGGAGGTAACCCGGGATCAGTCAACACAGGAGGAAGTTCCCCCCCCCTCCTCGTTGGCCTGTATCCTCAGTTCCCGGTTCAAAGTTACCCCTCAAACATTTATCCCTCTGTTAATGGGCAACCTGGAAATCAGTATCCCCCCCAAACGGCTGTACCCTACAATCATCCCATGATATACCCTCCGTACACCATGTATAATGGTTACCCTCCAAACACGAGTACGCTTCATCCTTTCTACACTAGTCAACCTTCTTCAGGGGTACCCCTACTCATAATCCATACCATGGCATTCCCATGAACATACCACCTTACACCCACTCATACGCAGAGCCCGCAGGTCCTACGATACCCTTTGTAAGATGGATCGAAGATTATCCCTTGCCAGATGGTCTAAAGATGCCTTCACATATAGGCACCTACGATGGAAAGGGAGATCCGGAAAATTTCTTGCATTTGTTCGAAGGAGCTATTAGGATGCAGAAATGGGTCATGCTCGTAGCCTGTCACATGTTTACGTATACCCTTCGGGATTCCGCACGTATTTGGTGGAATGGGCAGAAACCAGAAAGCATCATCAACTTTGATGATTTGAAGGCTAAGTTTCGATCTCACTTTAGCCAACAAAAGAAGTTCACAAGGACACACCTCACAGTGCACAACATTAAGTAGAAGGAGAACGAAAGCACAAGGAATTTCGTTACTAGGTACACTGACGAAACTCTGCAGATTTTAGGCTTACACGAAGAGCAATGCATTTCTTGCTTCGTCCATGGCCTACGCAACCGGACTCTTGTGGAATTCTTATCTACAGATCTTCCGGCAACATACAAAGGCCTGATGGAAAAAACATACACGTGGATAGAGGCCAAGGAAGTATCCACCAATGGGGCTCCGATGGAGAACAATAAAGGAACAAAATCGTCTTCGTGGGAAGGATCGAAGAACAAACACAAAAGCCATAATAGGTTTACTCCTTACACCAAGGGTCCGAACCATGGTTTATTAGGAAATCTCACGAACCAAGAGAGATTTTAGCGACAGAGAAGGCTGCCAAAGCCTTCGAGCTACCCCTTCGCATGGTAGGAAAAAGCAAGTACAGAGACACTACTAAATATTGCCACTTCCATGAAGGCTTTGGTCATGAAACAAACAGCTGTTGAGAGCTGAAAAAGCAGATAGAAGAGGCAGTAAAATCCGGGCAATTAACACATCTCGTAAAAGGGATTAGAAAGGGCAAAGAGAAAGCCACTGACACGCAACTGGGAAAGGATAATACCCCCCAGGAAGCTCCTATCCTAATGGTTCGGTGGGATTCCTCCCGATTGAAAAGAAAGGCCTCCGAGAGGGAAACTTACGATGCAAGGGAAATAACGTTCCCGTCCGAAATGGGAGAGTTCCCTTCAAAGGATCCAGTGATCATTAAGGTCGTAGTCTCGAATACGGAGGTTAACAAAGTTTATGTGGACTGCGGGAGTTCCTGCGAGGTAATCTATGAACATTGCTTTAGGAAACTCAACCCTACAATCAAATCCAAACGAGTAGAGTCAAGAATGCCCCTGGTAGGTTTCTCGGGGGAACAATCGTGGCCCTTGGGAGAAATACCTCTGGAGGTAACACTCAAAAGTGGAAAGCTTGCAAGAACGAAAATCCTCAATTTTGTCATCGTATAATCAAAGTCACCCTACAACATGTTAATCAAACGAACTGCTATGCAAAAGATGGGCATTGTGGTCTCTACGGTGCATGCAATAGTGAAATTCCAAACAGCCAATGGTGTCGGAACCATATTCTCTAGCTATCACAAAGAGAAACACCAGGAAGCCCAAAAGGATAAGGGAGAAGGTAATCGACAGCGTACGATGAACGTCAGAGAAGGCTCCGGTCCCAAGGGGTATGTGGCACTAGATGAATCCCATCCAGTACGAAAGGTGGAAATGGGGAAACGACTCCCTACCACTTTCAGAGAAAGATTGGAAAAATTGCTCGAAGCCTATGAAGATGTGTTTGTAGGAAAATATTCAGATATAACAGGAGTTCCAAGGTTGCTCACAATCAACGGCAGACCTTTTAGCACGGAAACCAAGTTAAATGAATCCAAATACATCAAACCGGTCAAGCAGAAACCTCATCAAGTGACGCCTGAACAAAGTGCAGCAATTAAGAAAGAAGTAGACAAACTCACAGCTGCAGGAATACTTCGAAGGGTAGTAAACCCACGATGGGTTACTAATCCAATTGCAGCCCAACGGAGAAATGGAGAATGTATACTAAAGGTTAACTTCAAAGACATCAACAAACTTGCCAAAAATGAAGCTATTTGTCGGAAGGAGAACAGCAACCGCTGCCTGGAGTTCGTTGGGAATGTTTCCTTAATACAAACATGGGATGCCATCAGATACAGATGGCACAAGAAGATGAAGAAAAAACATCCTTTCATGTAGACAGAAGCTCCTACTGCTTTAAACGCATGCCCTCTGGTTTACCGAACATCGAAGCCACTTACAATAGGCTGATCCAAAGGGTCTTCGAAAAGCAGATAGGGAGGAACCTGAGAATTCACGGCGAATACTTAGTCACCCAGAGCGAGACAAAAGAAGATCTCCTTCATGATGTAGAAGAAACCCTCATGCAACTAAGGAAAATCAACCTAAAGCTAAACCCAATAATGTGTTCTTTCGGCATTGAAAAGGAAGTGTCAAACGAACGCCCGTTCGTAAGGTAAATGATTAGAACCAATCTAATCAATGAGGAAACCTCCTCAGAAATGCAAACGCGGAGAACGCAAGGGAGGACTCAAAACCTAAAAGACGACTTGGAAACACTAAAAGCATTCCTGTCGAAGGGTGTCAACAGATCTTCATCTCTCTACAAGGTCCGCAATGAAGTCATCAGCAACTTATCATATCCATGGAACAAGGAAGCCGAAACATCCTTCCAAAGATGGAAGAATTGCATGGAGATCTTGCCAACAGTTGCACCCCCAACCAGAGGAGAAGTGTTGTTCCTACACATAGCAATGTCCCCTGATGAGATCGGTGCCATGCTCTTCGCAGAAAGAAGACAGCTACAGATACCAATATATTTTGTGAGCAGAGCCCTACCGTACGTGGAACAAAGCTACACAACCGCAAAAATGCTAATCCTAGCATTGATTCACGCCACAAGACGTCTCCGAAGGTATTTCAAAGATCACCCCATCAGAGTACTCACGGATAAGCCATTCGAAAGGATATTCCTGAACCCTGAGGGAACGCGGAGGAGAGTCAAATGGGCTAAAGAATTGGAGGAATATGACATACAATATGGAGAAAACGATCCTTTCGAAGGACAAAGTAATGAACCAGCTGAAACATGTGAATCGAGTATGTCCTTTGATGAGTGCTCAAACACTCATCATTTTTGGTCAATTCTGAACTGCAAAACATACAAAAACACTCAGAAATGCATCAAAATACTGAAAATATTTCAAAATTGTGTTTTATATGTTTTAGATGCAAAATGAGCAAAAACAGATGAAAAACGTATAAAGTTGGCAAAATTGGCAGTTTCAGTCCCCCAAGTTTCAAAATTTATCAAAATCAGTCCCTGAGCATATATTTTAAATAAAACGTCAACCCAAAGCTTTTGAAAGTCAAAATATTACAAAATTGATCTTTGGGTAAAAAGTTTGAGAATTTATACTTTTGGTCCCTGAAGTTTGAAAAATGACAATTTTGGTCCATGGAGTTTTAGTAATTGGCAGATTTGGTCCCTGGTGGATATTTTTGAAAGAAAAAATCATTTTGGGTCCTTGGGAAGTTACAAAAGTTATTTTTAGTCCTTGGAGTGAAGTTTTGAGAAAATTACATTTTGGTCCCTTAAACTTTCACATTTTGCAAAAATGGTCCTCGGGATTTAAAATTTTGGAAAAGTGTAATTTTGGTCCTAATAATATTCAAGTGTTGTCAAAAGTAGTCCTTGTGAATACTTTGTGAAAATTACCTTTTCAGCTCCAAGTTACAGGAAATTACAATGGTGGTCCTTGTGATAAAAATTGAAACCAAACGGGCCCTTTTACATTACCAAACCTAACACCTTTTTCATTACCCCAATCCAGCCCACCTTTACCCTTTCCTGGCCCAAAACCCTCACAGCCCACTCCACACCAATCCACCCAACACCCTTTTCATAATAAAAACCCTCACCCCGTTTTTTTATTCACCCTAGTCAAACAGTCAACACCACTCACCTTCACCCTCCACTTGCCCTGCTACTCAACCCTGCACACTCCACATCTACCTCACTTACCCCATCCCTTGTTCCCTTCCAAACCACAACCTTCCAATTGCAATTAATGCAAGCAATTCCCCCAAGTTATCTATAACCTGCCAAAAGACTTTTGCCGCCAAAAATGTTTTTAAAGGCTGAGATGAATTAGAGCCATCCAACGGCTCTAATTGAAGTGGGAAAAGTGCCAAAGACCTTCTGGGACCTATAAAAGAGAAGAAGATGGAGCAGAGAAAGTGCTAGTTAATTAGAGTAGTTTTAGCTTAATTTTCTTAATGTCAAATTAGTTTAAATTTTCATTCAAGTTGTAAACCTTAGCTAAGGAAGATTGTAACTCAGCATTTCTAGTGTAACTTAACCCTTATTTAATATCAATTTTAAGTTCTCTTCAGAAAAACTCAGAATTTGCATTTTCTAGTGCAATCCTTATTTACTTTGAATGTTGTTTAAAAAGTAGTTTTGTTGCTCATTTACATTCATCTAACTGATTTATAAGCTTCTGTAAGCATGGAAATCAGTCAAGTTAAGTCTTAGCTAAGATTATCAAAATACTCAAAGTAGTTGAAAAATAAAGAAGGAAATAAGAAAGAGAAGGAAAGAAGGACCTGTGATGCAGTGGTTTAGAGTTTGGGTAAGCCTTAGGATGAATCTGAGTGGTGATTGAACCATATTGGAGCAGAGCACTTTTGTTAGTTCAGCTTTATTGTTAATCTTAGAGTAAACTGTGGTCTAAGTTATATCTGTGTAATTTAGCTTGTCAAGTAACAACTTGTGTTCTTAGATGTTTATTTAGTTTATGAGTGTTGAATTGTTTCTAGTTTTCTGTATTCAATTAAGAGGTTCTCACATTTGCTTAAGATTTCAAATTGGGTCATATGAATGCTTGAATTGTTGTATGCTTGTAATTTTGATTAGTCCCTGCATCATCTTGGTTTTTATAGATCCACACAGCTTATCTAAGCTGATTGAGTCAGTAATACAATATAGAAACCTCCATTACAGTTAAGGTCTCATAAACACCACTTGTTAATTGACTGTTTGGATTAGCACTGTTCTATCTATTCTAGTAGTTGTTTTGTTGTTGTTTCAGTGTTGACATATTACACTAGATATAGTTAGGTCAAAACAAGTCTCAAATACTCAAGTTTTTCAACCAAAGGTCAAAATCAAAGTAAACCTCCCCAACAGTTCACTGTTGGGGATTTGAGACCCACAAAACCTCTCATCATTGCATAATCTTGAGTCTTAGTATAATTTGTCCTTAGTTTAGCTTAATATAGCTTTTTCAATCATTTGTGATCAGCCAAAGTTCAAATAAGTCAACATAAGTAGTTTTGATCAAAAGTCAATTTTGCATGTTTATGTTTTTCTCAATTCTAGCTGGATTTTTGTGGACTTTTGTGAGAGGTTTTAGCCCATGAGCTTTTTAGGATTTGTAACCCCCCACCTCTACTAGAAGATCCCATAGTTACTAGATTTTTAGGATTTTTGTGTGGGGCCCACCATCACCCCAAAGTGGGCTGCAGGGGGGCTGTATACCCTGCTGCACAGAACAGTCACCCACCACCACCACTTGGTGGTGGTTTTCTGGCCACTACAGTGGTCCACAACCTTCCCTCTTTGTTCCTAACGATTAAAACCTAAAAACGCGTCAACCTAAATTGACCAGGTGATGGTCAACCAAGTCAAACTGCCTAGAGTCAATACTCCACAGAAGTATAGTGTTTTCCCGGGTCGTTATGTCCCGACGAGGTGTGGATGGTTAACAAACGGTTATGTGATCGGGTGAATCTGGACAGGAAAGGGGTTTGTGTGTGATTAAACTAAGGAATCTACAAAGGAATAGCTTAAATAAGCTATATGAACAAGATTGTAAAGTCTAAAAAACCAGAAACGATTAAAACCTAAAAACGCGTACGTTCACGTTTAAATAAAACGTAAACGTACAAAATAAAAAGTGAAAACTGAAATCTGAAAACCCACAGGGGGTGAAAATGACTTTTTTACAAACTAAAAGATAAAAGAAAATTTTTAGGAAAAGAAAATTAATTTTTACACTATTTAATTATTTATTATTAATTAATTACTTATTAATACTAATTATTAATATTTAAAATACTTAAATACAATATAATATTAATTTAATACTAGAAAAGTGAAAATAAAATTTATAAAATTATAAAATAACTAAAAATAAGTTTTAAAATTAAAAATAAGTATTTTTGTCTTTTTGTGATTTTTATATTACTTAATTACTAATTAATTATTAATTACCTAATTAAACGAATTTAAATTATAAAAAATAGCGAATGAACAGTAAAAATTACAAGAAAATTTCTAAAATTATTTTACATTATATAAAAGCTATGAAAAATATAAAAACTAGGTTTTGCTTTGTAAAAACTAATTATGCTATTTTAAACTAATTATTAATTAATAATTAATAAAACTAAGATTAATTCTAATAAATACTAAATGATAAAATAAAAATCTGAGAAAATTATTATAAATACTTTAATATATTAGGAATTTAAGAAAAATATAAAAAAAGCTATGTACTTAACAAAAATATAAAAATGAAAATTTAAATTTAAATCACATTAAATAGAAACTATCACTTAAGAATTAAATTGGATTTTTGGAAATTTTCTTTTGGAAACTTAATTTAAACCTAAAAACAAGAAACTTTGACAAGAACAACTTTTATGGAAATAAAAAATAAGCTAAATACAAGCAATAATCAATGGCTGTTGACTTTTGTTGACTGTGGAGGGAAATGAGCTTGAACCAGCTTGTGTGGGGTCCACTATGATTGATTCTAATCTAAATAAATTATGAGAACTTGTTTGAACCAGAATAAGCAAATGAGCAAACAATAAGCACTTGGCTTATTGTTCAACACAGAAAAAAGGGACAAACTTTTGTGCCTAATTCAGGTGGGGTCCACAGACTTCTAGGTCAAGCCAATGGTCAAACCATGGTGCCTACCAGGGGGGAGGTTGTTAGGAACAAAGAGGGAAGGTTGTGGACCACTGTAGTGGCCAGAAAACCACCACCAAGTAGTGGTGGTGGGTGACTGTTCTGTGCAGCAGGGTATACAGCCCCCCTGCAGCCCACTTTGGGGTGATGGTGGGCCCCACACAAAAATCCTAAAAATCTAGTAACTATAGGATCTTGTTGTATAGGTGGGGGGTTACAAATCCTAAAAAGCTCATGGGCTAAAACCTCTCACAAAAATCCAGCTAGAATTGAGAAAAACTGAAACATGCAAAATTGACTTTTGATCAAAACTACTTATGTTGACTTATTTGAACTTTGGCTGATCACAAATGATTGAAAAAGCTATATTAAGCTAAACTAAGGACAAATTATACTAAGACTCAAGATTATGCAATGATGAGAGGTTTTGTGGGTCTCAAATCCCCAACAGTGAACTGTTGGGGAGGTTTACTTTGATTTTGACCTTTGGTTGAAAAACTTGAGTATTTGAGACTTGTTTTAACCTAACTATATCTAATGTAATATGTCAACACTAAAACAACTACTAGAATAGATAGAACAGTGCTAATCCAAACAGTCCCTTAACAAGTGGTGTTTATGAGACCTTAACTGTAATGGAGGTTTCTATATTGTATTACTGACTCAATCAGCTTAGATAAGCTGTGTGGATCTATAAAAACCAAGATGATGCAGGGACTAATCAAAATTACAAGCATACAACAATTCAAGCATTCATATGACCCAATTTGAAATCTTAAGCAAATGTGAGAACCTCTTAATTGAATACAGAAAACCAGAAACAATTCAACACTCATAAACTAAATAAACATCTAAGAACACAAGTTGTTACTTGACAAGCTAAATTACACAGAAATAACTTAGACCACAGTTTACTCTAAGATTAACAATAAAGCTGAACTTACAAAAGTGCTCTGCTCAAATATGGTTCAATCACAACTCAGATTCATCCTAAGGCTTACCCAAGCTCTAAACCACTGCATCACAGGTCCTTCTTTCCTTCTCTTTCTTCTTTCCTTCTTTATTTTTCAACTACTTTGAGTATTTTGAGAATCTTAGCTAAGACTTAACTTGACTGATTTCCATGCTTACAGAAGCTTATAAATCAGTTAGATGAATGTAAATGAGCAACAAAACTACTTTTTAAACAACATTCAAAGTAAATAAGGATTACACTAGAAAATGCAAATTCTGAGTTTTTCTGAAGAGAACTTAAAATTGATATTAAATAAGGGTTAAGTTACACTAGAAATGCTGAGTTACAATCTTCCTTAGCTAAGGTTTACAACTTGAATGAAAATTTAAACTAATTTGACATTAAGAAAATTAAGCTAAAACTACTCTAATTAACTAGCACTTTCTCTGCTCCATCTTTTTCTCTTTTATAGGTCCCAGAAGGTCTTTGGCACTTTTCCCACTTCAATTAGAGCCGTTGGATGGCTCTAATTCATCTCAGCCTTTAAAAACATTTTTGGCGGCAAAAGTCTTTTGGCAGGTTATAGATAACTTGGGGGGAATTGCTTGCATTAATTGCAATTGGAAGGTTGTGGTTTGGAAGGGAACAAGGGATGGGGTGAGTGAGGTAGATGTGGAGTGTGCAGGGTTGAGTAGCAGGGCAAGTGGAGGGTGAAGGTGAGTGGTGTTGACTGTTTGACTGGGGTGAATAAAAAAACGGGGTGAGGGTTTTTATTATAAAAAAGGTGTTGGGTGGATTGGTGTGGAGTGGGCTGTGAGGGTGTTGGGCCAGGAAAGGGTAAAGGTGGGCTGGATTGGGGTAATGAAAAGGGTGTTGGGTTTGGTAATGTAAAAGGGTCCATTTGGTTTCAATTTTTATCACAAGGACCACCATTGTAATTTCCTGTAACTTGGAGCTGAAAAGGTAATTTTCACAAAGTATTCACAAGGACTACTTTTGACAACACTTGAATATTATTAGGACCAAAATTACACTTTTCCAAAATTTTAAATCCCGAGGACCATTTTTGCAAAATGTGAAAGTTTAAGGGACCAAAATGTAATTTTCTCAAAACTTCACTCCAAGGACTAAAAATAACTTTTGTAACTTCCCAAGGACCCAAAATGATTTTTTCTTTCAAAAATATCCACTAGGGGACCAAATCTGCCAATTACTGAAACTCCAGGGACCATCCTCCAACAAAAAAGTTTTACAAGCCAAACGAAAGGAAAAACACCACATATATGATACAAAGACGCGTTCGGTCCCACACAACCAAGAACGTCTCGAACTCGGAACGGAGCAGCAGGCTTCGACAAAGTAACAAACCTTTCACGCTCCGAATCGCAGGCTCCATAGCAATATGTCGGCCGTTTAGTTGCAAAACCTGGAACATACTCCAAGGAAGAATATATGGAACAAGTCAAAAGTAGCAAGGCTTACGCGTCAGCAACCCTCCTACGGCGTACGAATGACTTGCCATATCCTTCGTAAGTCCTACGTACAAGACTTGCAATTTTTTCTTATTATGTATTAAACTCTTCTCTTTTGGGAAAAAAGCATTAATGGTAGGCGTCTTAGTGTTCATTTGTACAAATGATGTAATCCTCTCCTACCCACTTAATGATATCACATGTTTCCCTCGAATCTTTTGTTACATCTAACAACAAAGATTTGCTCAGCCAAGTAATTACAAGTTCAATGTTCGAAGGATGATACAAGATACTTATATCTTGTAGGCTATTAAACATCCAACACAATTCACATTAACTTTCCTAAATGGTCTTAGGGTATGCGAAGCCCTTCGCACTTAAATGATGAAGACAGAGCGAGTCGCAACCCTTTGTCAGCAATTAAATTACACGATTGCTATAAAATCTTGGTTCAAAATACACGCAATAAGGCTCCTTGTTCTAAGCCTTAGGATGTATATTAACGTTTAATTAATAAACGATGAAGAGAAAAATATATAAGCAAAGATGGGAAGCACACACATTAAATTTAACCATTAATGCAGCATATACTTTCCGCTGCTCAAAAGAAGATCCATATTGTCTAAGTGCAAACATAAATTGTTCAGAACATAATAACATAATCCACATGGCATAAACAAACATTGTTTTAAAGGGTATATACCACCCTTAGAGCCAAATTACTGCAAACACTGTAGCCTCCACTTACCAAGAGACTTGGGTTTTTCTTGTTGAACTTGGGATGCTTCAGGACTGACTTTGCTGGGGGAAGATTCTTTTGTCAAATCAGCCTTCGGAGAGGAAGGCTGCACAACAGAACTTTTGCCCGGAGACTGGGGCTTCTCAATGACCACCTTTGGGGATGAGGGCTCCTCAGGAGTTGCTTTCACAGATGCAGGTTTCACAGGACTATACTTTTTGCTCACAGACAATGGCTTCACCCTACGCGGCTTCTTCGAAAGAAGCGTCTCAACTAAAGCCATTGGATCCTTGGTAGCATCAACGAGGAATGGGTACTCTGCAGTTGCGAGGAGGTTGCTTGCATTATCATACTCTGCCTTATGAGTGGCACGGTAATAGGTTACCTCAGATAAGTCCACAGGCTTTCCCGTCGCAGCAATTTCCTCCAAAGTGGTGCATTTCCCATGATAGATGGCAGCATTGACAACATTACCTATCATTTTCCCTACCTCATCGCTGTGATATAACTCCATGGCTATGTATGGAATGACCTTCGAGACAACAGCAACCCTTTCTCTTTTAAGCACATTATACTTGCGCTTGAGGCCATCGAGATCTTCACGAAGCTTGATCTCCAGCTTACCCAGCTTCGTCCTCTCTTCCTCGAGATTCCCACATTTGATCTCCAGCTCAGCAATCTCCTCCTTGTAACCTACAACCTTTGCCTCCTCCTTTCGAAGCCTCTTACATTCTGTCTTCACTTTGTTTAGATCCTTCTCCAACCCTGCAATGTCAGAACGAAGGTCTTGTACAAGGGGATTCTACTCAATATCCCTCAAAGCCTCTTCACACTTAGCTTGAACCTCTGCAAACTCTTGGTCCTTCTTCTTCTCTCTTGCCAAAATCTCATCCATCTTCTCCCTAGTAGAAGCAAGGGTTCGTACCACCTCCCTTGTTCGAGAATTGAGATGATTGTCCAACACAGCTTGCCTTGTATAGCTCTTGTCGTGTAGATCGCACAACTCCTCAATGGGCATGTTGGTTAGCACAGACTTCTAGCTCGGGGGGGGGGGGGGGGGGGAGGTAATGTGCAAGGCAAGGCGATGGCAGGCCGAAGCATCAGGAAGCTCTTTGGTATTAGGAAGACCTGAGAAATATACAATCAATTAGAAGGCATGTACAAATATTCTAGTTCAATTAGTAGCACATATACTTACCATGGATGTCTTCATCCAACGCTTCAGCAGCTTTCTTGGTAATGACCTGACCTTTCTGCCTAGTGTTTTTGGAAGGAGGTGTTGGCAGAATCAATTTCCTTTTGGGAGTGGGCTTTACTGGTTTGGCACTCGTACCCTTCCTGTTTCGAACCCTGTCAGCTATGCCAGAAGATGAGCCAATGATGTTCACCTGATCATCCTCGGAGAGAGGGTCATCGGACTCAGCAACATTCTCCACCAACTGTGAAGTCTCCTCTGCAATCACTGGCTTTGATTTTTTCTCTGGTTTGGAAGGCTACAGGGAAGCTATGGGCTCCAGCATTTGGGCATCGTCTTCCTGATTATTAACTTACACGGAGGGTGAACCAACCCCATAGCTGACTTCCTCAGGATTCTTCGGAAGGAAGCTCGTCTCCCTGGCACCATCGACAACAACAAAGTTTCGGAAAGACATTCCTACAAAACGAAAGAAAGAAGATAAATATCATCAGATAAGTTGTTCAAATTTATTTAAATAAGAGTGTACATACTTTTTCCATCACAAACTATTTCAGGCTTCATGGGGGAACCCTCCCAATGGTCAACAATACCAGCCATGTAAAGAATAGGCTCGGGGAAAGACTGAACATTCACTGGATGACGAACAAGACGCTGATACAATGGATTCCTTCGAACAGTATAAGGTAACTCATCGTTGAAATGTTTTTTTATCAAACCTGTATGCTTCGTTCACTAAAGCAGGGTACTCTGGAGGTATTATTGTATCCTGAATGTAAAAGAAACCCCCTTTCCAGTCCGTAATGTTTGTAAAAGGCTTTAACAATATGGTTGGGACATCAGGGTCACCTCTTTTTGCCAAAGTCAACCAATCCCCACCCGGGTACAAGTTCGTAAAACCCCTAAGCACTGTCAGTGTAGGCTCATATCCATAGGCTTTACACATTACGATGAATGTTGTCAACTTAGCCAGGCCAAATGGGTTGAACCTAGATTTTAGAAACTAATAACGTGATAGAGAATAGTTTCTAGGATCGTTTTGGCTCTAGACTTATTATGTCTTAATCTAGGATAATGATAATATAGACGGAATATTCATACATAGAATCAATATTATCATAACAAGGTTTTACCAAACATTCTCCACAGCCCTAATATTATTATATCAACATAATACGGTTGCATCAATCATTGTAACAAGAATCCAATGATTCTTGAGGCTAAACACTAAACTATCTAGGCATTTATAAGACCTACGCCTAGGTTACACACACACGCTTTTCTGGACTACATATTTTGTACGCACTAATAATCAATCCCTGTATATCTTTATATAATAGAGATACTAGGGTTACAAAATACTACGAAGGACTATATTGAAATAACTTCTTTGTAAAGCAAGTCCCTTGTCTTTTGCATTCTTCACTTTGTCATCATAAGTCCTTCATCTTTCATATTTTGTCAATATCAACTCAAGTATAAATCCCAACAATCTTCCCCTAGTTGATATGACAAAACGAATAAGCACGAACTTCCCCTGAAGCTAATATATATGAAAGATAAATGAACTTCCCCTTAAACCATGCTATATCACCAAGGATCTTCAAGTTGCAGCTTCAATGTAAATATTCTTATTCCCCTTTTTGTCTTATCCACTAGGGGACTCTAAGTAAAAGCAACTTTGATTTTCACAACCACAAACCACTATCATACCTCCAATCTAGTCTTCCAATGTCTTGAATTACCCACAATTAAGAACACCAAAAAGCTTATTATAAATGAACGCAAGACAATAGAATCCCAAACTATCAGTAATAATAACAACTAGTAGTTGTAAAAACTTTCACCTCGCTGTAGCATATAAATGGTTAAACATTTAAACATTAAGCTTTCCCTGAAACCCATATGTTAACCATTTGTTGAATCTTCAATTTTGTAGGCGTAATGTAATGATCACTGATGAAGAAAACTAAGTATTACCAACTTGATGCTGAAGTAGAACAATCCAAACTCATGTCTTAAATATAACTTTGAACGTATAAACAAACCGATGTATAGGGAGACCGCAATCTCTTGACAATAATCACTGAGAACAATAACGTAACTCCTTCAAGTGTTTGTCAATTCGTAGATATAATAAGAACACAAACTCGAAAAATTCCACTTCAACGTCAAATAGGTGATAAAAACCTTTCTTCGTAATCAATTAAATCAAATAAGAACGAGCCTTTGTATATGTTAAGAACCAATATACAAAAATCCAAACTCCATTGTGTGTGTGTTATCCCCTGGTGTGTGAACAATCAACAATATTTACTTCCTCTCACTGTTGTATGCTACCAACAGTAAAACCTTTTTGTCACTTGGCATGAAATCACAGTATCAAATAATAGAACCATACACATGTGGTTTAGAATAATAATATCCAAGCAACAAATCTTCGAAGTGCACCAATAAATCAAAAATCAAAACAGCTTCATGTGTGTCTCGTCCAATATCTCCTTGACCCATCAGAAAGCAATAACCTTAAAATAATGATCTTTCCAATCACGTCGCAGTCAAATCGCTATTCCAAGAAAAACATTGCCATCCCATGATCTTGTACAATCTGTTATTAACATCTTATAAGCCAATACAAGGATTCACAAATAAGAGATCACCTGTTGTCATCCTATCAGATTTAAGTGATGCCAAGGTAATATATATAATAAACGACAACCAAATCCCTCTCACCACTGGTAAAAGACAACATTTAAGATTATAATTGCCACCGTCCCATGATGTACCAGTGACCCACAATAATAAATCAATGATCAAATTCAGTCAAAAGATAATAAATGTGAGCCACAAAGATCATATTATCAGCATGCATGAAGCGACAATCAGCAAAGAATAATATGAAATTCACTCCATCGAAGAGATAGCACCAATTGACCAATTCATTATCAACCTTCTAACCGTAGCAGTGGAAACGAATTAGCAGCAGTGGTAACATGTTGAGCTCAATAGTGGAAACGAATAAACTAACAGTGGTAAAACAGAACGAGTAGTGGTAACTTTTTAAGCAACAATGGAAACTCGTTATCAGTAGCAATAGAGCACGACGAACCGAGGAATGAATCAAGAGCAGTATAGCAGCAACCAAGTAACCTCAGTTAATACAAAAAGTATCCTTACTCTCATGCAAAGTAGAGTTACATCCTTACTCCCATTCAAATGATCAGATCAGTATCTTTACTCCTTAACAAAAGTAATTATACTCCTCAACCAGTAACCTCATTCATTGTTCTAGTACCCATCGTTACAAGTAATGTTACTTATCACATCAATAGCAACCTCGTTTATCACAAATTCAAATCTACAGTTTTAACAAAACCCTAACGAGTTTCCTTGGTTGTGATGTGAGATACCCAGTTCGTATACACATGATTATGAACAGTAGCAGCTACAAGCATCAGAATTAGGGTTTTCTTCAACATACATAAGAACCCATGAAACCCTTAACAACAAATCGATTATATCCAATTCAAAGCAGATTTTATTTGATAAACAATGACTTCCATAATGAATATACACCATATGAACAAGGAAATCAATGAAAAACCGAAACCCTTTGAAAAAAACCCTAAAAATTCAAAAAATTTCACCTGTTTCAGTAGCAGACTTTGAGATCGTATAACTTTTTACTGAGCTCTAATTGAAGATCCCTCCGGTGAGAATCTTCCTTGATATATAGAGAAGCTCCAGTAAAAATTTCAGCCCGATCCAACGGTTAACGAAGGAGATATCGCGCCTTGAAAACTGACCTGCAGTGAGTTACGAAAATTGAACCAAATTCGAATTTTTCTTGTTTTCTTCGTTCTTCTACAAACAAAACCTTGTAAATCCCGGATATCAAGAGCCCCCGCTCTGATACCACATGTTAGAAACTAATAACGTGATAGAAAATAGTTTCTATGATCGTTTTGGCTCTAGACTTATTAGGTATTAATCTAGGATAATGATAATATAGGCGGAATATTCATACATAGAATCAATATTATCATAACAAGATTTTACCAAACATTCTCCACAGCCCTAATATTATTATATCAACATAATACGGTTGCATCAATCATTGTAACAAGAATCCAATGATTCTTGAGGCTAAACACTAAACTATCTATGCGCTTATAAGACCTACGCCTAGGTTTACACACACACGCTTTTTTGGACTACATATTTTGTACGTACTAATAATCAATCCCTGTATCTCTTTATATAATAGAGATACTAGGGTTACAAAATACTACGAAGGACTATATTGAAATAACTTCTTTGTAAAGCAAGTCCTTGTCTTTTGCATTCTTCACTTTGTCATCATAACTCCTTCATCTTTCATATTTTGTCAATATCAACTCAAGTATAAATCCCAACACTAGAGATGTGTACTTGATAGTATTGCATAAACTCTAAAATCAAAGGGTGGATTGGTATTCTAAAGTTTGACAACTTAAAGGCATGGGTGTACAGACCTACATATCCCTCAGGAGCATCAAATATCGTTTGATTTTTACTAGAGAGCATAATCTTAAATTCTTTTGGAATAGGATAATCCTCAAGAAAGGCACGTAATTCATCTTTTGATAAGGTACATTTTTGTTCTTTAATAACAAACTTGTTATTTTTGGCCATATTGATTAACGAAGAATGCTACTTCTACGATGAAATATAGCTTGACGAAGAGAAAATTTACCTTTTTCTTGCGAAAGTTAATAACACGTGATAATGTGTGTAGATTTTGATCGGAATCTGCACACAGTGTTGAGAACAAGATTTTGGGCGCAAGTGTAAAAGTAAATTAGGGTTGGGGTAATGAGGAATTTATACCGCTTGACAATTTAATCTGGACCGCCCACGTGCCCCTCTTTTTTTTTTCTCATCTATGCGGATTTCAAATTGATATTTCAAAATGGATTAGACTTTTGGGGTTACCGATACTATTATTATTATATTAGGTCTGGTGGAAGTAGCTTGAGCAATAATTATCGCATTAAATGCGTAATTAGTTGGACACAACTATACTTCGCAGCATTTTTCGATATGAAGTAGGTTTCGTGTGTGATTATACTTTTAGAGTCGTAAGCAATGTACCTACCTTCGTTCATATACATCACTTTCGATTGGGGGGCTTGATGATGTACCCTCCGATTAGCTCGAAGGACACCCCTCCGAGTCTGATTGTAACCTACATAATCGAAGGCTCTGGCTAGCCTCCTAAAACTTTCTTTGGCGTAAAACTAATCATCAATGATCTAGTTACCAAGTGGGAATTCGCCAATCGAAGGATTAAGCCCTTCGGGGTATCTCTCGATAAGTTTTAAGGACGAAACAATGCCAAGTCCAAATACTGGTGAGACCAAGTCTTACCCACGTCTCCTCTTCCTCCTTAGCACCCCCGCTAAACCCGGAGGAGTGGGACACTAAACCCTAGCGGTTACCACAAATCATGGGACGCCCCCATGATCTCTCTCAAACGTGTGACCACTCTCCAGGACCGTTTTCTTCACCTATAAATAGTCTTGGACGATGACAAATCTGGTATGCAATCTCTCTCACCTTACTTTACTACGCTTACACTTAAAACTCTCATACCGATTACTTATTCACACGCCGGGGGTGGTTCGCAGGGCTCAACCCCTACGCAATCACTTAACGTAGTGTTTTAGTATTTCTTATTTCAGGTTATATTCAAGCTTGGTGTAATCACAATACCCCTCATTTTCTTTGATCACCATCGAAGGCCTGGTAGTGCAAATTATTGTACAATCAGGAAGCATATACTCAGGCCCATCTTTAATGCTGCTTATTAGTTGAGTGTGTGAACCAATTAGTTTAACAATATACTCGTTAATTAACTGTATTTGTTTGATTATTTCAATTATGAAGTTTTAAAGTATTAGTAGTCATAACATAAAAAGTCGTACAGGGTAATTCATATAATAGGTTCTGTACTTTACATAGATGTACATATCTTTTAAATTAAAGTATCATTTGGTTTACAAATGGATTTAAGTAGTGGTATGTACGTAACTCACAAAACATTGCAAGTTCAAGTCTACATTTGCGAGCTACTCATTAAGAACACTTTATGAAAGTTCGTTACATTTACAGATAATTTTTTGTAGTTTACATACCAAAACATATAGGCTTGTAACACTAATACTCATAACAATAAAAGCTATAATTGTATTGCAAAGAAATTGTATATTTACTTGCAGAAAATTGAAATTGTATTACTCCCTCCGTCCTATTATAAGTGTCCACTTTGACTTTTTTGAGTCTTTCTTGTTCAACTTTGACTATTAATATTTTTATTTGTGTTATATAATACTTGATGAAAATTATACCAATAGAAAAGGAATTTAAAACCTAATCCATTCATATATTTTTCATCAAGTATTATATAACATCAATAAAAATATTTATAATCAAAGTTGAATAAGAAAGACTAAAAAAAGTCAAAGTTGACACCTATAATGGGAAATGGGACGGAGGTAGTAGTAAAAAATAGATGAAAAAAGAGACATGAGGAGAAAGGGGCACCACATGATATTGCATAGAAAAGCACTCTTTGTTCTGAAATAACATACCTTCAAAGTTCAAACCAAACAGAATCTTTCACACTATCTTTCCCAATTTTCCATTACTTGAAAAATAAACATTTTTGTAAAGAGATTAACCAGAGGCTGCTAAGGATTTTATGTATTTAACATATTCCGTTCAGAACCATATGCTAATTTGGTTTACTACAAAGCAAGATTCAGACTTGTTAAAAGCAAGAAGTATTTCCTAATTAGCAGAAAATAAATCACCTGAGCACACAAAAGTAGTCCACGTAAGCACTAATGCAATGTGCTTTGATAATAACCAATCTTATCTAGAACAACTAACTAGCATCACCAGAGTAATAGCATTCAAGGGGAAGCCTTTGGGCGTTCAATGATAAGCTTTGCTGTGGGAGATGCACACGGAAATGGATATTGTATTAGGTCTCTAAACATCTGTAGTTCATCATAAACAGACAGATTCACATCAAGCTCTACACGGGCTTTCTTTAGCATCGGTGACTTTGCCAGCACGAGTTTCACAAATTCCATCTCATAAGCTAAGTTAGCGAAACTTATGATCTCAAATTCCTTAAGATGGTCCAAGTTGAAACCCGGGTAGTTATCGAGTTCCATGGACGGAAGAGGTACCTTATCATTGTCATACATCTAAAAAGAAAATATCGACAATTGTCAATAAATATGTGCTGGTTGGCATTACTTAAGCTTTGAGCTTCTATAAGAAATGTCAAAAGATCAATAAGAATATAAGATTAACAAAAAAAAAAAAAGGAACATGTTACTATATGCCATATAACACTATTTACCTTCAAAACAAGTTTCTCTAATTTTGGAGAGCTCTTGATCAAACAAACGGCAAATGAAAGCTCTTCTTGTTCCAAAAAGCACACCTCCAAATTAAGAGACTTAAGGGGGACGACCAAAGTTGGGAACTTATGTAACATATCACCTGCAACAAAGTACTGACATAATACCAAAATAATTAGCAAACACAATATTCTTACACGAGATATAATTAAGTGAAGTAGTAAACTACGGTATATATTACCATTATATAATACTTAGAAAGTTCCAAATGCATAACACAAGTTAAACACTCTAACAACTCAACACATGTAAGCTCATCTCCTGATGTACCTCTCTCGTTATCTCCAAGCTGCATCAAATTACTTTTGTGGAAGCTTATATTATTGATATGATAATAGTTTTAAAATGTAGAGCGACTACCTCGAGTAGAGGACAATTGAAGAGAAAACTTTGAAGCATTTCAGGAGTAATATAAGTAGCACACCCTCCTCAACTTACTAAATCCACTAAATGTTATACGAGGCTCAAAGTCACAATTCTTGAGAACTAGTTGTTCTAATCCTTGCAATTTAAAGAACGAAGACGGTAGCTCGTAGTCAATGGTTAAAGTCTCTAAGGTGCATTCCTTGAGGCTATTGCTCATTGAAAGATGAAGTATTATTCGGTCAATCTCAGAAACAAGTATAACATCATGAATAGAAAGAGTGAATCCTAGTATCAGGCCCCTGTGTAGTAACAAAACATGGAACATGGCCTCAAGAAAGTTATGTTTCTTCAGTAGTTTGATGCTGTTAGGTGGTACATCAAACATCCTGTCATCAAATACAAGTTTAGGCATGCTCATCCAATTATACCTCCATTTCCTTGACAAAATGCTTGTTCTTAATGCGTCTCGGATTGGCATAAGAGTTAGAATCGTTTCGATCAAGTTTTGAGGAAGAGTGCTTATTATATCCAATCTTCGGTGTTGTTGGACATCCATACTCACACGCCTCCAATTTAGAAGGCAAGAAGAAAAAACTTATTAACATTCATCGCCAATACTAGCCATGAATGTCTAACCCGTGAAAGAAATATGGATTTTGGCTTCAAACATATGAGAACCATGTACAGAAAGTAGATGGGATAGAACCAGCAAACAACCAAGTTATTAGAAGATCAAGAAAACATATACAGTATCATATATATTACTAACAAAAATCAAACAATTTTTATAAATTCAAGTTATTATTAAAAAAACATATATCCTTTCACAAAACAAGATTAATTCACTAAACAATTTTCATTGTTAATTCAATCCTTCAAGAAACGTATCCCATATTTACTTGCTTGGCTGGTCTGGTATCCTTAATTTAATTTAATAGGCGATGGACATGTGGTAATGCCATATGATACACGAAAAAAAGATTATAGTATTATACACATTTACAAAAATGTGGTCAAGTACCTAAACTATTTCCGTGATTGACAGAGTCCCTTAAGAGGTATCCACATGAAACCACCACACGACCAAATGATGAAGAGATATAAGCTATAAGATCTAGAATACATTTCTACTAACAAAATTTAAAATTTCGGATTATCATATATGAATCTATAGTAAAATGTAAACAAATATTTTCCTAAAGTGCAATGACTCTAGAGGTTATTAACCCCAAACATCTTATTGTATAGAAAGATAATGATAAGATAAGAAACACTTAGGGAGTGTTTGTTTAGCTTTTTTAATTGGGCTTATTAGCTTATATAGCCAAACTAAGCCTGTTGAAGTGTTCATATAAGTTTAGGCTTTTAAAATTGTATAAGGTAGGTTGATAAGACTTGTCGCTTATGGGCTAATATATATAACTATATAAGCCATTTTCCCACCTTTTTATCGTGATCCAAACACTGAGTGGGTGTGTGGAATTGTTTGTTTAGTTTTGTGTTATCTACTTATCCAAACTGTTTTGCTTATCTTTCAGTTAAAATAAGCATATTGCGTTAAGTAGTTAATGATCTACTTTTTTTGAAGTGTTTAGTTTTGCTAAAACAAAAACTACTATCTTCAAACACATTTAACTTAAAACCTTTTTATTCTTGCACTTTTTACAAAATAAACATAGCAAAACACCATTGGCACACTGGGCAATTTCATATATATCATCCCAAAACTTGGAACCCAAAAACCGCGTAACATCTAACATTAGCTTATACAGCATACGCAATAAGCTACTTAATAAACGAAAATACAACCGTTTAATGCACATCTTACGGTCTTTTATATTATAAAGGAAAATGTCATTTTGTAGCCAAATGAGAAAATCCAATTTGTGCGAAGAAATAAAACAAATATGAGAGCTCAATTTTGCATGGGAAATTCGAGCCATGTGATTGGCAAATAAAAAAATTGAACATTCAATTGGTCATAATGTCAAAATTGGATGAATTATTTCTAAGGAAAACAAAAAAAGTCATGTGTCAAAATGTTTGAAATAAAATAACAATAATATATATATATATATATATATATGGGCGCGTTATATGCAGTACCCATATTAGATACAGTACTTTACAGTACTATTTGGACCAATAAGAATTTAGTATTAATAAACATTTTTATTTAATTGAAAAGGGCATAATAGTCAAACATATTTTTAGTTTCTTTTTAAATTTTTTTTTTTAATTAAAAACGTTTTTAGGTTCCCTTAATTTTAGGATTTTTTTTTTTTTTTTTTTTTTTTTTTTTTTTTTTTTGGGTATACTATTTTCTAGAAAATGAAGTGCATATGTGTTTCTTTTTATATATTGTAAATTTATATATGTTTCTTGTGTACAATTGTTTATACATCAATCTTGTTTTGCTTAAAATAGTAATTGCACATATGTTTCTAATGTACTTTTTTTAATCTTCAAAATTTATAACAAAAAACATAAAAATAGATATATACATGTAACCTTTAAATTTATAGCAAACCAAAAATATAACACAAAAATTGATATCAAATGAAATACAATTTAAATACAAATATATCTTGTTATGTATATATGTACACGTCAACCAAAAACATGTGTGCACTATTCTAATAACATGTGTGCACTCTTTCGCGAACATATGTGCACTCTTCCGCGAACATATGTGCACGTTTCTCTTTCTCATAAAATTCATTAGTACATATAAGTACCCTTTCCAGAATATGTGCACGTTGCGCCTCACATCATGAAGAACCTGCCAAAAAAAAGGTTAATCAGTAGTTCATTATCAAGAAAACATTATCGTAATACAATTATACAAGTCCCCATGAACTACAAGTGCTGACTAACCAACAATATGCACTTTAGTACTTTACAATTCATAGTTTCATACATCTTTACAAACAAATTCGCCAACAAAAAATGACTTCTAGTAAACAAAAAAGACATCAACTTGGACAACAATGGCCATGAAACCACAATTGACCCACAAAAAAATAATAACATCAAGAAACCATAAAGACTTCCACATGGAACAAGAAACCTTGTATATGTCTGATGTACATCAATTGAATAACTACGAAATTATAACATATTTTCTATCTTTTTGTCATTTATACACTATCAACATCAAAACTTAATATAATATACGCTACCATCAATCCATCATATGCAAGAGTCTTTGTTTTCTATTTGATATGTTACATAGTTACATTTGATATGATGCGCTTAAATTAAAAAATACAGTCAAACTTTTAGCAATTATAGTTGATCTAATCATAAATGAAGTATAACCAAATTGCCTTGTATCATTTTCAATACAAACCTTAAATTAGTCAGGTCGAATTACGCAACGGTTTTTCCTTGTATAAAAACGGTCTGCCATCTTCGACGGCCACCACGAGCGCACCATCACCAACGGTTCTTCTTGTTTATTTTGGGTTGGTGGTTACTACGAGCAGCACTATAAAACCTTAAATCAGTTTTTGGATAGAGGAGGGCTATGAAAGTGGTGGCGGCGGCTGAGTTATAAAGGATTAGGGTTAGGTTTCATAGGTTGGGGAGAGAGGGTGTAAAAGTGGGAGAGATGAAAAAGATAGGAGATTTTAATTTTTGTAAATGACGGTTTTTAAAATAATAACTCCCCATAATACCCTTTTAGCCTTTTGTCTAACTGAAAAAGAAACCCTCATCTTTTATGTGATTGCAATTTTGGCATTTTTAATCTTAGCCTTTGATCAAACTCATCCAATGGCCAAGATTCATTTTAAGAGTACTGTAAAGTACTGTATCTAATATTGGTACTGCATAGAATACAACACTATATATATATATATATATATATATATATATATATATATATATATATATATATATATATATATATATATATATATATATATATATATATGGGATATGTTAGCTACACCTTGATGTAGGCAATTAGCTACACATCCCCTTTGTAAAAAAATTTAAAAATGTACAGTTCAACCCCTGTAGTAAGTCGCAAGGGCTGAACTGTACATTTTTAAAAGATTTTACAAAAGAATGTGTAGCTAATTGCCTACACTTTGATGTAGTTAAGATTTTCTCATATATATATATATATATATATATATAGACTTAGAATCAAATGAGAAGAAGCCTTACAATTAAAAGGATGAGAATAACTATAACTACACATTAAAGATACAATCCTATGTATTTTTTGTCCTCTACAGGTCAAATTGGTTGCTAGTACTACTTTACATCTTTTTCACTTCAAAATCACTTTGAAAATTAATTGGGATGCATATAAATGAATAGAGATGCATCTAATTCAAGTCGATGCATCTCAAATATGTTGTTATAGTTATTTCTCATTCTTCTCATTTAAAGTTTTCTTCTCACTGGATCCTTACCATATATATATATATATATATATATATATATATATATATATATATATATATATATATATATATATATATATATATATATAAATCCAACCACTTTAAAAAGAGGTAATTTATAAAAACTTTAGAAGTTACATGAAAAATAACCTTGTATTTTAATTTCACCACGGACGTAATGTTTAATAAGTCTAGAAAGTTATATGAAAATTGTTTGTTGATGACTTAATAGAGAAATACGTTGAAAGTATAAAGTTATCTGTATTAAGTCGTCTATTATTTAAATACGACTTAATACAAAATTTATACAATCAAGCCATAAGATTCAAAGTTGAAACAAATTGGAATTTCGCGAATTTTAGAATATGTCGTAATTAGTTAATATTAGGTTGTTGAAATTGAGATGATACAATGTTTAAAACAAATAAAATAGTTAAAAATGGTTTACCTTTTAAGCCGTAATTGGCTTTGGGGTCCCCGAATCCTGTTTTTGTGATACACTTTTCTCCGCACCGATTTGGGGCTCCATTATTTTAAATAAAAAATATTAATGAAACTTTTTTTAGCAAAGAAAAGTTACTAAATGACTGTTGTTGTTTGGTTGGATAAAAATTGTGCTCAATAGCCCAACCCACTTCCTAATGGCCTAATCCATATTAATAATAACTAGTAGGGTGCCCGCGTAACGTGGCGGCGGGTACATTGTGACTATATTTTTGACAATGTGATTTTATGTGGCCATACTTTTATTTAACAATTAATTTGTAAATAACAAAAACTTTAATTAAGGCACTGGTATAATTCCATCTCATGTTAACCGAAGATACCAAAACAAAATCTTGATTCTTTCCTTCAGCACAATCACCATTCATCAATTTTGGAGCTGACCGACCCAGTTCAACCCTCACTCCTCGGTTCGACGCAGCGGCGACCGAACCGGTCGATCGACCACTGCGGGCAGTCTAATGGCTTTATTTTTAAGTGTTTGGCTTAGTAGTTTGATTAGATTGTACATTATGGTTAAATGATTGTATATTTTGGTGAAGGGGTGAATTAAATAGTGTATTAATTGTACTAGTTATAATGCCCGCGCACGCGCGGTTTTTTTATTTTATTTTTTGAATCATATATTTTTATCTATTAAAAAGCAAATGATTTAATCTTTGTTTTGTTTGATTTATGATGTTTAATTATAATTTTTTATTATTAAATATAATTATTTAAAAATTTTAATACTAATATTAATTGCATCTTATCTATATTTTTTGTATTTATTTTCTACTTGTCTTAATTGCATCTTATCTATATTTTTTGTATTTATCTTCTACTTGTGTTATGGATAAATATAAAATATTACCTAATAAGAAAATAACATTTTTTTAAATAAAATTATTACTAAATAAGGTATGAATGCATTTTTTGAAATAGAAAATTCCCAATAAGGGTTTTATTGTATTATATAAAAGATGTGTTGAGTAGTGTTTTATTAGTTGTATGTGTGCTTCAAATAGTTTGTACATTTTGTTTTATTAATTATACCTTTTATCAAATGGGTGTTTTAAATATGACATTATTTAAAAATGTTGACCAATTAATATGTGTATGTGTTTATACATAAATTAATTGTACATATAGCTTATTTGGTTGTATTTATGTACAATCTATATATGGAAATTTTAAAAAATTGAAGGAGAGAGGGTGTTAAATGATTTATAAGTAGTATAGATAATAATAATAATAATAATAATAATAATAATAATAATAATAATAATAATAATAATAATAATAATAATAATAATAATAATAATAATTAGTTTGTTAATATATAGAAAACTCTAAAAATTTAAATCAGGAAAGAAAATGTTTTTTTTTTTTATAAAAATGTACTTTTTATAAAAATGCTTTTTATAAAAAACATACTCTTATCCACCCAAAATGTTTTTTTTTAACCTTAACATACTTAAGCGGGATTTTTTTTTTCTTTTTTTTTTAATAAAAATGTTTGTTAATACAGCTGTAGTAGTAATTACAATGTGTAAAACAACTTTTATCAACCCAACCCTTCTAAATTTTTTTCATGGAGCGATGTAAAAAGAGATTTTGAGAAAGAAAAAAGATAAAGTTGTTTGTTGTTGGCCAAATGAGCATTAAAAATCATAACGCTCAACACTCACCACTCATAAATGCTTCTAAAGCATATAAATTATAAAGAATTTACTGTTTATGTTTATGCACTTAAAAAAAATCCTTTTTACCCATTTAACTTTATCAAACTTTTCTTTTGCGGTAAAGTGTATATATTGTTAATCAATTTCGTACTTTTAACTTATGCCTTCAAATTGACCAAATTTATAATTTAGCATTTTGATTTATATAGTTATAAATTTGCTTATAATTATAGAATGCAATGCCAAACACCAGGTTAAGTCTGCCAATGCTACATCAAGACATTCCTGCTCAGTTCAAAGTATTCGCAGGAAACAACAACACAAGACAGTGATTTTACTTCAGAAATGTTTGAAGACTTGTGATTCAATGTAATAGTGATTCAATGTAACAGTGTAAAGTAGCATAGTGTAGTATAGAAAGTTAGTTAGATAGTTTTGACTTTTATAGTTTGACTTTCCATACTTTTGTATAAATACTGCACTTGCAGCCTTGATTCATTAATGAAAACTTTACATTTCATTCACTTCCTCTGTTTTACAATATGGTATCAGAGCAAACTGATCACCAACAAAATCCGGCCACCAATAACTGATTCAGGCCACCACTAACAAACGTTGACTGTCATAACAAACTTTGACCATCATAACAAACCACCATAATCATCACAGAACCACCATTATCCATCATTCTAACTACCATTTTCTATCCAAAATCATCAAAAACACACATTATCACACCAAATCATCATATATGTTACCCAAAAGCTCCAAATATCTGTTCTCACCATCATAACAATCAAATAACAGAATTTCCCGCCAAAACCTTCAAACACCATGACTGATAATCCATCACCTTCAAACATCACACAAACCACTAATGACATCAATTATGTTCACCATCCACTCTATTTCCACCCAAACGATCACCCTGGTCTTGCATTGATTTCAAAGAAACTAGTTGGGTCAGAAAACTATAGTTCATGGAAAAGTTCCATGATGATTGCTCTCAATGCAAGGAACAAGCTAAAGATCATCAATGGCGATTCTCCAGAACCTGATTCCAATTATGCACTCAGATCTATTTGGGAAAGAGCAAATGATATGGTAATTTCTTGGATTTTGAACATTATCTCAGAACAAATTGTGAATAAGTTGAGTTTTATCAATTCTGTTAGTGCATTGTGGACTGAATTGAATGAACATTACTTACAACTTGATAGTCATAGAATTTATCAAGTAACAAATGATATAATCAATCACAAACATGGCAATACTACTATTGATTTGTATTATCACAAATTGAAGGGTTTATGGAATGAATTGGATGCTCTTGAGGCACCATATGCTTGTTTGTGTAGATGTGATTGTGTGAATGGTAGAACTAATGGTGAAAGAGAGCAGAGAAAAAGACTCATTCAGATTTTGATGGGATTAGATGAGAGTTACACCAATGTCAGGGGACAAATCCTATTGATGCAGCCACTTCCATTGGTTTCTAAGCCATATAGCATATTGAGGCAAGAAGAAAAGCAAAGAGATACTAAACCAATCCTTACCTCTGTTCCCACTGCACTAAAAACCACCACTTTCAACCACAATAGGTCAACCAACAGTAATCCCAGACACTATAACTCAAACAACGCAACAGGACAAGGCCAAGGTACAACAACTAGGAGAAGTGCATTTAAAAAGGGCACCTACTGCACCAATTGTGGCAAGGAAGGTCACATAGGAGAAGCGTGCTATAAGTTTGTTGGATACCCTCCAGGTCACCCACTACACAACAAGTATGTTCCACCAATGCTGAGGAATCAAACAAGGACAAGAATTGTGAACTTAATGGTCAACAAGGACACTTTGAATCAACCTCCCACAAGTGACACATGATGAGGAGAAAAGTGAACCACTTTTAAGGGGTCATTTAAGCCCGAATTCGAGATTATTTGATCAAATATTGCCCTAAATCGTTCCTTTTATCATTTTAGGTACTTTTTGTAACACCCCCAAAATACCGCAACGGAAGACTGTGTCATTGGGATGCTACTTCAGGGCACAAAGTACAAGATATAGAAAACAACCTCTAGATGAGACGTTTTAAAAAGTTACCATTCGAATAGATAAAAGTCATAGTTTACAAACCAAAAGATCCCAAAGTAGAATAGTACATAAGTTTTTAAAGAGTATCGAATGGTAAAAGATAAAAGCGAAAGTCTCCAAAAAGCATGCCCTAAGACTCTCCGCTCCACATACCTGCTATCGCCCTTCTAACCTGAGATAAACATTCTTAAAAGTGTCAACACAAAGGTTGGTGAGTTCATAGAGTTTGTTTAACAAATAAAGTTTATAGAAAAAAATATAGTCACACAGCAAAGGCATCGTAAACCCACTCAGTTACAAGTCCCGCCATAAGAGACTTGTAGCCTGTGTGTTCACAACCCACTGCTAATATATATATAGTAAGATTAAACATGTATAAGTTCATCACAGCAGTTAATCAATTAGTCGTGAGTCTACACTTCATCTCCGAAGACCTCACGTTTGTATGTATGTCTCCATGGTTGTGCCCAGCAACTTAATCTGGGGCCATTGGAAGTATGTATGTCTCCATGGTTGTGCCCAGCAACTTAATCTGGGGCCATTGGAAGTCTCAGTAGCTCAAGAATACACATCACAGTTTAGTATAACACAGTTAAGTATATCACAATCACGTATGTATGAAATCAAGTATAAAACAATCAAGAATAAATGTTTTGAGTATCAAGAAAGTATGTTTTGAGTATTTGTACAAGTAAGTAGTTGAGCATGTATCTCCCCCCAAAGAGTTAAAACGAGTATAAAAAGAGTAAAAGCGGGGCTATGACTCACCTGGAGTGAAGATACAAAGATGCGAAATGATAAGGACAACAAGGAGCGAACACTATCCGCAACTTAAAATGAATGATAGTGATCTAATTTAGATCATGTCGTGATGTAATGAATGCACATGCACATGATACCAATACCACTCGTAATTTGGAAATACTAGTTATTGTCAAATAAAATACTTTCCATACATAGGAAAAATAAGTCCAATTGGAGTTATAAAACTTGTCGTAATATATATCGTATAAAATATTAGTGTTAAATTTCTCGTATCAAAAACCTTAAAATAACGTCGTTAAGTCGTATAAATATTCTCTTGGGTCATACGTATTCATTTGTTAAGAATATAGTCCTTAGTAACATTTCTAGAAAATATACCATTTAGTGCGTAAGTTATTATTTTTATTTGTGACTATATATGTATATATAGTTTTGACGATGTTAAAACGGGTATAACTTGGTCGTTTTAGGCTCATTTTCCTCGTTCTTTATATCTACGGATTCGTTTTTGTATATACTAGTATATTTTTGCTAACTCGGCTCCTCTAGGTTACGTTTAATGCCTCTATTTACCCGTCGAAATCTGCCAAACAGCAAGCAGTTTTTATAAAAATAGTTTTCGTCGTTAAATTTGCAAAAATCATATCTCCTTCGTTATAAGCTCGTTTTAATCCGTTCTTTCGCCTAAAGTTTCGTTTTTGAAAGTATTTTCTAAATCTTTGGTCAAAAATTAGCCATCAACCACTGATTTTCCCACGAAATAAAAATAGGGACAGTAGGTATTTCTAATGTTTCAAAAATCGTTTCTAGGGTTCTAATCTAGTTCCATCTTCATTCAAACCACTTTCAATCACCACAAAACTAATCTAATCCTACCATACACCTTCTTAGGGTGTCATGGGTTCCTAATCATCATAACCAAGTGGATCTAATAAGGATCTAACCAAAAATCACTTTCTAGGGCTTAAAAGTTAAATATATACAAAATTGAGTGGTATAAATCATTATATGCATGAGTTCTTGTAAGAAAAGTATATAACCATAGTAATAACTTGTAAAAATTATAAAAATGAGTTTGTTAACTTACTTCAAAGATTAGGAGTGTAGATGATGAAAACCTAATGATTCTTGAGTTTATATTTCAAAACCCTAACAAGGATCACTAAATAAACTTGAATATAACTTGATCTCCAAAAATTTATGGTTTCTTGTTGTTCTTCTTTTCTTGGCCGATCACCACACCAAAGGAAAGAAAAAGAGAGTGTTTGCTAGTTCTTGATGTGTTAAAATGAAGAATGTAATAATAATGAAGTTTATATATTTATTTTTGGGAACAAGATCCACAAAAAGGGGAAAGGGTCAAGGGGGGAGGGCGGCATTTTCAATAGGGTAGGAAGAAAATGGTTGAACTTGTGTATTATTATGTTGATATAGTTAGATATTATTTGTTTTAGGGGATACCGGGTACCGAGTTAACTAAAAATAATTGTTAAAGATGTGAAATAAAATACGACGAAGTCGTAAAAGTTGTAAAATATTATTCCTGATGAGAATCGGGAGTCAAAATAATTATCTTGTTGAAACTACGCAAACCGACAGAGTTATAAGCTCCGACCATAAATGTAGCAATTGCTTTGAAAACACCGGGTAAATTAATATTATAATTTTTTATATTATAAAAATGAGTATAAAAATATATTGGGATAATAGTCGGAAGTGTCGGACATGTTTGCCACATTTATAGTTCGCGTATTAGTGTTTATTTAAAATAAACATACGTAAATCGTTAATTATACCAAAAGTATAAATTTAGTTATCCTACGAGTGGAATAGTATGCATGTGCCCTAATGATGATAGGCGGACTATTCCTAGTCCGTATGAAATGTCCCTGATAATAATGTATGAATTCGCTCCTAAACCAATACGGTTACGCGAATTTGAATACTCGTAAACTAAATTTACGATGACGTGAGTAATGCACGTGAATAGTGGTTTCCTCTCGGGAATGAATAGTATCAAGTGAATAGTAAAATTTCTGAATGCTTCTCAGAATGTCAAATTGACCTCAAAAATGATGAATAGTAAAACGATGAATAGTCACCGATGAATAGTAATTTGTGAATAGTAAATTGTCGAGGTTTGGAAAAAGACCTAAAATTACGAGTTGTGACACTTTTGGAGAAAAATCTGGAAAAGGAAACATTTTGGACGTTTTTGGAGCATAAAAGTGAAGAAAACGGCAAAGTCTCAATTTTCCTTGCTGGAACAGTACCTGACGGCGTCAAGACTCTCCACATGACGGCGTCAAGAGTTACAAAAGAGGTGGAAGTGGAAAATACAAGTGACGATCCAGAGAGTTTTTATGCATAAGACATGACGGCGTCACCCAAGGCCGTCAGAAACATTAGTGACGGCCCAGAGTATTTCTACACATGACGGCGTCACAAGTAGATCTAGGCAATACGATTTTATTATGGCGGCGAGTTGACGGCGTCACAACCTAACACATGATGCCGTCACAATGTAAAATCTATATATTGTTTTCCAAATTTCATTCATTAGTGTGCAACTTTGAGGGAAAAAACCCTAGTTCGAATTTTATTAGCTTTTCAAGGGTTTCAACCCTTTGAACCTTTCATGTTCAATTAAAGATAAGTATTCCTTCAAATCATTCAATATGTCTATGTGTTGTTTGATTATATCTTACGCTTGTCTTCTATTTAACATGCTATGCTAGATTTCTCTTGTGTTTGCTTAGATGTAGTGAAACCTAGATGTTAATTATGGGTTGATTGTTTGTTTATAGTTGTTACGGATGATTGTATTCGATGTTAGGCTTAAGAAAACTGGCAGACTTCCATTGGTAACTTGCTTGAACGTCTTAAGAAACATGATCGGAGGTGTACTACGATTTTTGGTTGTATTTAATGTGTAGGAGAATTCTAATGATCCCATGTTAGGAGCTTCTAACGGCTCGACATAGGAGTGAAGTAGGATCCTATAGAGTTAGGGAATATTGTACACGACCCTACGACTAGTATTAAGGAATATGACCCGTCATCCATGCAATTGTAGCAAGCTATCAACCTGTAAAAGATATCTAGGGAGTAATGAAACCTAAGTAAACACAACTTTCCTCATTGTTGTTTCCACCACATTAGTATAATAGTTTTATTTTCATTTATTTTATTTTATTTTGATTGCATCTTTAGATTAATTGGGTTAGTTGGCTAGCAAATAATTCCGCCCACTCTTCCAAAACTCGAGATTTTACTTGCTTTCTATAAAATATAAAAATACAAAAAGAATCATCCCTCACCTCTAGACCTAGTTTAGGAGGCTTTCTGATCCTAGTGACACTATTCCTGAGTTGAACGATCAATCCCCCGGTACTTGTCACTATACTATACTACAACGATCAGGTACACTGCCTGGTGGGGGTTGTAAGCTTCTCGAGATCCCTTGAGAGGTAAAACCTGTTGTGAGGGTGCGATCCCCACGTATCAAGTTTTTGGCGCCGCAACCCGGGGAATAGTTATTGTCTAGGTTAGGATTTCTTTTTATTAGGTCTACTTGCTAGATTCCTTTCTAGTAAGATTTTATTTTTATTTTTAGGTTTTCTTTAGTCTATCTTGTTTCTTCGTGTCTTTGTTCGTAACCCTTACCATCCAACATCATGGAAGGTGGTAACCTCTTTGAACCCATCAACCCACCACAACAAAACCACCCACAAAACCCACCACTAGCAAACCAACCTCCTGTTGGAGTATGCTCGTGTCATAATAAATAATTATATGGCTAGACATATGTGAGCCTATGGGGTCACACACTTATACACAGAGACACCATTTTATAGATTGTATTTATCGTATTTACAATATATAAACGACTACGTAACTCGGGATGAATAACGGGCTACTAATAACTAAGCTAGTACTTAGTTTATTGGATTGGACCAACAAATGGGCAAGCCCATTTAAGGCCCCCATATGGCCAGACATGGTGGGAAACAAGAGGAAAAAGAGCAAGGGGTTAAGTGTAACATTTTTGTTATAACCTCCTATTGAATTGGTCAATTAAGGTTATCAATTATAATAACCACTTACCTATTGAGCTCACTCAAGGACTTCCATGGTTGGTACAAAGCGGATGTGCATTCCATGGACTTCGTTCCGAAGATCCTAATCAACATCTCAAGGATTTCCTTAAAATCGTTGATTCCATAGACCTTGATGTTGTAACTAGAGAGTCGACTCGATTGTGTCTATTTCAATTCTCTCTACGTGATCAAGCTAGTCAATGGCTTGAACGTTTACCCGCGGGATCCATCACCTCATGGGATGATCTCACCACTCGTTTCCTTGCTCAATTTTTCCCACAGGGGAGAACTACCAAGCTTAGAAATGATATCTTGAGGTTCCAACAATGTCAAGGTGAAACTCTATATGAAGCATGGACTCGTTTCAAGGACTTACTCCAAAAAGTCCCTCATCATGGCATAGATCTTTGGCTCCAAGTCCAAATCTTCTATGACCATATCAACCTCCCTACAAGGCGAACCATTGACCAATCGGCCGGTGGCAAGCTACATGATCTAAGTGCGGAAGAATCATGGGAACTCATAGAAGATCTTGCTCTCTATGACAACGAAAGTTGGAATGATCCCCGTGATTTGAACAAAACGGTCAAGGCAATATCTTTGCCTTCGAACAATTCTAGCACTCTTGACCGTAGGATCATGGAACTTGAGGACCAAATCAAGTTTCTCATGAAATCCTACGAAGCCCAAGCCTTCAAGCCAAGTGAACAAAATTAATTCTTCGTGTAAATTGTGTAATGGCCCTCATGAAACTCATAACTGCATGGAACTTCCAAAACATGCTTTTAAGGAATTCACATCGTCACGTGCTGATAAAACGAAGGATAAAGAGCTCGCCACTAATCGAGGTCCTTGAAACTTTGGCGAGGCTTATGATGCATGGAAGGATAAACAAAATTTCAGAGGATACCAAACTCGGAGCATATCCTTCAATGATTCTCCTCCACTTGAATGGTCCGAGCATTTTCCATTACAAAACACTCCTAGGAAAAGGTATGAAGATGCCTTGCGAAAGTTCATTCTCTCTCAAGAATTACAGCTTTCCACGCTCGAGAACCGATTTAGACAACAACAAGCCGATATGAATAACAAGATTTGTAATCTGTTAACCGCTATTAAAGAGCACGCTGTTAGTAAACCGATTCAGGCTGAAGAAGTCAAAGCTGTCACCATCATGAATCATCCAACCTCTCCTGTGAAAATAAAAAGTCCTAGTAAACTCTTTAAACATCTGTCACCAAAGGTGAAGGACGTTAGGGACCATGTTAACCCCCAGGACCAATCCATTTTGTAAATACCATCACCACAATATCTGCTCCTACACCTGACCAGAGCCAACAACCAACTGGGAATAAGGGTCATGAAGTTAAGGATGAGACCCCAAAGATAGACCACAAATTGGCCAAGAGTCTTGCCAACTCATTCGAGGGCTCCGTCACATAAGAGTCAGGCAAATGGGATGAATCGAAAGAGAGATCAAAAGGGCACACAAAGAGTCCAGCAATTTTGGGTGAGTATATTATAGAGGAACTCGAGGAAAATATGGTGGATATTACTATAGGGAGTAGTGATAGGATTAAGGGAAGCGACTCTAAAGTTTTTAAGATTTCTTGCACTACTAGGAAGAAGCTAACAACTGATACTCACATAGATCCTAACCTCCCTATCAACATAATCCCCCTCTCCCTTTACAACGAGGCTTTCCCTGAACATATCTCGTGTGAAAGAATCGATAACGCCGGGATAATGAAAAGGTTATCAGTTATGATTAGAGGATTCATCTATAACATTGATCTTACCCTGGTCGATGACCTAGACTCTGTCACTAATCTAACATTAACCCACCTCATCCTCGGAAAACCATTTGTTACTGAATCAGGAGTGATCCTTGATGAAAAGGATGGAAGTGCATTATTCACCAATGGCGTCAGGAAAGTGATTTTTCGAAAAGGTAATGAGGAAGTGTATGAGTACCGTCCGTCACTAGATGGCAATATATATAGATAACAAGATGGAAGATCGGAAAGGTTAAAGCGGCGTGATCCGAATAACTGATACGTGGGAATCGCACCAGGCTTTACCTCTCGAGGGATCTCGAGAAGCTTACAACCCCCTAGGCAGTGTACCTGATCGTTGTAGTATAGTATAGTGACAAGTACCGGGGGTTTGATCGTTCAACTCAGGAATAGTGTCACTAGGATTAGAAAGTCTCCTAAACTAAGTTTAAAGGTGAGGGATGATTCTTTTTGTATTTTTATATTTTATTAAATCAATTAAAATCTCGGTTTTTGGAAGAGTGGGCGGAATTAGTTGCTATCCAACTAACCCAATTAACTACAAATGCAATCAAAATTAAATAACAAAAATGAAATGAAACTAATTATACTAATGTGGTGTAACAATAATGGGGAAAGTTGTGTTTACTTAGGTTTCATTACTCCCTAGATATCTTTTACAGGCTGATGGCTTTTACAATTGCATGGATGACGGGTCATATTCCTTAATACAAGTCGTAGGGCCATGTACAATATTCCCAAACTCTATAGGATCCTACTTCACTCCTATGTCGAGCCGTTAGAAGCTCCTAACATGGGATCATTAGAATTCTCCTACACATTAAATACAACCAAAAATCATAGTACACCTCTGATCATGTTTCTTAAGACGTTCAAGCATGTTACCAATGGAAGTCTGCCAGTTTTCTCAAGCCTAGCATCGAATACAATCACCCGTAACAACTATAAGCAAATAATCAACCCATATTTAACATCTAGGTTTCACTACATCTAAGCAAACACAAAAGAGATCTAGCCAAGCATATTAAATTGAAGACAAGCGTAAGATATATTCAAGCAACACATAGACATATTGATTGAATTGAAAGAGTACTTATCTCAATTAAAACATGAAAGTTTCAAAGGGTTAAAACCCTTGAAAAAGCTGTGAAAATCGGCCTAGGGATTTTCTCAAAGTTGCACCCTCAAAGTTACACACTAATGAATGAAATTTGAAAAACTATATATAGATTTTACAGGGTGACGGCGTCAAGAAGGAAATTGTGACACCGTCAACTCGCCGCCCATAATAAAATCGGATTACCAAGATCCACTTTTGACGCCGTCATGTGTAAAATTGTTCTGGGCCGTCACTAATATTTGGACCATGACGGCCTTGGGTGACGCCGTCATCTCCAATGCATAAAACTCTCTGAATCGTCACGTGTATAGTCCACATCCACCTCTTGTATTACTCTTGATGCCATCATTAAGGAACAAGTGACGCCGTCAGGTACTGTTCCCAGCAAGGAAAATTAAGACTTTGCCGTTTTCTTCACTTTTACGCCCTAAAAACGTCCAAAATGCTTCCTTTTCCAGATTTCACTCCAAAAGTACCTAAAATGACAAAAGGAACAATTTAGGGCAATATTTGATCAAATAATCTCGACTTCGGGCTTAAATGATATCTTAAAAACCGTTCATTTTTTGCCTCATCAAATACCCTTACACTTGAGATTTGCTTGTCCTCAAGCAAATGCGCTTTTATTCTAATCAAAATACAAGTTATGGGTCATTTAACCTTAATATAAAAGTAATTACAACAAATAATCGTTCCACTAAAGACCCAATACAAGCACGGAGGTCATACACTAGCACCTCACAAATAGCGTTTAGATACTCACATCTCTCGGGTGTAATAAAGTATATATCACAATATGGAAATGGAAAACATCTCTCACTACCTGTCATAGCAAAATATATTACCATAGGCTTGGGAAAGGATCAAACCTCCACCACTTGGCGTAAGCACCTAGGATAAACTATCAAAGAGGTCTTTCAAAGGTTTATAACGTTAGGTGTAGGGATATGGAATACACGGTTTTGTTGGATAAAGACAATATTTACTGGTGGCGAGTTAATCATCTTGGTTAATTACATGTACAATATGGCATTGCTAAGCCAAGACTAGACTCGACTTAGGCTAATAAATCAAAAATATCAAGAACATAAAATAAACATAGAATGAAACGGGATGGTAGTCCGTATGTTTTTTTTTCTTTTTCTTTTTCTATTTTTTCCCGAATTGCATACACTCTTACCCATACCATCCAAAATAATACATCATAGGGAATGTACATTCCCCTTACACTTGAATTTTACATACTTTACAATAAACTAATCTAATGACTCAAATTAAGATAATCAAAACACTTGGAGTACTTTTAAGATTAACGCACATATGGGGGTAATAAATGATGTTCTTCCCCATTACTCCATAACACAAGTACTTTACCCATGAGTCCCAATCGTCCCAAAACAATATGTACACGATATGACTCGACTTAGCAACCATGTAATCAATTAGATAATTAACTAAGGGTTTAAACAAATAACAATAATGCACTAAAGATGAGTGCATACACGGAAGGCTAAGGCGATTTGGTTGCACATTTGGGTGGGTTGTAACAAATTCTTCCTTTAAGTAAGATTCTTAAAGGTAGAAACGAAAAGATAGGCTCGGAGGGGTGTACTAGGGGTTTCGTGTACTAAAAATGAGTACAACGCTAAGGTGTGGGAAAAATTAATTGACCTTACTAGCCAAGTGATGAGGCGAAAAATGATCCATTTTTAGGGGGTCATTTAAGCCCGAATCCGACTTTATTTGATCAAATATTGCCCTAAATCGTTCCTTTTGTGATTTTAGGTACTTGGAGAGTGAATTCTGGAAAAGAAGCCATTTCAGACGTTTTTGGAGCATAAAAGTGAAGAAAACGGCAAAGTCTCAAATTTCTATGCTGGAACAGTGCATGAAGGCGTCAAGAGTTGTTCTTGACGGCGTCAAAGTCCCAAGAATAAAATACCGTGGTTGATGACGGCGTCACATAGGCCGTCATAAGTAGATCAAGGCCGTCCGAGGAAGTATTTGGCGGCGAGATGACGGCGTCACACCCTTGTTCTTGACGCCGTCACCCCTGTTTTCCTATATATAGTTTTCTAGTTTTTTCACATAAGAGAGAGAAGTTTTGGAGAAACCCTAAAGACGAATTTGGTGAAACTTTTACAGGTTTTTCAAGGGTTCCAAACCCTTGATACCTTGCATTGTAATTGAGATAAGTGTTCTTCTAATTCAATCAATATGTCTATGTGTTGGTTGTCTATATCTTGTTCTTGTCTCAATTCCATTATGCTAGGCTAGATCTCTCTTGTGTTTGCTTAGATCTAATGAAACCTAGATATTGATTATGTATTGATTACTTGTTTATTCTTGTCTTGGATGAATGATTTTATATGTTAGGCTTAAGAAAACTGGCAGATCTCCAAATGGTAACATGCTTGAACGTCTTAAGAAACATGAACCGAGGCGTACTAGGTCTTTATTGGTTGTATTTAATGCATGAGCCACTGTTTACAATCCCTATAGTTGTGTTGGGTCATGGTGTAGGAGGAGATAAGAGCTCATAGAATTGGGGAGTTATGTATGCCACCCCATGAATGGTATTAAGGAATACAATCCGTCATCCATACAATTATAACAAGTAATTAACGTGTAAAAGATATCTAGGGAGTAGTGAAGTCTAAGTAAACACATTTTCTCCAATTACTGCTCACAACCTTAGTTAAATTAGTTTAATTTTATTTTTATTATTTTATTTTGATTGCATCTTAGTTTTGGGTTAGTTGAATAGCAACTAATTCCGCCCACTCTTCCAAAAACCGATATTTTACTTGCTTTCAAAAAACATAAAAACACAAAAAATAATCATCCCTCACCTTTAGAACTAGTAATTAGGTTTTCTAATCCTAGCGACACTATTCCTAAGCTGAACGATCAATCCCCCGGTACTTGTCACTATACTATACTACAACGATCAGGTACACTGCCTGGTGGGGGTTGTAAGCTTCTCGAGATCCCTCGAGAGGTAAAGCCTGTTGCGATTCCCACGCATCAAGTTTTAGGCGCCGCAGCCCGGGGAATAGTTATTGTCTAGGTTAGAATTTCTTTTTATTAGGTCTACTTGCTAGATTCCTTTATAGTAAGATTTTATTTTTATTTTTAGGTCTTCTTTAGTCTATCTTATTTCTTCGTGCCTTTGTTCGTAACTCTTTACCATCCGACATCATGGAATGTGGTAACATCTTTGAACCCGTCATCCCACCACAACAAAACCCACCATTAGAACCCCTTAGGCCCCGAACCTTAGGAGAATATTCCCGACCTAGCCACCAAGGCTACCGAAACACCATTGAGCTCACCGGAGCCAATGTGACCCCCTTGCGATCCGACACCATCCGGTTGGTGCAAAGCGGATGTGCATTCCATGGACTTCGTTCCGAAGATCCAAACCAACACCTTAAGGACTTTCTCAAAATCGTAGATTCCATAGACCTAGGTGTTGAAACTAGAGAGACTACCCGTTTACGCCTATTCCAATTCTCTCTACGGGATCAAGCTAGTCAATGGCTTGAGCGTTTACCCGCGGGATCCATCACCACATGGGATGATCTCACCACTCGTTTCCTTGCTCAATTTTTCCCACCGGGAAGAACCACTAAGCTTAGGAATGACATCTTGATGTTCCAACAACGTCAAAATGAATCTCTCTATGAAGCATGGACTCGTTTCAAGGACTTACTCCAAAAAGTCCCTCATCATGGCATAGATCTTTGGCTCCAAGTCCAAATCTTTTATGACCATAGCGACATCTCCACGAGGCGAGCCATCGACCAATCGGCCGGTGGTAAGCTACGTGATCTTAGTGCGGAACAATCATGGGAACTCATAGAAGATCTTGCTCTCTATGACAACGAAAGTTGGAAAGATCCCCGTGATTTGAACAAAATGGTCAAGGCAATATCTTTGCCTTCGAACAATTCCAACACTCCCGACCGTAGGATCATGGAACTTGAAGGTCGAGTCAAGTCTCTCATGAAATCTTACGAAGCTCATAAACCTTCAAGCCAAGTAAGCAGAATCGCTTCTACATGCAAACTGTGCAATGGCCCTCATGAGACCTATAACTGCATGGAACTTCCAAAACGTGCTTATAACGAATTCACATCATCACACGTAGGTCAGGGTCCTCGAACCTCTGCTGAAGCCTATGAGGCATGGAAGGATAAACCTAATTTTAGAGGGTACCAAACGCGAAGCGTATCCTTCAATGACTCCTCACCACTCACTTGGTCCGAGCATTTTCCATCACAAGGCATTCCTAGGCAAAGCTGTGAAGATACTTTTAAAAAATTCATTCTATCTCAAGAACTACAGCTCGCTACGCTCGAGGCCAAATTTAAACAACAGCAGGCTGATGTAAACAACAAGATTTGTAATCTGTTGACTGCTATCAAAGAGCATATTGATAATAAGCCCATTCACGTTGATGAGGTTAAATCTGCTACCGTCATGAGCCCACCAGCCTCCCCTGTAAAAATAAAAAGCCCTAGCAAGTTATTCAAACATCTATCTCCTAACGGAAAAGAACCTGTCAACTCCCCTGGACTAATCCACTTCGTAAACACCATCACCACAATATCTGCTTCAACATCCAACCCAACCCAACAACAAACTAACAAATTCAATCAGACAGCGAAAGATGAGACCTCAAGGGTTGATCATGCTTCGGCAAGGAAACCTACCGACTCACCCGAGCAATACACCGCGCAAGAATCCGGCAAACTGGATGAAGGGAAAGAGAAATCGGAAGAGCATGAGAGAGATCCAACCATTTTGGGTAAATCCATTATAGAAGAACCCGAGAGAAAAATGGAGGATGTTATGAGTGTGGGTAGCAATCAGACTCAGGAAAGTAACCCTAAAGTTTTCAAGATCCACTGTACCATTAAGGAAAAGCTCTTAACCGATAGTCATATAGATCCCAGCTTCCCAGCCAACATAATCCCCCTTTCCCTATACCACAAAATCTTCCCTGAGCACATTGCGTGCAAAAGAGTAATAGAAAATTTATCAATTAGGATTGGAGAGCTTGTTTACAATACTGACCTCACCATGGTTGATGACGTGGACCCTCTCACCAATCAAACGTTAACCAACCTTGTCCTTGGGATACCATTTATCAATGAATCGGGAGCAATCCTTGATGAGAAAGATGGTAGTGTTGTACTCACCAATGGTGTTAGGAAGGTAATTTTTTGTAGGGATTGTGAGGAGGTGTACGAGTATCGTCCCTCTCTTGAGGGGAATATATATGGGTCAAAGGATGGAGAGTTGGGGAAGATAAGACGACGTGATCCAAATAACCTCAAAATCCCCTGCATGATCGGTCATAAATACTTCGATAACATATACATCAATGTATTCCTGCCAAAGAATTTTATGTCATTGTTTCATTATAACAATATCTGCAGATGAGGAATGATTTATAAGGGAGAGAAAGTGGTTGGCAAGGATCACGAAATCCAGGTGTTCGTAGGAAATATGGCATTCTCTATGGAATTCACGATTGTGGACAACATAGAGGACTATGTCGACCCTAGGTTATCACAAGTCGTCTTTGGAGCACCCTTTCGTGAGATCACTAATTTGATAGTGGATGACTTGAACGGAATCATGACCTTCACTGATGGGATTAGGAGGATTTCATACCAAACGCCATACAAGAGAAAAGACCTTAAGGAAATAGATTGTGATGGGCTTGATATGATGAGCTCCCAACTTATCTTGTGTGATGAATTTGTTAGGAGAGGATGTAGAAATATTTATGATTTATCATGTGGATTCTTTAAGAATGCTAGTAAGCTTGGTTCTAAGTATCGACAAGATATTTTCGAGTTCGAAGATCCGAAGTACTTGCACTATGAAAGCGAAACTAGTTTAGAAGACGACCTAGAGAGTGGAACCAATAATGAAATCACGTAGTAACCCATAGCCTTGAGTCTAGCTACAAGACTCGTAAATAAAGAAAAGCGCTTCTTGGGAGGCAACCCATGTTTTGTGTGATTTTAATTGTTTGTTTGTTATTTGCTTCCGTATGCATGTTTTATTTTTATTGATTGGTTGATCATGTTTCTCAATTAAAATGTGGAAATACTTTACTATGTTGTTTGGCCTAGTCTTAACTCCAACTTAAAAGTATTCTTGCAAAAGATAAGTGTAAGGGGAAACCCCAAATATGTTTTTAAGAAACAAACCGATCATGATTCTCCACAATATTAAATGAACATGTATATTCGTATTTGTTAGAGTCAAATGCTTGTATTGAGTCATAATGAAGTTTTGCAGGATTTTCCAGGAAGTAGAACCAAGTTTTTCCAGAAATTTTCCGGAAACTTAACATAAGAATTTCTGCAGGTCCATTCTGACGGCGTCAGGGGTTTACTCTTGACGGCGTCAGGAGTTAAAATCTGGAAATTTTACCGATTTTGTTTTTCTAACGGAGTCTTATGGTTTTTGTGAATTATTAAGTTTTATAATCTCCAGGAAATCTGCAAACTTCATTCCACAAGCATTATATCTTATCTTGTTTTCTAGGACTTAGTAACTTATATAGGATGCCGCCGATTTTACGCGAGGTTGTCTTGTCTATTGTTGTCAGGATTTACAGGTTATGTTCGACAAGGAGATGATTTATATTCTGTAAGGGAAGCTTTGATTGTTCATTTTCTTGGAGGAAGATTTAACCTGGCCACCTATAATCCATACCGAGCGAATCAGGGGAGTATTTGATTTCATTCTCTTTACTTTTTCACTTTTACATTCTTTACTTGAACATTGGGGACAATGTTCATCTTAAGTGTAAGGGGAGGGTAAAAAGATGATACCTTACATATGCACTTTCGCTTGAGTTTGTTTTGTTTAATAGTAGATGTGTAATAAAACTATGAGAAATACTTGTTAGTGCAATTTTAGCGCCAAATTTAAAATTTTTTACAACATTTAGGAGTGAAACTTTAGCCATAGCAAGCGTCTCATGGATAGGAGATTGTATGACTAGCACATAACCGTATATTCAGAAAAATTTTCCACCAAAAAATGTGAGGTTCGCCTTTAGATTTGATAGGGAAAGCATTCATTATTAGTGCTTATGAGTGTACCGGTAGCATTTAGATTCTAGAACTTGCGTTAGTGATGCATCCCGAGACCGCTAGTGAGACTACATTCGTGTGGTAGGATTTACTACATGATAAGAGGCATTAGGATCACCCTTGTGTTAAACCCGTATTATAATTACTTGACCATTTAAGTCATATTACTTGGCTAGTTAAGTCAACTAATTTTTCCCACACCCTTAGCGTTGTACTCATTTTTAGTACACGAAACCCCTAGTACACCCCTCCGAGCCTATCTTTTCGTTTCTAACTTTAAGCATCTTACTTAAAGGAAGAATTTGTTACACCCCACTTAAATGTACACCCAAATCGCCTTAGCCTTCCGTGTATGCGCTCATTTTTAGTGCATTATTGTTATTTGTTAAACCCTAAGTTAACTTTCTAATTGATTACATGGTTGCTAAGTCGAGTCATATCCTTGTACATATTGTTTTGGGACGATTGGGACTCATGGGTAAGTACTTATTTTATGGAGTAATGGGGAAGAACATCATTTATTACCCCCATATGTACGTTAATCTTAAAAGTGCTCCAAGTGTTTTGATTTTCTTAATTCGAGTCATTAGAATAGTTTAATGTAAAGTATGTAAAGATTCAAGTGTAAGGGGAACTCTCATCCCCTATGATGTATTATTTTGGATGGTAGGGTAAGAGTGTAAAAAAAAAAAAAAAAAAAAAAAAAAAAAAAAAAAAAAAAAAAGAAAAAAAAAAGGAAAAAGAGAAAAAGAGAAAAAACATACGGACTACCATCCCGTTTCATTCTATGTTCATTCTATATTTTTGTTATTTTTCATTTGTTAGCTTAAAGTCGAGTCTAGTCTTGGCTTAGCAACGCCATCTTGTACATGTAATTAACCAAGATTGTTAACTCGCCACCAGTAAAACTTCCTTTATCCAACAAAACCATGTAATTCATATCCCTATACCTAACGTTACAACCCTTTAAAAGACCTCTTTGATAGTTTATCCTAGGTGCTTATGCCATGTGGTGGAGGTTTGATCCTTTCCCAAGCCTATGGTAATCTATTTTGCTATGACAGGTAGTGAGAGATATCTTCCATTTCCATAATGTTATATTACTTTATTACACCCGAGAGATGTGAGTATCTAAACACTATTTGTGAGGTGCTTGTGTATGACCTCCGTACTTGTCTATTGGTCTTTAGTGGAACGATTATTTGTTGTAATTACTTTTATATTAGTGTTAAATGACCCCTAACTTGTCTTTTGAGTAGAATAAAAGCGCATTTGCTTGAGGACAAGCAAATCTCAAGTGTAAGGGTATATGATGAGGCGAAAAATGATCCGTTTTTAGGGGGTCATTTAAGCCCGAATCCGACTTTATTTGATCAAATATTGCCCTAAATCGTTCCTTTTGTGATTTTAGGTACTTGGAGAGTGAATTCTGGAAAAGAAGCCATTTCAGACGTTTTTGGAGCATAAAAGTGAAGAAAACGGCAAAGTCTCAAATTTCTATGCTGGAACAGTGCATGAAGGCGTCAAGAGTTGTTCTTGACGGCGTCAAAGTCCCAAGAATAAAATACCGTGGTTGATGACGGCGTCACATAGGCCGTCATAAGTAGATCAAGGCCGTCCGAGGAAGTATTTGGCGGCGAGATGACGGCGTCACACCCTTGTTCTTGACGCCGTCACCCCTGTTTTCCTATATATAGTTTTCTAGTTTTTTCACATAAGAGAGAAAAGTTTTGGAGAAACCCTAAAGACGAATTTGGTGAAACTTTTACAGGTTTTTCAAGGGTTCCAAACCCTTGATACCTTGCATTGTAATTGAGATAAGTGTTCTTCTAATTCAATCAATATGTCTATGTGTTGGTTGTCTATATCTTGTTCTTGTCTCAATTCCATTATGCTAGGCTAGATCTCTCTTATGTTTGCTTAGATCTAATGAAACCTAGATATTGATTATGTGTTGATTACTTGTTTATTCTTGTCTTGGATGAATGATTTTATATGTTAGGCTTAAGAAAACTGGCAGATCTCCAAATGGTAACATGCTTGAACGTCTTAAGAAACATGAACCGAGGCGTACTAGGTCTTTATTGGTTGTATTTAATGCATGAGCCACTGTTTACAATCCCTATAGTTGTGTTGGGTCATGGTGTAGGAGGAGATAAGAGCTCATAGAATTGGGGAGTTATGTATGCCACCCCATGAATGGTATTAAGGAATACAATCCGTCATCCATACAATTATAACAAGTAATTAACGTGTAAAAGATATATAGGGAGTAGTGAAGTCTAAGTAAACACATTTTCTCCAATTACTGCTCACAACCTTAGTTAAATTAGTTTAATTTCATTTTTATTATTTTATTTTGATTGCATCTTAGTTTTGGGTTAGTTGAATAGCAACTAATTCCGCCCACTCTTCCAAAAACCGATATTTTACTTGCTTTCAAAAAACATAAAAACACAAAAAATAATCATCCCACACCTTTAGAACTAGTAATTAGGTTTTCTAATCCTAGCGACACTATTCCTAAGCTGAACGATCAATCCCCCGGTACTTGTCACTATACTATACTACAACGATCAGGTACACTGCCTGGTGGGGGTTGTAAGCTTCTCGAGATCCCTCGAGAGGTAAAGCCTATTGCGATTCCCACGCATCACCAAGTAATATGACTTAAATGGTCAAGTAATTATGATACGGGGTTCAACACAACGGTAATCCTAATGCCTCTTATCATGTAGTAAATCCTACTACACGAATGTAGTCTCACTAGCGGTCTCGGGATGCATCACTAACGCAATTTCTAGAATCTAAATGCTACCGGTACACTCATAAACACTAATAGTAAATGCTTTTCCTATCAAATCTAAAAGCGAACCTCACATATTTGGGTGGAAAATTTTTCTGAATGGTACGGTTTTGTGCTAGTCATACAACTCCTATCCATGAGACGCTTGCTAAGGCTAAAGTTTCACTCCTAAATGTTGTAAAAAATTTTAAATTTGGCGCTAAAATTACACTAACAAGTTTATATCTTAGTTTTATTACACACCTACCATCAAACAAACAAACTCAAGTGCAATAGTATCCTATAAGGTATCATCATTTACCCTCCCCTTACACTTAGGATGAACATTGTCCCCAATGTTTAATTAAAGAATGTAAAAGTGAAATAGGTAAAAGAATGAAAGCAAATACTCCCCTGATTCATTCGGTGTGGATAGTGTGGTAATAAGGTTAGATCTTCCTCCAAGAAAATGAACATTCAAAGCTTCCCTTCCAGAAAAATAAATCATCTTCTTGTCATATTTAACCTGTTAAACCTGAGAAAACAAACAAGGCAACTTCGCATAAAATTGGCGGCAATCTATATATACTAACAAGTCCTAGAAAACAAGTTAAGATATAATGCTTGTGGAATGAATGCTTGCAGATTTCCTGGAGTTTATAAAACTAAACAATTAACAAAAACTTTAAAACTCCGTTAGAAAAACAAAACTTGCAAAATTTCCAGAATTTTACACATGACGCCGTCAGGAATTGATTCATGACGCCGTCAGAAGTGACATGCAGAAATCTTTACGTTAAGTTTCCGGAAAATTTTTGAAAAAACTTTTGTCCTACTTCCTGAAAAATCCTGCAAAACCTCATTATGACTCGATACAAGCATTTGACTCTAACAAATACTAATACACATGTTCATTTAATATTGTGGCGAATCAAGATCAATTTTGTTCTTAGAAACAAATTTGGGGTTTCCCCTTACACTTAGTTTTTGCAAAATACCTTTATATGAAGTTAAGACGAAGTTAAACGACAAAATAAAGCATTTTCACAATTTTAGTTTGAAACATGATCTACCAACAATAAAAATAAAGCATGCATACGGAAGCAAATAAATTCAAACAATTAAAAATCACACAAAACATGGGTTGCCTCCCAAGAAGCGCTTTTCTTTATTTTACGAGTCTTGTAGCTAGACTCAAGGTCATGGGCTATTACGTGACCTCATCGTTGGTCTCATTCACCGATTGTAAATGTTCTTTATAGAGACCAACCACCTTATTCTTAATTGCTCCTATAATTCTATTGGCAAATTCCCTATCAACTTTATATTTTGGTCCTAGAGTCAAGCAATCCTTATAGAAAAGGCTCTTCTTCTCCCATACATAGTCCATGCCCTTTTTCTTATCCTTTTCATTGATATCCTCAAAAGCACCAATGTTATCCATGTCAAATCGAGGCACAAAAAGAAATTCTTTCATTCTATTAGGCATCCTATATGTGATCCTATCGGTGTCACTAGCAAATCGGATTGTCCCTTCTATCTCATCATATTCTAACTTGGACTCTTCAACAAATGGTTTACCAAACACAACATGGGATAAGCGACAATCAATAACACTAGCTAGGTTTTCAACAACCATAAAGTTAGTGATATAAGTAAAGTTCCCAACAAAGACATGTAGACCTTTAATTCTCCCGACAAAGTTACAAACTCCACCGGGGTATTTGGGATCTCTTCTAGGTCCAAGTCTTGTTTCACTATATCATTATAGATACTTGAGGACATAATGTTGATTGGGGATTTAAAATCAATGTAAGCATTGTCAATGTGTTTATACCCAATCATAAATAGTATCTTAGCATTCTTAGGATCGCCTCTCTTTATCTTAGGTTCAATTCTAGTGAAAGGAGGTCGAGGATTATCAATAAGATTATTATAGTACGCAATCTCCTACTTAGTGGGGTATAGATTGAAATAGTCATCTAGCTTCGGATCTATCTCCCCTTCCTCAAGTTACTCAACCACATCCTCAAAATCATTAGATCATAGGTCCTTATTTGAATACAAGGCGGTCGCTAGGTCACTAAATGCATGATCGAGCTCAACATTAATTAACCTATTAAGCTCCCTAAGTTTCCTAATCTCATTCTCAATCTGTTCACGCAACAAAGCCACTTCTCTAGGGGAAAGGGGTGGATTCGCGTTTTCCATAATGGTCAATGTAATAGTCAATGAATTTAATTTACTAACAAAGGCACGAAGAAAAAGATAGACTAAAGAAAAACCTAAAAATAAAAATTAAAAATAAAATCTTACTAGAAAGGAATCTAGCAAGTAGACCTAATAAAAAGAAATCCTAACCTAGACAATAACTATTCCCCGGCAGCGGCGCCAAAAACTTGATACGTGGGAATCGCACTAGGCTTTACCTCTCGAGGGATCTCGAGAAGCTTACAACCCCCACCAGGCAGTGTACCTGATCGTTGTAGTATAGTATAGCGACAAGTACCGGGGGATTGATCGTTCAACTCAAGAATAGTGTCGCTAGGATTAGAAAGTCTCCTAAACTAAGTCTAAAGGTGAGGGATGATTCTTTTTGTATTTTTATGTTTTATTAAAGCAATTAAAATCTCGGTTTTTGGAAGAGTGGGAGGAATTAGTTGCTAGCCAACTAACCCAATTATCTACAAATGCAATCAAAATTAAATAACAAAAATGAAATGAAACTAATTATACTAATGTGGTGTAACAATAATGGGGAAAGTTGTGTTTACTTAGGTTTCATTACTCCCTAGATATCTTTTACAGGTTGATAGCTTGTTACAATTGCATGGATGACGGGTCATATTCCTTAATACTAGTCGTAGGGCCGTGTACAATATTCCCTAACTCTATAGGATCCTACTTCACTCCTATGTCGAGCCGTTAGAAACTCCTAACATGGGATCATTAGAATTCTCCTACACATTAAATACAACAAAAATCATAGTACACCTCTGATCATGTTTCTTAAGACGTTCAAGCATGTTACCAATGGAAGTCTGCCAGTTTTCTTAAGCCTAACATCGAATATAATCATCCGTAACAACTATAAGCAAACAATCAACCCATAATTAACATCTAGGTTTCACTACATCTAAGCAAACACAAGAGAGATCTAACCAAGCATGTTAAATTGAAGACAAGCGTAAGATATATTCAAGGAACACATAGACATATTGATTGAATTGAAAGAGTACGTATCTCAATTAAAACATGAAAGTTTCAAAGGGTTAAAACCCTTGAAAAAACTATGAAAATCGGCCTAGGGTTTTTCTCAAAGTTGCACCCTCAAAGTTACACACTAATGAATGAAATTTGGAAAACTATATATAGATTTTACAGGGTGACGGCGTTAAGAAGAAAATTGTGACGCCGTCAACTCGCCGCACATAATGAAATCGGATTGCCTAGATCCACTTTTGACGCCGTCATGTGTAAAATTGTTCTGGGCCGTCACTAATATTTGGACCATGACGGCCTTGGGTGACGCCGTCATCTCCAATGCACAAAACTCTCTGGATCGTCACGTGTATAGTCCACATCCACCTCTTGTATTACTCTTGACGCCGTCATTAAGGAGCAAGTGACGCCGTCAGGTACTGTTCCCAACAAGGAAAATTAAGACTTTGCCGTTTTTTTTCACTTTTATGCTCCAAAGAAGTCCAAAATGCTTCCTTTTCCAGATTTCACACCAAAAGTACCTAAAATGACAAAAGGAACGATTTAGGGCAATATTTGATCAAATAATCTTGACTTCGGGCTTAAATGACCCCTTAAAAATGGTTCATTTTTCGCCTCATCAATAACCTCAAAATCCCTTGTATGATTAGTCACAAGTATTTCGATAATGTCTACATTGACGTGTTTCTACCTAAGAATTTTATGTCCCTGTTCCATTACAATAATATTTGCAGATGGGAGATGATTTATAAAGGAGAAAATGTTGTTGGAAGGGATCATGAAATCCAGGTATTCATAGGAAATATGGCATTCACAATGGACTTTACGATCGTGGACAACATTGAGGATTAAGTCGACCCAAGGTTGTCGCAAGTTGTTTTCGGAGCGCCCTTTTGTGAGATCACTAACTTAATGGTTGACGACCGGAATGGAATCATGACTTTCATTGATGGAATTAGGAGGGTGTCATACCAAACGCCATACAAGAGAAAAGACTTCAAAGGAATTGATTGTGACGGGCTTGATAAGCTAGGTTCTCAACTTGTCTTATGTGATGAAGATGTTCGGAGAGGATGTAAAAGCACCTTGGATTTATCATGTGGATTCTTTAAGGATGTTAGTAAGCTCGGATCCAAGTATCGAAAATATGTCTTTGAGTTTGAAGACCCAAAATACATGCACTATGAAAGCGATCCCAAGATTGGAGATGAACTAAAGAATGAGACCATTGATGAGGTCACGTAATTACCCATGACCTTAAGTCTAGCTACAAGACTCGTAAATAAAGAAAAGCGCTTCTTGGGAGGCAACCCATGTTTTGTGTGATTTTTATTTGTTTGATTATTATTTGCTTCCGTATGCATGTTTTATTTTTATTGTTGGTAGATCATGTTTCAAACTAAAATTGTGAAAATGCTTTATTTTGTTGTTTAACTTCGTCTTAACTTCATATAAAGGTATTTTGCAAAAGGTAAGTGTAAGGGGAAACCCCAAATTTGTTTCTAAGAACGAAATTGATCTTGATTCGCCACAATATCAAATGAACATGCGTATTAGTAATTGTTAGAGTCAAATGCTTGTATCGAGTCATAATGATGTTTTGCAGGATTTTCCAGGAAGTAGGACATAAGTTTTTCCAGAAATTTTCCGGAAACTTAACATAAAGATTTCTACAGGTCACTTCTGACGGCGTCAGGAGTTAACTCCTAATGGCGTCATGTGTAAAATTCTGGAAATTTTGCGAGTTTTGTTTTTGTTGACATAAATAATGCATAAAAACGTTATTTATATTTTTCGATATCTCTATGTTTTGATGATCACAAAATGTAAAATGATCAAACGTAAGATTACTTACGTAAACAAGTATTAAGCTAGTTTATATCAATTTATCCAATTTAATCACTAAGGTATGAATAAACAAGTGCTTAATACATCTCATGATCAAAGGGGTATTTAATTAATTAATACAAAGTTTATTTAATTATATAAAGATATTATATATTTTTGAAAAACACTTTTGGTAATAAAGAAACATGTTTTAATCATACTAAATATAAGAATTCAAATTTTTAACCAAAATCAGTTAGTTTTTCACCAAACAAACTTTCCCCACTAAAAGTCAAGTTTTCTGGCCGTTACAGCTGGGCGGCCCCCTTAATTATAAGGGGCGGTACCCTTAAAATTAAGGGGACCGGCCATGATTTAAGGGGACCGGCCAGGCTCCTGTGTCAGAAACTGTTAGAATTTTTCTCTTATAAATACCACCTTAAATCTAGAATTTTTCCCCACCTTTTGCACAATAATTTTAGATCTAAAACTCTCTAAACATCTTACAAAATCCTTTGATCATTTGATTACTAATCCTTGTTTCAAGTGATTTAATCCCTTCTCATCCAAAGTGCAAAAGAAGAACACTCCTTCTACAACTAAGTTCAAGAAGCATTGAAGAGTAGTTGTGTATATTGTGTATATTATTTGTGAAGTTGTGTTGTGCTTGTAATTAGTAGTTTAGAAGAATTAGAAGTTATGTAGGTAGAAGAAGTTGTTTAGTAGTGAAGTAGTGTAGTTGTGAAGAAGATAGGTGTGAAGAAGATAGGTGTGAAGAAGAAAGGTGTGAAGAAGATAGGTGTGAAGTAGATTGGTGTGAAGAAGTTGTGATCAAGTTGTGACGTAGTTGTGGTGTGTAAATTAGTGTGTAAGGTTTTCTCCGCCATAAGGGAGTTTGTTGACATAGTGAAGAAAAATCTCGAGTAGATGACTCGGGGAGTGGAGTAGGAACAAGGAATGTGACCTTGTAGCCGAACCACTATAAATCCTTGTGTTGTGGTTTGATCTTTCCAACTCTTTTCATTACTTACTTATTTACTTATACAATATTAGCTTAGTTAGTTTGTTACTATATAATTGTTCATATAGTGCAAGTATTGAAATCACATAAACTAGAATCGAAGTTTTTAAAACAAACTTGTTTTTATAAATTTTAAAACGGACGTAAAATTATTCAACCCCCTTCTAGTTTTCCACAATTGGTATCAGGAGCCACGTCGTGCAAGATCTTTAAAATATATTGTATTTTAAAACTTGTAACGATCTATGGAATCTGAAAAATATTTTGAAGGGCAATCTATGCAAAGACCACCACTATTTGAAAGTGATGGATTTTTATATTGGAAAAATCAATTCGAAACTTATGTGAAATCAAAAGATCTAGATCTTTGGCATGTTATTACCAATGGTGATTTTTTACCTATTCAAAATAACCCCGAAACAAAGAAAGATGAAATCGTACCTTTTGAAAAACAAAATGATGATTTCAAAAGAAAACTCGCTAAAAAATAATGAAGCAAAAATGGTTATTTATAATGCGCTACCACGTAAAGAGTACGAAAGGATCTTTATGTGTGAAACCGCAAAAGAAATTTGGAACTCTTTATTAATAACTCACCAAGGTAATAATCAAGTCAAAGATAATAAAATAGATCTACTTGTTCAACAATATGAGCAATTCACGATTCCGGAAGAGGAATCAATTGATAATACTTTCGCTAGATTTAACACTATCATCACAAGTTTAAAAGCACTTGATAAGAATTTTTCTAGTAAGAATTTTGTTAGGAAGTTTCTTAGGGCTCTTCACCCAAAATGGCGAGCTAAAGTGACGGCTATTGAATCAAAGAATTTGTCAACGTTGCAACTTGATGAATTAATTGGAAATTTGAAAGTCTACGAAGTAACTATAAAAAAGGACTCCGAAATGGTTAAAGGAAAACGAGAGCAAAGCAAGTCAATCGCCTTGAAAGCTAGAAAGGAACCCAACAAGGAAGATAGCTCATCTTCCGAAAGTGATGACGAAGAATATGCCATGGTCGTAAGAGATTTCAAAAAATTCTTCAAAAGGCGAGGAAGATTCGTTAGACAACCACACGATGAAAGGAGAGCACCTTAAAAGAATAATGATGACAAGTTTAGCAAGAATGAGAGAAAGTGTTTCAATTGTGGTGATCCGAATCACCTCATTGGAAAATGTCCAATGATGACAAGAGATCAAAATCAAAGAGCATTTGTTGGAGGAGCTTGGAGTGATAGCGATGAAGATGAGAAAGAAATAACAAATGAAGAAAAGTGTCTCATGGCAAAGACATCAAGTGAAGTACGTTCCGAAACCGAATACTTTAGTGATGAAAATTTGTCATTAGATGAAAAAGATTTAGATAGTGAATACAATAGATTATGCAAACTAGGACAACAAGTAATGGCTAAAAACAAATCACTAAAACACATAAACAACCAATTAGAATATGAAGTACTAGAACTAAAAATTAAAATACATCAACTTGAAAAATGTAAATCATGTCAAGAGCTTAAAAGTGAAAACGACAAACTCAAGGAAGAAATTTGCAAACTTGATAAATTTGAAAATAGTAGTAACTCACTTAGTAAAATTATAAGTATTCAAAGAGTATTCGGAGATAAAACCGGTTTAGGATTTAACTCAATCGAAGCTTCAACAAGTGAAATTAAAAACGTTAAATTTGAAAGTGAACTCAAGGAACTAAAACTTCCAAAATCTAATCCTAAGTACATACTCATAAATGATAAGAAAATACCTCTTGCTAGTGATAAATAAATAAAACCGTTTCATAAACCATCTTTAAAAACCGAGGTAGGATCATCTAAACATAAAACAAGATCTAAAACTCCACCACCTAGGAAACCAAACAATTCTTACCCTAGACCTAAAACACCTCAACCAAGAGTAAACCAAAATAGACGAAACTTTAACAATAATCAACAAATGTGGAACTTCAATCCGTGGGGAATGTTTCCACCATATATGCACCCAAGTCAAATACAAAACATGTTCGGATCAAATAACTTTGGTCAAATGAGACAATGGGGACCAACGTAGAAAATTCGCCTTTCAAACATGGTAATTTTAGTTGTCACCTCTTGTTCGGACTATTCCTTGAAGAATTTGAAGACAAACGCATTGAAGACAAAAGGTACACATTTCCTTTTATTTCCTTGTCAAGAAATGCATGCTTAGTGTAGTCTCTAGTTTTTATGTGATTTTGTTTGGCTTATTGTCTTCTCTAGATTTTTAGATCTATATATATATATATATATATATATATATATATATATATATATATATATATATATATATATATATATATATATATATATATATATATATATATATATATACTTAGCTATATCTAGGATCTTATAACCTAGAAAATTCATTTGTTGATTTTCTAGAACTAGAAATTGTTCGTTTACGAACCTTTTCTTTTCCCCCTTTTGCCTTATTGAACTTCAATGTTCAACAACACTCATGCTGATGTAGAGAGATGAGTCAAAAAATCTATGGATGAAACAAACTCCCGGCTTCCGTTGCATACGTCTCCTTCCTATATTCTCGTCTTAAAAGCCCATACTATATATATATATATATATATATATATATATATATATATATATATATATATACTTATGAACCTTCCACAACTCTCTCGTCCACTTGACAACTTGATAAATTTCATCCGAAATGATCAAGAAATTTTAATTGACGAAATGTCAAGTAAAAATGTCAAGCAATCCATTTCGTGCGAATACTCTCCAACGTATTTTTGATTAAATATAAATCTAATATGTATATAAATATTTTCTTGTTCTTTCTAGAAACCAAATCCATGAAAAATCAATGTTTGGAGGGCGGCCCCCTTAATGTTTAAGGGGACCGGCAGCCATATGAAGGGCGGCCCCCTTAATGTTTAAGGGGGTCGGCCATCTGATTGCTCCAACCCGTTTTTCCTCTTGTTTCTTTTGCCAAACACTCCACTTTTTCAAACATCCCTTCCTCTGCTACTGCTGTGACGAAAAACCAAACCCCAAAAACACCTAAAACCACTTCCAAATCACACAATTCGGGTTAATTCGCAAAGGGCAAATTCATCTAACACAATCACCATTACATATTGTAAGTTTTTTCATAACACATTTCATCTAATTCCATCTAATTTGGTCAAACTCAAGATTATGCATGTTTTAACAATTTCTTCAAATTTATAATTTCTTTCGAATTGAGTATGAAATTTTCATAACTAAATGCTTCCCTTAGGATTAGGATGTTTAATTAACACTAGAAACTAGAAATTATAAACCCTCTTGTCGAAAAATTTTGAAAAATTTCATACATTTCTTTTCAAATTTTTTTGGTAAACACATTGTTGAATAATGCTATAAAAACTTGTTAAAACAAATCACATTATATTTTTATAACATGTAAAACATGAAACTATATTTTTCGACTAAGTAAAAATATTTTTGTTCACGATAAGAGGGTGTTTGGATTATGTCCAAATAATGTCGAATTTAAGTCGTTATAATTTTTATAAAACTTTGTCAAGATTGTATACCTAAAACTTGTAATTCGGACTTGTCAAGATATATAATTCATATATATATTGACATACTTGTAGGGTAAGTATTTAGTTAAGGAAGCGTTTGGTTTAGTACGAAAAATGACATTTTTGAGTCAAAATATAAATCATCTTTTTCGAAAACTAATCACATGCATAAGAAACTCATAAGAAATGGCTAGTTTTACAACCTAATATAAATCTAGTAAATTTCATGATATATTAAGATGTTTAAAAGGGCGTTTGGATTTGTCCATAACTACTAGCTAAACATCGTAAAATATATCTAAAACGAGTTAAAAATGATATTAAGGAACATGGAAAACTACTTCCTAGGATTATCGTCGAAGTATGTTTACGTTCCAACATAAGTCTTAACAATATATACACTTTTATTCTTCTTTATATTTATTTTGGTCTTTTGTATTGTTGTTGTGTTTAGGTGAAAATGCCAAAAGCGACTACCGAAGATCTTTCCCACACTAAAAACTACATTCCCAAATTTTCCCAACTCCCTACTACATCTCCTTCTATTGGACGTATATATCGTGAAATTGAAGATAGAAACGTTCATGAGGGACGTGTAGTAGATCTAGCCTTTGCTCAATCCGACTACATTAATCGCTTGTTTTGAAGCATCAACCTCAATTGCCTTTTCGAAATTAATGAACCAATCGTTCCTCGTTTCATAGTCGAGTTATATAGCCAAGTCACCGTTCAAACCAATGATCTTGGTGCCATCACCATTTCCTTCATGATCCAAAATGAATTTATCACCTTAACTCTCGAACAATTTGGTCAAATCCTCCAAATTCATTTTAGAGGTCAAGCCGTTTTCACAAACGAGTGGGACCTAGAATCTCTACATCGTTGTCGACCAACCTTTGGTCCTTATCTCTCTGATATCCCTCATCCCGACGAAATTCGTCAAATCCTTGTTGTGGAGTGTGCCACTACAACCCAAAGAATAAAATCCAAAAACGTTCAAATCTCTTCATACCAACTTCTCCTCAAGGAATTAGGCCCCCACATGAAGCGTTGGGAAGAACTCATTCGTGAGAATGCGTTCGGTACTGGAGGTCACCGGGACCATCTCCCGGCGTGCCTTGCTCACATGTTGTATTGTATCGCTGTCGAAAAGCCATACAATTTGGCCTACTTCTTTATCAAACGGATTGAGTGTGCTAGAAAAACTCCCAAAGCCAATCTTCCATATGGAATGTTTCTTACTCGTCTCTATCGTCATGTTATCGAGTACTACCCCGATCTTGACAATAGCATCTATGAGTCCATCTATCCCACCTTACGTCTTCTCGCTCTAAAACAAGCTCGACGCACTCGAAGTGACAAGGGAAAATCTCGTCGTCATAGCTTTCATGGTTCATCTTCTCGACAAGACGATGACGATGAGGAGGAAAATATCCATGATGCTAGTACCCCTTCGTTTTCCGAGTTCGTTGATAATTTAGAGGATCTTGACTATCCCGAGTATTCAACCCCATCTCCTAGGGATCAAAACGAAGAAGTACTTCATGAACGAACAACCGAGATGCTTAGACGACAAAAGAGTTTGCATGAAGAAGTTAGAGGTGGTTTCAAATCTATCGGGAAGACTTTGAAGGGTATCTTCGGGAAGAAAAGGAGGTGATGTGTTTAGCTTATGTTTGTGATCGTGGATTTTTTTTTTTTTTTTTTTTTTTTGTGTGCTATTTGTCCGAAGTATATTCAGAAGTACTTGTTATTTTCTTGGATAATTGTTTGGATATTTGATTAGGATGTTAACTTGCTTATTTTTGTTTAATATATGCTTATGAATGCATGTTTGTTACTTAATCTATATATATGCTTGCATGATTAGTTTATGTATATATATATATATATATATATATATATATATATATATATATATAGGGGAGCTTTATTTTCAGAACCCTGTTAAGTGCGGGAACTGCGAGAACTCCAATTTTGCATTAGAAAACATGCATGTTCATATAAAACATGTATGTTTTCTTACATACACATGCCTGCGTATTAAGGTGTATGTAAGAAAACATACATGTTTTATATGAACATGCATGTTTTCTAATGCATAATTGGAGTTCTCACAGTTCCCGCATTTAACAGGGTTCTAAAAATAAAACCATTTTGCATTGATCTATTGCACTTAACAGGTTTTTATATAAACATGTATTATGTGTATTAAGGTGTATGTAAGAAACAAACATTTTTATATGAACATGCATGTTTTCTAATGCAAAATTAGAGTTCTCGCAGTTCCCGCACTTAACAGGGTTCTGAAAATAAAGATACACTATATATATATATATATATATATATATATATATATATATATATATATATATATATATATATATATATATATATATATATATATATATATATATATATATATATTTAAGCGTTCAAATGAGAAGCCTAAATTTTGTGAGAACACGAGAAGCAATCCTATCCACTCATTTTATCATCATTTAACTTTAATCTAATGGCTAATATTAGTTAATCAACTTTTTGAAAATTTCTTAAAAAATTTTGAAAAATTTTTAAAAAATTTTCAAAAATTTTCAAAAAAATTTCGAAAAAAAAAATTTTCGAAAATTTTTTTTTGAAATTTTTTTTTTAGGAAAAAAATTTTCGAATTTTTTTTTCAAAATTTTTTTTTTCAAAAAATTTTTTTTTCTAAATTTTTTTTTTTCGAAAATTCTTTTTTCGAATTTTTTTTTTATAAAAAAATTTTTTCGAAAAAAAAAAATTTCGAAAATTTTTTTTTCGAAAAAAAAATTTTTTCAAAAATTTTTTTTTCAAAAAAAAAAATCCGAATTTTTTTTCCGTCGAAATTTTTTTTTTCCGAAATTTTTTTTTCCTGAAAATTTTTTTCGTCACATGTGAAAAAAAATTTGGAAATTTTCACGAAATTTTTTATGTCACGTGTGAAAAAAAAATTCGGCACATGTGAAAAAAAAATTTCGTCGCATGTAAATTTTTTTTTTCGTCACATGTGAAAAAAAAAATTCCGTCACATGTGAAAAAAAATTTGGAAATTTTTACGAAATTTTTTTTGTCACGTGTGAAAAAAAATTCGTCACATGTGAAAAAAAATTCCGTCACATGTGAAAAAAAAATTTCGTCACATGTGAAAAAAATTTTGAAATTTTCACGAAATTTTTTTTTGTCACGTGTGAAAAAAAATTCGTCACATGTGAAAAAAAATTTCGTCGCATGTAAATTTTTTTTTTGTCACATATGAAAAAAAATTCCGTCACATGTGAAAAAAAAATTTCGTCACATGTGAAAAAAAAATTTCGAAAATTTTTCAATAAAATTGTCGAAAATATTTTGAAAATTTTTCAAAAAATTTTTTGAAAATTTTTCAAAAAAATTTTCGAAAATTTTTTGAAAATTTTTCAAAAAAAATTTCGAAAATTTTTTGAAATTTTTTTGAAATTTTTTTTGAAAATTTTTTGAAATTTTCCAAAAAAAATTGTTAGCTAATAATAGCCATTAGATCAAAGTTTAAGGAGTATAAAATAAGTGGCTAGAATTAGTTCTCGCGTACTCACAAAAATTAGATTTCTCACATGAATGGCCCCCTATATATATATATATATATATATATATATATATATATATATATATATATATATATATATATATATATATATATATATATATATATGACATGTATGCTTTCTAATAATCTAAAACAAATATGAAATGTCCAAATAGAGCTTGCTGCAAAAACAAAACATAATATAACATTTTTCCAGAAAATTTTTGAAAAATTTTGATTTCTGGGTCGTCAAATGGGCGGCCCCCTTAATGCATAAGGGGCGGCCCCCTTAAATTTAAGGGGACCAGCCTCGATTTAAGGGGACCGGCCATCTGGAACAGTTTTTACACTGTTTTCTTTTGCACCTTGTGATCTCTTTTCCTTGTCCCAGCTACCATTTCCCTTAAAACTAAACTGATTTTGGAATCTAACAATACAATTTCAAATTAATTCTACTTCTAAACATGTTTTCATACTATATAATCCGCATGCATGTTTAATTCACATTCCATCATCCTCAACCTTCATCAAACCTCATCTTTTTATCATGTCATCACCAAGAACCACCTATTCAAACAATGCCAAGAAACAAAAACTTGTCATTATTCCACCAAAACAACTATTTATTGATCTCACAAATGAAGACAACACCACCCCATCACCACTACCTCAATGCTCATCTCCTAGTGCACCAAATGCACCCTCTAAAACACCATCAACAAATGGAGCCTCTACTTCCTCCATACCATCCACTTCATCCATAAATGACTACATAAACACCCACTTATCTCCTCCACCAACAATTCAATCATCACAACCTACCAATGAAAATAACACAACTCTTGCACTAACCCTTTCATTGTCACCATTAACACCTCTTGATGCACACTTCTCATCATCCCCTATCAATCCACCAACCTATAACCCCGTCCCATGGAGCTTACTTGAAGCTCATGGTGAGACTTGCCTTTCTTGCATCCACAACCGAACAATTGTGTTCGGACTAAGAGATGAGATACAATACATGTTTTCACACATTGAAAACTTGCTGCATCAACTACCAACCACCACTACTACAACTCCACCACCACCAGCAACAAACACTTCTCCACCATCACCATCTCCATGTTCACCATCCATTCCACCAAATTAAACATGCTTGGTGTTTTGCAAATAAAATTGTCTTAAACCATTTTAGATGACAAGCTCTAGAGAGGACTTTCATGTTAGAGCTTTGGTTTATTTTATTTATGATTCTACTATTTGTTGATGTAATGCTTGTTGTAACCTTTTTAATTCTATCTATGACTATGGTTATGTTTAGTTTCTATTCTTGCATGCTATATATATATATATATATATATATATATATATATATATATATATATATATATATATATATATATATATATATATATATATATATATATATACATGTTGCTTGTCCACTAAATATTTTTGCAAGCATTCCATATCTCGATTTCTCTTTGACCTTAAAACGAGAGGGAGTACACATCAAGGGGGAGCTCCACTAAAATCGGGATAACCTTTTTGATGCTAACAAAAAGGGGAAGAATTGCTATAAACTCACAATAATACTTGTATATAAACTAATCTTTCGCTTAATGAGTTTAGATTTTGTAATCATCAAAAAGGGGGAGATTGTTGACATAAATAATGCATAAAAATGTTATTTATATTTTTCGATATCTCTATGTTTTGATGATCACAAAATGTAAAATCATTAAACGTAAGATTACTACGTAAACAAGTATTAAGCTAGTTTATATCAATTTATCCAATTTAATCACTAAGGTATGAATAAACAAGTGCTTAATACATCTCATGATCAAAGGGGCATTTAATTAATTAATACAAAGTTTATTTAATTATATAAACATATTATATATTTTTGAAAAACACTTTTGGTAATAAAGAAAGATGTTTTAATCATACTAAATATATGAATTTAAATTTTTAACCAAAATCACTTAGTTTTTCACCAAATAAACTTTCTCCACTAAAAGACAAGTTTTCTGGCCGTTACAACTAGGCGGCCCCCTTAATTATAAGGGGCGGTCCCCTTAAAATTAAGGGGATCGGCCATGATTTAAGGGGACCGGCCAGGCTCCTGTGTCAGAAACTGTCAGAATTTTTCTCCTATAAATACCACCTTAAATCTGGAATTTTTTCCCACCTTTTGCACAATAATTTCAGATCTAAAACTCTCTAAACATCTTACAAAATCCTTTGATCATTTGATTACTAATCCTTGTTTCAAGTGATTTAATCCCTTCTCATCCATCCTCATCCAAAGTGCAAAAGAAGAACACTCCTTCTACAACTAAGTTCAAGAAGCATTGAAGAGTAGTTGTGTTTGTAATTAGTAGTTTAGAAGAATTAGAAGTTGTGTAGGTAGAAGAAGTTGTTTAGTAGTGAAGTAGTGTAGTTGTGAAGAAGATAGGTGTGAAGTAGATTGATGTGAAGAAGATAGATGTGAAGAAGAAAGGTGTGAAGAAGATAGGTGTGAAGTAGATTGGTGTGAAGAAGTTGTGTAGAAGTTGTGACGTAGTTGTGGTGTGTAAATTGGTGTGTAAGGTTTTCTCGACCATAAGGGAGTTTGTTGACATAGTGAAGAAAACTCTCGATTAGGTAACTCGGGGAGTGGAGTAGGAACAAGGAAGGTGACCTTGTAGCCGAACCACTATAAATCCTTGTGTTGTGGTTTGATCTTTCCAACTCTTTTCATTACTTACTTATTTACTTATACAATATTAGCTTAGTTAGTTTGTTCATATAGTGCAAGTATTGAAATCACATAAACTAGAATCGAAGTTTTTAAAACAAACTTGTTTTTATAAGTTTTAAAACGGACGTAAAACTATTCAACCCCCCCTTCTAGTTTTCCACAGTTTTTCTAACGGAGTTGATTTTAGTCTTTTTGTAGTATATGTTTGTTTTCCGAAGAAATACTCGTGAAAGTATTTCCCCGGGTCGTTATGTCCCAACGAAGGTAAGACGGCGATTGAGTCGGCTTGAGTCGCGTGATTGTGAAGTGAATGGAATTAAAAAGATGATTTGGTTGGTTTTTGATTACACTACTAAAAGGTTTTAAAACGCAGTAAAGGTAAAAAGAAACGATAAAACGACGCAAATGAAACAAAAAAAAATTAAAACAAGTGTAAGATAAAATGACTAAAGAAAAACGAGATTTAAAACGCGAAAAGAAATTAAGACGGGAAATGAATTTAAAAACAATATGTTTGCTAAGTGACGTGAATAAGTTCATCAAGTGTGGGCCAAGGATTGACGACGAATTATTTTCCTTAAACAAGACTATTTTCTCACAACGTTGGTTTATTTTGAAAATAATCCTTTAAAAAGAAAATAATTACTAGATTTGTAATTTGATTATTCTCCGGCTTTTGCCCTTCAAATAATAAAATCACAAGTCTAAATAATCATAACAATTATTAATCACGATCCTCTTTTATGGCCACACTTAACTTACAAACTCGTGCCACCAAGCAAACACTAATAAACTACTCAAAACTCATATTAATAAAATAAAGTTACTTGAAAAAAAAATAAAAATAAAAAGACTCGATAAAAGAAACAAACTTGATAAGCCAAAATAAAATTCGGCAGAGATTCGCCTTAGCATAAAGCATAAAAGAACCTCACTCGATAAACGATGAGGCAATGATTATCTAACTCGATAATCTTGGCTAACTCGCCAAAAGAAACGAAACTCGATAAAACTCAAACTTGATAAAATAAGACACCTAACTCGGTATGTAAAGTTGCACCTAACTCTATATGTAAAGTTGACACCTAACTCGATAACAATTTTTTTAAAACTCCTAACTCGATAACAATTTTTTTAAAACTCCTAACTCGATAAAAACATGACAAAACACCATTTTGATCCAAAATAAAGCTTAAAAACTAATGTTTTTCACCAAATTTATTACTAAATAACCTATTTTAACCATAAACTTTAATTCCCACCAATAAAAACATGACTTTAACAACTAGAAATTAAAGATTTTTAGAGAGATAAAGCTAGAGAGAGAAAGTAAAATAAAACCATACTTCATAAAAATAACACTACACTACTCCTACTACTATGAGGACCAACCCTCAACAACCCTAAAATACTAAGGCGCGGGATTCATGAATGCGAGGCGCACTAAATACGTTAAGGTTTTTATAACATATTTGACCATTTATGTAGGTTAAATAACACAAAATACCATTAAAATACTAATACATGACACATATTGCCATTATAAAGATTAAAATGTATCATTTGTCACTTCTCAAACGGATCAACTCTTTGGTTCGATGACATATAGATTTTAAAATTCATATCAGACTAAATATCCTTGTATCCTACACTTGTAGACTTACATCTAACAAAGCTCACAATTTAACCCAAAATATCAAGCAAGCAACGTATTAATATTCAAGGCACAATGCTACATTTTCATGATAATATGTCATAAAGAAAATACTTAATGAAACAAAGTAACTTCTTAAATAAAATTTCAATCAATAAAATAAACATAAAATCAATTCAAATTTACAAATCCTAAAAATACTAACCATGACTTAAAAGGCCCATGCATATAACTTTTAAGGCCCGTGTATCTTATCTTAATATTTAGAAGAAAAAAAAGCCCAAAAACCCGTTACATCTCCGAGGCGCAAAAATCCCCAAGACGCAAAGGCGCAAAAATCCCCAAGTCGCGCGATTTTTGTGGGATTCATGCATGTCGTGAGCCTCGATCCAAAAAAATCCCTAAGGCTAAAGCCTCGTGCGATTTAGCGCCTAGGCGCGCCTAAGGCAAGATTTTTACAACTCTGCTCCTCACTACAAAGCTCTCATCAAAGTTCTCAGGTACATCAAATTATGTCCTGGTCAAGGTCTTTTCTTCCCTTCACAAAACACTATGAAGCTCACAACTTATTGTGATAGTGATTGGGCAAGTTGTCCAATCACTAGAAGGTTTGTTACTGGTTATGCAATCTTTCTTGCCAATAATCTTATCTCTTGGCAATCAAAGAAGCAAACAGTGGTGTCAAGGTCATCCACTGAAGCTAAATACAGAGCCCTAGCAGATAGTGCATGTGAGATTTCCTGGCTTAATGTCTTCTACATGATCTATATGTCCCTGTTCCTACACCTAGCTTAATGATGTGTGATAATGCTTCCACTATTGCTCTAGCCAACAATCCAGTGAATCACGCTAGGACAAAACACATCGAAATAGATTGCCATTTTGTAAGAGACAAGATCAAGGAGGGCCTAATTCAACCGTGCTTCATCTCTACAAAGTCACAAATTGCAGACATTTTGACTAAAGGACTGTGCAGAGCATTACACTACAATTGTCTGTCCAAGTTGGGCATTTGTGATCCATACACAATGCCAACTTGCGAAGGGGGTATAGAATGCAATGCCAAACACCAGGTTAAGTCTGCCAATGTTACATCAAGACATTTTAACCTGCCAATGTTACATCAAGACATTCCTGCTCAGTTCAAAGTATTCACAGGAAACAACAACACAAGAAAGTGATTTTACTTCAGAAATGCTTTAAGACTTGTGATTCAATGTAATAGTGATTCAATGTAATAGTGTAAAGTAGCATAGTGTAGTATAGAAAGTTAGTTAGATAGTTTTGACTTTCATAGTTTGACTTTCGATACTTTTGTATAAATATTGCACTTGCAGCCTTGATTCATTAATGAAAACTTTACATTTCATTCACTTTCTCTGATTTACAATAATAATACCGGTTAATTCACGTCATATTGTGTGGGCAAACAAAACCTCCTAAAGTCCTAATCACCAAATCAAAGCATCCGCCAAGTAGAAAGGTAAAAAAGAAATTGACTTCGAAATCAATAATTTTTGTAAACTTCAGCTCAATATAACAGTTGAGACAAAGCATGTCTAGAGACTGCATTCCTAAGCAACCATTACTAGATTGAGCAATTGATACAAGTAGACACAAATAGAGGAGGTTCACTACATGTACAGATTTGCAACAAAGACAAGCGTTGGACTGTTACAAAGCAAAAAAGTATCAGTTCCCAATCAACGCAAAAATACATGTCTAAATACTTGCAAAGATTGTCCATAAAAACCACCATGCTTTAACAATCAAATAATAGCTTTCATGAGGAAGGTTTTGGGCGCTCGATGCTGAATTTTGTTGAAGGCGATGCAAGTGGAAACGGCAGTGGTATAAAATCCCTAAGTATCTTCAGTTCTTCCTCAACAGTGACATCTTTAAATAGTTCTATTCGCACTTTCTTTAGCATTGGTGCCTTAACTATGATGAGTTTTAAAATTTCCAACTCAAGAGCTTCATTACTGAAATATAACATCTGAAATTCCTTTAGATGATCCAAGTTGAAACTAGAGTAGTAATGAAAATCAGGAAAGTTCAGGGAGCAATAGAGAGCAGGGGGACTGGCAAACATCTAAGCACAAAACATGTGAAATATGTCAGCAAGTTTTTAGTGAAGAAGTACCATACGTAATACCCGTAGGGCTGAGCAAAGGTCCAAAACCGAACCGGCCCGACAAAAACCGAACCTACCCGAGAACAGATTTCGTGAAAAACATGAACCAAAACCGAACCGAATATGATCGGTTCGGTTTAGGTGTGTTTAGGTGTGTTTTTTTCTGTTTTGGGTCGAACCGAACCGAACCGTCCTGAAAGCGAAAATAGGAAAAACATGAAACCGAGACCGAACCGAAGGGCTGTCGGCTCGGCTCGGTTTTTGTCGGTTCGGTCGGTTTTGTCGGCCCGGTTCGTTTTTGGGTCATCCATGCTCAGCCCTACCTAATAACATTGTTTACCCTCAGAATAATTTTCTCCAATTTTGGGGAATTCCTCATCAAAGAAAGGGCAGAACGAATCTGATCTTGTTGCATCAAGTTCACATCCAAAAACAGATATTTGAGGTGGACTGCTAAACTTGGAAGCGTATGTGGCATACCACCTGCGGACAAGTACTAAAACCCAATACCAAAATCATGAGCAAAGACAATATTCTTAAAATCTTGAAATAATCTTTAAGTTACACATTACCCGCATATGGTACACTGAGATATCCAAAGTCCTAAGTAAAGGCAAAGATTGTAAAAGCTCAACAAATGTAAACTTGCTTTCTTGTTCAAAGCCTTTTTTCCGTCCCCCCTGCATTAAAATATTTTTTTAACATCTTGAACTTAAAAAGATTCACAAGTGGTTGTATGAAATTATGAACCTTACCAAAAGGACATCCATAAGTAGTGGGCAACTGGAGAGGAAATGTTGAAACGTTTTAAAATTAACCTTTACATTGACAAAAGACAGGCTCTTCAACTTACGGAACCCATTAAAAGTCGGCGGAGGTTTAAAATAACAATTCGTGAGTTCCAGAACTTCTAATCCTTGAAATGAAAAGAACATAAAGGATAGTAAGTGGTTGAAGTTTGACATCTCAAAGACCAATTTTTTCAAATTGGTGTTTCTTGAAAGATGACATATTATCTGGTGAAACTCAGAATCCATTTCAAGTTTACCAGCCTTAAGACTGAACTCCAGTATAGGACCCGTATGTAATAACAACACATGGAAGATGGCATTGACAAACTTGTATCTCGTCAACTCTTCGCAATTAGATGGTACTACAACCGATTTGTGATCAAAAGCAAGTTTAGGCATGTTCTTCCAATAAGACCTCCAATTTCGAGACAAAATACTCGTTCTCAATGCATCTCGAATTGGCATAAGAGTTAAAATATTTTCAATTATGTTTCGTGGAAGGGTGCTGATTCTATCCAAACTTAGGCATTCAGCTTCCATCTCTACAACTTTTCTTAGAGTTTATATTCCTGCAATGTAGAACGTAAAACCAAGAAAATTTATTAGCATAACTTTCTTAAGTCTTAACCAATACTGACAATGGATATGTAACTCATAGTGAACTTATTGTCTCAGACATGTGAACCAGTCATGTATGGTATTGGTACTTACAGTAATCAAAAAGTTTAAAGTATGCTCTACTTAAATACTAGAATGCTAAATGCCTTACAAGCAGCTGCATTAGAAGCTTTTCGCTTGACCCAATTTCCCATTAATTTCTACATTCTGTTTTTTTCTGTTCTTCTTCCGTGAACAAACAAACTCATATTTACAAAACATGACTACCATAATCTAAAATCTTAGGATCGCTGTTAATGGTGGACTTAATCCCACAAACTCATTTATACTGTAGGTGCATATAGCTAATAGCATTACCACAGTAACACATCCCAACAGCATATATTCTACTCTTTTGATGGTCCAAAACCTACCATAAAACTTTGGAAATTTTATAGCATTCATTTCAGCCATAAAAAAAGAAAGTTTTTTCCGTCTAAACACTTACTGTTAGTTTGATACTCCTTAGCTTATCCTTACTGGTTTCTCTTTATTACCTGTTTGCCATAGTTTTACTTTTAACTTATAACTATGGGCTATGGCTTTCCGTTAAATTCATAACAAAAATTTCAAGTATTAATATGACAAACTCAATCAAACTTTCCTATCTATTTTAGTACCAGAAACTAATAATTGCGACAACCCGAAAAGAAAAGAGGTGGCAAAACGGGCGGGTCGGACGGGTTTGGGTTACGGACTCAACAGGCACGAGTTAAACAGGCACCGGTCAAACGGGCAATTTTAGAATTCGGGCCGGGTCAAATGGGATGCGGGAGTATATAATAATAATTATTTTTTACTCACATAGTTAACCTAAAATATCTTGTAAACATAAAATTTATATAATTTAATTACTTTTTCGAATTACATTTCACAAAAATAAGCAGATTCCAGAAGTACTTATTTTTCAGCAGAAACATAAATAAGCAATCCCAAATACCCTAATTAAAGTTGAAGCAAATAGCATGTTTATAGAATGTGAACTCTATCAAGCAAAATGGGTTACCTCTTGGGGCAAGATTTGAATATAATCACCGACAGAAACAGTAATCAGCACTCTAATGTAGTTGGTTGTTCAGTATTATCGACTTCACAAAAGGGGGAAATGAAAACACAAAAAGATGGGCTGAAAAATAGAGAAATCAACTTTTTGACATAATAATACTCCCTCCGTCCCAAATTTATTGTCCACTATGGACTTTTTTGGTATTACACCTTAAATATTTTTGTAGGTGTTATATAATTTTTGATGCAAACTATATAAATGGATTGTGTTTTAAGTGTATTTTTCAATGGTATAATTTTTCATCAAGTATTCTATAACAAAAAGAAAATATTTATGGTAAAAGTTGAAATAGTTTGACTTTGAAAATTCAAACTGGACAATTATTTTCGGACGGAGGGAGTAATAATAACAATAAAATATCAATAATAATAATATTCAAAGAATTAATTACAAGCAATTTCTAACTATTAATAGTTTGAGGATTTGGGGATTAAACATAATGTTTTAAAACCCCGTTTGACCCAGGTGGTTCAGCCGGTTGTACATTGCCGGTCGAAAAACGGGTCAATATAAACCAGGTCAACCCGACGGGTAGGGTGGAAAAAATGGGTCAAATTAAACCGGGTCAAGCCGTCGGGTTTGAAGTGTTCCGGGTCAACCTGATTTTTGATGTGTATTATTCCCTTCGTCCCGAATTATAAGTCCATTTTGACTTTGCACAAAGTTTAATAAATTCCCACTAATTAATTTATTCACCAATCAAATTTCTTCAATCTCCATTAAAGTGTCATTTGATTGGTTAAAATAGGAAATGGACAAGTGTTTTAGGACAACCAAAAACAAGAAAATGGACTTATAATTTGAGACGGAGGGAGTAATAGTTTTGTTTTGAAACATATGTGTACCTGGTTTATATTGACCCATTTTTCGACCGGCAATGTACAACCGACTGAACCACCCGGGTCGAACGGGGTTTGAAAACATTATGTTTAATCCCCAAATCCTCAAACTTTTATTAATTTTCGTTTATAACCCATAAACTTTTCTTATCACTAAAACGATCTGCTATAAAATCTTATTATTATGCACGGGTACTCGTCTAGTATTATTCAAACGATTCTGATCAGGGGTAAATTTGGAATTTGACCCGTTTTTCTTTTTCACCATCGAAATTCAAATGCACATAACTCCCAAACAAAAAGCTTTTAGAAAAAAAAAAAAAAAAAAAACTATTTCACCATAACTTCTAAAATTTAATCCTCTTTCATTTAATATAAATTTTGTTAAAAATTTTGAAACTTTTTTTTTTTGTTTCATATCACAATAGGTGTTAATTTTTTGGCATTTCGACCTTATTTTTTCACCCTGGTAAATGTCGAATCGTAAAAAATTTAAAACATGAAAGTTATGGATTTTCGTTCACTCTTTACACAGGTTTTTGAATTACTCAAATTGAATGTCATATGAGTGAGATATCACACGTTAAAGATAACGTTTTACTCATATTTGTTGCACACAAGGTGTTTGATGAAATGTCTATCTTAGATTTTTAGTATCAAAATTACGTTAAATGCACTAATTTTTGTCCCACAACGCATCATTAAACATTTTATTAATGTAAGATTCAAAAAGTGATATTTTTATTGTTAATCTTTTTATTAAAACCGATGAACAACACTAACTGATGAACAAGATTAACTGATGAATAAGACTAACTGATAAACAAGACACTATCAATCTACATGTTGTTTATAAGTGTTCATTAGTTAGTATTGGTAATCAGTTCATCAGTTCATATGTGTCGGATGAATTGACGTGTGCGGATTGATTTAGAAATGATACATATTTTGCTTATGTACTCGATTTATATTATTGCAATTGTTCTCTTTAATTTTATTCAACATTTACATAACAAATATCATTAGTTAGTCACGTTATTCATTAGTTTTGTAACAAAAAGTATCATTCATCAATAAAAAATGTTGTTCATCAATAAAAAGAATTGTTCATTTGTTCATCAATAAAAAGTTGTTCATCAGTTCTCTTTAACTTTGTTTATCAATTATATCGCAATGCTCATCAATAAAAAAATATTGTTCATCGTATACTTTGTTCATCAATAAAAAAAAAAGTTGTTCATTTGTTCGTCAATAAAATGAATTTATTTGTTAATCAATAAAAACTGTTGTTCAATAAAAAAAAAGTTGTTCATTTGTTCGTCAATAAAAAGAGTTGTTTATTTGTTCATCAATAAAAAATGTTGTTCATCAATAAAAAGAGTTGTTCATTTGTATCAATAAAAAACTATTATTGATCAATAAAAAGTGTTGTTCATGAGTTCATCACAATGTTCATCAATTCTCTTTATTTTTGTCCAGTTATATCACAATGTTCAAAGTTAGGTTACGTTGTTCATCAGTTTTCTAACAAAAAAATCATAATATTCACCAGTTTTATAAAAAAAATATTATAATGTTCATCAGTTATCCAAAAAAAATCATAATATTCATTAGTTGTCTAAAAAATGACAACGTTAATCAGTTAAGGTCACAATGTTCATCAGTTTATCAGTTAGGTGTTGTTCATCAGTTAGTCTGTTCATCATTTAATCATATTCATTAGTTAAATACAAAAGTACACCTTTGGTCCCTAAACTTTTCAAAAAACATCGCCAAGCATCCTAAGTTTGCAAAATCGTCGCCATGCGTTCAAAACTTGTGTTATTGAGGCCGATTGCGTCCTTTGACCTCTAATCCTAAGGTCAACGTCCGTTTTCAGTTATATTATCAAGGGTATAATAATCCAAACACATTTTTCACTATATGTTAGTTAAATCTAACCCAAACACCTTTAACATCATCAAAGTAGTCTTATAAGGTCTATTGTTATCATCAAACGGGTCTGTTTTGTTAGGGAGACAAGTAGATTGTTGTGTGGTGAAATATGGGTTTGAGTGGCATGTACATGTGAGGAAAACATTGGTTCATATGTATGGAATTGTGAAAGAGGTTCGGGTAGCACGTAAGTTGTTTGATGAAATGCTTGAACCAGACTTGGTTGCGTGGAATATGGTTATTGATTGTTATGTTTGTTGTGAGGAGCATAAGGAAGATTTGGAGTTGTTTTCGCGTATGCAGGATGCTGGTGTAAGACCTGATGAAGCTACATAGAGTGTGGTCTTATCCGAATGAGTCTTTATATAGAGCAGTTTTGGAAGCTTATAAAATTGTGAACAGGAAGGATCTTGCACCGTTGGTCAACCAAGATATGAACTTGGCTTTTAATTCAGAACCCTGGCCTGATTCTGAGACTTCTGAACCAATGTTTTCCTCACATGTTAGCAGCTTCAAACATTTTTACACAAATTAGATCAAATTATGCGATCACTTATACTCGTTCGGTCTTTCTTATTTTTAGCAACCAAATATGATTCTCATATTTTCGTCGAGATCACATAAATATAAACTCTTAAAATTGCATGTATACATATTATCTTTTACTCTACCATCATTAAAATAACTTGCATCCAAAAGCTTTTAATTAATCTTTTTTCAGCCAAATCAAACTACCAAATTCTTTTACCAAAGAGTTAGTAGTCCAGTTCCAAAATTTCCCAATATATATAGTAACGAGTGACCTATATAGAAGACCAAATACGAGTAATATATACCATCTTTTCTCAATTATTTTAGAAAACCATAACAATTTATGTTATTCATCATCCAATAACTCACATTTAATTTACTGGTAGTTATTAATAAATTTCATTACATGCTTTGACCAAGAAACAAAACCAGTTTGTGGAAAACTAGAAGGGGGGGTTGAATAGTTTACCGTTTAAAATCTTTTTAACTTGTTTAATTATCTTTTGAAACTTTCCGTTTGATCAAAGATATATACACAAACACAATATATAACATGCAAGTATAAGGAAAGAAACGATCAAACCACAACACGAGTATTTATCGTGGTTCGGCTACAAGGACTCTTTTTCCTTGCCCTACGTCCACGCCCCGAGTATCCAACTCGAGAGTTTCTTTCACTAGTCAACAAGCTCCTTTCACCGGCGGAGAAAACCTTACACGTCGCTTATACACGTTTACCGATACTAAGCTAGATGTCGAGTTCTTTTACAAGGGTACAACCACTCCCGTTAGTTCTTTTACAAGGGTACAACAACTCCCGTCACACTTTGTATTTTGAAGACTAAAATACTAACCGATCACTACTGAAAATACACAATCAAAAGAAGTGTAAACTACACAAGGCTACAAAATGCTAAGCTAACAAGTCTTGCAACGTTGTGTTGAATACTTGTAACTTTTTATGAACTCGTGAATCTCTTTGCTACAAAAAGAAACTTCACATATGAGATGTTAAAGGGTTAGATGAAAGAATGAATGAATGTGTGAAAATATGATATAGAGTGATAAGCCAAAAATCAAACTTGTGGCTTAGTATTTATAGCAAAACCTTCTGTAGGTCTGACGGATATGGCGGAACCCTCAGATGGGTTCCGCCCGTGTACCCCCAGGGTTCCGCCAGGATTGCAGTTGGTTTTGCAATAAATCTTGCAAACCAAACAATGTCACATCTCATTACACCTAGTCAAACACAAAACTTGTGCAACCAAACATATAGTTAGTCAAACACACTTTCTTTCAATAAATGTATATTGACAAAACTTGCCATAAATGTGATGTGACATTTCTATTTAAAGAAATAAAAAGTGTTGTGTTTTATGAAATGTAAAATGTAGCAAATGTTTAGTTATGCAAGTCTTTTAAAACTAAGATTATGATTTACTTAGAAACTAAAGTTTACATTTTGTCGTTAACAAAACTTAGCAAAGATCATAAAATATAAATAACGTTTTAGGCGATATTTGTATTAACAATCTCCACTTTTTTGTTGATGACAAAACATAAACTTTGTTTTTAAATAACTCACAAAATCTTAGTGTTTAAGACTTTAAAAAAAATTATATTAAACTTGTTTTACTTAAGTGATGAAAATCATATTAAGTTTAAAGGTTTAATATATTTCTCCCCCTTTTTGTCAAAACAAAAAGCAGAGTAGCGAAGCGGAATAATGCACGTGCTCCCCCTTGGTCGATACTCCCCCTAAAAGGAGTGCCAAGATGGGAAACATGGATTTTGATCCTACAAAAAAATGGTTAGTTAGTGATATATATAATCAAGCTTGTAGTTACCACACATAATGCAACCACAATAACAACTCAAAAATGATCAACCAATAATGCAAGAAAGTAAGTAGAAAAAGATGTCATTTCAAGTAAAATTTGACTATTAAAAGTCAAATACAAGAAATGGGAATGATCCTCCTACTTCTAAAAAAACACTAAAAATAACCAAGAAAATAAAAGAAAATCAAATCCTACTTTCCTAAATGGGGCAAAAAGGCCTCCAAATGTTGTCTAGGATTTGTTTGGGTGGGAAAGAGCATCCAAACATTCTATGACGTGTTGGAATGCAAAATGGGTTTCATCTTGGAATTGGTGAAGCAACAATTTGATGCTTTCACCTATTTTCAACATTTGCTCACAATGTGAGCAAACATGGGGATGATTGGGTGGAAATGGGTTGTTGTTGGTTTCTTGGTTTGAGGATGGTTGGTTTTTGGTTTGAGGATGGGTTGGTTTTTGGTTCTTGGGTGGAGGATGGGTTTGGTATAGAGTCAAGCAAGGTGGTTTGAAATTCCATTGCTTGATGGAGGTGATTCTCGACCATGCTTTGAATTTCGTCATAGGAAGGAAAGAAAGACTCAATGGTTTAGGCTTGAGAATGTGGTGGAGTTGGGTGATCATGGTTTTCAAAATTTGGTTCTCCATAAAAAGGACCATGGATGTCATGGTAGATAGGGTGAAATAACAATCGTTTGGGTTGGTGGTACTCTTGTTGTGGTGGTTGGTTGTGGTTAAAATTCTCATTTTGGTCAAGAAATGACCTTGGTGTTTCATTTGCAAAAGGTGGTGGTTGAGTTGGTCTTGGTGGAAGATCATTGAGATCTTAGAAAAAAGGATGTGGTGAGGTTGGAGGAGACCCAAATAACTCCATAGGTTCAAGTTTTGGTAATGGTGATGGTGATGGAGTTTTGGATGGTTGGGTTGGAGCACTTGGTGGAGTTGGGTCAATGGGTGATTTTGTTGGTGGTGGAGTGAGCTCATTGGGTTCATTGGGTGATGGAGATGGAGATGCAAGGTTTAGAAAATGTTCATTTTTGATTGGTGAGGTGAATTCATCCGAGGATGAGGAGCTTAGGTTGATGGATTGGTTAGACTAAAGTGGTTTGATACTTATCCGGGCGGTTTTCCGGACGGGTCTTGATGGTTGAGAGGTGATAGTTGACTTAGTCATGGTTAAAATGGTTTAAAGATCAGAGATTGTGATGGGGAAGGTGTGATTTGATAGTGTTTTAGGATGGTTCAATTTTCTGTGATGAAGGAGTGTGGGAAGGAGTGTTTGGATTTGATGTTTGGCCATACAAAAATGGAGGTTCCTAATGATTTGGAAGACTAATTGTGGGTTGTCATATCATGGAAGTCAATCCAATGAAAATGGTGAAGTGAGAAGACAAGATTTGCACTAAATGCTTAGTGGTTTTGGCAAATTTGTTGAAGGATATGTCTCAGGGATTTCAAGGAACCTTTGGAAGGGTTCCTTCCTTTATGTGTGAAGGTTCCTTGAGGTACTTATGGCTATTTTTGAAATTTGGCGGGAAATGGTTTTGGTTTGAGTTATAAGGAATGAGAAGTACCCTATTGTGCTAAACAAATTGCAAGAAATTGGTTTCTATCTAAAAGTATTGTATTTTGTTGATTAGATGTTGAAATGTTGAAAACAAAAAAAAATCTGCAGGAAATCTGGCGGAACCTTCAGAATACACAGGCGGAACCCATATGAGTGTTCCGTCTGATCCGTTGGGCCATTTCTGGGTTGCCCAGAAATTACACTGGCGGAACCCATTTTAGGGTGCCGCCAGATCCGCCCGACCTGAAAAACTATACAATCCGCAATTTTGACCCGCGAGATGATTTTCAAATTTTTCACAAACTCCTAAAATCAAAAATATAATGCATATCTGATTAGGCAATGCAAAAAATGGACATGTAAACACGCATACTATAGGACTTTGACCGGGGGCTAGCGAATTTCACTATACTTAGTGAAAAATTCAGAATCATGAAAATTTGACAACGTGCCAAACGTTGTCCACCTGCATCATAGTAAGTTAATACATGTTTCAAGTAGTATCACAAATTGTACCAACCCACAAATACATGACCAACATTGTTTAAAAGACCAAATTGTTCAAATAGCACCTAGTGCCAAATACTCCTACACACCCGCACTCATTGACGGTCAATCTTGTTCTTGAGCTTTCCAAGGAATCTTCCAAGATTCTTAAACATCCCCTTTGTTTGCTTGAACTCCGCCGACTCATTTAGAATATCCGGAAGTTGTGAAAGGTATTCTAGAGGTGGGAGCCTAGAGTTGGGCAAAGTGTCATCTTCACTCATTGAGGAAGATGATGAGGAGGTAGGAGGATGAGGACGTTTTCCTTGGGCTTTGTAAACTCTCTTATCACTAAGTGGGACAAAGGTGTGTGGAATGAGAGAGTAGTCAAGACGAAGACCGTTTGGAGTTGGTGGAATGGGAGAGATGAACCTAAAGAGACGGGTCAAGAGCATTCCATACGGCATAGCCGTTGTGCCATGCACGGGAATGTCAGCCATTCTCTTGGCCATGTAGTAGGCAAGGTTGAAGGGTTGCCTGAAGGACAAAGAGTAGAGCATGTAGCAAAGGCAAAGATTTATATGATCTCGGTTTCCTATGGTGCTAATGACATTTCCTCTAAGGACTTCCTCCTATTTCTTGAATTGGGGCTTAAGTTTGGACCCCTAAGTTTCCACTGTAGGCGCTCATAAGACAACCTTTGAAACTTTACATTAGGATTCCCCATAGGAACCTAAGTTATTACCAGTGAGGAATGGGTAGACTAAGACATTTATGTAAGTATCATTTGTTTCCGTATCACTCTGATCGTGCCTTTGCTCTTAGATAAGCCTTATAAGGACCTTTGTTTCAGAAGTTAGAAGTTTTGCAACTTAAGCTTAGTAACCAAGTAAGTTTGGAATACCTCGGAAGGCTACCTGGATACCTTACACATTTAAGTTTCACCTTCAGATTTTGATCTCCGCCTCCGATTTGTTTGATAAGCTGTTTGACACCTTTTCGACCACATCGTAGGTCATTCAACCACAATATGTTCGACACATTCTGTAAATTCATTACCTATGCTGGGTATGAATGTATCATCCGATACTACTTAACTCTGTATGATCCATTACTACTCCTATGAGAATTTTGGTAATTATGAACCACGAATATGAGAAGTTTTGTTTCCTCTCTTTGAATGATGAACCTTGTTCTGCCAACCGTTTCCTTTGAAAGGGCATGATGTAAAGACTATCTCTGTATGGAATTGTTAACTAAGCATGAGGATGCTGATAACTGATATTCTGTACATCTTACAATTGACAATTATGCGATGTTCGTATTCTACCTGATACTATTGCTAAGAAGCTAAACGAAATTCCCACACATTGAATTATTCGTTTATCCATCCCAACATTTTTGTTGAACCATGTACTTGACTCTGATATATGAACTATCTGTATGATTTGACGACTGTATTCACTCTATGAATCCTTTGACCTTGAGATGTCTGATTGTACGGTCTTTTGGACTGAATGGCTATTCGTGAAGATACCATAGACTACCGTATCTGAAATGTGACCTTAAAAATCTGCTTCACCCTACTCCATTATGATGACTCTCTACATCTGCTAAAATTTCTGTCACTATGGAAACACCTACCCCAAACTCATGTGATTACCAAGTTGTCCTGAAAACCATTATTATCAACCCTTAGAAAGTTCGGCTATTGGGAAATATTTTGTTGTACGAAGATCTTCCGGTATGCTCTGATGAACCTTTTGGTACTCCTTCCTGCTTAAGAAGTAGAGTGGACATTGAACTGATTTTAGTTGAAGAAACCATGGTGCCATAGAAGTTGAGAGATTGAAGGAGCCGATGGAATATGATTTCTGCCAACCTTGGTGATTTCTCTTTAGATGCTCTTGTTTGTTTATGAAGAAGAACGAGAGAAGTATGCGATGACGTATCGACTATCGTGAACTTAAACGTACCACTATCACTAATCATTATCTGTTTCCGCGTATCAAATTAATTTGGTCTTCCTTTGAAACTCCGCGTCTGATTGCATCATTTTGGATTTGAAGGACTGAAGAAGCAACCACAAAAACTTCTAAGAAGGGGGTTAACTAACCGAGAGTAACCTTTGGGAAGTATATCAGTTCTTGAAGAAGAAAGAAGGCGATGTGAAAATTCCCTGAGATGATTTCTGAAGTTGCCTTTGCACTCGTTATAACATTTATGAGCCTGAATGATGCCAATGGTGTTGGCTAGAATAATCATGTTTTCGCGTGTTTTGGACAAATTGTCATAGTATGACATTGTGTTGTGTTCTAAAACGAAAGAAGAACATAGAGATTATTGGTGAGATTGAAGATCGTTATCGGAGTTAGAAACTTGGTGGAAGAGTCGTAGAAGATGGTTGCGACAAGCATTACCATGGAAGAAGCATACAAGAAGAAGTGAGGAACTGGGATAGTGCTCAATCATACAACACGTGAAGATTTCAGTTTGGGCACCAAGACAACCAGACCAAAGAAGACGAACCATTCAACACACAACCTGGAGTCGACAACAACATCATGTACCTTAAAACCTGGAGCCATGACAGAAGACCTGTCGAAGACACGCAGTCTTGTTTCTCTATTCATTTTAGTTGTACTAAGATGAATTGAGAGCAGAAGCAGACCTGCAGATGGAGGGATGCACAGTAATCGCGTCAGAGACTGCCGTTACGATACCACAGTACCAAGAAGAGTTGCTGAAGACTTGAGGAACCAGACTCGAATTTTATATTCTCTTAATCATGAGGTAAGACGGACAAGAATAAACAGACTACTCCAACTTAGAAGAAATTTTGAAATTTGAAAGCGGACATTGTGTTTAGACGAGATGATGCTGTAAAGAATTGACGTTACTGATGACGTACCTTAATTTTGAATGACATTCTCGAATTTCCGTTACTCTTCGAGTAATTTTCGTTCTCTTAGTTATGTTGTTTGATTTTGGTGACCTCTGAGACTGTAGGTGGACTAGGTGGATTTAGATAAGTTTGTGTTGTTCACGACTTGGGATAAAGTATGACCAGCATGAGGGCATATGTATATGATGCCAGTATTATGACGCCTGGCCAACGTGATAATACTTACTTCATATAATGTGCACTTATGGTGGGCATGTGATATTTCGAGGAGTGCCTTAGAAGCTTTAGAATTCTGGCATCTAATCAAGATCATCTGAGTTTAGTGAGACTTTAGGTTCATTCTACCTATACGTTTGATCTGCTACCCTTGATATACGATTCGATACGTTTGGACTCTCGACACGTGTTTTTGCTGATCTTGCAACTTCTGATAAGAATTTTAGGTTCCATTATGAAATTTCTGCCGTTGACGATATCTAACCATATGCTTTCTGCCCGTATACGTTTCGCATTCGTTGAAGTTGTTCATTATGATCTGCCATGAGTAAGATATGTGATTGTGGACTTTGAGGAAACGAGACCTGTTTGTTTATGAGAATACCTTTGAAAGGTTATCTAAAAGCCGAGACTATCTGAGAAGATGAAGAGTTAAACCTTAAATCACCCCATGTTTGCTACAATTCTATGTATTCTCATCTGATTCGCCTAATCAATTCGATGAAAATCCTATGTATTTTTATACCTCTTCTTGGAGAATTCGTTTATCATCCGTTATGTTTGGTACATTATCCTTTGATTCAAATTCAATATGATATGCCCTTCTGAGAAATCTGAAACTGTTTTGACAATAATTACGAGTCATGAGAAACCAGTTGGTCTGAATATCTTTTGGAAGAACCCTCCCGGGCGTGAGAATGTGGTGACGACTTTTGCGGTTTGCTACGACTTCGTCTAACTTTGCGACTTCGTCTAACTTTGCGACTTCAAATTTCGAGGACGAAATTTTTCTTTTTAGAGGGGAAGAAGTTGTAACACCTAAAAATCCGAGAACATGTGAAAAGACCAAATTGCCCTTACATATTTAAAATTTAATTAAAAGCTTATAAAGTATCCAAATAATTCCCAAACTTCAAACAATGCACAAGTTATGATATCAAATAATTTTAACAACTTAATTTAACATTCATGCAAGCTAAAAAATTACCAAAATACCCCTATAGGGCCGATTGACTTAATATGTAGTTTATTTTTGATTTAAATTGAATTTAAATGGATCTAATTATGGTAAATGTACAAGATAATCATCTAAATTAATTCCCCAACCAAAATCACGAAATTTATGGCCCAAGGCCCCCCATCACACGGCACATCTTCAAGGAAAGGCATTCCATACCATTTTTCCTCCAAAACCCTAAAACCGATTTGATTAAACACACACAAAAATCATCTAGCCTCCATTCGACTCTCACAATAATCCTAAGCATTTTTCCGTGATCCATCATCATCCAAGAGGTGCTAGAAAAATCCCTTTTTGATTTTTGGAAGCTTGTTTCGATCGTGGTGTTATTTTCTTTTGTCGAGCCATATAATAAGGTAAAATTCGTTCTACTTCATACGACCTCTATAAAAATGATTTCTTATTTTTCTGATGTTCCTTACATCATATGAGACCCACGAAAATTGATTTCAAGGTTGGAAGATTGTTGGTGACGTCGTGGTCATTTTGGTTCGATTTGGGTTATACGCGTGGTAAAGAAATCGTACAGCCCTCTCCACATGTTCAAAGCTTGGTTTGGTATTTTTCTCAGGTCCCTTATACCTTATGAACACCAAATAAAATGTTCCATTCGATCCATGCATGTTCGATATCATTTTGGTGAATCAAACCCTAAAAACGTGTATAAAACCTAAATAATTGAATCCGAATTTTTGAGGCTTGAAATATATTTTATTTGGACTCTATATAATCATAATAACCTGGGGAAAATGTTACTTCGAATTGTTAAGGCCTAAAACAATTATTTTGGATCATATGTTTAAATCGGCAAAATTAAAAGAAAAAGAAAAATTGAAATCGTGGGATTAGGGTTTATGGCTAGGGCTTGTATTTGTGATCTTTAATGATGTTTAATGATTGCTTAATGATTGAAAATGGATTAGTTATGATTAGGGTTTTAATCTTATGATTTTATGTGTATGCGATTTGGTTAAAAAGTTTTGGGTGAGTTTTGTAACTTTTAAAACTTAAGGGTTATTTTTGAAACTTAATTTGGATCAGGTACTATTCGAATAAAATGTAAGATAAGGGTGCCAAGTGTAAATTTTGCATATTAAAGGATTAAAATGTATTTAATAATTAATTAGGGTTTGTTTTGAAAATAATTAAAAGAGAGGGACTAAACATGTAAATTCTGGAAACTTAAGGTTGTTTTGAGTAATTAAAAGTATTCAAGGGGTTTTGTGTCATTTTGGTAATTAAATGGGTTCATATGTAATTATTGATAATTAAAGGTTGAAATTGTAACTTGTATAACTTGAGGGACTTAAAGTGTAAATTATGAAAGTTTGAGGATTCATTCGAATAACTTAATAAAATAAGTGCTCATTATGTAAGATGGATAAGTTAAGGGTTTAATGTGTAACTTTGAATACTAAAAGGTTTAAAGTGTAATTTTGGAAAGTAAAGGGTATAAAATGTAAAGTTATGAAACCCTAAGGACCAAATGTGAAAGTATGATAAAAGATACCTTATTTCCATTAATAATGATTCAACTTACTAAATATGGAAACTTTCTAAAAGTGGAAACTTACTATTTATGGAAACCTGCTAAAAGTGGAAAGTCACTTTAAATGGAAAGTTACTAAAACTGGAAAGCCGACTAAAATGAGAAATCTGAATTGAATAAGTTATTAATAATAAGCCGACAATTCATTCGTGTAGATTCGCTGAAGAAGGAGTTTTGCTTCCGACCTTTATGTTTCTGTCATGTGTGCACTTGCGGTTTAAGGTACAGATATTCTGACCTTTCTCAAAAGGTTTCTCATGATCTCTTTCATATTCTGATCCGTTAGTTCCCGAATTGATGCCATTGCTATGATCCCCTTTACTTGAACCTTCTCTGTTGATTTCACTTGATATGACCTCCGTTATGAACCTATGCTATGAAAACCTTTTAATTATGCCATGGAAATGTTTTGAGAAGAACCGATTTGAAAAGATGTTTATAAATGATGCTAAATTTCTTTTTAAAAGAAAGGTTATTTAACTTTCATGAACACTATATTTTAAAAGACCATTTTTGTGAAAACTGTTTTTAAAAGATTATTTAAATTGGACTTTTAATAGAAACTTTTGAAACGGACTTTTGAACTGAACCATGAATTGATTTTTGAATATGAACCTTGACCTGATAAACTCTGATTGGACCTTGAATACTATTTCTGATATGAACCCTTTGTTATGAACTGCTATTATGAACCTTTGATATGATTCTGAGATACACCTTTGCTATATGACCTTTTGTATGATATGAGACCTGACTCTTAGTTTGATACCCGAGCCATTTCTGTTTTCCCTACCTATGGAGGTACCATAGGCGTGTCTGTGATGCACCACTGGCATGACTAGTGTGTGGCCCTAGTGATTTGGCTACACCGTCCCCTTTCTGTTATATGATATGCGCGCTTTATGATATGATTTGTTATGGCCACTATGATTTCTGCGGGGGCGTATGGATGCATCCTAGATCTGTTCTGTTTAGTGGATTTAACTATGATTATGATTATGATATATGTCTGGTGACTGGTACTGTGTGCTATACATGCCTTTCACAATTTCTGGGAGTTCGCTACTCCACCCATTTGAAGAATGAGGACACCCCTCATATTATCTGATTATCTGAGAGGACTCCCCTCTATATGATTATGAAGAATTATGGTATTGACGGCTTATATGATATGATATGTTTCTGGGCTCGTGGTAGATGACTATCCTTTCTTTTTTATATTCTATTACTCTTTTATCTATTCCTTATTCTATTTCCCCAATGCACTATATTTCAGTTCTGTTTCATTATCATTGCTTTGTATATGTATCTGTTCACTGGGCTTTTTAAGCTCAGCCGCATTTCCTTTTCCTGCGGCAGGTCTTAGTAGGAAGCTGGGTTATGGGAAGAGAGCGTGATTGGACTTAGAAGACTATGCTTTGATAGTTACGCTGGACTAGAGACGATTAGAAGAAGTTTCACTTTATTAGACTTAGTATTTATTTTTGCAACCTTGTAGTTTCAGATTTTTCATTTGTAAACCCTGAATTTCTTTGTATGTATGAATCATATGCTTGTGTTTGTTCTGATATGTCACTGTAATGTAATACTTCTACCCTTATCGGGTTGGGGTGTTACAATTATGGTTCAACAAAAATGTTGGGATGGATAAACGAATAATTCAATGTGTGGGAATTTCGTTTAGCTTCTTAGCAATAGTATCAGGTAGAATACGAACATCGCATAATTGTCAATTGTAAGATGTACAGAATATCAGTTATCAGCATCCTCATGCTTAGTTAACAATTCCATACAGAGATAGTCTTTACATCATGCCCTTTCAAAGGAAACGGTTGGCAGAACAAGGTTCATCATTCAAAGAGAGGAAACAAAACTTCTCATATTCGTGGTTCATAATTACCAAAATTCTCATAGGAGTAGTAATGGATCATACAGAGTTAAGTAGTATCGGATGATACATTCATACCCAGCATAGGTAATGAATTTACAGAATGTGTCGAACATATTGTGGTTGAATGACCTACGATGTGGTCGAAAAGGTGTCAAACAGCTTATCAAACAAATCGGAGGCGGAGATCAAAATCTGAAGGTGAAACTTAAATGTGTAAGGTATCCAGGTAGCCTTCCGAGGTATTCCAAACTTACTTGGTTACTAAGCTTAAGTTGCAAAACTTCTAACTTCTGAAACAAAGGTCCTTATAAGGCTTATCTAAGAGCAAAGGCACGATCAGAGTGATACGGAAACAAATGATACTTACATAAATGTCTTAGTCTACCCATTCCTCACTGGTAATAACTTAGGTTCCTATGGGGAATCCTAATGTAAAGTTTCAAAGGTTGTCTTATGAGCGCCTACAGTGGAAACTTAGGGGTCCAAACTTCACAGGTCAAGGGTCAAGGGATGGATGCGGTCAAAGAGTGTGTCAAGAGTTGAGAGGGAGTGCAAGTCGGAGTAGATGCAAGTACCACGGTTTGGGAGACCTAGGATTTGAGCAAACTCCTCGAGAGTGAAGGAGTATTGATGACTACTAGCCCTAAAGTTAATAGACATTTGACCATAATCATCCGTGGAGAGGACGACGGATGCATAGAATACCAAAATGAACCTAGGACAAATAGGCTCGTCGATTTCTAAAAGACACTCAAAGTTGATTGTGGCAAATTCCGTGTAGAGGTTTGTGCCTTCTAGGAAGGACGAGTCAATGGTTCTACCCTCATGGACATAATGTTTTTCTAAGGCTTTGAAGACATTGACTTGAGTTGGGGTAAGGCCTTTGGTTTTGTGGTGTTTGGGTAGATACTTAATGGTGTCCATGTGGTCATAGTGGGTTAGAGGAGGCATGATGATTCCTAGAAAAACAAAATTTCACATTTTAGTCTAAGTAAACGACTATTATAATGTGGATGTTCTAGTGTGTGCCTATATGAAAACCATGTGGAGGTGCGGTTATCTTGACCCATTTTGATGCTTCAAAAATGTTTTATAATGCAACTTTTGTTATAAAACTAAAGATAACCCAAGCGCTCCTAGTTTAATGTAGCTTCATTAGAATGTACCCGAAAATACATATTGGTTATGTATTCCCTTTAGCATTCAAGAGACATTATGCAAGTGATGTTTTAAACATAACGTTTTGATTTTGTATTTACAATGTGAGACGAAAAAATATTTGTCCTATTTGTGAGAAATTTTTGGAAGAATTTGACATGGGGTGTTTTAGCAAACATGTTTACACTTAGTAAGAATGCAATTCCTAACTATAGTGAACATGATTAGTTTTGTTAAACACCTAATTTCATGCATGAGTTTCTCAAGTTAATGCATAACCCCAAGTTTTTGTTTTTGTGCAAAAATAGAATTCCTAGACTCAGATCAGGATTGTAATCAAGTTTAGAATACTTACAATGATGATTGATTTGCAATGTGAGTGAAAGGAAGACCAAGAAATCGTAGGTATGGATGAATGGTAAAGTGAATAGTAGCAGTTTGGAAGTGGTGGTATGAGATAATAGGTATTTGGTTTAATATAAACAAAAAAATTGGTTCTCCAGGTCGGCGGACTCTTAAATTAGGTTCCGTCTGTTGTGTTTGAGGGTTCCGCCGACTCTGTTGAGAAAAAGGGTTTTGGATTTGTTTTGATTTTTTTGATTTTTGTCTAATGTCTAGAACTACAATGTAGGTTCCATGAGTCCTAAGCCTAGCCTAAGAAGGTTAAAGGGTTCTCGTTTAAGAGGTTTTGTGAGAATGTCGGCTATGTTGTCTTCTGAGGAAACTTTCACAATTGAGATATTTCCTTTTCGAACGTTGTCACGAAGGAAATGATGACGGATTTCAATATGTTTGGTACGATCATGTTGAACCGGGTTTTTGCTAAGATCAATAGCTCCTTTGTTGTCACAAAGAATGGTAATGTCGTTTAGTTGAATTCCGTAGTCGACAAGAGCTTGCTTCATCCAAAGAGCTTGTTGACATGCCTTTCCGGCCGAAACGTACTCGGTTTCCGTTGTTGAGATAGCAAGAGCCGTTTGCTTCTTAGAGAACCATGAGGTGAGACAATGTCCAACAAAAGTACAAATACCACTTATACTTTTTCTATCAACATAGTCACCGGCATGATCCGAGTCGGCATACACTATGGTGTCTATTCCCGTTCCTTTGGGATACCATAAACCTACATGTGTAGTGCCCTTAATATACCTAAAAATCCTTTTAACGGCTTCGAGATGAGTTGTCTTAGGATCTTCTTGAAAATGAGCACATAGACAAACACTAAACATAATGTCGGGTCTACTAGCCGTTAGGTAAATTAGACTTCCAATCGTACCTCTATACTTAGTGCTATCTACGGATTCACTTTCCTCATCCTTGGTGAGTTTAGTTTCCGTGGACATGGGTGTTTTGATTGGTTTCGAATCTTCTAATCCAAATTTCTTAAGCATGTCCTTAATATATTTAGATTGGTTAAAGAAGATACCATCTTCTAGTTGTTTAATTTGGAGTCCTAAGAAAAAGTTGAGTTCTCCCATCATACTCATTTCAAACTCGTCATGCATGATTTTTGAGAAATCCACACATAATTCTTGACAAGTTGATCCAAATATAATGTCATCAACATAGATTTGGACTATGATAATATGTGAATCTTTCTTCTTAGTGAAGAGAGTATTATCAACTAAGCCCATGGTATACTTATGGTCAACCCATGGTATACTTATGGTCAACTAGGAAGGTTTTAAGTCGATCATACCATGCTTTTGGAGCTTGCTTAAGTCCGTAAAGAGCCTTTTTAAGTTTGTAAACATGATTTGGTTTTTCAAAATCTATGAAGCCCGGTGGTTGAGCAACATACACTTTTTCATTTATGACTCCGTTTAGAAATGCACTTTTGACATCCATTTGAAAGAGTTTAAAATTGTGTGCACATGCATATTCAAGTAAGATTCTAATTGACTCGAGCCTAGCAACCGAAGCAAAAGTTTCATCGTAGTCAATGCCTTCTTGTTGATTATATCCTTGTGCAACTAGCCTAGCTTTGTTTCTAGACACAATTCCATTTTCATCCATTTTATTACGAAAGACCCATTTTGTTCCAATTATAGTTTGACTCTTTGGTTGAGGTACTAATGTCCATACATCATCCCTAAAAAATTGGTTTAACTCTTCTTGCATTGCAATTACCCAAGACTCATTTTTAATGGCTTCATTAGTGTTTTTCGGTTTAATGGTTGACACGAAACAAAAGTAGTTGCTTTCATTTTGAACTTTTGATCTTAGAGTTCTTTCGTTAATGTTGCCTATGACACCATCTAATGGATGACTTTTAGATTCTTTGACATTGACAAGTTCTTTGTTTAATAGTTCATCTTCCTTGTCATTACGTAAGATCTCTTGACTTTCTATTGCTTGGCTTTCAACTAAGTCATCATCTACCAAAGGTGATGTCTTATAGGGAGGTGGACTCTCATCAAATGTTATGTTCAATGATTCCTCGACTCTTAAGGTTTCTTTGTTCAAAACAATGTAAGCTTTACTATTTTGTGAATATCCAAGAAATACACCTTCATAAGACTTTGGGTTAAATTTGGTGAGATAATCCTTGGTGTTAAGAATGAAACATTTACTCCCAAACACTCTAAAGTATCCTAACGTAGGGTTTTTGCCTTTATATAGTTCATAAGGAGTTTTATTCAAAAATGGTCTAATTAAGACTCGATTTAAAATGTACGTTGATGTGTCAACGGCATTACACCAAAACTTTTGTGGAATGTTTTGTTCATTAAGCATTGTTCTACTCATCTCTTGCAATGTTCGGTTTTTACGTTCTACTACACCATTAGATTGAGGGGTACGTGGAGCCGAAAAGTTATAAGTAATACCATTAATATCACAAAAGTTTCCAAATTGAAATTCATTATCAAATTCACGACCGTGATCCGTTCTAATAGACACAATATTAGACCCTACTTGATTTTGAATTTTCTTACTTAGAATCTCAAATTTATCAAAAGCTTCATTTTTACTTTTCAAAAATTTTGTTCAAGTATATCTTGAGTAATCATCAACTATGACCAAAGTGTAGAAGTTACCTCCATAACTTTGTATAGCAGATGGACCAAATAAATCCATATGCAAAAGTTCTAGACACCTAGATGTAGAAACCAAGTTTTTAGCCTTATGGCTACTATGGACTTGTTTACCGACTTTGCAAGCATCACAAAAGTGTTGGTCATATTTCAACTTAGGTAGGTTTCGAACTAAGTCTTTGGAGGAGAGGTTTTGAATTAGTCTCATGTTAGCGTGTCCTAAACGTCTATGCCATAAAGTTGAAGATTTATCTGATGAAGTAAGACAAAGTTTGTCTCTAGATGTTGGATCCATCTTCATGACGTATACGTTGTTCTTAAGAACACCTTTGGCTATGGTTATACCATCTTTAAGTATTTTACTTCCGTTTTCACTAAAAAGGACATTATACTTATTACGACAAAGTTGACTAATACTAAGAAGATTAAAACCTAAGTTATCAACATGAGCTACATCATCTATAAAAAGGGAGTCATGAGAGATTGTACCTTTTCCGATGATTTTGCTCTTAGCTTTACTACCAAACGTAACATTACCTCCATCACATTTGTGATAAGTAGTGAAGAGGCTTTTGTTATCCGTCATGTGCCTTGAACAACCGCTATCTTTAATCCATTCATCCGGTTCCAAACAAACTTTGAGGCACACCTATTTTACGAAAAACACTCAAACATTTGGTCCCCAATTTCTCATGGGTCCATTTTGGTTAAGCATACCATTAACTTGTTCCAAGTATGAAAGTAGAACATAAGGGTTCCATGACATGTAATTTGGAGCTTGGTAATGTCCAGGAGTGTTTTGGTTCCATACATGTTGGTAGTTTGGTCGTGTGTTGAAGTTGCTCTTTGGAAAGGGGCGTTTGGGAATTGGAGTCTTAGGTCTTGGTTGAGTAGTCTTAGCTCTAAATTCATTTTTACTAAGTCCTACTCCAGTTTTAAAGGCAGGTTTTGTTCCATTTTTATATGTAACTTTAACAAATTTTGAACGATCCGATGTGGATGGTGTTACTGCTGCAGCAGACTTGGCGGAACCTTTGGGTTCAACGGGCGGAAACCTGAATCGGGTTCCGTCTGTTTTGCGGACTACTGTAGCAGTTTTGTTAGTTTCTTGTGCATTCTTTTCTTGTTTCGTTTGACCCTTTGAAGTTTCTAATTTCATGAAACCTAGTCCTATTTTATCAAAGGGTGACTTTTGAAGTTTCATAATTTCATCCGCACAAGAAATGCTCTTATCAAACTTCTTAAACTTTGTGGTTTGTTTTATTAGATCATTTTGAGTAATTTTAAGTTTCTCAACTTCGAGTTTAAGCTCTTCACATGATTTACATGATGTGTCAATACATTTACTCTTTTCTAATCTCTTAGCTTTTTCTTTTAGCTCATAAACTTCATTTTCTAAAAATTCCTTTTTAGTTTTCAAAAACTTATTTTTGTTTATGATTTTTAAGCTCAATTCACAAAGTTTGTTATATTCTTTTTGCAAGGTGTCATCATCAATAGAAGAATAAGATGAGTCGGAGAGTACCTCATTTGATTCGTGAGCCATGAGAGCAATATCATCATTCTTTGGCTCATCGTCATCTCCTTCATAGTCACTCCAAGCACCACCCACAAAAGCTTGTTGAGGCTTGCTCTTGGGTGGTTTTGAACATTCTCCTACTAGATGACTTGTGTCTCCACACCTATAGCATTTCCTTTCAACCTTTCCTTTCCGATCATCATGATCTTTTCGGAAGGTTTTCTTGTCATCTTTAGGTTGCCTTACGAACTTCCCTCGTCTACGAAAGAACTTCTTGAAGTCTCTAGCGGCCATAGCATATTCCTCATCATCACTATCCGAAGTAGATTCTTCATCGTCACTTGATTGGACTCTAGCTTTCAAGGCAATGGACTTAACTTTTTCTTTCTTGCCTTTAACTAATTCAGAATCTTTTTCCATTACCATTTCATGAACTTTGAGGTTTCCAATTAGCTCGTCAAGTGACATGCTTGAAAGATCTTTGGATTCTTCAATTTTCGTCACTTTTGCTCTCCACTTTGGATGGAGTGCTCTAAGGAATTTCCTGACAAAATTTTTACTACAAAAAGTTTCATCAAGTGCTTTAAGTGAAGTAATAATAGTGTTAAACCTAGCAAATGCATTATCAATAATCTCATCTTCGGGAATAACAAATTGTTCATATTGTTGAACAAGAAGATCAATTTTGTTATCCTTGACTTGTGAATTTCCTTGATGAGTGACTATTAAAGATTGCCAAATATCTTTGGCGGTTTTACACATAAAGACTCTTTCATATTATTTCTTAGGTAAAGCATTGTAAAGCATCATTTTAGCTTCATTATTTTTAGCAATCAATTTCTTTTGATCATCATCTTTAGTATTAGAAGCTATATTATCACCATCAATGATTATATATCATAAATCTATATCTTTAGATTTCACGTAAGTTTCAAAACGGTTTTTCCAATATATAAAACCATTTGCTTCAAAAAGTGGTGGTCTTTGCATAGATTGCCCTTCTTTGTAATTTTCAAAATCCATGGATGGTTTCAAGTTTTAAAACACAATATATTTTAAAAACTTGAGTAACGTAGCTCTTGATGCCAATTGTGGAAAACTAGAAGGGGGGGGGGGGGGGGGGTTGAATAGTTTACCGTTTAAAATCTTTTTAACTTGTTTAATTATCTTTTGAAACTTTCCGTTTGATCAAAGATATATACACAAACACAATATATAACATGCAAGTATAAGGAAAGAAACGATTAAACCACAACACGAGTATTTATCGTGGTTCGGCTACAAGGACTCTTTTTCCTTGCCCTACGTCCACGCCCCAAGTATCCAACTCGGGAGTTTCTTTCACTAGTCAACAAGCTCCTTACACCGGCGGAGAAAACCTTACACGTCGCTTATACACGTTTACCGACACTAAGCTAGATGTCGAGTTCTTTTACAAGGGTACAACCACTCCCGTTAGTTCTTTTACAAGGGTACAACAACTCCCGTCACACTTTGTATTTTGAGGACTAAAATACTAACAGATCACTACTGAAAATACACAATCAAAAGAAGTGTAAACTACACAAGTCTACACAATGCTAAGCTAACAAGTCTTGCAACGTTGTGTTGAATACTTGTAACTTTTTATGAACTCGTGAATCTCTTTGCTACAAAAAGAAACTTCACTTATGAGATGTTAAAGGGTTAGATGAAAGAATGAATGAATGTCTGAAAATATGATATAGAGTGATAAGCCAAAAATCAAACTTGTGGCTTAGTATTTATAGCAAAACCTTTTGCAGGTCTAGCGGATACGGCGGAACCCTCAGATGGTTCCGCCCGTGTACCCCCAGGGATCCGCCAGGCTTGCAGTTGGTTTTGCAATAAATCTTGCAAACCAAACAATGTCACATCTCATTACACCTAGTCAAACACAAAACTTGTGCAAGCAAACATATAGTTAGTCAAACATACTTTCTTTCCATAAATGTATATTGACAAAACTTGCCATAAATGTGATGTGACATTTCTATTTAAAGAAATAAAAAGTGTTGTGTTTAATGAAATGTAAAATGTAGCAAAATGTTTAGTTATGCAAGTCTTTTAAAACTAAGATTATGATTTACTTAGAAACTAAAGTTTACATTTTGTCTTTAACAAAACTTAGCAAAGATCGTAAAATATAAATAACGTTTTTAGACGATATTTGTATTAACACAGTTTACATTTTAAATTCCTCAACCAAACAATATTAAAACTTTTCAAGAAATTGTCTCATTCATTTTCCAGTCAACTATTGCGTATGGGAAGTTTGTTTATTGTATCTTCAGATAATCCTCTTGACCCATTGTTGTCTGTGTCAAATATGTCTGTATAACTCAAACTCATTTCCATAGCACTCGCCTGCTAAATCATTGAAAAGACCACTTAATTTTGGTAAATTCTAAAGTGCTAAACACGCTAATAGTTAATTACTAAATGCAAGTGTACACCATTGTACCTAGCATAATCCATACTGATATTCTTACATGACAATACAATTAATACTTTAAACTAATGGCCAAATCTATATATAATCCATTTACATGCCTATGATAATGTACACCATTATTCATACAAAGGTTTCATCAACCTCGTCTTCAGTCTCAGAAGACTCAGAATCAGGCAAGGGTTCTGAATTAAAAGCCAAGTTCATCTCTTGGTTGACCAGCGGTGCAAGATCCTTCTTGTTCACAATTTTATAAGCTTTCATAACTGCTCTATATAAAGACTCATTCGGATAAGACCACACTCAATGTAGCATCATCAGGTCTTACACCAGCATCCTGCATACACCAAAAAAACTCCAAACCTTCCTTAAACTCCCCACAACAAACATAACAATCAATAACCGTATTCCACGCAACCAAGTCCGGTTCAAGCATTTCATCAAACAACTTACACGCTACCCGAACTTCTTTCACAATTCCATATATATGAATCAATGTTTTCCCACATGTACATGCCACTCAACCCTATATTTCACCACACAACAGTTTACTTGTCTCCCCAACAAAACAGACCCGTTTGAAGATAACAATAGACCTTAGAAGACTACTTTGATGATGTTAAAGGTGTTCGGGTTAGATTTAACTAACATATAGTGGAACATGTGTTTGGACTATTATACCCTTGATAATATACCTGAAAACAGACGTTAACCTTAGGATTACAAGTTAAAGGACACAATCGGCCTCAAAAACACAATTTTTGGACGCATGGCGACGATTTTGCAAACTTGGGGTGCATGACGATGTTTTCTGGAAAGTTTAGGGACCAACGGTGTATTTTTTTTCTTAGTTTAAAAAGGCTAAAAATAACAAAAAATGAATTGTGGTACACCAATTAGTGCATTTGAATGTACTTTTATAAGAAAAATATATTTTAGGCATTTTATCAAACACTTTGTGTCCACTAAATATGTGTAAAACGTCATTTTTAAAATGCGATATCTCACTTGAAATTGAGTGGTTCAAATTTATGGGTAAAGAATGGAAAACAAACTACAACTTACATGTTTTAAGTTTGCATAATTCAACTTTTAAATTAGACAAAGGTAGAGTTGAATATGCTGAAAATTTCAAGAAAATTTGAACCCAATTGAAATCCAAAAAAGGTTCCTATTAAATATTAAAATACATATCAAATTAAGGAGATTTAAAATTTTAAAAGTATGGTGAAATCTGTTTTTCGTAAAAGTCTGTCGTTTGAAAGTTATTTGTGTTTGAAGTTTGGGGTGCAATTAAAAATAGTTTCTAACGACTCAAATGCCTTTAACCGAAAATATTAAGAAACAAAAAGGGGGGTTGTTAAAGTCGGTGGGGGCACGTGTCATAAGCTGAATTGCTTTGTAGACTTTTTAAAACTCTTTGAGTGATACATCAGCGACATCTTAGCACCCTCACTTTTAACACTTAGGGTGCGTTTGGTTAGCAAGATGTTTTTGAAAAAAATTGTAATCTTTGTAATGAATTGTAATTTGAATGAATTGTAATTCAAAGAATTAGAATGTGTTAAAATTATAATGTGTTAGAATTGTAATTGATGAAATTTGTTATTGTGTTTGGTTAACTCGCAACGTAATGTAATTTAGAAAAATAATAATAATAATAATAATAATAATAATAATAATAATAATAATAATAATAATAATAACAATAACAATAACAATAACAATAACAATAATAATAATAATAATAAAGTGATGTTTATATATAATAATAATAATAATAATAATAATAATAATAATAATAATAATAATAATAATAATAATAATAATAATAATAATAATAATATTCTTCATGCCGTTAATAGGTTTATTGAAGACCGTGGTGGTGAGGAAGGTCTTACGATGTGACTAGTGGATTTCAAAAATGCCTTCAACTTAGTGGACCGTGAAGTCATGCTTCAGGAAGTTCGCCTGCGTTGTCCTGCCATTTCACGTTGGGTAGAATTTTGTTACTCCAGGCCAGCTAGATTATATTATGGTGAACACACGTTATGGTCGCACCAAGGGGTACAACAAGGTGATCCACTTGGACCTCTCCTCTTTGCTCTAGCATTACATCCTTTGGTGTGTAAGATTAGGGACTCCTTTAGTCTTTCCCTTCATGCCTGGTATCTAGATGATGGCACTATTATTGGAGACACTTTGGTTGTAGGGCAGGTTTTAGACCTTATTATGACAGATGGACCACGTCGTGGTCTACACCGAAATGTTGAGAAAACTGAGGTTTTTTTGCCACAAGGAGACCCCAGAAGCATGACCGCAGGTGTCTTTCCGCCTAATATTGCTCAACCGCTACATGGTGTTAAATTGTTAGGAGGGCCAGCTAGTATGGACCTTGGGTTTAGTAGTGAGCTTATTATGAAAAGGGTTGCTAAAACCAATGAGCTCAGGGATGTTGTTGCTAAGCTTAAGGACCCCCAACGTGAGTTCTTGCTCCTTCGAGCTTGTGCTGGCATTTCCAAGTTAAGGACCCCCAACGTGAGTTGTTGCTCCCCCGGTCTTTGAGCAGGCTCACATTTCATTCGATGCAGCACTTCGTTCTTCCCTTGAGCGTATTGTCACTACTTCTGGACCAGGTTTCGGTGATTGGCAATGGAGGGTTGCCACCTTGCCTTTTGCATTTGGGGGGTTTGGTGTGTATTCTGCGGGTGATGCCTTAAATTATGCATTTCTCGCGTCCAGACTCCAATCGGCCAACTTACAAACTAAGCTCCTCTGACACTCCGGGATTATAACCTCTGGACCTTGTTTCGAAGAGGCCTTGTGTGCTTTTAATGCAAAAATGGAGATCGACCTTTTGAGTAATCCGGATGAGATCGCTGCCCCTAAACTCATGAAGAAACTGGCAGATATATATTTCACATGTGTTACAAAAACACCTGAATCTACCTTTTGCCTATCTACGCGACAGATGGCGCTCTGGAGATCGCAAATAGAAGACTATACTTCAGATTGGTTACGGGTGGTTCCAATCGCTGGGTTGGGACAGACTATGAACGCCAGAACTTACCGATGTGTATTATGTTATAGGCTAGGTGTTCCCCTGTTTGCGGTTCAGAGACCGTGCTCAGCTTGTTCCAAGGTTTTTTCAGGGGATATTTACAGGGACCATGCGGTATCGTGCGCTGGCATCATTGGCATTAAACATCGACACAACATGGTGCGTGATACCCTATTTGATGTTTGCTCTTGTTCCGAGGTCTCGGCTCGTAGAGAGGTTGACATCGGGCTTTTTGGGGGAAGGGGAGCAAGCCTTACGTCCATCGGATATATTGCTTTATTCTTGGGACGAAGGGAAGGACGTTTGCGTCGATTTGACAGGGTCGTCTCCCTTGACGCAAACTGGTATAATTGATTTTGTGCCAGGTCGTGTGGTGTCTGACGCCGCACAACGTAAACGTGTCAAGTATAGGGCTAAGTGTACGGAGATTGGATATGGGTTCCTCCCCTTCTCATTTTCCTCTCTGGGTGAACTTGAGACTGATGCGGTGACCTTACTAAAACGGATCCGGAAGTTCTGCATTACTCAAGACATTGGAGCGCGTGCTGCTGTTCATATCTTCAGTAGGATTAGCTTTGCAATCACTAAAGGTGTGGGGGCCCAAATAGTTTCGAGGCTCCCCACTAATTTCTTGTAATCCTATAGTTTTGTTTCTAATGAAAGTGATTATAATAATAATAATAATAATAATAATAATAATAATAATAATAATAATAATAATAATAATAATAATAATAATAAATATTATTATTTAATAATAATAATAATAATAATAATAATAATAATAATAATAATAATAATAATAATAATAATAATAATAATAATAATAATAATAATAATAATAATAATAACGCTTTCAATATGGTGTGGGTGTTTCGGGAGGTGGGGAGGCAATCCTTCATGCTGTTAATCGGTTGATTGAAAACCGTGGGGGTGATGTGGGTTTATCTATGTTGTTGGTGGACTTTAAAAACGCTTTCAATATGGTAGATCGTGCGGTTATGTTACGAGAAGTTTGCCTTCGTGTCCCGGCTATTTCACGTTGGGTGGAATTCTGTTACTCCAGTCCTGCTAGATTATATTATGGTGAGCATACTTTATGGTCGCACCAAGGGGTGCAACAGGGTGATCCGCTTGGGCCTCTTCTTTTTACTTTAGTGTTACATCCCTTGGCATGTAAGATTCGAGACTCCTTCACTCTTTCTCTTCAGGCTTGGTATCTTGATGATGGTACTATTATTGGGGATACTTTGGTTGTGGGGAAGGTTTTTGAGTTGATTATGATGGATGGACCTAGTTGTGGTTTACACCTCAATGTTGATAAAACTGAGGTCTTTTGGCCGAAGGAAGACCCAAGGAGCAGGTATGTGGGTGTTTTTCCCCCTAATATTTTTCGACCTTCGCATGGTGTTAAATTATTAGGGGGCCCCGCCAGTGTGGATTTTGAGTTTAGTAGTAAGCTTGTTATTAAAAGGTTTGCTAAAACTATAGAGCTTATGGATGCTGTTGCTAAGCTTAACGATCCCCAGTGTGAGTTGTTGCTATTGCGTGCATGTGCCGGTATTTCCAAGTTGTATTTTCTATGCGCGCATGTCCTCCTCGGGTCTTTGAGAGTGCTCAGGTTTCTTTTGATGCAGCACTTCGCACTTCTTTGGAACGTATTGTCACTGCTTCTGGACCTGGGTTTGGTGATTGGCAATGGAGACTCGCCACCCCACCTTTTGCTCTCGGGGGACTTGGTGTGTATTCTGCAGGTGATGTCTTGAACTATGCCTTCCTTGCTTCTATACTTCAATCTGCCAGCTTACAGACTAAGCTTCTCCGTAGTTCTGGTATTGTGTCTCCTGGTCCCTCTTTTGATGATGCATTGTGTACTTTTAATGTGAATATGGATATTGACCTTATGAGTAACCCTAGTGAGATCGCTACCCCCAAACTTATGAAGAAATTGGCAGATATACATTTCGCACGTGTTTTCCAAACGGTTGAATCCACTTTCCTTTTATCCTCTAGACATATGGCTTTATGGAACTCATTAAAAAAGGATTATACGTCAGATTGGCTTAGGGTGGCACCGATATCCGGATTGGGACAGACTATGAATGCCAGGACTTACCGATGTGTTTTGTGTTATCGGTTGGGTGTTCCTCTTTTTACTATCCAGATGCCATGTTCAGCTTGTTCAAAGGTTTTTCCTTGAGATATTTTTGGAGATCATGCTGTATCGTGCGCAGGCTTAGTTGGTATTAAACATTGGCACAATGTTGTGCGTGATGTCTTTGTTGATATATGTTCTCGGTCTGGGGTTTCAGTTCGTAAGGAGGTGGATATTGGGCTTCGTGGAGAGAGGGACAAAACCTTACGTCCGACCGATATGTTACTTTATTCTTGGGATGGTGGCCTTGATGTTTGTGTTGATCTTACAGGATCATCACCTTTGACGCGTTTGTGTATGGTTGATTTTATGCCCGGTCGGGCGGTTATTGAAGCCGCACAACGTAAACGTGTCAAGTACGCAGCTAAATGCGCTGATATCGGATGTGGGTTCCTCCCCTTTTCTTTCTCTTCTTTCGGAGAACTTGAAAAGGATGCAGTGACCTTATTAAAGCGCATTAGACGATTCTCTATGACCCAAGACATTAGAGCACGTGCTGCTCCACATATTTTTAGTAGGATTGGTTTTGCTGTAGCTAGAGGTATGGGGGCTCAGTTAGTATCTCGGCTCCCCACTAATTTCTTGTAAAATCCTATTTATTTTTCAATAAAGTGATGATTATAAAAAAATAATAATAATAATAACAACAACAATAATAATAATAACAATAATAATAATAATAATATTTTATAGATACTGATGTTTGGAATTATAAAACTCTGAATTACAACGTAATTTAAAACTTTCCATCCAACTTGCGATGTAATCTGAATTACATCACTTGATGTAATTGGAATGATTGAATTACAATTACAATGCAAATCAAATATCATACGTGATGTAATTTGAATTACAATTACATTCATTATTCAAACCAAACACACTATGTAATGTAATCAAATTGAAATTACACCTAATTACGTCATATTACAACGAACCAAACTGGGCCTTACATTCCAAAACACCCTCACTAGTGGCATGCCACTTTCCTTCATTTAGAACCCACACCCACCCACAATTTTATTTTATTTTTCATTTTTTCAAATAAACCAAATTTCATCAATTCAATAATAATACAATACGAAATTTTAAAAGTACAAAAAAAATGAACGAAAAAAAACATACGAAAGTTAAAAACACACCAATATATATATATATATATATATATATATATATATATATATATATATATATATATATATATATATATATATATATATATATATATATATATAGAGAGATCAAATAAGATCAATCTTAAAGTTGTAAAAATGAGATCCAACTAAAATCTGATAAGTGACACTCTCGTTAAAATAAAATAAAATTTTTTATTGAGCACAACTAAAATTGTTAAAGTTTCGATGGTTTTCTTTCTTTATTTTTTTATCAAACATTTTTCAAATTCAAATCCAATATCAACCCTATCTACAAACCAAACGCAACCTTAATGTTTTAGCTCCAAAAAATTTATGAAGCAATATACTATGTTTGGCGCGGAGCTTTTTTAGAGAGCGATGAGCAATGAGATTTTTGATTTTTATTGTTCGTTTGGCAAAAAAACGGTGAACTTTGCTATTTTTTAAAAAAGCTCGTTTTTTCAATGCTTCTTTAAGAAGCTGTGAGCGGTGATTTGTGAGCTGTAGCTACTGCTCACAGATCACTGCTACTGCTCACTACTACTTTTACCAAACACACCCAACGTCTAACTTCCGTTTATAAACATGTTATATCCAACTATGAAGCAACAGAGTAAAAATTTGATAAAAATCTCATTTTAGTTAATAGGGTAAGGCTTAAATAAAAAAATAAATATTCGTGAGAATTGTAAAAATAATTAATAAAGTAAAAAGAATTTTAAATTTTCATAAGATAGAGGATGTTAGTGATTAAAAAAATTGTGAAGGAAGATTTTATAAAAGTATATAGTTTTGATGAAAAGAATTTGTGAAAAATACGTTTTTGCGTTAAAATTTTGTTAAGTGCATCAAAAATTCGTTTTTACACCCAATTTATTTAATTATTTATTTATTTCAATATCCGCATTAAAATTTCATTCTCTATAACATATAAAAAAATTATAAAAAAAATTCTGCGTAAAAAAAACTGTGCATTAATTTTTATGCATTAAAAATATCATATAAAACATCTAAATTAGAAAAAGTTCTTTCATAACTTTTTTATTCACCAACATTTTCTATCTTGGGAAAAATTTCAGATTTTTTCAAGAATTTTCATTTTTTTCAAGTATTTTTACACTTCTCATAAATATTTCTCTTTTATTTGATTTCTTTTTCTAGTTAATATATCCCTAAACAATACAAATTAGATATTACATTCCCCTTTTTGTTTTAAAAAAACTAGCAGGGTACCCGCGCGATGCGGCGGCGAGTACCCTGTGTTTATATTTTGCGGTGAACAAATATTATTTGGTTACACATTTTTTTAACTTTTCTCTCCGTTGCGTTTTTATAAGGCAAAGACACCCCCTCCCCCCTCTAATCTAACCTATACACCTATTCGGATAAAACAATTCCAAGCCCAAAACTGTTAATGAAATTTGGAACCAAAAATCACAGCCCAACCCAAGTTTGGATATTTCAGATAAGCCCATATATATGTAACCCGTTTTTACTAATCCTATTATATTAGCTCTAATATACCTAAATATTTCTCCAACCCTAATCTCATTAACTCATTCTTCCCTACCTTCTCTTTCTTACCATACGCAGCCACCTTCTCTTTTTTTTTTACCTTCATCCTCACCAAAAAAATGATTACCATCTTTTCATGCTCAACCACTCACAAACAGATTCTCTAGAATATTTTTTTTACTAAAACTAGAACATCAAAAACATCAATCTTTCAGCGTATTTCACCTATAACGAAGATAATACTTTTCTGTCATCTCATCACGTCTTCAAGATCTTTGTAAAACGGTCTCGATAAGGTGTATTAATTTTGTTTTGTGTTGTATTGAACGAATGAACAAAAGAAAGAAAATAACAAATTTGATAGATGGAGATGAGATGGTTTTTAGGATAGTTATGGAGTTGTTTGATAAGTGTTAGGGGGTTGGCAGTGCTTCACTCACCTCAAATCCCTTCACTCACTTACACCCAATCCCCTTATGCCACATCACTCTCCCACTTTCTCCTTCACTCACTTTCTTTTTGTTGGCATCACACCGCTCACCCTTCACTCGCTTCTTTTTTTTTTTTTCTTTTTTCTTTTTTAAATTCTATTAAAATTTATTAAAAACTAAAATTTCATTAAAATTAAATAAACATTACATAATATTATTAAAAAACATAAAATACCATTACATAATACTAAAAAACTAATCTTCATCGTCTTCATCGTCCACCTCGAGGTATGGTAATTGTTGAGCGTGAATATGCTCCATAAGATCAAATCTGACACGAAAATGTGTATCCTCATCTCGTATCTCGGCTAAGGCTGCTTCGTCAAACACCGGTTGGATCGGAGTATCCCGAATATGAACCGGTGAGATTGCGGTACCGGTGTCATGTACAATCGTGTTATGCAATATGACACACGTATAAACTAGTTTACTAATTCTTTATATTGTGTGTTGCCGTAAGGGTCGATTCAGTATACCCCATTTACCCTTGAGAACACCAAATGCACGTTCAACATCCTTTCGAGCCGACTCTTGTACTTTCTTGAACTTTTTCTCCTACGGGTCGGTTGGATATTTGAATGCTTTAACAAAAGTAGACCATGCTGGATATATACCATCACAAAGATAGTAGCCACGCTTGTACGTATGGCCATTCACAACAAATGGGCACTTAGGTGCCGTACCATTACGCTCGGTGAGGAATAGCAGAGATTGCATCACAACATTCATGTTGACATAAATTATGCCTAAAAATATTATTAACATGTTATCAATATCTCTATGTTTTAATTATCACAAAATATAAACTCATATAACTAAAACTTGTGACATAAACAAGTATTTAGTTATTAATTTTTCTCTTTACATGCAAATCACTTAAGGTATAAATAAACAAAGTGTTTAGTGCAATTTATGATCAAAGGGGTATTTAATTAACTAATGCAAAGTTTATTTAATTATATAAACATATTATATATTTTTGAAAAACACTTTTGGTAATAAAGAAAAATGTTTTATTCATACTAAATATATGAATTCAAATTTTTAACCAAAATCAGTTAATTTTTCACTAAATAAACTTTCCCCACTAAAAGACAAAGTTTCTGGCCGTTTCAGCTGGGCGGCCCCCTTAATTATAAAGGGCGGTCCCCTTAAAATTAAGGGGACCGGCCTTGATTTAAGGGGACCGGCCACGCTCCTCTATCAGAATCTTTTGCCTATAAATACAACCTTAAACCTGGATTTTTTCCTCACCTTTTGCACTTCTAAACTTTCTTATCTAGATCCAAATCTCTATTCTCTTATCCTTTGATCATAAGTGTATAATTCTTTGTTTCAAAGTGATCCAACCTTCATCCTCTCAAGTGCAAGAGAAGAATACTTCTATCCCTCAAGACAAGAAGTATTACAACTTGTTGTGATCTCCACATCAAGTTGTTGGTGCATCTTCAAAGATTATTTACATTATTCTTTGTGAAGATTGTTGTGAATATTTGATTGTAGATAGTTGTGTTAGATATAGATTGTGTGATTAGTTAGTAGCTTGGTGTGAAGAAGAAAAGCTAGAAACTAGATTGGTGTGAAGAAGATAGGTGTGGAGTTGTTAGTTGTGAAGTAGATTGATTTGAAGAAGTTGTGTAGAAGTTGTGACTTAGGTGTGATGAAGTAGTGGTGTGAAAAGTGGTGTGTAAATTGTTGTGTAAATTGGTGTGTACGGTTTTCTCCGCCATAAGAGAGCTTGTTGATATAGTGAAGAAATCTCTCAGGTTAGGTGCTCGGGGAGCGGAGTAGGGCAAGGAAGGTGTCCTTGTAGCCGAACCACTATAAATCTCTTGTCTCGCGGTTCGATCTTTCCATCTCTTACTTATTTCATTATTTATCATTGTAATATATTGTGTAGTGTTAATTGTTTATATTGTACAAGACTTGAAATCACATATTATCGAATCTAAATTTTTTTTAAAAGCTAAGTAAACTCTAAAACTAATTTTATAACGAATTAAAAAGACGTAAAACTATTCAACCCCCCTTCTAGTTTTCCACAATTGGTATCAAGAGCCACGTCTAGCAAGATTTTTAAAATATATTGTATTTTAAAACTTGTAACAATCTATGGAATCTGAAAAATATTTAGAAGGGCAATCTATGCAAAGACCACCACTATTTGAAAGTGATGGATTTTTATATTGGAAAAATAGATTCGAAACGTATGTGAAATCAAAAGACCTTGATCTTTGGCATATTATTACCTTTGGTGATTTTCCACCTATTCAATATAATGTTGAAACTAAAATGAATGAAATTGTATCTTTTGAAGAACAAAATGATGATTTGAAAAAGAAATTAGCAAAAAATAATGAGGCTAAAATGGTAATTTATAATGCGTTACCACGCAAAGAATATGAAAGAATTTTTATGTATAAAACCGCCAAAGAAATTTGGGATTCTTTACTAATTACTCACCAAGGTAATAGCCAAGTCAAAGATAATAAAATAGATCTTCTTGTACAACAATATGAACAATTTACGATTCCGGAAGAGGAATCAATTGATAATGTTTTTGCTAAGTTTAACACTATCATCACAAGTTTAAAAGCACTTGATGAGACATTTTCTAGTAAAAATTGTGTTAGGAAATTTCTTAGGGCATTGCATCCAAAATGGCGAGCTAAGGTCACGGCAATCGAAGAATCAAAGAACTTGATGACGTTATCACTAGATGAACTAATTGGCAACTTGAAGGTTCATGAAGAAATCATAAGAAGAGATTCGGAAACAGTCAAAGTCAAGAAAGAACAAACCAAATCCATTGCTCTAAAAGCCAAAAAGGAACCTAGTGATGATAATGATTCAAGTGACAAAAGTGAAGACGAAGAATATGCAATGGCCGTAAGAGAATTCAAGAAGTTCTTCAAGAGACGAGGAAGATTCACTAGATCATCAAGAGACGAAAGAAAAGCATTCCAAAGGAATAGAAGTGACAACTACGGGAAAAGAAAGTGCTTTATATGTGGAAGTCCAAATCATCTCATTGGCGAATGTCTAAAGCCACCGGGTTATGAAAGTCAAGGTGCTTTTGTTAGTGGAACATGGAGTGATAGTGACAAAGAAGAAGTTGAAAAGCCAAGAGACGAAAAGTGTTTTATGGCAAAAGAAACCGACGAAATATGTTTAGGAATTGACTTGGAACCTGACGAATGGATCAAAGATAGCGGATGTTCGAGGCACATGACGGGGAATCGCAATCTATTCTCTACATACAAGGCATACAATGGAGGTAACGTTATTTTCGGTAGTGACTTACGTGGAAAAATCATTGGAAAAGGTACGATCTCTCAAGACTCACTTACTATTGAAAATGTAGAGCATGTAGATAAATTAACATATAACTTGCTTAGTGTAGGACAAATATGTGATAATAAATGTAGAGTCACATTTACCGAAGATGATAACGAATTAGTTAAGAATGAAAAAATTATAGGTAGAGGAATTAGAAAAGGTGGCATATATGTTATGAAACTAGGAAACAAACCTGAGGATAGGATATGCCTAACGACCCTAGATGAAAACTCTACACTATGGCATAGGAGATTAGGACATGCTAACATGCAACAAATACAATCTTTGGCCTCTAAGGAATTAGTTAGAAATTTGCCTAATCTAAAATATGACAAGCATTTTTATGATGCATGTAAAATTGGAAAACAAGCTCATGCTAGTCACAAAGCCAAGAATATAGTATCCACTACTAGATGCCTAGAATTATTACATATGGATCTTTTTGGTCCATCCGCTGTGCGGAGCTATGGAGGAAACAAATATACCTTAGTGATAGTAGATGACTACTCACGATACACGTGGACTAGGTTTTTAAGTGACAAAACCCAAGCCTTTGAAAAATTCAAAATATTTAGTAAAATGATTCAAAATAAATGAGGATGCTCAATAGTTGCCATTAGGACGGACCATGGTAGGGAATTTGATAACGAAGTACAATTCGGAAAATATTGCGAGTTAAATGGAATATCTCACAATTTCTCCGCTCCTCGTACTCCTCAATCAAATGGCGTAGTAGAAAGAAAAAATAGGTCACTACAAGCAATGAGTAGAACTATGTTAAATGAACAATCCATCCCACAAAAATTTTGGTGTCACGCCGTAGATACATCAACTTATATTTTAAATAGGGTATCAATTAGAAGAATTCTAGGAAAAACTCCATATGAGTTATTAAGAGGTAGAAAACCAAACTTAAGCTACTTTAAGGTATTTGGAAGTAAATGCTATATTTTAAACACTAAGGACTATCTCACTAAGTTTGATCCAAAATCATATGAAGGAATATTTTTAGGATACTCACAAAATATCAAGGCATATATAATACTTAACAAACACTCCATGAAAGTAGAGGAATCACTAAATGTAACATTTGATGAAACACCACCACCTCCTAAAACATTACCTTTAGAAGATGATGATTTAGTCGAAGATGAAGCTATTGAGGTCAGTAAAACTAAACCCATAGGAAATGATAATGAAGACATTCACATAGAAAATAACGAAACTGTTAATATTAAAGAATCTAGATCACATCCATTAGATAATATAATTGATACGTGGGAATCGCACCAGGCTTTACCTCTCAAGGGATCCTGAGAAGCTTACAACCCCCACCAGGCAGTGTACCTGATCGTTGTAGTATAGTATAGTAACAAGTACCGGGGGATTGATCGTTCAGCTAGGAATAGTGTCGTTAGGATTGAAATTAATCTAACTAGGTCTAAAGGTGGAGGATGATTCTTTTTATGTTTTTATATTTTATAAAAAGCAAGTAAAAATCTCGGGTTTTGGAAGAAGGGGCGGAATTAGTTGCGAATCAACTAACCCAAAAGCTACTAATTAAACTAATTAACAAGAAAAGTAAACTAGGGTTCTACAAGATAAGTGAAGCATGTCTACCCATGATATATTACTCCTTGCTAGCTATCCAATCCTACCTATTGAATTGTAACCTTGTTTTAATTGACGGGTTGTATTCCTTAATACCATTCATGGGGTAGCGCACTTAACTCCCCAATTCTATGAGCTCTTATCTCCTCCTATGCCATGCCCAGCACAACCATAGGGATTATAAACAGTGGCTCATGCATTAAATACAACCAATAAAGACCTAGTGCCATCGGTTCATGTTTCCTAAGACGTTCAAGCACGTTACCATTTGGAGATCTGCCAGTTTTCTTAAGCCTACTATATAAATCATTTAATCAAAACAAGAATCAATAGGAAACAAGAATTATAAACTAAACCAACTAGATCTATTGAAGTTGTCAAGCCTTAATTGATGGCGATAGACACACACATCAACAAGCCCCTCGTTAATGGAGATAGACACAACATCAACAAGAAATCAATGAGATCTAATCAATTATATACAAGTTTCACATAATCATAAGTAGACACAAGGTGAATTAGCAAATCATCATCAAAGAAGAGCAAACAACAATGATAATGGAAAACATAATTAAGATAGAATCATCAAACCAATACATGATGTTTATGGAGTGATTGAAACCCTCTAAGTTGCTGGAAAAACACCCACCTTACCCAGGAATCGACCTTAGGGTTTAGGGCTTACAAAAAGTGAAGTTATGATGTTATATTTATAGGCATATTTTCTGTCGGCAAGGCTTGACGGCGTCAGATCGTTCTCTTGACGCCTCATGACCATTTTTTCACCAAATTGTAGATCTCTTCGTCCTCTTCGCGTGGGCTTTTGAATCACCTAAATCCGAGTTCGTATGCGAAAATTATGACCAAAACAATATCAGCTACTCCGCGTGCAAGTTTTGACAAGTTAACACGTAACGGCCTTGGGTGACGCCTTCACATTCTCTCTGGGCTGTCTCCACTTTTACTCTTGACGCCGTCACCAAAATGTTCTTGACGCCGTCAGGTACTGTTCTCAGCATGGAAAATTAAGTCTTTGGCGTTTTCTTCACTTTTATGCTCCAAAAACGTCCGAATTGCTTCCTTTTCCAGATTTTACTCACAAAGTACCTAAAATCACAAAAGGAACGATTTAGGGCAATATTTGATCAAATAAATTCAATTCCAGGCTTAAATGACCCCCTAAAAGTGGTTCATTTTTTGCCTCATCATATACCCTTACACTTGAGATTTGCTTGTCATCAAGCAAATGCGCTTTTATTCTACTCAAAAGACAAGTTAGGGGTCATTTAACACTAATATAAAAGTAATTACAACAAATAATCGTTCCACTAAAGACCAATAGACAAGCACGGAGGTCATACACTAGCACCTCACAAATAGTGTTTAGATACTCACATCTCTCGGGTGTAATAAAGTTAGATTACAATATGGAAACGGAAGATATCTCTCACTACCTGTCATAGCAAAATAGATTACCATATGCTTGGGAAAGGATCAAACCTCCACCACATGGCGTAAGCACCTAGGATAAACTATCAAAGAGGTCTTTTAAAGGGTTGTAACGTTAGGTGTAGGGATATGAAATACACGGTTTTGTTGGATAAAGGAAGTTTTACTGGTGGCGAGTTAACAATCTTGGTTAATTACATGTACAATGTGGCGTTGCTAAGCCAAGACTAGACTCCACTTAAGCTAATAAATGAAAAATAACAAAAACATAAAACAAACATAGAATGAAACGGGATGGTAGTCCGTATGTTTTTTCTCTTTTTCCTTTTTCTATTTTTTTCTTTTCTTTTTTCTTGATTTTTCGATTTTTTTTTTTTTTTTTTTTTTTTTTGCATACACTCTTACCCTACCATCCAAAATAATACATCATAGGGAATAAAAATTCCCCTTACACTTGAATCTTTACATACTTTACAATAGCTACTCTAATGACTCGAATTAAGAAAATCAAAACACTTGGAGTACTTTTAAGATTAACGTACATATGAGGGTAATAAATGATGTTCTTCCCCATTACTTCATAAAATAAGTACTTTACCCATGAGTCCCAATCATCCCAAAACAATATGTACAAGGATATGACTCGACTTAGCAACCATATAATCAATTAGATAGTTAACTTAGGGTTTAACAAATAACAATAATGCACTAAAAATGAGCGCATACACGGAAGGCTAAGGCGATTTGGGTGTACATTTAAGTGGGGTGTCACAAATTCTTCCTTTAAGTAAAATGCTTAAAGTTAGAAACGAAAAGATAGGCTCGGAGGGGTGTACTAGGGGTTTCGTGTACTAAAAATGAGTACAACGCTAAGGTGTGGGAAAAATTAGTTGACTTAACTAGCCAAGTAATATGACTTAAATGGTCAAGTAATTATAATACGGGTTTAACACAAGGGTGATCCTAATGCCTCTTATCATGTAGTAAATCCTACTACACGAATGTAGTCTCACTAGCGGTCTCGGGATGCATCACTAACGCAAGTTCTAGAATCTAAATGCTACCGGTACACTCATAAGCACTAATAGTAAATGCTTTTCCTATCAAATCTAAAGGCGAACATCACATATTTGGGTGGAAAATTTTTCTGAATATACGGTTATGTGCTAGTCATACAATCTCCTATCCATGAGACGCTTGCTATGGCTAAAGTTTCACTCCTAAATGTTGTAAAAAAATTTAAATTTGGCGCTAAAATTGCACTAACATGTATTTCTCATAGTTTTATTACACATCTACCATTAAACAAAACAAACTCAAACGCAAGTGCATATGTAAGGTATCATCTTTTTACCCTCCCCTTACACTTAAGATGAACATTGTCCCCAATGTTCAAGTAAAGAATGTAAAAGTTAAAAAGTAAAGAAATTAAATCAAATACTCCCCTGATTCGCTCGGTATGGATAATGAGGTGGCCAGGTTAAATCTTCCTCCAAGAAAATGAACAATCAAAGCTTCCCTTCCAGAATATAAATCATCTCCTTGTCAAACATAACCTGTAAATCCTGAGAAAACAAACAAAAACCCAAAGCATCAACCCGAACAAAGATAACTCACAACTAGATGTAATTCCAGACTTAGGAATAGAAACAAAACAATTAAAGATATAATGCTTGTGGAATGAATGTTTGCAGATTTCCTGGAGTTTATAAAACTAAAGAATCAACAAAAACTTTAAGACTCCGGTATAAACAAAACTAGCAAAATTTCCAGAATTTTACACATGACGCCGTCAAGAGTAAACTCGTGACGCCGTCAGAAGTGACCTGCAGAAATTCTTATGTTAAGTTTCCGGAAAATTTCTGGAAAAACTTCGTCCTACTTCCTGGAAAATCCTGCAAAACATCATTACGACTCGATACAAGCATTTGACTCTAACAAGTACTAATACACATGTCCATTTAATATTGTTGTGGTTCATGCTCAATTTTATTCTTATAAACAAATTTGGATCTCCCTTACACTTATCTTTTGCAAAATACCTTTATATGCAATTAAGACGAAGTTAAAAACAAAATAAAGCATTTTCACAATTTACTTTGAAACATGAGCCACAAACAATAAAAATAAAACATGCATACGGAAACAAATAAAATCAAACAAACAAACAAACAAATAAAAACACACAAAACATGGGTTGCCTCCCAAGAAGCGCTTGTTTTTGTTCAAGTCACGAGCCTGTCTCTACCCTTATTTAACGGAAATAGGGGAGGTTTTCCCTACACTTATGATCAAGTGTGGGTGAAAGTAGCGATACACACCCTTAGGGTGTGAATATGCCACGTGAGGTGAAGGGGGTGAGTGAATGGCTTCCTTCATCCTAAAACTACACGGATAATATTGGTTGATGGGTGGGTCGGTTCCTCTTTTGTCTCCTAGAAATATATCTAAGGATGGAAAGGTGTGTAAAGATTGAGGTTCCGGTTCATCAACACTAGGAAATTCCCTAGAACTAGGAGTAAGGTTATCACTACAAGTGTTCAAACCTATATCCTCAAGTGGTGCCTGGTCCAAGGGTTCTACCTCCATTGGAATTCCTAAAGTTTCTTCTACTTCTTCCGGTTAAGTCACGGGCGGTGCGTGTGCCTCAAATGATGGTTGAGTATTTTGTGGGCTTATGTTGTTCACCTCATCATTCCATGTGTCAGGATCTAGCCCTAACATTCTCCCAAGTATCTCACGTGCTTCTCTAGGCATCTCAACTTCTATGTCCGAATCATAAGGGTCATCCTCAATATTCTGACTGCTATATACAAATTGCCCAAGAGATTCATCATCTGTTTCTTGATATTCATCATCATCGATCATAAAACCTAGGTCTTTTTGATCAATGTGATCATGCTCGGCTAAATCCTCCTCAATTGTTTTCTTAGGTAGTGATAATAGCAAACCTAGTGCTTCATCCAACTTATGATTTGTTGCAATGGCTCTCTCCATAATTCCTTGGCAAACTAGGTCGCATTTCCTATTGGCCTCACTAAAACTAGATCTTAAACATGGAGGTTGTTCATAAGAATCTATCATAGGTGAAGGCTCAAATGATTCATAGGTGTCTCTAAATGAGGTATTTTGAACTCTTTGGTGTGTTAGCCGCTCAACCCTATCTTGTAATCTTAGAAGTCTAAGTGTAAAGTCCATTTGAAGCAAATTACAAACAAAATCACAAAGAAAAGATAGACTACGAGAAAGCTACAAAGTAAAAAGAAAAAATCTCACTTGATAGGAATCTAATGAGTAGACCTAATAAAAATCAAATTCAACCTAAACAATAACTATTCCCCGGGCTGCGGCGCCAAAAACTTGATACGTGGGAATCGCACCAGGCTTTACCTCTCAAGGGATCCTGAGAAGCTTACAACCCCCACCAGGCAGTGTACCTGATCGTTGTAGTATAGTATAGTGACAAGTACCGGGGGATTGATCGTTCAGCTAGGAATAGTGTCGTTAGGATTGAAATTAATCTAATTAGGTGTAAAGGTGGAGGATGATTCTTTTTATGTTTTTATATTTTATGAAAAGCAAGTAAAAATCTCGAGTTTTGGAAGAAGAGGCGGAATTAGTTGCTAATCAACTAACCCAAAAGCTACTAATTAAACTAATTAACAAGAAAAGTAAACTAGGGTTCTACAAGATAAGTGAAGCATGTCTACCCATGATATGTTACTCCTTGCTAGCTATCCAATCCTACCTATTGAATTGTAACCTTGTTTGAATTGACGGGTTGTATTCCTTAATACCATTCATGGGGTAGCGCACTTAACTCCCCAATTCTATGAGCTCTTATCTCCTCCTATGCCATGCCCAGCACAACCATAGGGATTATAAACAGTGGCTCATGCATTAAATACAACCAATAAAGACCTAGTGCCATCGGTTCATGTTTCCTAAGACGTTCAAGCACGTTACCATTTGGAGATCTGCCAGTTTTCTTAAGCCTAATATATAAATCATTCAATCAAAACAAGAATCAATAGGAAACAAGAATTATAAACTAAACCAACTAGATCTATTGAAGTTGTCACGCCTTAATTGATGGAGATAGACACACACATCAACAAGCCCCTCGTTAATGGAGATAGACACAACATCAACAAGAAATCAATGAGATCTAATCAATTATATACAAGTTTCACATAATCATAAGTAGACACAAGGTGAATTAGCAAATCATCATCAAAGAAGAGCAAACAACAATGATAATGGAAAACATAATTAAGATAGAATAATCAAACCAATACATGATGTTTATAGAGTGATTAAAACCCTCTAAGTTGCTAGAAAAACACCCACCTTACCCAGGCATTGACCTTAGGGTTTAGGGCTTACAAAAAGTGAAGTTATGATGTTATATTTATAGGCATATTTTCTGTCGGCAAGGCTTGACGGTGTCAGCTCGTTCTCTTGATGCCGTCATGACCATTTTTTCATCAAATTGTAGATCTCTTCGTCCTCTTCGCGTGGGCTTTTGAATCACCTAAATCCGAGTTCGTATGCAAAAGTTATGACCAAAACAATATCTGCTACTCCGCGCGCAAGTTTTGACAAGTTAACACGTGACGGCCTTGGGTGACGCCTTCACATTCTCTCTGGGCCGTCACCACTTTTACTCTTGACGCCGTCACCAAAATGCTCTTGACGCCGTCAGGTACTGTTCTCAGCATGGAAAATTAAGTCTTTGGCGTTTTCTTCACTTTTATGCTCCAAAAACGTCCGAATTGCTTCCTTTTCCAAATTTCACTCCCAAAGTACCTAAAATCACAAAAGGAACGATTTAGGGCAATATTTGATCAAATAAATTCAATTCCGGGCTTAAATGACCCCCTAAAAGTGGTTCATTTTTTGCCTCATCAATAATAGGACATCTTAACTAAAGAACTCTTAGGTCACTAGCCCAAGATAAAAATAATTTCTTTTGTTTCCTCTCAGCAATAGAACCTAAGAATATTAGCGAGGCTTTAAAGGATAAAAGTTGGGTTATAGCTATGCAAGAAGAATTAAATCAATTTAAGGCGAATTATGTTTGGGAGTTAGTCCCAAATCCAAAGGATATGACCATCATAGGAACCAAATGGGTATATAGGAATAAATTAGACGAGAATGGAATAGTTACTAGGAATAAAGCTAGGTTAGTTGCCCAAGGTTATAATCAACAAAAAGGAATTGATTATGACGAAACTTATGCCCCCGTAGCTAGACTAGAATCGATTAGGATATTACTTGCCTATGCTTGCGCCCTAGATTTTAAGTTATTCCAAATGGATGTGAAAAGTGCATTCCTTAACGGTTTTATCAATGAGGAGGTATATGTGGCACAACCTCCAGGATTCATTGACTTCGAAAAACCTGATTATGTTTATAAGTTAAAGAAAGCTTTGTATGGACTCAAACAAGCTCCCAAAGCTTGGTATGATCGATTAAAAGCTTTTCTTATTAAACATGATTATTCCATGGGCATGGTAGATAATACTCTTTTCACTAAAAGGAAAGACCCAAATCTCATCATTGTCCAAATATATGTTGACGACATTATATTTGGATCGACTTGTCAAGACATGTGTGATGAATTTGCCAAAATCATGCATGATGAGTTTGAGATGAGTATGATGGGTGAACTTAACTTCTTCCTAGGATTACAAATAAAACAATTAGAAGATGGAATATTCTTTAACCAATCTAAGTACATTAAGGAAATGCTTAAGAAATTTGGCCTTGAAGACTCAAAACCCATGAAAACTCCCATGTCTACGAAGGTAAAGCTCACAAAGGACGATGAAGGTAAGTCCGTAGATAACACCAAGTATAGAGGAATGATAGGTAGTTTACTATACTTGACGGCAAGTAGACCCGATATCATGTTTAGTGTCTGCCTTTGTACCTGTTTTCAAGAGGATCCCAAAACCTCTCACCTAGAAGCAGTTAAGCGTATCTTCCGATACGTTAAAGGCACTATACACTTAGGATTATGGTATCCTAAGGAATCCGGCATAGAAACCATTGTCTATGCGGATTCGGATCATGCGGAAGACTACGTAGATAGAAAGAGTACTAGCGGTATTTGCACGTTTATGGGATGTTGTCTAACGTCTTGGTTTTCGAAGAAGTAAACCGCTCTTTCCATTTCTACCACCGAAGCCGAATATGTAAGCGCCGGAAAGGCATTTCAACAAGCACTATGGATGAAACAAGCTCTCGTAGACTATGGCATTAGGTTAGAAAATGTCCCCATTATGTGCGATAACAAAGGTGCGATAGATTTAAGTAAAAATCCGGTGCAACACTCTAGGACTAAACCCATATAAATACGTCACCATTTTCTTAGGGATAATGTACAAAAAGGAAATATATCTATAGAAAAGGTTGCATCGGAAGACAACATTGCAGATATATTCACAAAACCCCTTAAGCGTGAATTATTCAATCACTTGCGTTTAGGATTACGAATGATGGAACAAGTTGACTAAATTACATTGAATTAATTCAAATTTATACTTGCATGAAATTTATTTTTCTTCCATTTCACCTTTTCCGAGTCTAGGAATCTATTTCGCACAAAACTAAAGATTGAGAAGATTTATTTTCTTTGCATAAATTTTTTTTTGTAAAACTCAATCAATTTTCTCTAAAAATTATTCTCATAATCTAGGAATCACATGAAGATCATTTTCCTTGCATTGTTGACTAATTCTAAAAACATTGTATTTTAAAATCATGCATAAACTCTCACATAAATTGTCAAGGTATATAATCTAATATATGTCTTTGACATTCATGATCGAGCAAAAATTGAATCAAGGAGATCATTTGGATTGTTTCTTAGGATCGTTATTTCTTTTTGCTTCTAGGAGTCGAAACAATCAAAACTCCACATTTGTTGCATATAGACACTCACTAGGGCAAATTCACTAATAATGGTGTCATCTTGATCCATCACTAGTTTTTCACTCACTAATTGCCTTTGCCTTTAATCTAAGATAGGTGCCTTAGGAAGCTTAAGTGTGCTTGCCTTTACTTACCTCCTATTGCTTATTATGTGTTAATTATTTGCTCTTTTGCCTATGTGTTTTTGCATGCATGCTATATCTTGATTAGATTAGACTCTATATTGCCTAAGAGAATTGAACTTGCTTGAATTTTAATCCAAACACATAACCTTTCTGCAAATTTTCTGCCAAAAACCCAATTCTGGCAACCTGGAAATCACCAGATGGGCGGCCCCCTTAATTCTGTAAGGCGGCCCCCTTAATCATTAAGGGGACCGCCCCCTAATTAAGGGGACCGGCCATCTGATGGTCGGGTTTACAGAATCTTTTCTGCTTTTTAGCCCATTTCAACCTACATTTCCCAATCTTCACCAACACAATTTGTCCTAATCTCCCAAACAAACTTTATCCATCCATAAACACACAAATCTTACATTATAAATAACTCCAATCCTCAAAACTCTTTACTCATCCCTTCATGGCTTCTCCATACAAACCCAAACCAAAAGCCTCAAGGCTTGCAAGAATGACGGAAAAACCCGTTTGGCGAAGAAAAAGCCCTCGAAACAAATCCATCATAACAAGTGAAGTTGGAAGTCATTCAACACCACCAACCACTTACTTCCCAAACTTTCCACCACACTCACAAAGACATTCATTTGATCCTACTTACAAACCATACAACATTGGCCAAACATCTTCCTTCATGCCAAATCACTCTCCTCATCCTCAAATCCCTTGTAATGATCCATACAAGGTTGATCAACCATCCCACTACAACTCCAACTACACAAACCCAATTCATCCATATAAACACAATGACTTTCTCCACATTACCACGGAAAAGCAAAAGTTCCGTGATGAAACATCACAAATCCATGATCTTAGTGATCTCAATGCCATGCATCTTGCACAACGCAACAAAGGGCAACCTCCATCATCACCCTATAACAATTGCCTTCCTCACTCTCTCAATTGGATCAAGTTACAAACCACACTCACTATTGCCCTTGTTGCATCTTTCTCCAAAAACAAATCCTTTACTTGAGTGAAGATATTTCTTGGATTGAATATCTCCTCACTCGACCTCATCCCATTCCACCCCTAACACGATACAATATCGTAAGGGCCACCTCTTCTGCTCCATACCTTACTCCATATCCCTCTCCATCTACCAACTAAGCTTTATGCTTATGCTATCCTTCAAGCAAATAAAACAATCAACCATGAGTTGCAAGCAAGTCCAAGTGCTCTTTCTAGGCAATATAGGACTATGTCTTTTCTTTTGTGTTATTTTTATCAATATGCTTCAAGCATATTGAATGTTGTAATGCTTATCATTTCTATAATGCTTGAATGAATCTATGTTTAGTTGCATAATTGTTGCCTTGCATATATGTGTATCTTGCTCTCTTCAAATATTTTTGTAGCAAAGATCCCCATAGCTCGTTCCCTTGGTGCTCTCAAATGAGGGGGAGCATACATCAAGGGGGAGCATTCTACCCGTTTAAACTTCCCTCGCGAAGCTTACTCGGCTTAACCTTTTTAATTTTACAAAAAGGGGGAGAAGAGAAATGTAAACTCTATAATACTTGTCTAAAAATAAGTTTTAGATATATTGAGTTTAAAGTTTTGTAATAATCAAAAAGAGGGAGATTGTTGACATAAATAATGCCTAAAAACATTATTAACATGTTATCAATATCTTTATGTTTTAATTATCACAAAATATAAACTCATAGAACTAAAACTTGTGACATAAACAAGTATTTAGTTATTAATATTTCTCTTTACATCCAAATCACTTAAGGTATGAATAAACAAAGTGTTTAGTGCAATTTATGATCAAAGGGTATTTAATTAACTAATGCAAAGTTTATTTAATTATATAAACATATTATATATTTTTGAAAAACACTTTTGGTAATAAAGAAAAATGTTTTATTCATACCAAATATATGAATTCAAATTTTTAACCAAAATCAGTTAGTTTTTCACCAAATAAACTTTCTCCACTACAAGACAAAGTTTCTGGCCGTTTCAGCTGGGCGGCCCCCTTAATTATAAAGGGCGGTCCCCTTAAAATTAAGGGGACCGGCCACGCTCCTCTGTCAGAATCTTTTGCCTATAAATACCACCTTAAACCTGAATTTTTTCCTCACCTTTTGCACTTCTAAACTTTCTGATCTAGATCCAAATCTCTATTCTCTTATCCTTTGATCATAAGTGTATAATTCTTTGTTTCAAAGTGATCCAACCTTCATCCTCTCAAGTGCAAGAGAAGAATACTTCTATCCCTCAAGACAAGAAGTATTACAACTTGTTGTGATCTCTACATCAAGTTGTTGGTGCATCTTCAAAGATTATTTACATTATTCTTTGTGAAGATTGTTGTGAATATTTGATTGTAGATAGTTGTGTTAGATATAGATTGTGTGATTAGTTAGTAGCTTGGTGTGAAGAAGAAAAGCTAGGAACTAGATTGGTGCGAAGAAGATAGGTGTGGAGTTGTTAGTTGTGAAGTAGATTGATTTGAAGAAGTTGTGTAGAAGTTGTGACTTAGGTGTGACGAAGTAGTGGTGTGAAAAGTGGTGTGTAAATTTGTGTGTACGGTTTTCTCCGCCATAAGGGAGCTTGTTGATATAGTAAAGAAAACTCTCGGGTTAGGTGCTCGGGGAGTGGAGTAGGGCAAGGAAGGTGTCCTTGTAGCCGAACCACTATAAATCTCTTGTCTCGCGGTTCGATCTTTTCATCTCTTACTTATTTCATTATTTATCATTGTAATATATTGTGTAGTGTTAATTGTTTATATTGTACAAGACTTGAAATCACATATTATCGAATCTAAGTTTTTTTTTTAAAGCTAAGTAAACTCTAAAACTAATTTTATAACGAATTAAAAAGACGTAAAACTATTCAACCCCCCTTCTAGTTTTCCACAATTCACATCGTTGTTTGAACCCGGCGGTCCAAAGAACGCGTGCCATATCCATAAATCTTGAGACGCCACTGCCTCAATCATAATCGTGGGGTATTGATGATCACTCCTTTTATATTGGCCCCTCAATTCGATTGGACAATTCCTCCAAACGAAATGTGTGCAATCTAGGCTACCGATCATACCCGGAATGTGATGTCAGCTTCGTGTGCTTCGTACAAACATGCAACATCATGACTTGTTGGCTTACGTAGAAAATCTCGAGCATATAACTGAATAATAGCCTCACAAAAATATTGAAGGCATTCACGTGAAATTCTTTGTGCCATTTCTAAATATTCGTCAAACTCATCCGGTGGTGCACCGGTTGCGAGTTGTTTGATGGCAGACGAACATTTTTGTATGGCTGTGAAACTTTTTTTCATTCTAGCATCATAACCTTCCTGAAAATACTCGAATCTAGCCTCAATAGCTTGTGTGATTTTTAAAAATAAACTTTTAGGCATACGATACCTATCTTCAAAAAATTGATCGTCGAATTTCGGATCTTCACAAAAATAATCACGATGCAATCTTTGTGCAGCAGAGATCCGATTGCGTTTTACTGATTTTCGTGTCGATCGAGCCGTATCTTCTTCATCTTCGGCAATCGCGGCAGCAAAAACATCGAGACTACTATCGTTAGACCACTCGAACGGCTCATCTAAAAATAAAGTCGAACCAATTTTTTTATGCTCCATATACTTGCGGTTGGATCGGATTTTTTTTGGATCCGTGGGTTTTTTTTTGGATCAGTTTTTTTTTTTTTTGGATGTTGTGTGTGTTTACTGTTGTTGTCCACTATATATGCACAAAAAAAATAGCCGTTAAAAGGGCCAACGTTCACTTTTTAATGCCTTCCAACCTTCCAATTTCAAAAGTTTACATGCGGTAAACCTCCCCGTTCCATTGCCTTGCCGTGCGGTAGGAGAGCACCGGCGGCGGTCTTCCCGCAGGGGATGCCTGCCGTGCCGTGCCTCCCCGCATGCACTGCCAACCCCCCTTATGATAGTTGCTGGTTGTGGCTATGTTACTTCTCGATATATGTCCTTTTCTTTTGTTCTTTTGTTCGTTTGACCATGGACAAGGAAGACCGAGCGGGGTCTGAGGTTATATAACCGGCTTATGCTAACCATGTGGTTAGTTGTAATCTTGGTTTTGTCAAGGATCACTATAAAATATTTTGGAAGCTTATATATTGTACATCATGGATAAATAGTTGTATTTTTTGGTGAATGGGTGTTTTAAATTGTGTATTAATTGTATATGTTAGAATAGTATTTTTAAGTTTTATTTGTGTTTTTAAGTATTTGTAAATTATGCTTTTTAACTTGTATTAATTGGTGACGGGGTGTATTAATTATACATATGAGAGAAGTTGCAATATGCTTTATAAGTAGTATAGACTTGTACAAAAGGCTCAAAAAAATGACATACTTGTATATTTGTGCCTTAAATCATTGTGCTTTGTGTTTTATGGCTTGTATTAATATGTTATGGGGTATATTAATTGTACATGTGTAAGATATGTTTTGACCTTAAAATAATGTGTTTTAAATACTTGTTCTTTATGTTTTAACATTTGTATTTTACTTAAAATCTATATTTAAGGAAATCTTAAAAAATTAATTGGAGAGAGAGTGCAATTTGCTTTATATGTAGTATAGATTTAAGGAGTGAGAAGTATTTGGTTTTTTCACATCGACAAGTTTTGTATCGCAAGTTACTTTTTCGGTATTTTGCCCTTTTCATAAAGGGAGGTAACGTACTTTATGTAGAGCAGGAAGGTAATCTAATCGTGTTGATGCGCCAAACAGCAAAGATACACTGAGTAACAAAATTATGTTGCAAACGATGTTTTTCAGTGGTACAATGATTTTTGTTAATGACTTTCATTATACTTAGACTAATATTTTCACAATATACAAGATTAAGCAATGGACTAAACTGAGTTCAGGATGATTTTTTTTTAGGTAAAAGGGTTAATTCACCCCGGTAAAATACATTACACCAAAAAGCGTTGAAGTACAAAGGAAGAGGGCGTACACCCCTCATCTCAGTCCCTTAGGACACTTACAGACTCTAATATAAGAATGACAAACCATTCTTATAACTGACAATGAAATGAAACTACCAATAATGAAAAAAGTAAATAAAATATTACAATACTACTCAAGAAACACTTGAGTCTTCAAAATCATTATGGCGCTCCATCTTAACTACCATGAAGATTCCACGTAGAAACAACCATGCGATCTTCAACCAATAATGTGTTGTAGTGAAACACGAACCACCACAAACACAACATCAAATATTCCAATATATAACAGCCCCACATCAAGACCAAAATATAATGGAAAATACGTCACAAGCCCCATCCACCAAGTCGGAACATAAACATAAGATATACTAACCAAACTTGTGAAATCAATGGACTTGTACATACAATAGGGTTATACCCTAACCTCCAAAACTGATCGAATGAGTTTATGACTAGGGAACCAATAAGCTTCAAACAACAAACCGACCAGCATCAATACACGTAATGATTTTTGAACAAGAACCATCTAAACTTGACTTACCCAAGCAGTGAACAAGGCAGATTCGATCCATCACAAAATATATCATCAATGTGTCTAAATCGATCCACCCATGAAAAGGGTTTTTGAATAAGTTACCCACAAACTTAACTTCCAATTGAAAACCAAAACGACCAGCCATGAGAATCAGCCTAAGTCAATACCATAGCAGCCGATTAAAATCACCAAACCTCCAAGAATAACATCGTCTTACATGAAAGATATGCAATCAGACTTTGACATGATGTAACACGAATCAATTCACCATATAGGGTTAATCAAACCCTAATAACCATCAGTACAACACCGAACATAACACCTCTCTCCAAACCCACGTACCATACCCCAAACACAAACCACTTGATCAAAACATACAAATAACGAACAAACCCTAATACGGGTTACCAGCAGAATCCGAGAAACCCCAACAAGGGTTTACACATCCAGCAGAAACAAAGCAAAAGTAGCAATTACAATCAACCGAAAAAGCTGGATACATCTAAACATGAACATTCCAAATAGTCCAATTAACCATTGTACACTTTCCACGTTTTAGCCCCAAATCCAAATGTTATACACTTATACCCTGTATGAACATGCTGTAGAGGTAATTTAAAATTTCATTGTATTAATTACTGGCTTTTTGCTATTAAGTTGAGACAAACCATGTCTCCCAAGAGACTGCATTCCTAAGCAATCATTACAAGATTGAGCAATTGATAAAAGTAGACAAAAACAGCAGAATTAATTGGGTTCACGACATGTATGGTTTATTTGCAACAAAGAAAAGCATCGGACTCATTACAATTTTAAAATAGTACGTAGTAATTAGCACATAATCAACCCAAAAGGGCATATCTAGATACCTGTAAAGATTGTTCGTAAAACACGATGTTTTAATCATTCAAATAACAACTTTCACGAGGAAGGTTTTCGGCGTTCGACGCTGAATTCGGCTGAAGGTGATGCAACTGTAAACGGGGGGCTATTAAAATATCTAAGAATCTTGAGTTCTTCATCGGCGGAAACATTCGTGCTAAGGTCTATTAGTACTAACTCTAGCTTAGGGGACTTAGCCGTGATGAATTTCACAAATTCCAACTCAGGAGCCAAGTTACTAAAGTTTATCATCACCAATCTCTTACAATAATCCATTTTGAAATTGCAGCAATCTTGGAGATTTAAATTATTCATGGGAATTTGCGCAGCATCCAGCTTCACAATCGACTAACAATAAAAACATGAAAATCAATAAAAATTAGAAAATGAACATTACTATATGTATACAATTCAGCACTATTTACCATTAAACCAATAATCTTCAGATTTGGGGAGTTCCTGATCAAACAAAGGGCAGAAGATATTTCATCTTGTTCGGTGAAGCACACACCCAGTAAAAGAGTGTTAAGGTGGACTAATGAAGCTGAAAGCTTCTGTGACATACCACCTGCAGACAAGTACTTTAACCGAATACAAAAACCATGATTATTAATAAACACAATCTTCTTACATGAGATATACTATTACACCTTTATGTTACCTTCATATAGGGAGAACAGATTCCCAGAGTCTTGATCAAAGGCACACACTGTAAAAGCTCAACAAATGTAAACTTGTTTCTTCCTTCAAGTTCATCTTTATCTGCAAATCTGTCCTGCATTGAAATACTTTATAAAACTAACATCTCCAACAGTCAAACTGAAAGAGTTTCACTACCAGATATATGAACCTTACCAATAAGACTTCCGTCAGAAGTGGGCAATTGGAAAGGAAATGTTGCAGGGTTTTAGAAGTAATATCAACACGGATAAAAACCATTCTCTTCAACCTACTAAACCCGTTAAATGTTAATGGAGGATTGAAATCACAATTTGTGAGCTTTAAATCTTTTAATCCTTGCAATGAAAAGAACGAAGAGGGTAGCTGGTAGCAGTATTCATTTGAAATCTGAAAGACCAACTTTTCCACTTTAGTTCTCCTTGAAAGAAGGCTTATTATGACGTCCAACTGTGAATACGTTTCAAGTTTACCCACATTCACGTTGAACTCCAGTATCGAACCTGTGTGTTGCGACAAAACATGCAAGATGACACTGGCAGCAAGCTTATATTCGTTCGACGGTTTGTAGGTCGATGGTAACTTGTCATCAAATACAAGTTTAGGTATGCTCGTCCAACAGAACTTCCATTTCCTAGATAAAATACTTGTTCTAACTGCATCCCGGATTGGTACAAGTGTTAGAATGGTTTCAATTATGTCTTGAGGAAGGGTACTGATTATATCCGAGCTTAGATTTTGAAAGTTCATGGTTAATCTTAATCTCTTGACTACTTAGAGTTTGATACTTCACAGGCCTGCAATGTATAATGCAAAAACTCAAAATTTTATATACCTAGAATATAATCCTAGATTAAATGATAAATGATGGTTTACAAGTTATTTGTACAACATATTAACTAATTGTTACAACGTTATAATGCTAATGAGTTCATTTAGGAAAAGCTTAAAACTATGTTGCGAGAAATAAACGGCATAGATCATATATGGTGATGACATACCTTTCTGTTGTTTATTAAAAGTTAGATTATTGGATAAATTATATAAAATTCATTGATATATGAAAGTAATAAAGTAAGAAACATATAGGTAAAAAGAAGGAATAATTGTCAAGTTATTCAGTTTTTACCTCTAGGGTTTCATACACTGGAGATGAATATATTAACAGGCGAATACTCGGTAAATATGGTCTTCGATAATTGTTCGATTTCATTGAAGTCTTGTTGTAGCAGTATGATCGTTTTTTTATGGGCCGGCTATTAGGCCTTCATCAGTCCATCGTCAATTTTCAGCCCAAGAGTTATTTAAACCTTTTCTATATAAAAATCAAGGTTACCCAATCCTGTAGTAGAGAGGCTGCTTCGAGAGGACCTCCGGTTTTTTTAGGGAGTGATGATCGAACCCTTGATCTTTGTGTCTAAAGGAGAGGGGTTTTTCAACTGATCAAACCATACTATATTTTTCAACTGATCGAACCCTAAACCTTTTCTACATATCATATAAGTAATTAACTAGTATTTTTCACATTATCATAGCAGCAATCATTAGGATACCGGCTAACATACCATGGGATGAGAAGTAAAAAACAAATGGACTACATGGGTTCAGGATGATTTTACGTCAAAAGCATGCTTTAGAATTGTTACAAAGCAGAAAGTAGCAAATTTGGAATCAACCGAAAAAGGACACATCTGAGCATATTGAAAATAGTCAATAAAATCAGTATGATTTGACAATCAGCAATTCAACAAAGTCCATAATCTTTTAAAAACATTGTATACTTTCCACGTTTTAGCCCCAATTCCAAATGTTATACTCTTTTATGAACATGCTGTAAAGGTAAATTTAAAATTTCATTGTATTTTGCTATCAAGTTGAGATTGCATTCCTAAGCAACCATTACAAGATTGAGCATTCGATAAAAATAGGCGCAAACAGCAGACTTAATTGGGTTCAAGGCCTTTACAAATCTGCAACAAAGATGAGCGTTAGATTGTTACAAATTAAAAATAGTATCAATTCATAAGCAAACCCAAAAAGACATATCTAAACACTTGTAAAGATTGTTCATAAGAACTTCATGCTTTAACAATCAAATAACAGCTTTCATGAAGAAGGTTTTTGGCGTTCGATGATGAATTTTGCTGAAGGTGATGCAAGTGTAAACGGGGGCCGTTTAAAATCTCTAAGAATCTTGAGTTCTTCATCAGCAGAAACTTTCGTACTAAGACCTATTCGTACTTTCTCTAGCGCAGGTGACTTAGCCATGACTAGTTTCACAAATTCCAACTCCATAGCCAAGTTACTGAAATTTAGCATCAGCAATTCCTCAAGATAATCAAACTTGAAACTAGAGTAATCTTGGAAATCTTGAATATTCAAGGTAGCTGGTGGAGCATCCAACTTCTGACACGACTAATCACAAAACATGCAAAAATGTCAATAAAATTATAAAAGAACAATACTAGATGTATCAGCAGTATTTACCAAAAAAAGTATTTTCTCTAGATTTGGGGAGTTCTTGATCAAACAAAGGGCAGATGATATCTCAACTTGTTCCGTTAAGCTTACACCCAGACAAAGCAAGTTAATGTTGCTTAATGAAGTTGGAAGCTTCTGTGACTTTCCCCCTGCGGACAAGTACTTTAACCAAACACAAAAACCATGATCAACAAACATGATAATTTATAGCTTACATTAGTTATATATCAAACTAATATCTTACCTTCATATAGAAATTTGAGATTCCCATTCTTTCAATCAAAGGTACACACTGTAAAAGCTCAACAAATGTAAACTTGCTTCCTTCTTCAAAATCTTGTTCGCCTCCACATCCATCCTGCATTGAAGTACTTTAAACATCCTCTTTTAAACATCTTCACTAATAAGTAGTTATATTAACCTTACCAGAAGGAGTTCTATAAGTTGTGGGCAATTGGAAAGGAACCGTTGAAGCACTTTAGATGTAATCGTAACATCCAGAAAATGCACTCTCTTCAACCTACTAAACCCATTAAATGTTAATGGAGGGTCAATATCACAATTTGTGAGCAATAAATCTTTTAATTCTCGGAATGAAAAGAACAGTGAGGGTAGCTTGTAGCAGTATTCGTTTGGCATCTCAAAGACCAACTTTTCCACTTTGTTTCTCCATGAAAGATAACGTATAATGATGTCCACCTCCAGTGACATTTCAAATTGACCAACATTAATACTGAAATCCAGTATTGAACCCGTGTGTAGTAGTAAAACACGGAAGATGGTACAAACAAGCCTATCTTTGTTCGACAGTTTGCAGGTAGATGGTTCTTTAACCAACTTGTCATCAAATACAAGTTTAGGAATGTTCGTCCAACAGAACTTCCATTTCCTTGATAAAATACTTGTTCTAACTGCATCCCGAATTGGCATAAGAGTTAGAATATATTCAATTATATCTCGAGGAAGACTGCTGATTATATCCGAGCTTATGTTTTGAATGTTCATGATCGATCTAGTTCTTGAGTAATTCCTGTGAGTTTGATACTCCACAATTAAGTCTGCAATGCATAATGAGAAAACTCAAAATTTAATAGTAGTCTATAAGCCAATAACCCTGAAATTAATGACTTGCCAGTTACATTACAAGGCTATAAGCCTGCAATGCACAGTTTATATAATAGTTGGTTTGCTACAAAAAATGTACGAGGAACCAACTGAAAAATTAAAACAACCCAACTCACATCTTCCAGGAGAAAATAGTAGTATTACTTTACTAACTCACCAGAGACATTAGATGAAATTACTAACAATATCATGACTCCAAAAAGAATAATAATAATCACAGCCAAAATCGAACAATACAAGCGTGGTCGAGGACATGCACAAATTTTATAGCTTAATATATCATGAATGCGAATAATAATGACCCCGTTGATGATTTTTTTTTTGGCTCTGTCCGTATATAGCATCATATGTTGATGAGATAGCTATATATGTTGTTTAGAAACTAGATATTTGGAAGAATTCATAAAATTCAACTTAACTTACATTGAATATTTGATGAAGAAAAGATTATTGCTATGTCGAAGTAATAAAGAAATCCATGTACAAAGAACTTAAATTACTGTCAAGTTGATCAGTTTTTACCTCAAGGTTTTATAGACAGGAGATGTGAATAATATTCACAGGCGAATTGCACAGTAAATATTGTCTTGTATCAGTTTGCAGTCATCAAATTCATGTAGTCGTTTTAGATCCTATTTGTTGGGCACATTATTGGGCCTCCAACTATCCATCGTCATTATCAGCCCATGATTTTATTAAACTTTATCTATTTTCATCATGGTTGTCAGGATCCCGATCTTGATTTTAGGATCTTACGATTTTACGATACCGCAAAGCAAAAATGATCCGAATCTTACATAGGATCTTTGAAAGCTTAAGATCTTATAGGATCCCGATCTTTGACCATAGGATCTTAAGATCTAATCCGATCCGATCCTACTTTTCTCGGATAACAAACTAAAAAACTGCAAATTTCTGGATTATTTTTTGTAGAATTTGAAAACAGCATGTTAATCTTATTAGACATTTCATAATAATAATTAGGACAACATTTTGATTGAACATTCATATAATTTTGTGTTTATGATATATAATAATTTTTAAATTTGTATAATATTACAAAAACTATTAAGAAAATAACATTATAGTAGGATCTTAAGATCCCGGTCTGATCTTACGATCACGATCTTGCAAAGTCGAAAATAATCATAGGTAGGATCCCATTCTTGAAAACTTTAATTTTCATGATTTATCTTTTTATTGATGTTGTGCTAATAATAACTCTCATTTTAAAACTATTAAGGGTGCGTTTGGTTTTCAGATGTAAGAGATAGAAAACATATTATAAAGTAGATAATTTATTATTTTAGAAAATTATATACTCCCTGTGTTCCAAATATAAGTTTATTTTGATTTTTGAATCCAACTTTAACTTTAAATATTTTTATTTGTATTATATAATATTTGATGCAAAATATATAAATAAATTTGGTTTTACTGTATTTTCATATGATATAATTTTTATCAAGTATTATATAATAAGAACAAAAATATTTATGATCAAAGTTAGATTCAAAAAGTCAAAATATACCTTTTTAGGACGAGGGGAGTATAAATTTGATTATATATAAAAAAAACAAAAATGATAAAGAGGTCTAACTAAATGGACCTAAAGTGTGACCTAACGCTTAAATGACATGTACAACGCTTAAATGACCTGTACAATTATGCAATTCTAAAAGTCATTTAAGCGTTAGGTCACACTTTAGGCCCATTTAATTAGGCCCGTTTATCAAAGCTCATAAAAAACAAAGGAATGTGAGATAGTGGTGAAGATGAGGTCCACTCATATTAGAAAAAGACAATAATAAATATGAAAACCCGTACTTTTTTTTATACCACCTAATATGCCAAGAAATGAGATCAATCAAAATTTGATCATTGGCAATATGCCAAAATGCCAAGGAAAGCTCATGAGCTTGGTCTTACTTCACTGTTGAGAAACGAAAGAAGACTTCCATCTCCAAGTTTAACTCAAACGTAGCTCCCCCTTTTTTTTTTTGGTGTGAAGGAGTGTCAAACCAAAATGCCCAACAAGCATTAGCTCTCCCTGAAAAGGAGGTGATCCAGCCGCACCTTCCAGTACGGCTACCTTGTTACAACTTCACTCCAGTCACTAGCCCTGCTTTCGGCATCCCCCTCCTTGTGTCACTGTCGATTCGGCTAGCCAATAAAAGCCGTCCAAAAATGAACTTAAGAGAATTGTCGGAACCGGTACAAACGGGTGAAAGGGACAGACCATGGTCATTTTCTTCTTTTTTTTCTGGTTAATCAACTCGTCATTATTATTTTGCTTGTGCCTAAACTTTAATCACAGGTAACCGCCGCTACAACACGATGATACCCTACTAGTAATTAATAATAGAGGGCAAAACGTGATGGCCGAATACATTAAATTAAAATTTCTCAGCATCTTTTATAAGTAACATAAAATAATGAACAAAATTGGGTCAAGTCAAGTCAAGTCAAGTCATTTTTTTTTTTTTTTTTTTTAGGGCAAAATTAGGTAAAGTATCTGGCGATTTACTTCACAAACAAAGCTTTTGGCATGTTACAAAGCACAAAATGGTTTTTCATAATTACCCAAAATGACACATCTAAACAATTTCTAAATAGTCCATAAAAGCTAATGATTCGACAATCATTAATCTTGCAAAAGACAATCAATTAGCAGCACCAAAATAACAGCCTTCATGAAGAAGCTTTTTTGCGTTCTATGATTAATATTGCCGAAGGTGATGCACGTGGAAATGGGAGTCGTATCAAATCTTTGAGAAGCTTCAGTTCTTCATCATTAGAAACATCGTCGCTAAGCTCTAGTCGTACTTTTTTTAGCATTGGTGACATAGCCATGATAAGTTTCACAAATTCCAACTCAAGAGCCAAGTTCTTAAATTGCCACATCTGAAATTCCTTAAGATGATCCAAGTTTAAATCCGAATAGTCATGGAACTCAAGAGAGTTTGTAGAAATTTGTGGACCATCCAACTTCTCAAACGTCTAATCACAAAACATATAAAAATGTCAACTGAATTATTGAATAAAAGCATATGGAATAGCAATATTTACCGTACCGTAAGTATAATATTCTCCAAATTTGGGGAACTTCTAATCAAACAAAGGGCATAAGATAGCTCCTCTTCTTCTGTTAAGCACAGATCCAGAAAAAGATTTTCGAGTTGGACTAGTAAAGTTGGAAGTTTTTGTGGCACACCACCTGCAGACAAGTGCTAAAAACCAAATACCGTAGCCGGTATCAGAAAACAAACAAAGTTGTTTCCAAGAGATAAATCTTAAATTCTGACATATTAAGCCTTTTTTTCGGTTAGATTTACCTTCATATAAAACTGTGACAATTGCAAAGTCTTAATCGAAGGCACACACTGTAAAAGCTCAGCAATTGTAAACATATTTCCTTCTTCAAAATCTTCTTCGCCTCCACATCCATCCTGCATTGAAAATACTCTATAATGTCATCTACAATTAAGAGAGCTTTACTAGGGTTTCAACCTAATTATATGAATCTTACCAAAACGACTTGCGTAAGTAGTGGGCAATTGGATAGGAAATGTTGAAGGGCTTTAGAAGTAATCTCAACATGCTCAAAACACATGGTTTTCAACTGACTAAACCCATTAAATGTTAATGGAGGGTCAAAATCACAATTTACGAGCTTTAATTTTTCCAATCCTTGCAAGGAAAAGAACAAAGATGGTAGCTTGTAAAGTGTATGTGAAATACCCATGACCAACTTTTTAAGATTATTGTTTCTTGAAAGGTAACATATTATCTGGTCAAACTCAGAATCCATTTCAACTTCACCAATATCAAGCTTAAACTTCAGTATTGGACCCGTGTGTAGTAACAAAACATGGAAGATGACTATAACAAACTTAGATTTTGTCAATTGTTCACAATCAGATTCTACTTGAACCAATTTGTCATCAAATACAAGTTTAGGCATGCTCTTCCAGTAAGACCTCCAATTCCTTGACAAAATACTCGTTCTCAATGCATCGCGGATAGGCATAAGAGTTAAAATATTTTCAATAATGTTTTGAGGAAGGGTGCTAATTATATCCAAATTGAGGCATTGAACTTTCATGTTTACAAATGCGATGTCATACTCCACCAGGCTGCGATGTAATAAAGGATTAATCTTAATGACGTTATTTACCAATACGATCCATGCATATCTAACTCAATAATTAAACAAAATACGGATTTTTGCATCAAACATATTTGGACTGGCATTATATACTCCAGAAAGTGGGCACAATAGAGCTAACAGACAACCATATTACACAGAGAGCTAGAAACATATACACTGACATTGAACAAACATTATAAATTTAATCCATAAACATACTAAAATGCTAATCCCTTATTGTGCCTTTATATTTCTAACATTATTGATGTTATTAGTTATTAACTACTTTTGGCTAAGTTATAACTCCGCTTCGGTTTCTTTGGCGATTTTAGAAACAAATCTTACTTATATACTTGATTGGTTCTAAACTAGTCAACTTTTATTAGTCAACCACTTGTGAATTGTCAACCGTAAAAGTCAAACTAATCAAGCCAATGCTTCCGTGAAATACAGTGTTTCCCCGGGTCGTAATGTCCCAACGAGGTTGTGATGTTATAAAAACGAATCTGTGATCGGGTGAATATGAACAGGAAAGGGTATAAGTGTGTGTGTGAGTGATTACACTAGGGTTTTATAAAACAAAATAACTTAGATAAACTATTTGAACAGTTACGTGAAAGCTAGGTATTTAAAAACGTTTAATAACTAAAAACGCGTACGTTTAATTTAATTCTACGTAAACGTACGAAACAAAAACGATTTTAACTAAAGAAGTAATTTGCATGCCTTAGGGGCTTAAATTCAAATTAAATAAAATTAAAATATTTATTTTATAATTAATAACTATTTAATTAATTATTGTATTTATTAATTAATTACCAATTAAACTATTTAAATTATAAAAACTACAAGATGAACAGTAAAAATTATGGAAAAATTCCTAAAATTATTTTATGTTATATTAAAGCTAGGAAAAATATAAAAACTCAGTGTTGTTTTATAAAAACTAATTATGCTATTTATAACTTAATTATTGATTAATTCTTAATAAAAATAATATTAATTTTATTAAATACTAAATGATAATATAAAAATCTAATAAAATTATTAAAAATACTTTAATATAAAAGGAGATTAATAAAAATATAAAAATACAACTTACTTAATAAATATCTAAAAATGAAAATTAAAATTAAATTATATTAAATAGAAACTATCACTTATTTTTATATTGTCTTTTCTGGAATTTTCTTTTACCAACCTATTTTATACCTAAAAATAACTAACTTTTGTAAAAACAATATTTTTATAACTTAAAAATAAGCTGTGTGGAAGCTTAATACCACCACAGTTGACTTTATTTGACCAAACAAGGAATTGAGCTAAAATTGACTTATGTGGGGTCCACAAGAGTAAAATCTAGTTCAGCTTAGTTAATTAAACATATATAAGCTAGAAAAAGCACAAGTGGTACACTGAATAAGCAAATAAGCAATAAAAAAGCACTTCCAAATACCAAATGCCACTCAGAATTGGGACAGAGTTTATGGGCAATTTCAAGTGGGGTCCACAATGAATCAGGTCAAACTATTGGTCAATTTAGGATCCTTGGTAGGAGGGGGGTTCAAAGGAACACAGTTTGATGTGTGAGGCCCACTGTGGTGGTCACAAATCACCACCAAAGTGGTGGTAATAGGGTGCATCTGCTGGTGCAGGGGAGGTATCCTTCCCTGCAACCTACTTTGGGCTAGTGTAACTTACACAAGAAAAATCTCAAAAATATAAGCTATGTGGGATTACAAAGGTGAGCTGTTGGACTTTAACTAGGAACAAGTTTCAAAGTCCCAATCCAAACTCATAAATCACAACAAATACTTGAAATTTTGTAAAAATCTGAGATGTGAACTTTTGACTTTTATTAGAAACTTGAATGTTGACTTTGGTGAGTTTTAACTTGATCCTAGGTACTGATATGGATGTAATAAGCTACAATAAGACTATATTAAACTAGAATACCTACTTGTGATTAGATTTGATGAGCTTATGGATAAGAAATCCTAACAGTGAACCTGGTTAAGAAAATTAATATGGTTGTTGACTATTTATACTGTAACTATTGATTTTTATGTTTTAACTAACCTAATCTAACCTAATATGACATGACTCAGTAATAAATAACAACACAAACTAACTTAACAATAGCTAGATCAGTAAATCCAAATACCCTCTAATGGCACTGTCTTGGAGTATTTCAAAGCATATCACAGATAAAGTCCACAAATAAGATTCATAAACACTTATTATGATTACCTAGGCTGATTAGAACAGATAAAAAACATCAATAACATCAAACACTAAAAATTCCACATGATGCTATAATGGCAGTCAATGATGAAATCTGAGCATCTAGTAAAATTGTAACAAGTATGCTATATTAAGTTATAATATCACTAACAAACTCTAAATAAACACAATTTATCAAATATAAGCAATAATAAGACTATATAACAGTAAAGAGCAAGATTAAGTATTTTAGCTTACAAATGAATTTGACTGAATAGCTAGTAACCAAGGACAAGAACACCCCCAATAGCTTGTCACTACACCAATGGAGTTATTTCAGTCCAAATAAGTACCCTGCTCAGTCTCCTTCTTGTTCTTCCCTCTATTTTTTATTTTTCTCTATTTAATTAATTATTTTTGGTATTTTTGCTATTATGAACTAGAAGTGGTTTTTAAAGCTGAAAAGCTTATAAAAGCTTATAAGTAACTGAATTACAATTACAGAAACAATAACATACACTATTTAACAAAATTAGATGAATTTGTCACTTTCATTCAAAATTGCCAAACTTGAATTTATTGAGCAACACTGAGATTTAAAGGTGTTAGGAATACGTTTATTCCAATGAAGAGTCGGTCACCCCGAGTATTGTAATAGCATAGTGTAGCTCGTAGTAATCATTAGTTTATAGTAGTATTTGTGGAGTCGGGTCGGGTCTTTACCCACTGTCAGCCCGGTCCACAGCCCGTTTTATGGGGCGTCAAGCATGTAACTATAAATACCCTCTCCCACCCAAGGGAGAGGGTTGGACCTTTCATTAGTTTCAAGCTAATACACACATTGTTTCTCTCTCAAAAAGGCCCCCACCTTTCTTTCTACATCTCTCTAATCTCTTCATCTAATTCGATCCATATAACCACAAGAAACAATACGTGTTTAAGATTATGAGTATCCTACAATTGGTATCAAGAGCCATGGTTACATCCTAGGGATTGTTTGATCTCGAATTTTCAGTTTGGTTCTTGTGGTTGTATTTTGGTTTGAATTACAATCTTGCGTTGTTATTTTGGTTGGAATTGGTTTTTCTTGCCTTCTTTGTTTCATTGGTTCGAATTCTCTGTGTGCGTCTTTGTTTTGTTAACAAATATCATTGGCTACTTTTCTGCTACTAAACTGTTTTGGAGATATTGGTGTTCCTGTTTGCGTTTAACTTTTTGTCACCTTTGAATGCAAACACGTTTTTGTCCAAAAGTGATAAGAAGACAAAATTCTTGAGAGTGATAGTTTTGGTTGTATACTAGTTGCGATTATCTCCAGTTCTTGGTTGAGATTAACTTTCATGCTGCGGTTTCATTTCTTCTTGTGGTTAACTCTAAACTGCGTTTAACTTTCTTATTGCGGTTAGCTCTTTATTGCGGTTAGTCCAATTATTTGCGGTTATCTCATATTTTTGCGGTTAGCCTAACCAGTGTGTTACTTTTGGTCTTGTGGTTAACTCTTGCGGTTATCAGAAAACTAGAAAATCCAAGCAACTACTACTCTCAACAACAATCATCAGAAACAATTCCAATCCATAATCGATTCATAAACACCGACCCAAAGAAAAGAAAATACAATAAAGATCTCAGCTGGCTTATCTTTTCCGTGTGGTATAACATTAAGACTAAGACCTTTTAAAGTCCATTACACGAAGGAAACCAAACCATCATCGGTCTAATTCTTGAAGCTTAAACTTCATTGAATATTCGAACCTTAAAGAAAGTACAAAGCAAGATTGCTTCATCTATCTTTTCATTCGATAACATCTAAACAGTATAAGAAAATCAATATCTCAAACACGTGCTCATCATTGATCATTGATAATAGTTTATCAAGTTACAAAGATAAACAAGATCTAAAAACAACTTATACTTGTCCTACCTGTGACCCACTGAAAAGATCTTGGTGCCGTGACTTTGTGATCGTGGTCTCGTTTGTACAACAAGTAACAAGGGTCGTAATATTTTTTTTGGAGTGTGCATATACGAGCAGAGTACAAGCAGCTATTGGGACGATTTGTTTTTCTTTGTTTTGTGCAGCTGAAAGAAAAGGAGAGGCGCAACTTAAAAGTAATTAAGGTTAAATTGGTGTTTAAGTGGTGTGTTATATAGTGTGAGACTAGGGTGTTAGGGTTAAGAGATTTTTGTGAGCTGCATATTGTTTTAAGATTATTTGGGCTTCGTGTATAGTTAATTCTTTTAGTGGGCTGTGTCATTGATACCACAATCTTGGGCTGGATTATTGTTTGTTTTTGTTGGGCGGTCTCGAGATCAACCATAAAGGGTCGAATTGTTTGTTAATCATTGGATTAACCCTTAAGTGGTAGTTAAATTTTTTGGATTTGATCAATATTATTCATATAATCCAACTTGATTGTGTGGTTAAATTTTCGGGGCATATTTTTGGACCACGGTTTTTATTGAGCTTCAAGAATCCGTAACTGTGAGTTGTAATTTGGGATTGAGTTATCGGGGTCATTGGATATACCAACGGGATTTATTTGAATTTCAAAACACGAACATTGTTGGAAATTCTCTGTGACTTGACTTATTCACCACTCTAACTCACTTCAACAAAACCAAATCTATTCTTCGAAGTCTCACGGTTTATTCTTGATTTTGTAAAATCCCGCGAAAGAAGCTATTTCTCGGTTTAAATCATAGAATTGTAAAATCCCGTGAACGATCACAACATGTCAAAATCTTCCATCCTTGTGCAACAAACAAAGGTGTTTGATTCTAATATTGCTAATCTGGAATCTTTGTGCTCTAATTCGCAAGGGAGAGAGTTGCTTCAGCCACAACAAGTACTTCACAATGCAAAGGAAAGCTGCATTGAATGTTTTCGATCACTCCATTCACATCTCAAGGTTCTCTTTGCAAAACCTGGATACTTGGGAGGTTTCAATCGTGCATTCGCAACACTCTTTGGTCAAAATGTTGAGACTTTCACAGTCAAAATGACTCTACACTTAGATCAACTTCAACAACAACTTGAAAAGGGTGAACTTTTTGAAGATAGATCTATGGCTGCATTCTGTGTGATCAACAACCAACTCCAAGCGTTCATTGATTCACGATTCACTGAGGAGTATGATCATGAGAGTCAAATGACGAAAAAGAGCTTTGCCACTCATACGGGAATTGAAGTTGACGTGTTCAGAGTCACACTACTCCAACTCATGGGTAATGTGAAAGAGTACATTATGGAAAGAGCAAAGCATGAGCACAAGTATGAAGACAAAGTGATGGCATGTCGGGGGCAACCATGTGATGGTAGTGTGGATTCGGGCAAAGCATCGAATGCTGGGTCAGTTATCATCGAAGGCAGAGGATCAGAGACTGAAAAGCTTGACACAACGAACAGTTCAATGACTCTTACACGTGATGTGGATGCAGATATCAGACCGGTAAAAGAACATGTGTCATGTGCTAAGGTACTCGAACTGTGTAACATTGTTGATGAACAAAAGATTCCTAACAAAGTACAACCGACAAACAATGTCGATTCAGATGTCGTTGACATGGGAAATAGCAATGTTGACCCATGTGAACAACATATGAAACACAATGAAGTGTCTGTTGTACAATGTAGTGCATCTTCTGTTTTAAAAGATGATTGTGCCGTGCATGAGTACACTGCCTATAACCCTGATGACTCCTTGACCACTAGATTTAATATCCTTAAGGATCAAGTGGCTATGTACGAACAACGTGCTAGATTTGAACTCACTGGACGTGAGCAGAACATGGAATGGCAAATGCGTGCATATATATCTGAAAATAATCTTAAGCGAGAAACATTGAAAAAGGAGTTACAATCTTTGCAAAAACAATTGGATCAAACTGTTAAACAAAAACAAGAGATTCAAAAAGGTTTAAACACACTCAAACATGATTTCAAAGAGAAGGAAACAAAACTCCTAAATGATTTCTCTAGTCTTAAAATGCTGAAAAACAAACTTGAGGATAAATTATACACGCAAGGCCAAACCATTTAAACTGCTCAAATGATGCATAAACATAGGAAGTTGAGTGATGATCATAGTGAGAAGGATTCTACTAAGCCAAAAGCCAATTTCCTTAGAAGCGGTATAGGTGCTCAACCGGCATTATATGATGCAAACATTATGCTTGAGCCTAATCATGCCCCACCTGATGCTACATCTGATGATGAGGGCAATGAGATAGAAGATAGAACCAGAGAAAAACTTGCTGAGAAATTAAGGGATCCCCAGTGCATAGCTAATAAAATCTTGTACAATTATGATTACTCTAAAGATAATCAATTAGCTATCTTTGTCCCACAAAAGAAATTTACTCCAGAGCAAGTCTTCTGGAACATAGACATAGAAAAATTGAAAGCTGAAAGAGTTGTAGGTAACACACGCACTATGTTTAGAATTGCTCACCCAACTGCTTACCCCCTGAACACACCTAGGCACCTTGTACCTTTCACTCTCCCCACGCAAAATAATACACTAATTGCCTTATATGTCCTTGGTCAATTATTCGTTGATTTTGATAAAACATGTAAAAAGAGAATAACACCAACGGGTATTACTGAAGGGGAAAGAGGTTTTGAGCAAACAAAACAATGTTACCTAACTGAAGTCATGCCATTTTTCAAACTTCTCAAAGAACATTTTAAGGGCCTTAAAAATACCATTAATGATGATGTGACTCAAATGAAAAAGGTTTTTAATGATGTGGAAAATGAGGGTAAACAATTGGCAATTGATCTTAAATGCAGTGAAGTTGCGAGGAAAAATATTCTCATCATGAATGAGAATTTGATTACTAAATGTGTTGCTCAGGACGTATTTTATACTGCTACTGATTCTACGTTATCTGCCTGCCAATTTCATGAGATGTCTATTGCATTGACCGCTCTCCAGAATCGTGTTGTTGAGCTTGAGGGGGAGAATTTAAAATTGCGTGAGAAAATTCAAAACGATGACCATGATAACATGGTCAGACATTTGTCAAAACTAGAGGTTGATAATCTTAATTTGCAATTAAAGTATCAACATTTAGAAGAAAGTACTAAAATCTCAAATGCCAAGACATCTTCGGATGCTCCTGAATTTGATGCATATTTTGAATTAGCCAAACGTGATGACAAGATTCAAGCTCACACTAACACGATTCGGAACCTGAGGGTCCAAATTGCCCAATTGAAGTCAAACAAGTGTGATGTGATTGGCACCCAAAAACCACAGTCTATAGATTCTCAGAATTTTCAATTTCAAGATACCATCAATAAATTGCAACATGAAAATGATTGGTTTCGTGCTGAAAATTCAAAAGTCAAACAACATTACAAAGAGTTATATGATTCAATTAAGATCACACGTGATATAAACAATGAAAAGATAACTTCTTTGCTTAAAGAGATTGAGAATCTAAAGACTCTGGCAAAAGGGAAAATGCCAATCATAAATTGTGATAATATTGTTTAAAAGGTTTCTGCTTGTAAGAAGTATGCTTGTGATGCTGTGTATATTCCTCTTCCCCTTAGGAATAATAAGTTGGTTCATAGTGACTATCTTAAACATCTTAAGGAGTGCCTTGATTTGCTTCGTGAAACCATTGAAGAGGATAGGATAGCAAAACCACTTGATGATGCTATTGTAGGTGCCTGCTTTCTCACTAATAGATCTCAGGAACTCTTAGAATATGCTATTGGTACATGTCCTAAAATTGATAGCAAGCGAGATAGGTCTACTGCATCATCATCTATGACTAAGAACAAGCATGTTACCTTTGAGGTACCCTTGGAAACTTCAGATCCCAACACATCAAAACATGTTCAGCAACCGGAAGTGAAAAAGACTAAAATTCCCATTAGTCCGTCTACAGGAGTAAATAGTAACACTAAAGCTAGAGAGTCTAAACCAAAGAGAAATAGAAGGAAATATAGGACTTCACCTGCTAAAAGTGTTCCTAAAAAGAAAGTAGACGACCACATGAGGAACATTAAGTCCAACTTGAGCAAAATGAGTCATAATTCAAAACCTAATTCACGTTGCAAAACATGTAATGAATGCATAATTTCGAGTAATCATGATAAATGTGTTGAGAAATTTTTGAAGTCGTTTAACAAAACCCCAGTTAAGAAAGTTTGGAGAGCTAAACAAAGTAAGCAAATTTGGAAAGCAACAGGTAAACTGTTTGCCAATGTTGGTTATCAATGGAAGCCCACTGGAAGGAAATTCACTTTAGGAGAACAGTGCCCTTTAACTAGGATAACTAATTCTAAAGTAGTGCCTATTAAGGAATGGAAGCCAACTGGTAGAACCTTCCCTTTGGAGACCCAATGTCCTTTAACTAGGCCCATTGCATCTACTAGTGAAATTTCCACCATTAAAACGAATGCACCTAAGGTTTCAGTGGCTCCAGAACTTGTTTGCACTAACCAATTGGAACCCAACTCAAATTGGGGATCCAACACTCCAAATTTTCTGCTCTTGTCTGTTTCCAAATGCAGATCGTACTTTTCGTCCTTTGATATTTGGACTCAGGCTGCTCTAAACATATGATTGGGGATCGCTCGGGGCTCGAGAATTTCGTGAATAAGTTTATCAGGACAGTTAGATTCGGGAACTACCATTTTGGGGTAATTATGTGTTATGAAGATTATGTTTCTGGTGACTGCTAATTTCCTGGGTATACTACGTGGAAGGACTTGAGTATAATTTGTTCTCTGTTGGTCAATATCTTGATTCCGATCTTGAAGATTGCCTTCAGAAATTACACATGGGTCATCAGAGAATTGGATGGTGCTGATCTTCTTAAAGGTTTTCATGGCGCCAATTTATACACCATCTCTATTGAAGTCATGATGCGGTCCTCTTGTATTTGCTTGTTGACTAATGCCTCAATGAACAAAACATGGCTATGGCACTGATGTTTAAGTCATTTGAACTTTGGTACCATCGATGCTCTTGCTCGCAGGAGTTTGGTGCGAGGTCTACCCTGATTCATGTTCGATTAATATCATCTTTGATCGGCTTGTCAACTGAGCAAAAGCACGAAGCATACACACAAACCCAAAACTGTCAATACCATCATGGAAGTTCTTCACACCCTTTACATGGATCTATGCGGACCAATGAAAATGCAAAGTATTAATGGGAAGAAGTATGTTCTTGTAATAGACATTGACTATTCTCAGTTTACATGGGTGAAGTTTTTGAGAACCAAGGACGTGACTCCAGAGGTTATCATCAAACTCATTAAACAGCTGCAAGTAAGGGATACCGAATCTCAGTTTACATGGATTCTTCGTTGGTTATGCTCCAGATTGTAAGGGATACCGAATCTACAACAAACAAACCCGATAAGACTTGGAAACCATTCACGTCACATTCGTTGAGCTGACTGAGCAAATGGCTCCTGTACACATTAGTGCAGGACCCGCGTCTAAACTTTTGTCTCCTGAACCATTCAGTTCAGGTCTTGTACAGAATCCCACTCCTGCATGTACCTTATGTACCACCCACAAGTGAGCATTTGAAGATATAGTTTGACCAAACGTTTGATGAATACTGCGAGACACCTACTGATGATTCACTTACACCACCAGCTGCCGCTGCTCCAGTTCTGTACAACTCAAATGGTCCATCAGTGTCTCTTTGAATTGATCAAGATGCTCAATCTGCAAGTTACTCACCATCATCGTCAAACCTTCAATCTCCTTCGGTACATCAAGGCACTGCAGTCGACAATTCTTTTGAAGTGAATTCATTAGCTCCTCTTGAAGATGCTCCGTTCAAAAACCTGTTTGCTCATGAATCTTCCTCTGAGACATCCTCTTCAAGGGATACATACACGGCTTCTTCATGTTCCTACCCACATCCACATGAACATCTCTAAAAACGAACATAGGATCATCCGATTGACAACATTATTGGATATCCTTCTCAACCGGTGGTTACACGAAGGAAACTTACCACCCATGCCTTGTGGTGCTGTTATAATTCCGTACTATCCAAAGTCGAACCCAAGATTTCAAGACTGCTATCTCTAAAATCTGTTGGGTTAATGCGATGCAAGATGAAGCTCGCACTTTCGATCGACTTGAAGTATGGGAATTGGTACTACCTCCAGATTGTGCAATGATTATAGCTCTAAGTGGATCTTCAAAGTAAACTTGATGAGCATTATGTCGTTCTGAGAACAAGGCAAGGCTTGCTGCTAAGGGATATCATCTACAGGAAGGCATTAATTTAGAGGAATCTTTCGCTCTGGTTGTTCGTATTGTAGCTATCTGAATATCTCTCGCCAATGCTGCAAGTCAGAACATGACGGTCTATCAAATGGATATGAAAATTGCATTTCTAAATGGCGAGCTGAATAAAGTTCTTTATTTCAGTCAACCGGAAGGATTTGTATATTTTGATCGTCCTAACCATGTCTATCATCTGAAAAGGGCTCTCTTTGGCCTAAAACAGACAACTAGGGCATGGTTTGATACACTGTCAAAGTTTCTCCTGGGAAACGGATTCTCCTAAGGTGTGGTAAAATAAGATGAGAATGGGGTAGTGGAACTTTACTTCGTGAGGACAGAATTTCGGCTGGCAGATTTCTTCACTAAGGCTCTCTCAAGAAAACGATTTCAACTTATTCTCCAGCGCTTTGGAATGAAGAGTCCATCGCCAGTATCTCTCAAACGTCTTCAGGAAGAAAATGAGGAGAAATGGTTTTGCTTCACATATCCTTGTACATATCTTATACCGTAAAGAAAATAGAAAAATATAAAACCTATAAAACCCATAAAAATCAGAAAAATCATAAAAATCCAAAAATATTCTTCTCTCGACATGTCTCTTGTGTAATCAATATTATGTACGTTTCTAGAAATGTCATTCAATAATGACACGGAAACATACATATGCTTGAGCAAGAGTTTTTCGGTTTCAAATAAAGTTTTTTTCTAAAACATGTCGTTTCTCCAAATATTCTTCAAAAAAATGGCTTGTAGTCATTTCAGGCTACAACCCGGTCTTCAAAAATGGTGGTTTGCTATTACTTCAGATAGCAACCCGGTTTTCAAAATTAAGGAAAACACGTCGCCAAAAAGACGGTTGTTCCTAACAAAGGGTGCCGTTCATCCGAGCGTGAATTTCTTTATATTCATGCACCCTCGATCTAATGTACGTTTCAGTGCATTATTTCTTGATAAAGAAGAGAAGTCTTCTTTTTATCGCCAAATACTTTCCCTTCTATGATTTTTCCGGGAAGTATTTGTGCAAAACTTGGTGGTACCATGAGATTTTGATTGAAAATCAATTTGAACTCAAAGTTTGATAAAATTTTCACTCAATCAATGACGTTAATAGTTTATGAAAATATTTATGCTTTAACATCCGTCATTGATTGAGGGGGAGAGTGATTTCTCAAAATTTTATGTATCATCAAAACTCCCCACACTTCGTACATAAAACCTTGCAACAAAATGATTTGTGATGTGTTATGTGTCAGAATGAGTACATTTTCAAAGAGTTTTCGTTAAAACTTCAAATCTTTTGTAAACTCTTCAAATCTGACACATAACAACCTCCCTCACAGTTTGAGGGGGAGCAAATGTATCATCTCAACAATCAGCAATTCTTAAAATATGACACATCTTTCTCCCAAAATCTTTTAACTTATTTAAATCACTTGGGATCACAAATCTCAATTGGTTTGAAATTTTTGATCGGGGGAGAAAATGTGATTTAAATATGGAAATCTGATTAAAATGTGGTGTTGATTCTAAATGTATGCTCTCCTATTTGTGCTAAACCCTTTTGTATACCAATGCACAAACTGAGGGGGAGCAAATGATTTGAGAAAAAGGATCCGTGCATTTTTTGTGAGATCGAGACTCAGTCGTAACTCATGAATTGACGAAACACAATTGTCTTGAATTGAAAGGACTAGCCCTGGACGGGTAATAACTTCAAGCTGGTTTAACTAGTGATGTAAGCGTGTCTCGAAGAGGTCTAGTCTGAGTAGAATGTACCGTTTCGAGAAACCTTGGGTGAATCCGATCGGGCCGGGTAATAACTTCAAGCTAGTTTAACTAGTGATGTAAGCGTGTCTCGAATGCCCGGTTATGTTCACTTAAGGTAGATCAATTCAAAAGTGCAACTCTTCCCGACATGTGCAAATTTTCAAATCAATACATATGTGCACATGTTAAGGGGGAGCATTTGAAAATAACAAAACTCTCAATGTGTTAGCAAAATGAGTTTCTCAAATCATAAACACGTTGAGAGAATTTTCAATGATTTGGTGTAAGGCAACATAGGATAGTCATGAAGTTATAAGGTGGCTAAGGTTAGGAAAACCGTCCTATGATCCGCCAGAGCCGGAGGGATCTACCCATGGACAATACCAATTAGATAGTATTAGTAAGTCCGTAGGTATGATTGTGAAAAAAAGAGAAATGTGAGAATGGAGAAAGAAGGGGTTGAAGAATTAAAAAGAAATGAAATGAGAAAGGGTGAAAAGAAATAGCCCTCCAATTATTCAACCTTAGGGCAGAAACCGGGTTCAATTCATAATCTACTAATTGTTGCTAAGGTGACATTGGTATTGAAGACAAGACGTCATGGACCCAGTGACGCACTGCACTAAACCTTCTAACCACTCAAGTTCTCTTTAAAGAACTTGTTTCATTCTCACGGGGAACCGATGTAATCTATCGACATATCTCTTAGAGATGGTTGATATAGAAACAGGAGACCTCTCCCTAATCTCCGCATAGGAAAACCAAATGCACTAATTGAGTCTAGAGCCTCGAGATTCATTAAAAGATCTCATAGGACCACGTGCTACTTCTACCATGGTTGTTCAACATTAAGGACACCAGTGGTAAACTTATGAGTCCTACGCAGATCTTAGCAATCTGCCAGAACATTTATGTGGGATGTTATTTATGTAACTCCCAATGATTGAATGGAAACTCCTGCCATGGTCAACATCAAGCAGCCCTGCAGGTCACTTAGGTAATTCCTCGTGGATTACGCTAAGTGGTCCCGATGGTTACAAAAGGTCTACAGTCGTGGAGTGATCTCCATCGACTCACCTAATCGTTGATATACTACGGTATAATCTTAAAAGGCCCTCTGTGGGTTTTCGATTAGGAACGGTCTTGGTGAGGGTTAGAAGGAGTCTTCACACTATGCTGTTGACGATCTCTAATTCCAAACCTATAAGTACCGGAAGATTTGTTGCTAACTTTCTACGTGCAGGAATTTTAGACGGTTGCAGAAGTAGATTGCTGAAAAGATGCTGATCCATCAACACATGCTCACACTTCATCACCACATCCTTTGAAATCATGATCATTATTTGGGCCTCATTTATGCTTCCACAACTCTGATGCTGAAGATCATGATCCTGAAAAGTGTGAGCATGCCACTACAAAGATGATCACGTCACATGGAGACATTGTCACTCTAGAACGACTCTCAGACTCACATTTTGGATGGTAAACTCGATGTGACTCTCAAAGACCATCCAACAGATTGAACAAGTCATCTAGAGTCAGCTGCCCAAAAGCACAAAGATCTCAACTAAGAAGAATCATTATGCTACGAGCTACAGAGACATCTTCAAAGATTATATGCTACGATTCAGCGCTTATTTTTTTTGGGGTGACCTCCCTTAGGGGGAGATTGTTAGGAATACGTTTATTCCAATGAAGAGTCGGTCACCCCGAGTATTGTAATAGCATAGTGTAGCTCGTAGTAATCATTAGTTTATAGTAGTATTTGTGGAGTCGGGTCGGGTCTTTACCCACTGTCAGCCCGGTCCACAGCCCGTTTTATGGGGCGTCAAGCATGTAACTATAAATACCCTCTCCCACCCAAGGGAGAGGGTTGGACCTTTCATTAGTTTCAAGCTAATACACACATTGTTTCTCTCTCAAAAAGGCTCCCACCTTTCTTTCTACATCTCTCTAATCTCTTCATCTAATTCGATCCATATAACCACAAGAAACCATACGTGTTTAAGATTATGAGTATCCTACAAAAGGTTTAAGATGATTCAAAATATATTTAATTAACTGAAGACAACTTAATTTAACTGAGATTACAACTTTAAAATAAAATTACACTACTACGATTGAATTACACTAAGACTAAACTAATACTTCTTCTTTACTGCTTCTTTTTCTTCTTATAGATATTTTTAGGAACCCTAGCAGCTTTTTGACAAAATCCCAGTTCATCTGAACCCTTTGTTTAGTCAATTGAATCCCCACCCTTCAAATTTGCTTTTCGCGCCAAAAAGTCCAAGGGCAGCTGTGGTTGCGTGGAGAGGATTTCAAGGGCATTAATGGGTGTTTGGGAGTATGTGTGAGGTGGAGGGACAGGTGGGAAAGCTAGGGTGTTGAGGTGGAGGGTGGTATGGTGGTTTTGGTGGTGGTATTGGGGGTCTGTGAGTGAGGGAGAGGGAGATGGGTGGTGTTTGACCGGGGTCAAACTGGTATTAAATACCAGGGGTTGGATTGGGCTTTTGTGTTTGGGCTTGCTGGATCATATAACAAAAAGGGCCAAGGGGTGGTATTTTTGGGTTATAATAGGCATAAGGGTCCGTTTGTATTTGTAACTTGGAAAACCATAGGGACCAAATATGTATTTTGCAGAATTTTGAGGGGCTGGTCTTGCCACCTTTCCAAACTTCCGTTGAGGACCAAACCTGCCAATAAAACATAACACAAGGACCAAAAGTATATAATTATTTCATTTTAAAACTTATGGACCTTTTGTGTAATTTTTGGATTATGAAGGGTAAGTTTTGTAAATTCCCCAAAAGTTATCAAATTGTTCCATTTTGTATATTCATGAATAGTACAAGGGTATTTTGTGAAATTTCAAGTTTTATAACACCCAGGGACCATTTTTGCCAATTTTGATACTTGAGGGGTAAAAGTTGCCAGTTTGTGTAAACTTTTATCCAGGGATCATTTGTGAATATTTTTTGTTTCCCAAGGACTTAAGTTGACTTTTATTCTATTTGAAACCTTCAGGGACTAGTTTTGACAATTTATGAAACTTGAGGGACTGAAACTGCCAATTATGCAAACTTTGTACGTTTTTCATCTGTTTTTGATCATTTTGCATTTGAAACATATAAAACACACTTCTAAGATATTTTAAGTATTTTGATGCATATTTGAGTGTTTTTGGATGTTTTGGCAGTTCAGATTGGTATAAAATGATGAGTATTTAGACACTCATCAATACTTCATTAATTAAATGGTTATTTTTTGAATCCAAAAAAGGGTCAAAAAGACATCAAACCTTTTTGACCCGAACCCAATTGATAGTTTTCTTGAATTGGCCCGTTTTGACCCAAACGCTTTCTGATCTGATGCCAAACCTACCCAATTTTCACCTCTATTTAGAATTCTAAACCCCATATTACAAAACATGACTACCAAAATCTGCACTCTTTGGATCGCCTTCGATGCCCGAATTAATCCCACCAAAACAGTTCTACTGTAGGTTGAACTAATGACAGTAACACAGACGCACACCAATAGTTAATATGCTATAAAGATGTCAACACTCCAACATATATATTCCCCTATTTTGTCGGTGAAAAAGCTATATATTATGAAGTTTAATAACATTCAATTATAAAAAGAAATGAGTTCCCAGAGTATGCTCCATTAACATGATTTTACTGAAAATGCTATGATTAAAAGATGCAACTATACATTAAGGGGGTATTTGGGATAGCATATTTTTCTGATAAGTACTTATAAGCTGCTTAAATAAGTACCTCAGGAATGGTGTTTGAAATTCCCTATATGATCCTCTGAAAATGCGATAATACTATTTTTCCAAAAGTCGATATGAAAAAGGATTTACTCTAATATGATGAATCATTCTAGGGGGTTTGGGATTTGCCTATTTTTCCGGATTTTCTGCTTTTTTTAAGCCTAATCAGTTTACTGTTTTGTAATACCTAAACCGCTTCTGCTTATCTCCTAATTTTAGGTATAAAAAAGCAGCTTATAATAAACAAACAGGTACCAACTGGCATTTGAAAGTGCTTATATTGCTCTAAGTAAAGTTACTTTTTTACAAACATGGTCAACTTAAAACCTTATTAAACGACTCGATTAAAAAAGTGTCAGCAAATAATCATTTTCGTTTTTAAGATTCTTGCACTTTTGCACAAGTACTAAACCGCAACCTGAATAACCTGAACCCTTATTGGGGTCGGGTACAGGTAAGTTTTTTCTTCTCCAAAATCCGAATGACCTGACCCAACACAACAACAAGAACAACAACAACATACCCAATCCCGCTAGGGCGGGGTATGGGGAGGTATAATGTAGACAGATCCTACCCCTACTCCGAATGACCTTATTCGGGTCGGGTTAACAGAATAACAGCCTTACATTACATACCACTAGGCCAAAGGCATTGGGTCATAAACTAGTTATTTGACCTCAAAATAAGCACCACCATTCTAATATACTAGTTTTGAACATGAAACAAATAGCATTTTCATAAGATGTAAAAGGTTGCTGAATATGATAATATAATCTAGGGTTTGACAAATAATTAAAAAAAAAAAAAAAAAAAAAAAAAAAAAAAAAAAAAAAAAAAAGGTGAAAATGGTTTACCTTTTAGTAGGCCGGAGGGGTTGAATATAATAACCAATGGCAAAAGTAAATAATAGCAACTGAATCAACACGAGTTGAATTATTTTAGGTGAATTTGCAAAAGGAAGGAAATAAAAAGGCAAAAGGGTAACAAAGGAGATATGTTACTGTGAGCTTTCAAATGTCACATTAGGGATTAAAAAAAGTAATACAGTAATAAATAAAAAAAAAAAAGTAAAATAAAGTCTGGAAATCCGAAACTCTTGGGGTGGGCCAGAAATGTTTATCGGGTTACAAGACGGGTTTGAGGGTGAAACAGAGATTTTAATCGGGTTTGGGGCGGAGAACGGTGAATAACATTTCTGTCATGCCCCACCCGAATAAATATATACATATACAAATATATATTTATATTTATAATTATATAGTATAATCAATTATGTTAGTATTTAGTACAATATTTACCTAAAAACACATCTTTCTCCAGTATTGTTAGTTTTTTTATTTTTGTAAAATTGCATAATTGTGATTATATAAACTTATTTAATATCATATTTTGAGTTGTAATATGTGATGGTTTATTCATCATTATTTATGTACTTCGTATAATATTATTGTTTAAAACTTAATAAGGCTTGTTTATAATTGATTGAACCTAATTCTTCAAGTTATTACTAAAGTTGTAAAAAATAATAATAAATGTCAATGATGCGGCTTTGGTTGAGAATCCCGTCTAAAGAGGACACCCTGATAAGATCTCCCACTAACACGAGGCGAGTTCGAAGAAGTGTTGCCATCCAACGGGGCGCCTCGGGTTTGGGGAAGACTTTGGTAATTGGGTTTAGGGATGGGGATGTCCGTCCCACCCCAAATTAAAGTTTGAGAGGTGCATTGGGTGCAAAAATAACTTACCACAGGGATATTTTTTGCAATTTACCCTTTTGTATCATAAACACTTAAAAAGATGACTACACAATAACCAAGAGGCTTGTAGCCTAACGGTAGGGGTGGCAATTCGGGTCGGAGCCGGGTTAATGGATAATGGTTAGTGGATTCGGGTTGGCAAGTCAAGAAACCCTAACTCGAACCTAACTCATTTAAATCATCATGTCAGCTATGTCGACCCTAACCTCCTTACACATAACCTAAACCTAGCCTATATATATATACTTGGTTTGGCAAGTTAAATAGGTTACACGGGTTGAATATGTTAAACGGGTTTCGAGTTGACCCATTTAACCCGTTTTATATACAAAAGTTAGCACATTACATGAGTTATATAAGTTTATTTGTTTTGTGGCTTATTTTGAAACTTATATAAGTTTATTTGTTTTTGACGGGTCGACCCGATTAATTTATTCCCAACCCGAACCCGACTTGTTTAATAAACAGGTTAGATGGTCGACCCAAACCCGACCCTAAATCTATTTAGACTCAACCTGAACATGTTAATTTTCGTGTTAATTTCATGTCGGATTTCATGTCGAGTCAGAAATTGCCACCCCATTCATGTCATGGATTAACCCAAATACAACTATACAAGTAGATACAATAATGGACGATGGGTTAAGGATCTAAACTCAGACTCTGTTACAAAGCAGAGTACTAAAGTAGCAATCTATGATCAACCAAAAAAGATCTGAACACATTCAAAATAGTCCATAAAAGCATGATTTGACAGTCATCATCAATCTTAACCAAAAAAATAAATAAATAAATAAATAAAATAAAAAAAAAAAAAAAAAAAAAAAAAAAAAAAAAAAAAAAGAAGAGAGACATGCATCATCACCAAAATAACCCATTGTATTTGGTATCAAGGTGAGACAAACTGTGTTTTTAATAGGACTGTATTCCTAAGCATCCAAAACAAGCAATACAAGTAGGTATGGAATAATGGAGTTGAATGGGTTCAGCATTCGAAGATTAAGCCATTGATACCAGTTCAGGAACCCAAAAAGACATCTAAAGATACTAAAAGAATAGCTTTAAAAAAGTAGCGTCAATGTTTTCTTTCTTCTACGATTGTTACTGCAGACCGTGATGCACAAGGAAATGGCAGCCGTATCATATCTCTAAGTATCTTCATTTCTTGCCTGACGGAAATATCATCACTAAGCTTTATTCGTGCTGTCTTTAGCATTGGTGACCTAGCTAATATGAGCTTCATTAATTCACACTCGAGATCTTTGTTCGAGAAATTTTCCATCGTAAATTCCTTAAGATGATCTAAGTTGAAACCCGAGTAGTCATGAAAATCAGTAAGGGACATGGAATTGACATGTGAATCAAACAAATTTTCAACTGAAATAGCATCTGAATCTGAATTAGCATCTGAATCTGAATTGGCGTCTGAATCTGAATTAGCGTCTGAATCTGAATTAGCATCTGAATCTGAACCATTATCCGAAACTGAATCATTATCCGAATATGAATCATTATCCGAATATGAATCATTAGACGAAAATGAATCAGTATCCGAATATGAATCAGTATCCGAATCTGAATTAGCGTTTGACTTCTTATTCAGGATCTGATCACAAAACAAGAAAATGTCATTAAAATTATGAAAGAACTTACCATTACCATAAGTAATAGCAATAATTACCCTCAAACAAATTTCCTCTAGATTTGGGGAGCTCCTCATCAAACAAAAAGCAGAAGATATATCATCTTGTTCCGTTAAGCACAGATCCACATGAAGATATGTGAGGTGTACTAGTGAAGTTGGAAGCTTCTCTGGCATGCCACCTGCACCGAAGTCCTGTAACAGAATATCAGAACAAGAATCAGGACAACACAATATTCTTATATAAGATATATATGATCTTTTGTTTGCATACTACCTTCATATAAAACGAGGAAATAATTAAAGTCCTGATTGAAGGCACACACTGTAAAATCTCAACAAAACTAAACTTGTTTCCTCCTTTAAAATCATCTTGGCGACCATACTTATACTGCAATAAAACAATTTGGTCATAACATCTCTAGCTAACTGAAAGCGCTTCATAATTGGTTATATGAACCTTACCAGATACAAATCCGTAAGTAGCGGGCAACTGGAGAGGAGAGTTTGGAGCAAATCAGAAGCAATTGTAACATTGCAAAGTTTAAGGCTCTTTAACATACTATAGCCATTGAACTTTAATGGAGGTTTAAAATCACAATTTGTGAGCTCTAGGACTTCTAATCCTTGCAATGAAAAGAACGAAGAAGGTAGTTTGTAGCGGTATTTGTGCGAACTCTTAAAGAAAAATTCTTGCAAATTTTTGTTTCTTGAAAGATAACGTATTATTTGGTCAAACTCAGAATCCATATCAACTTTACCAACATCAAGACTGAACACTAGAATTGAACCCATGTGTAGTAACAAAACATGTAAGATGGCACTCACAAGCTTATATTTCTTCAAGCGTTTCTTGTTAGATGGTGCTTTAACCAACTTGTGATTAAATACAAGTTTAGGCAAACTTGTCCAACAAAACCTCCATTTTCTTGACAAAATGCTTGTTCTAACTGCATCTCGGAGCGGCATACAAGTTAAAATATTTTCAATTAGGCTTTGAGGAAGGTTGCTGATGATATCCTCCGAATCAAGGCATTGAGGTTTCATCTTTTTACAATAATGTCATGCTCCACAAGGCTGCAATGTAGAACACAACCTATCATAAAGGATTAATCCAAACAACGTTCTGTACCAACATTATTCATGCATATCTAACTCAATAATTTATAAAAATGGATACTCGCATCAAACATATTCAGACCGGCATTGTATACTACAGAAAGTGGGGACAGCAGAGCTAACAGACAACCAAAATACCAAATTACTAAAAGAACTAGAAAATAGATACACTGACATAAAACAAACACTACAAATTTACTCCATACAGATAATAAAATGCTGATCCCTTATTTTACCTTTAAATCTTTAACATTGTCAATGTTATTAACTACTTTTGGTAAGTTACAACTTCCCTCCGGTTTTCTTTGGGCGATTTTAGATAAAATCTTAGTTTTACAGTCCACTAATTAAGAGGTCAGTTTCAAATCCAAAAAAAAATGTAAAATGGACAATCACCCCTTGTTGTCCTGAACACGTTTGATAGTTTTCTTGAAATGGCCTATTTTGACCCAAAAACCTTTCTGATCTGATGCCAAACCCACCCATTTTCCACCTCTATTTACAAAACATGACTACCAAAATCTGCACTCTAAGGAGCACCTTCGATGCCCATTTTAATCCCACCAAAACATTTCTACTGTACTGTAGGTAGACCTAATGACAGTAACACACACCAATAAGTAAACACTAAAAAGGTATAAAGATGCTAGCAATCTAACATATATTCTCCTTTTTTATTGGTAAAAAACCTAAATATCAGAAAATTTTATTACATTTAATTCTAAGAAAGGGATGAGTTTGCAGAGTTTGCTCAACTAACATGATTATCATGAAAATGCTATAATCAAAAGATGCAACTATTTATAGGGGGTGTTTGGCATTGCTTTTTTTTTTTGAAGGTTTCTACTTAAAAAATAAAAATAAGTACTTCAAGAAATAGTACTTTGATTTGCTTATCTTGTAGTCAATAAGCAGTAGTAACATTCGAAGAAATAATTATTGGTAATAAAATTTTCAACTAAGTCCATTTATAAAAAGTTTTAGTCTAATATTGCGTAAACTTATTTGATGGGCTTATTAGTTGTTGGAAAATTCGAAAAGTCAATAAAATTATGGTTGTAAAAAAACGCTAGGCGCTAGTCGGGCGGTTGAGTACATTGCAATCAGCTTAGGCGGGGAGTAATCAGGGATTGGAACTCTTATATATAAATTTACATACGTCCGTAGAAGTATGTTTGGAAACATTCACAGAATTGTTCAAATACCTCAAACCGAGTTTTGGTCAAGTTAACCTCAAGTTTTGACCAAATATGATTGTGTTTTGACCTTGTAACGAGTAAACGGCAATCAATCGGTCATTAACCTTGTAGCAAGTAATCGCCAATAACTCGGCCTTATAGCCCTTTTTTTGCAACATCGATTAAAATAGCTTTTTATAGCTTATAACTTATTAAGTTCACGAGCTCAAGTTGTTAAGCTCATCACTTAGAGGGTGTTTGTTTCTGCTTATCTAGCCGGCTTATGACTTATTTGGTTTAGGGCTTATGTTTCATAAGCTAACTTTTTGTGGCTTATTTTGAAACTTATATAAGTTTATTATGTCATAATGAACTTATATAAGCCGGAAATTCTCAAAATAAGTGACAAAAAGTGAGCTTATGAAACATAAGCCCAAAACCAAATAAGTCAAAAGCCGACTATATAAGCCGAAACAAACACCCCCTTAGTCATCACTTCAAATAAGCAGTTTAAAATAAATAAATAGCTTAATACTTGTTTTAAATTACTTATTTTACCTGAAATTAAAAAACCAATCCCAAACACGCCATACAGATAAACTAGAGTTAATACATAGTTAAATCTAAACATATAATCTAGGGTTTTAAAAAAAAAAAAAAAAAAAAAAAAGAGAGAGAAGGTGAAGATGGATTTACCTCTATAGAATTAAGCTTGCAGTGTGTGAAACATCGACTTCTCAAAAGGGGGAAATTAAAAAGAAATTTTGTACAATAAAGAAAGTTATTTATTTAAATGGTCCCCTGTAGTTTCTGAAAAAATGACCGGTAGTCCAAAATAGGGATATGGATACGATATAAAAATGAGGTTTGTTTATTAAATTCATAACTCCCATCTCCAATTTTTCTTTTATTTATTTATTTATCACTAGACGAGTATCTGTGTATACTAACGAGATTTTATAACGACATTTAATTTAAATGATATTTTGGTTAAGTAGTTTGTGTAACGTTTTGTGTAATTAAAATATCACTATAATTATCTGCTGTTATAAAATTCTGTTTCTATGCATGTGTACTCGTCTAGTATTTAAAAGTTTGTTTTTATATACGTGTGTATTCATTCTTAAGTTGACAACACAACTTTACATTTTCATGCTTTCATTTATTAATTATTCATTTAACTTTCCATCTTTTTAAGTTGACAAAAAATTTGAACGTGTAAGGTAAGTTTGCATGTTTTCATTTAAGTTTTAAAGTAGAGATATTAAAGAGTGGTAAATGCATTAATTAAGGGTAATTTAGGCAAAGCATTAATTTAAGTTTTTTACTTTTCACTTCTTGATTTTTTGACCATTTTCTCTTTATACATAGTATAGATATAGATAAAACGGAAAGCATGTAATAGAAAGTATAAGATTGACAGAAATTACAGAACATAAACTGACAAAAGACGAAGAAATACGGAATAAAAACTGATAAAAAACTGTGTTGTGTTATTAATATTGAAAAACATGTAAAAATATGCTAGGGTAACTAATAGTACCACCCATAAAAATAACAATGGATCTCTTTCTGAACTCCTTTTAAGAGGAAAATGAAACATTGCCCCCCCCCCCCCCCCCCTCCCTTTTTTTTTTTTTTTTTTTTTTTTTTTTTTTTTGGTAAAAGTTTCGTTTGCGCTGTGCACAGGATTCTCACAACAACATCATTAGTGGCAAGCTAATAACATGAATTCAAATATAATAAGAGATCATTAATGAGCCTCGAAACTCTATAGACAATCGAAAAACTACGTTGAACGACATTAGCCACAAAGATTATAAAATTTGAGTACTGTCTTTTGAAACCCACTTTATGCAGCGACAAACTAGCTTCTAAATCAAAAAATCAGTTTCTTTTTTTAATTAATAGCAATAATGAAACCAACAATTATGACCATAACTTATACGCAACATATAAAATCAGCAAATATGACCACATATTAGATTTCAAAGGATACCAGGAAACACTTAATTTCCACGTCACAAAAATATGTTCCAAATACTTAAAAAAATCAGTAGGTATGACCTCAACTTAGACACATCATATAAAATTAGAAGTTCTCACCCTATATAAGCCTTTAAAGGGTATTACAAAGCACTTACAATAAAAAAAAAAAAAAAAAAAAAAAAAAAAAAAAAAAAAAAAAAAATGATTGCTAAGTGCAGACTCTCTCTAGGTGGTGACTTCTAAACCCTAACCATTCTCTATCGTTTTTTTCATCAAATTCGTCCATATATTCATTGATTCCTGTATTGAATTGACTATCCTACTGATTAAATGTTGTGTTTATCATAGGTTTATTCAAATCATTGCTTTTTTCAATCGGATTAGGGCAAATCTGTTGAATCGTTTGTTAGGGTTTTTATATCGCTAACCTTGATTAGACATCAGTAATTTATTATGGATTAGCTATTGGTCGTTCCTGATTAAAAACCCTAATTGGTTAAATTAGGGTTTACTCGTATTTATTGAAGTGTTTTGTTTCTGGTTTCATGCGTTTGCATTAGTATTTGGTGTTCATTACTGTGATGTCGAATAAGGGAGAGGGGAACAATACATTAACACAACCTGTTAATGTGAATATTGAAGAATTGAGTGCTACTGTTGATTTGTCGAAAGTGACTATGAGGAAACATAAGAAGACATCTCCTCATGTTCAGGTTCGAAATTCTAAAGGACCAATTGCTGCTGAATCATCCCATTTGTACGTGGGTACTGGTCCTTCTATTGAGCTTAATTCTATCAAAAGTAAACACGATTTTATTAAATTAGTGTTTGATGTCTCGCTGAATTCAACATTGGATATTGATTTATTCCTTAAGGAGCTTGAAGCTGGTAAATATCCAATATGGTCTAATTTGGATAGTGATACTCGTTCAAAGGTACATGAAGCTATGAGTTGTTTGCTTGAGGTTTATGAGATGAATAGTAATGCAACAAATTCTAATTCTGATGACAGTATCAAAGATACAATGGTTGCTGATTCAGTTTGTGAAGGAGTTAACATTTCTATTCCACGTAGTGTGGTTGAAAAGGTTAGTGCACGTCTTGAACATACCCTATATGGCTACTTTATTGGTAATAGAATGGCGTTTCCAATGGTTGAATACTATATTAAAAATAATTGGGCTAAATATGGTTTGAAAAAGATTATGATGAATGAAAAAGGCTTTTTCTTTTTTAAATTCGATACTCAGTCTGGTTTAGAAGCAGTTTTGGAAGGTGGCCCTTGGATGATACGAAAATCGCCGATCATTCTTAAGAAATGGTCAATTGATACTAGGTTGTGTAAGGAAGAGCTGACTTGTATTCCGGTATGGGTTAAATTACACGATGTTCCTATTCAAGTGTTTGTAGAGGATGGTATTAGCTTAATTGCTTCATTTATTGGCAAGCCTATTATGCTTGATTCGTATACGAGCTCTATGTGTAAGGATTGTTAGGGTAGGAGTAGTTTTGCTCGGTGCTTGATTGAGGTTAGTTCAGAGGCTGAACTCGTAGAGTTTGTTACTATTGGTGTCCCCTTTCTTATAGGGGATGGTTTTACTAAAGATATTATCCGAGTTGAGTATGAATGGAGGCCTCCCAGGTGTACATTATGCAAGATTTTTGGCCATATCCATGATCATTGCCCCTAATAAAATGGTCAATCATCATGTTGCTACTACTTCAAATGTTGCTAATCCTTCTACTATGCCTGCCAATGATGGTTTCCAAACAGTGAGTCATAAGAAGAATAAAGGTTTATGGTACAAAGCAAAAAGTACTAAAGTAGCAATTTATAATAAAAACCAAAAAAGATCTAAACACATTCAAAATAGTCCAAAAGGACATCTAAAGACACTAGATTAATAGCTTTAAAAAGGTAGCATTAATGTCTTCTTTCTTCTACGATTGTTACTGCAGAAGGTGATGCACAATGAAAAGGCAGCCGTATCATATCTCTAAGTATCTTCATTTCTTCCCTGACGGAAATATCCTCACTAAGCTTTATTCGTGTTGTCTTTAGCATTGGTGACTTAGCCAATATGAGTTTCATTAATTCACACTCGAGATCTTTGTTCGTGAAATTTTTCATCGTAAATTGCTTAAGATGATCTAAGTTGAAACCCGAGTAGTCATGAAAATCAGTAAGGGACATGGAATCGACATGTGAATCAAACAAATCAGAATTAGCATCTGAATCTGAATTAGCATCTGAGATAGCATCTGAATCTGAATCATTATCCGAATATGAATCAGTATCCGAATCTGAATTAGCGTTTGACTTCTTATTCAGGATCTGATCACAAAACAAGAAAAATGTCATTAAAATTACGAAAGAACGCACCATTACCATATGTAATAGCAATAATTACCCTCAAACAAATTTCCTCTAGATTTGGAGAGCTCCTCATCAAACAAAAAGCAGAAGATATATCTTGTTCCGTTAAGCACATAACCACAGTAAGATATTTGAGGTGGAGTAGTGAAGTTGGAAGCTTCTCAGGCATGCCACCTGCACCGAAGTCCGGTAACAGAATATCAGAACAAGAATCAGGAAAACACAATATTCTTATATAAGATATATATGATCTTTAGTTTGCCTATTACCTTCATATAAAACGAGGAAATCATTAAAGTCCTGATTAAAGGCACACACTGTAAAAACTCAACAAAAGTAAACCTATTTCCTCCTTCAAAATCATCTTGGCGACCATACTTAAGCTGCAATAAAACAATTTGGTCATAACATCTCTAGCTAACTGAAAGCGCTTCATAATTGGTTATATGAACCTTACCAGACACAAATGCATAAGTCGCGGGCAACTGGAGAGGAGAGTTTGGAGCAAATTAGACGCAATTGTAACATTGGAAAGGTTAAGGCACTTCAACATACTATACCCATTGAACTTTAATGGAGGTTTAAACTCACAATTTATGAGCTCTAGGACTTCTAATTCTTGCAATGAAAAGAACGAAGAAGGTAGTTTGTAGCGGTATTTGTGTGAAATCTCAAAGACAAATTTTTGCAAATTTTTGTTTCTTGAAAGATAACGTATTATTTGGTCAAACTCAGAATCCATTTCAACTTTACCAAAATCAAGAATGAATTCCAGAATTGAACCCGTGTGTAGTAACAATACATGTAAGATGGCACTGACAAGCTTATATTTCTTCAAGCGTTTCTGGTTAGATGGTGCTTTAACCAACTTGTCATTAAATTCAAGTTTAGGCATACTTGTCCAACAAAACCTCCATTTTCTTGACAAAATGCTTGTTCTAACTGCATCTCGGACCGGCATACAAGTTAAAATATTTTCAATTATGCTTTGAGGAAGGGTGCTGATGATATCCTCGGAATCAAGGCATTGAAGTTTCATCTTTTTTTCAATAATGTCATGCTCCACAAGTCTGCAATGTAGAACACAACCCATCATAAAGGATTAATCCAAACAACGTTCTGTACCAATATTATTCATGCATATCTATCTCGATAGTTTATAAAAATGGATATTTGCATCTACCATATTTGGACCTGGATTGTATACTACAGAAAGTGGGGGCAATAGAGCTAACAGACAACCAAAATACCAAATTACTAAAAGAGCTAGAAAACAGATACACTGACATAAAACAAACACTACAAATTTACTCCATATAGATACTAAAATACTAATTTCCCTCCGGTTATCTTTGGGCGATTTTAGATACAAATTTACTCCATATAGATACTAAAACACTCCATATAGATATTAGATACTAAAATTACTAAAAGAGCTAGAAAACAGATACACTGGCTAAGTTACAATTTCCCTCCGGTTATCTTTGGGCGATTTTAGATAAAATCTCAGTTTTACTGTCCACTAATTAAGAGGTCAGTTTCAAATCCAAAAAAAAAAAAAAAAAAAAAAAAAACGTAAAATGGAATCACCCCTTTTTGTCCCGAACGCGTTTGATAGTTTCTTGAAATGGCCTATTTTGACCCAAAACGCTTTCTGATCTGATGCCAAACCCACCCGTTTTCCACCTCAATTTACAAAACATGACTACCAAAATCTGCACTCTTCGCTCTGTTCTCGAGTCCAAATTTTAAAGAATGGAAGGGGATAGGATGGGAAGGGCAAAGTAAGGGATTGGAATATGAAGAAAGTAGTTATTGAAATTTGTGTTCTTAAGTTTGTATTTTTAAGTAGCAAGGAAAGGATAAGGAGACTAACAAAATTACCAATATATTCTCAAAACTATATACATTAATCGGAAACTCAGCCAAAAAAACAAAAAAGAAAGTTACATATCAGTATTTTTACGCAAATTGGAAATTGACAACAAGTTCTAACCAATTTAGGTAAGGTCAAACTTTTAAAAAAGATATTCACTTTGTTAGATTTCAATAATTTACACGACTTACCATGTTGGGAACACTTTAGGTAATTAATTGTGTGCAAGTTTATTAACATTAAAACTTTGCCTTTCAAATTATGACACAAACGGTAAATTTTTAAGGATATCAAATGGTGTACTTGATTGGTTTTTATGTTGGACTGATCAGAGAGACATTTGGTCATCTCAAGAACGCTTTCATACAATCAACATACACAGCAGGCCGCGTCATCTTTTTTGACAGTAGCACAAGACAAATTAGCTCAATCATGGTACGTGCATGATAAATAAGGATAAAATAGTAATTTTACCAAAGCCTATGATGTTAGTAACCCATTTCCCTTCCTAATCCCCCCCCAATTTTGGGGGGAACAAATCTTGTGAAAAAAACCCATACCTTCCCTCCCTCCCTCCCACCTTCCCGTCCCTATCATTCCATTAAAAATAAAAAAATAAAATAAAATAAAATAAAATAAAAACTCAAGAACACCATTTTTTATAATTTCCCTTCTCATCCCTTACCATTCCATCTTAAAAGAAACACAATGCCCGAATTAATCCCACCAAAACATTTATACTGTACTGTAGGTACACCTAATGACAGTTACGCAGTAACACACACCAATAAGAGCATCTACAATGGAGAAAGTCTTTTATGACTTTTTGCATTTAATGCATATTGCATTTAATACATAAGACTTTGAGGAAAGACTTGAAGTTTATCAAGTCTTTCTAAAAAGCTCTTTAAAAAGCTTTCATTGCAATGCAAGAAAATCTCTTCAAAAGACTTTATCAAATAGTAAAAAGCTATTCTTAGTTTTCCCATTGTGGATGCTCTAAGTACACACTAAATAGGTATAAAGACGCTAGCAATCTAACATATATTCCCCTTTTTTTAATGGTAAAAAACCTATATATCTTTATTACAATCAAAAATAAAAAAGGGGTGAGTTCACAGAGTATGCTCAACTAACATGATTATGATGAAAATGCTATAATCAAAAGATGCAACTATTTATAGGGGGCGTTTGGCATTGTTTTTTTTTTTTTTTTTTTTTTTGAAGGTTTCTACTTAAAAATAAGTACTTCAAGAAATAGTACTTTGATTTGCTTATCTTGTAGTCAATAAATGGCAGTAATATTCGAAGAAATACTTATTGGTTATAAAATTTTCAACCAAGATTATTTATAAAAGGTTTTAGTCTAATATTATAAGGGGCGTTTGAGTAAGCTTATTTGATGGGCTTTTTAGTTGTTGAAAATTCGAAAAGTCAATAAAATCATGGTTGTAAAAAACGCTAGGCGCTAGTCAGGCTATCAACTACCTTGTAGCTTGTAACCCGCTTAGGCGGGTAGTAATCTGGGATTAATCGAATCGGAACTCTTATATATAAATTTCGAAATAGTATGTACGGCATGTTGATAGAATCATAGAATTTACATACGTCCATAGAAGTATTCTTAGAAACATTCACATAATCGTTCAAATACCTGAAACCGAGTTTTGGCCTAGTTAATGAGTAATAAGCAATTAATCGGTCATTAACCTTGTAGCGAGTAATCGCCTATAACTCGGCCTTGTAGCCCTTTTTTTGCAACATCAAATAAAATCACTTTTTATAGCTTATAACTTAATTAAGTTCACAAGCTCAGGTTGTTAAGTTCATAAGCTCATCAAATAAACTTAAGAGGGTGTTTGTTTCGGCTTATGGTTATGGCTTATTTGTTTTTGTGGCTTCTTTTGAAACTTTTCGGCTTATATAAGTTTATTAAGCCGACTATATAAGTCATAAGCCCAAAACCAAATAAGTCATAAGCCGAAACAAATACCCCTTAGACATCACTTCAAATAAACATTTTAAAATAAATAAAGAGCTTATTGCTTGTTTTTATCATCAATTACTTATTTTACCTGAAATTAAAAAAGCAATCCCAAACACGCCAGACAGATAAACTAGAGTTAATACATAGTTAAATCTAAACATATAATCTTAAAAAAAAAAAAAAAAAAAAAAAAAAAAAAAAAAAAAAAAAAAAAAAAAGGTGAAGATGGATTACCTCTATAGAATTAAGTAGACCAGTTTTGAATATAATAACTGAAGGAAACAGTAACAGCTACAGAATTAACAAGAGTTGAATAATTTGCAGTGTGTGAAACATCAACTTCTGGAGAAATGAAAAACCAAAATGTTGTAACAAAGAAAGAAGGAAGAGTTATCAGTTATTTATCTAAATGGTCCCTATACTTCCTGTGGTAAATGACTGGTAGTCCCTACCATTGCCATATGTGCAACGTTGTTACCCTCTCTACCTAGGGGTGAGCAAAACCGCCCGAGTCCCGATAACTGACCCCATCCCGACATAAATCAATGGTCTCGAAACCGAATAATAGCTTCTCGGGTTGGGAGTCAGGATGGTTTTTTAGCATTTTCGTGATTCGGGACTTGTCGGGACGGGCCAAAAACCGATAAAATACAAGCGAAAACCGAGTACTTTCGGAACGAGTCGAGACGGGACGGGACGGGCCAAAAAACCGACTACTTTCAGGTCGATATTCTATTACGATTTAGGTGACTTTCGAGACCGGGATTAGTCGAAACGGGTCGGGTCGGGTCGAGATCCGCCCCGATGCTCAACCCTACCTCTAACCAAATCTACCCTAATATATTTACAAAGATTTTTGAAATGAATAGTGTATTAGTTATTTTTTCATAAGCTTATTTGTTGTACAAAACTAATTCATCGTATTATTTTTCTTTTATTCTATTTCTTTCTTTTTACCATCATGACAATGGAGTCGAGTTATTCTACAAACCAAATATTCCTCACATACCAAGGGACTCATCCCCATCATCCATCTAAAAAGGAAATCAATGGTTGAGATTAAAAGCATTTTATTATTTCACTCATTTTTTATAATTTAAATATCTCTTAAACCGTTAATCGTTAAGCGAAAATAATTACACTATCGCGACGGGTATTTAATTATCTTTCTATAGACGGGCACTTTGATATACTTTCGGAAAAAAAAATTCGTTTTTTCACTTTTTTTTTCGTGGCCGAAAAAAAATCATATATGATATTGCATATCATATATGATATTACATAAAATATCATATATGATATTACATATCATATATGATATATGATATGTAATATCATATATGATTTTTTCGGCCACGAAAAAAACGTGAAAAAAACGAAAAAAAAAAATTTGTCGAAAATATATCAATTAGTCTATCTATAGAAAGATAATTAAATGCTCGTCGTAACGGTATATTTTTTTTTCGCTTAACGATTAACGGTTTGAAAGATATTAATATTTGAAAAAAAGGATGAAAGTGAGTTTTTTAAATTGTTGGGATTAATCACATCAATTAGATCAAATAAAGATGGAGGGAAGATGGAGGGTGGAGATTAGTCCTTTGGTATATAAAAAAAGTTTGATCCTCAAATGATCTTATATCCATGACCATGACCATATATGTAACAATATATTAAGGGTGAGCAAACGGACCGGATGGACCGGACCGACCGACAAAACCGACCGGACCGGACCGTCCACATTCGGTCCGGTCCTTGGTCTAGTCTTTTTGGCTAATTCGGTCCTCGGTCCAGTCCGGTCCGGACCGGTCAAAAAACCGAAAAACGTGTCAAAATATGCCTAATTGGACCGGACCGAGACCGGACCGACCACATTCGGTCCGGTCTCGGTCTATGGTTTTTCCGGTTCTCAGTCTTTGGTCCGGTCCGGTCTTGGCCGGTCCGGTCCGGTTTTTGGACCATGCTCACCCCTACAATATATTATGGGACTTAAACTAATAAGATCAAACCATTCGGTCAGTCTACCCTCTCCCTTTCGGTCTCCACCTCTACAAGAACCAAATGCAACACACCTCCTTCCCCCAAAAATAAAAATAAAAAATCAATTGGTTTGGGCCATTAGTGGACCAAACAAATGGTTTGGTTTGCGTGTGTGTTTTTTGTTTTTATTTAATGTTATGGGGTATTTTTTTTGTTGTGAGTGTGGTGCCGTTACTACGAGTGTTTGGTGTGTGTTTGGTCTAGGAGAGAGAAAATTAAGGTGATCTAATATGACGGGGTTGGGTTTGGCCTCCTAAACTTTTAATAAAACACTAATCTTAACTTCTTAAGGGAGTTGATATGTACACGGTGACTTTTAATTCATGGCCCCTGGGTAAGGATCCAGTGAGAAGAAACTTTAAAATGAGAAGAATGAGAAATAACTATAATTGCATATTTGAGATGCATCGACTTGAATTAGATGCATCTCTATTCATTTAGATGCATCACAATTAGTTTTGAAAGTGATTTTGAAGTGAAAACGATGCAAAGTAGTACTAGCAACAAATTTGACCCGCAGAGTACGAAAAAGACATATGATTCGTCTAACTTGACGAAATGCATCTAATATATGTATATGCATCTAATTTTTAGCTAGAAAATATATTATGATGCATTTAAAAGATTAGGGATGCATCTAATTCAAATTGATGCATCTCTAATGTGTAGTTATAGTTATTTCTCATCCTTCTTATTTTAAGTATTTTTTTCATTTGATCCTTAGTCCATGTCCCCTACGATTACTTAACTTTTACCTAAAGAAAAAAACATATAAACAATGTTGACGAAATCTGCCATAAAAATTTTATGATAATGGAAGAATATGGAGTACTAACCAATAAACCCAGTAAATCACTTAAACAAATAAACTTGCAAATCAAGAATAAAAGTTGTTAAACAATCAATCTAAATTGCATGCGGTGGAATGACACCAAAAAGTAAACACGTGAAAACAGGCAGTAAAAAAAATTATTAGTGGAAATTTGAGAATGTAGACCATTAGATTAATAGTGAGAAGGTTATTAATAGTCATTGCATCTTGTTTTTATGTGGGCGGATCAATTTGATCCGTGTACATATCACTTCCCTAATCTTAAATAGTTAAATCCATTGTTTTGAAACCTAAGTCAACCCGGCCGGGTTAACCGGTTTGACCAGTTTCGGCAAAAAAAACGGATAAAAAAACCCGGGTTTCTAAAACCGGGTTAACCGGTTAGAGCAACCGCAATCAAGAGGTTTTTACATGACTTTTTACTATTTAAAAAAGCTATTAGATGACTTGATGCATTGGAGCAAAGACTTAGCATATTACTTTTGGGTGAATAACTTAAAGTCTACCAAGCGTTTGATGCAAAAGCTTTTGAAAGAAAAATCACCAATTGTGCACTAATGCTTACTTGTAGAAAAGCTTTTGAAAAGCTTTATTGCATTGAAGAGGTTTTATACAAAGACTTGTTGAAACATGAAATTTATTAAGATATTAATGAGATTTTAATGCTTAAGAGGCAAAAAGTCATGAAAGACTTTTTACCATTGTAGATGCTCTTAGACACGCAGGGTTTTGAGTGACCTGGGTCAATCCGGTTCTCGAAACCCGGCCGGGTTTCGTTTTTTCAAAAATTTTTTAATAGAAATCCGGGTTGACCCGGTGGTCGAACCGGTTGACCCGATCGAAAAAATAAAAAAATAATAAATTGAAAACCGAGTTGACTCAGCGATCGAACCGGTGACTCGACCGGGTCGATTTCGAACCCGGTTTTCAAAACATAGGTTAAATCTAACTTTTCCACAATTTTAAACATATGAACATGGACTAGTTACAATATACATGAACTTCAGATTAGAACTCTTCAACGGATTCTCTATCCTCTCTTTTTCCATTTAAATTTAAGTATTTATGTTCGTTTTCATTATAGGATAACAAGATGATTAGAAATCCTTTACTTTTTTCAACCTAATCGCTCTTTTGATTTTGGAAACTTTTTATCAATAAAGTCATTTTGATACAAGTAGTCATTAATTAATATTTAACTCATTGCATGCATATGACATAAATAACTTTCGATGACACACATTCAAACATCATACATAATATTTTTGCTTTCCATTACATGCAGTTCATGTTATCAAGAAATTTTTTGTAATGAAATACACATAAGATTTAATGTTCTCTAAACTTATTACTGATCGAGTACATACTTTTTAAATATGAGATCCCATTGTGTATGTTTCAAAGCTTGAGATCCCATTGTATATGCTATCAAAGTGAGACAAACCTTGTCTCCCAGACTCCCATAAGAAACTGTACTCCAAAGAATCCATTACAAGATTAAGCAACAAATAGAAGTAGGCACACATAATAACAGACTTAACTTTTCAATTGTTGCATAGCAAAGGTAGCACTTTAAATTATCCCGAAAAGACACGTCTAATTGTATAAACATGTTTAAAACTGTCATTAAGCGCAGTACACTTTGACAAACAGTAATCTTAACCAACACGACAAACAACTAGCAATACCACAATAACAGCTTTCATGACGCATCAAGAAAGTTATGGGCGTTCTATGATGAATTTTGTTGAAGGCGATGCAAGTGGAAATGGCAGTGGGATAAAATCTCTAAGTATCTTCAATTCTTCCTCAACAGTAACAGTTTCACTAAGTTCTATACATGCTTTCTCTAGCATTGGTGACTTAGCAATGATGAATTTCATAAATTCCACCTCAATGTCTAAGTTAGTGAAATTACACATATCAAAGACCTTAAGATGATCCAAGGTGATACCAGAGTGTTCTTGAAAATCAGGAATGTTCCTGGAAATTTGTGGAGTATCCGACTTCTCCACCTGATCACAAAACATGTAAAAATGTCAATTAATTGTAAAAAGGAACAATTACCATATATCTGTATAAAATCATTTACCTTAAGACAAAAATTTCTTAAATTTGGGGAGTTTGTGATCAAACAAAGAGTAGCAGAGATTTCATCTTGTTCCGTCAAGTGGACATCCAAATAAAGACTTTTGAGGGCGACTAGTGAAGTTGGAAGCGTATGTGGCATACCACCTGCAGACAAGTACTTTTAACCAGATAGAAAAATCAACATCAGCATATGCAATGTTCGTAATTCGTACATGAGATATAATTTTTAATTAACTTAAGCATTACCTTCATGTAAACGTCCCGGATATCCAAACTCTCAATCAAAGGCACACATAGTAAAAGCTTTAAAAATGTAAACTTGTTTCCTCCAGCTCTATAGTCTTCAGGACGAGCAATCTGCAATACAATACTTTTAGAAGAACATCTTTAACTAAAAGAGCTCCATAAGTGGTTATGTGTACCTTACCAGACTAAGGGTTGTAAGCAGGGGGCACTTGGAGAGGAAAAGTTGAAGTGTTTTTGAAGTAATCTTAACATTACCAAAAAACAGTTCCCTCAACCGACCAAACCCATTGAATGTTATAGGAGGTTTAAAATCACAATTTGTGAGCTCTAGGACTTCTAATCCTTCCAATGAAAAGAACGAAGAAGGTAGTTTGTAGTGGTATTTGTGTGAAGTCTCAAAGATAAATTTTTGCAAATTTTTGTTTCTTGAAAGATAACGTATTATTTGGTCAAACTCAGAACCCATTTTAACTTCACCAACATCAAGACTGAACACCTGTATTGAACCCGTGTGTAGTAACAAAACATGTAAGATGGCACTGGCAAGCTTATATTTCTTCAAGCGCTTCTTGTTAGATCGTGCTTTAACCAACTTGTCATCAAATTCAAGTTTAGGCATACTTGTCCAACAAAACCTCCATTTTCTTGACAAAATGCTTGTTCTAACTGCATCTCGGATCGGCATACAGGTTAAAATATTTTCAATTATGATTTGAGGAAGGGTGCTGATGATATCCTTGGAATCAAGGCGTTGGACTTTCATCTTTTTAGAGTGAGATTTCATACTCCCCGAGGCTGCAATGTATATCTAAAATGCCAAAACAACCAATAATATTCAGATATGATTTATTTCAAATCACTCTTTAAAAATGTAGAATGTATATCTAAGGCAGAATTAATAATCACTCGCTTTTTAATAGTATAAACTATAAAGTATGTAAAATTCCAGATATATAAAATACAATTTGTACATAAATCAGATTCAGGGCCGGCTTTTAAGGTGTGCAAGGTGAGCGACCGCACAGGGCCCCAAAATTTTTAAGGGCCTCAAAATTTGTCACGTTATATGCATGTGTACGCATATTTTTCACAAAGAAAAATGTATTTTGATGAGAAAGTATCTTAAATGAGTAATATGTTAGAACGTTTAACTAACTAATTATATTATATCTTATAAATGATACACTTTATATATAGCATTATCGAAAGGCGTCATTATTTAATTTTGTCTAGCACTCAAAAATTTCATAAATTCATGGGACGGTCCTGATAAGATTATAAAAAAACTCAGCCTTATATAACACATATTACAGTGTATATAATGATACACATATTCTTTAAAGATGCACCCAAAATATATTCAAAAGCTTATTCATAAAGATACTTTTACGTATTATAAAAAACATAAAAACCCGGATTTACGTAAATATCAAATTGACACTTGGTAAACAAACATCCAGTTTGTATAAAGATACAGATTAATGCATTACAAGGATGCAGACTATTTATTTAAGCATAGTATAGTAAAACATAATAATACCAAACAGATAACCAAAAGTATGATAATAACTAGAATGATGAACACCATAAATTCATAACCTTAATTTGAATAAAATAAATGCTAATAAAGAAAATTATCTATTATATATAAAGATTGAGTTCCCATATTGAATGTGAGCATTAATGCTACAAGCCAAGAAACTCAATTATGATGATTAAGCTAAAAGAGTTTATTAATGTTGAGCTTATTTTGAAAAGCTTTTAAAAACTTTTAAAAGTTGGTGTCACATTTATTTGCAGCAGAAGATGAATATGAACTGTTGCTTTCAGTTTCAAGTATACAAAAGCTATCATCCATTTACCCCACCACACATACATTTCACCCTCACAAACACACACACAATCGCAAAACAGAAGCACTCACTTCTCACCACCCTGATCACATCCCACCATCTTTCACCTTGGTGGAGTTGTATAAATAGGTCTTTTTGGTCATGTCAGGCATCCGGACTTTCCACCTACTACAACTACTGTAACAGTATGTCAAAGTTTTAACCACCTCATCTATCAATTTTAAATTTTCTTAATCTCGAATATTGATTTTGTTTTTTGTTATTAAGAATTCGGTTTAATTGAAATCTTATTGAGATTAGGGTTAATGTGTTTATGTTATGTTTACAGGAAGAGAATGATGGGAATTGAGTTGTTGCATAGAATACAACCGGAAGCTTTTGCAAGGGTGGTAAGTATTCTTCGTTATCACTTTTAAGCAATGAGGTTTTCTATTATGTTCTGCATAATAATTAGAAAGTCTTTTACTAATTTTAATTCTTGATTATTTAATGTTTAGATTATCATGTAGTTATTATTTTGATTTGCAAGTTTATTTTGCACTGGATGTGTTTGATAAAATGTCTGTGTAGTATGAAATGTCAATGTAATACATACTAGAATAGGAAAATCCGTGTTTATTTTGGTACCAATGTAATACATTCTTCATGAAAAAGTAGTGGCAAATATAGGTTCATTCAAGAAACTATTAATTTTAAACATTTTTTTTCTAGCCGTTAACAATCAGAGGTCCTGAAATAATATAGGTTTTGCTGGATTAGAGAGAAGGAAACAACAAGAAAAGGCAATTGCCAAGGTTCCTGAAGGTGGTAGGAGTGATATGAAATCCGACTAAAAGATTGTTACCAAGAAAGCCACTATAACAGCAGAGGTTGCTCCCATTGTATTATCAGCCAATGCTCCCATAGTCATAGGAGCAGGTATATAAATAATGGAGTTCTCTTTTCTTCATTTTTTAACTTCGGTACTGAGAAAGAAAGAGAAGTTGGTCAATGAAGGGTAAAAAGAGTTTAGACTAAAACACATTGCATTACACTGCTATAAATATTGTTTAACCATTTGATATGTTTAAACATAAAAACCAAATAGCCTAAAGGGTTTTGTGTTATGAACTTAAAACATGGATATGGGGTTGAAGGAATACACAAATGGGGATGTCTATGATGGGGAATGGTTTAGACGGTTACAACAAAGGCCTGGTCTTTCCGATTGTTGTTTCAATAATATTTCTTCGTGAGTCTCCGCTGTTTGAATAAACTAAGCACACATTTAGAGGTTGAAAATGGTATAGATAAAACGCAAATGGAAAATTTCCCTGCTATAATTGGTCATAGTATGTTGAACAATGTTTTTGCCCCTCACTAACGTCATCTCATTTTCATATTGTTCAGGTATTTTCTGTTGTGGTTGGTGTTTAGTGAAGAAGACACTGGAAATTTGAACTGATAGTTATCTAAGCTAGAGTTGGCGAAATGGGCAATTTCACATAACAGATCAAAATGGTAACTTTTTAGTTGCGGGTCACCAACCAACACTTATTATCATGTTTTCATATAAGATAAATGATTAATGTAGTTTACATTATTACATTGCAAAATAATATAACGTTATGATATAATGATTCCGAGCATTTAAAAACACTTAAAATGAATTTCAACCCATTAGGCCCATAAGTGACTTGCTGAGAATTATAGTTGACAAGGTTGCGCTATGTTCATTTTATTTTTTTCTTCACTGATGAAGAAGATCTTCATAACCTAATGGATGAGAGGAAAAAGAAACGAATGTTATCAAACTGTGAGTCAACAAGGAGATCAAGAAAGAGGAAGCAACAATACCTAGATGATCTCACAGCTCAAGTTAGCCAACTTAGGACAATCAGATCATAACAAGTGTGAATATTACTACACAACACTATGTCAGTGTAGAGGCTGATAACTCATCTAGATCCATTAATTTTTGTGCCTGTGGACTGAGATCAATTGTTGATGTAAAGTGTTTTACAGTTCTGGATGTGTGATTCTTTATGCAGGTCGAGAAAGGTTTCATAGCAACACTACAGCTACATTGGACTATGTAGTGAATCAATCTAAATATACAATTTATAAACTCAAGAATGTTTTGGATATTATAGATACATTAAAGGGAATTGAAGTAGATCCAAGTTTCTTTACCAGAAAGTATGAAGGATAACATCCATCGGGTTGATAGAATGGTAAATGAAGCTGCTATAGACGTTGAGTTTGAGACCGTAGATAATGAAAATGACATACAATATGTTCTGAATTATGTGTAAGTTAAATGTTTTTTTAATGAATTATTTAAATGAATCTGGATGTGTGTTAATATTATCGATTTGCCTACAGGATGTTTTATCGATAATGATGCCGTTTCGGTGCTGCAGTGAAACCGCGGCAGTATAGGGGTGAATTGGCCCGTTTTAACGGGTGTTTGGATTGCTTTTAATGGGAGTTCAGGTGATTTTTTGGACTGCTGCATTAGTACCATTAATGAAGTGCATAGCGGTATTGATGCCATTGTATTCGCGATTGCATTAGTACCATTATTTGAACAGTTTAATGATGCCATTGTTATTCCCAGTTGCATTAGTACCATAATGAAGTGCATAGCGGTAACTTTTCTTCATCACAAAAGTTAACTTGCTTAATTCATTGTTAAATTTATGTGATGAACTTCTATATAAAACGTTGCAATCTGCATACATTTTGTATCATATTAGCAATAGTTATTATTAGCATTATTATCACTTTTACAAACTCATGCCTTCTTTTTCTTATTCTTTGATATGCTGGAACTCTGGATCAATTTCTTCTGGTACATGAAGTTCGTTATAACATATCAGTTATACATGCATTAGACAAAGTTGATGTGGCAACATACACCTGCAAACAGGACGACGACAAGGAGTAAACTTTCATCAAAGATGCGGACAAGGTCAAGTCATAGACTAAAGGAAATAAACAAGACATGTAGAAATAATAACTGTTAGTGCTACCTTGGTTGTTCCAAAACAGCCCCCTGTTGCAAGACCATAGCTACAAAGCCAAGCAAGACCATGGTACCAATGTTGGCCTTGATGTTGCAATCATTAAATGGTATCTCAACCTATATATTATGTTAAATTGGCTACATATTTAAAGTAAAGCTGATCTCAATTCAGAAAATACGAAGCTCCCCCGCAAATGCACTTATGTATAAAACTTTGGATAGTAAAATGGTAATATATGTTGCAAATGCATTTATGTATTAAACCTTTTAGGTAAAGACAATGCATATCAATTGAAACATTGCTAATCTCTTAAGCTTTTTTTAAAAGCTTTAAAGAGCTTTTACAAACACAATTACAAAAAAATAATAATAATAATAATAATAATAATAATAATAATAATAATAATAATAATAATAATAATAATAATAATAATGAGGCCAAATGTGTGGATATCGGATATGGGTTCCTCCCTTTCTCTTTCTCCTCCTTTGGAGAACTTGAGAAAGATGCAGTAACTCTTCTAAAGCGTATTCGACGTTTCTCTTCGACTCAAGACATTGGAGCACGGGCTGCCGTTCATATTTTTAATAGGATTGGTTTCGCTATTGCTAGAGGTGTGGGGGCCCAGTTAGTTTCTCGGCTCCCCACCAATTTCTTGTAAAATCCTATTTATTGTTAATAAAAGTGATGGTTTATAATAATAATAATAATAATAATAATAATAATAATAATAATAATAATAATAATAATAATTGTGGTTGAGTTCTTGCAATCAATTTTAATATTAAATGCATTTGTTAGAAACGTTTATTTCATCTCATCTTTAACTCTTTAAGTGGATTAAAGGCTAGAAATCATTTAGAGGCCGTTTTTATAGCCATCAATTCGTTTCCCTTTACCAGATGCCAGAGATCATTTTTAAAGGTATCAATGAATTTACTGTTACAAATCAAAAGAGTCCCGTCTTGGAGTGTATAAATACTCTGATTTTGTCTAAAGACCTAACGCATAACCAACAGCCAAATAAAACATCCACGCTGTAAATTTCTTGACTATTGGAGGAAGTTGTTGGTGCTCTTATATAATAGTTGAGGAGTAAAAAATTAATAGTTGAGGAGTAAAAAATAGTTGACGACTAAAAAAATATATACAAGAGCTTGAAGATTTAGTTATGATTATTACAAAATAAGAATCACTCATATTTAAATACTATAAGAAAACCACAATTCGCATGATAGAATGTCGTGTTTAATGTACCTTTTTAGATCGTATTGAATCAGGTAATTTGAAGTCACATAATAGGTGAGGACCGAACGAGCATACATGAGGTTGAAGATTTATGTACCATAGTGTATTAGGGCCGATTATTACGACACAATGATAACTCATATTCGAATGATATTGTATAATTTTTTTTTTTTAAGTAAAGAGTTATATAGCTATTAGTTGTGTATTAGAGGTGATTATTACAAAACAATGACAACTCATATTCAAGCAATATTATATACTTTTTCTAAGTGAAGAGTTATATAGCTATTAGTTTTTCCTAGGTTTGTGGCACTCATGTATTTGATTTTTTTTTTCTTGAAACAATTATAATTACAAAAACTTACTTAAACAAACTTCGTTTATTCAGTCGAGTATCCGTGATCGAAACTAAGCATAATAACTAAATACACATAACCCTTGCAAAGCCGATGATCCTTTACGGTGAACAAAGCCCGTGCAACTATTTACAAAAGCTTAGTTACACAAACTTCCTTAGTTTAATCGACTAACCAATATCAAAACTAACCCACTAATAATTAAATACACATAACCATTGTGAAACCGATAGTTCTCTATACTTAACAAAGTCCGTGCATCGCACGGGCCATGATGTCTCGTTACCTTAATGAAGGATTATGAATATGCTTCAATTGTAGAATTGTAAAAGTTTTTATTATGACGTTAGTAATGACGAAAAGAAACCAAAATAAAACCCTAATCGGCCTAATGCACCCTCAAGCCGGGCTTGGGCCAAATATCTTATCTAATAATTAATAATATTAGGAGTGTTTTAGATAACCATTCTATACTTTAGATCAATAATTTCCATACAATAAAATAATACTAGTATATATTTTGTATTGTACCACACTTCGTATTTGGAAATTTATGCTGGAAAACTTAAATTGGGCCTATGCTCCACAAGCCTATTGCAGCAGGCGCTCTCATGTTCTTTACAAATCCCGTTTTGGTGACCAAAAAAACCAAACTGAAAACCGGCATAAACTTATACGAACCCAAGACCAAACGCTATACTGGTTTTGATACGCTTTGAGGGTCGGGGTTGGACAGGCTTTGTGTTGAAGCATAAAATATTTTTCTTATTTTCTTTGAAAATGTCTAAGCTAAAGTGTTTTAGTAGCTCAAAGTTGGGTACCTAGATTGTACCTCTTACTATCGAATGTACACCGAACTTCACAAATCCTTAATACTGTACCTTACTCAGTGAGTTGATAAGAGATTTAAGCATTAAATCCACTGTATGTGTGTAGCTGTTAATAAAAAATATACGGATATGACTATTTGCACGTAACTCTGTATGGTAAAAAAACTGTACAAGAGCACAAACACAAATTTTCTAGATCGGGTGGATTTTTTTATTTTTATTATTATTTTTTTTTTTAAATAGCATTACACCACAAAATTCATGGGTGTCCGTGAACCGACCACCCTATTTCGGTCCATGGTTTGGACTTTGGATATGCCAATGTGTTTCTTTGAAAACTTCATTCCATATACGAGATTAAGCAAGTGGTACTTAACAAAGCCGGTCTAATTTAAACCCCAATTTGTGAGTACAATTGTAAATTAAGCCCAAAGCCCAAAAACCAGTTGCACATCCCCCGTGGCATGAACGCAAAATTAAATATACGCACAACATTTTTCATTAACTTTCATCATTCTTCTTTCGCACTCACCCCAGCCAACAGTGTTTGATTTTACTCATTTTTAACAAAAGAAAATACACAAAATTTCAGACATTTGTTTATCCTCAATTCGCATTTCCATAAGAACAACATTCTTAAGCAGAAGATATGTAGGTACAAGTTTAAGCCATCAATACAAATATACGTACAATTAGGTACAAATGATGGAGTTGATTGGGTTCAGGCGTTCAGCACCTGGAAGCTGATTAACCCATCAATACAAGACATGTCAATCGAAAGACGCCAAAATAACAGATTTCACGAGGAAGGTTCGGGGCGACCCATAATTGTTATTGCTGAAGCTGATGCACGTGAAAATGGCATGCGTATACATTCTCTATATATCTTCAGTTCTTCCTCAACAGAAATATTCTTTGGAAGCTCTTTACGTGCTGTCTTTAGCATTGGTGACTTAGCCATGACGAGTTTTATAATTTCACACTCAAGAGGAATGTTAGAGAAATTTTTCATGGTAAAATACTCAAGATGATCAAAGTTGAAAGCCGAGTAGTCTTGGAAATCAGGAAAGTTAATGGAAATTTCTGGAGCATCCGATTTTTCAAACATCTAACCACAAACATATAAAAAGTTCAATATAATTATAAAAACAAATTTAATAGATATTTAATAACATCATTTACCGCAAGAACAATTTTCTCTAAATTTGGGGAGTTCCTCATCAGACAAAGGGCAGAAGAAACTTCATGTTATAAGTTTCTGTACACTTCTAAATAAAGATACATGAGGTGGATTGGTGAGGTTGGAAGCATATGTGGCATACCACCTGCAGACAAGTAGTTTAACATGACCCAAACGACCATGATTAGAACACAATTCTCTTACATTAGATATGATCTTTAATTTAAAAATTACCTCCATATAAGTATCGTATTGGATACGCAGTTTCCTAATCAAAGGTACACATTCTAAAAGCTCAACAAATGTAAACTTGTTTCCTCCTGCAGTGTCTTCTCTGTATCCATCTCCAGTCTGCTTTTAAAAAAAGAATTATAGAAACATCTCTAATAAAAATAATCCCATAGGCGATTGTATGAAAATTACCAAAATCACATCTGTAAGTAGTGGGCAACTGGAGAAAAAACGTTGAAGCGTTTTAGAAGTAATCCCAATATCCCAAAAATACACACTCTTCAACCTACTAAACCCGTTGAACTTTAATGGAAGTTCAAAGTCACAGTGATCGAGTTCTAAAAGTTCTAATCCTTGTAATGAAAAGAACAAAGAAGGTAGCTTGTAGATGTATTCGTATGAATTCTCCAAGACCAGATTCTTCACGTTATTGCTTCGTGAAAGATAGCATATTATCTGGTCCAACTCAAAACGCTTATCAAGTTTACCAACATTAAGACTGAATTCCAGTATGGAACCGGTGTGTTGTAACAAAACATGGAAGATGGCTCTAGAAATCTCCGGATGTTCCTTGTTAGATGGCACATTAAATACAATTTTAGGCATATTTGTCCAACAAAACATCCATGTCCTTGATAAAATACTTGTTCTAATTGCATCTTGGATTGGCATAAGAGTTAGAATATTCTCAATCATCTCTTGAGGAAGGGTGCTGATTCTATCTGTGCTCGTGTTTTGAATTTCCATGATCTCTTGACTACTTCCTCAAAGTTTAACACACCACAAACCTGCAATATATAATATAAAAACATAGAGTTTAATTACAGGTAGAACCGTTAACTAATTACAGTTACAAGCAAATGTTCTTAAAAAATCGAATAGATTGAGTTCATTATTTAAAGGTTGAAAACAATATTAATGGAGGGTTAGCATACTCTTTCATCTATGAATGGGGAGAAAGACAAATGTGCTGAGAAGAAGCCTTAGTGATTTTTATGTTTTTCATATTAGGTGTTGATTTTTGTGCTTTTCGTATTTATAAATGTTAACAAAGAATTCCAGTATTTTATTAATTCATGCAATTCATTAGCTGGAAAAACTTGACCAATATTTTCTCTCAGTTACATAAGAATGTAAGTTGTGTGTGTTAAACACTTGTCTCGGCATTGGGGATTTACTTTTGAGCAACCAAGCAATGCTTTGCAAGTGGTGGTGGAGATTTCACAATGAAGACCATGCTCTTTGGAGACAAGTAATTAGATCTATACATGGTAGAGATGGTGGCCTAAATGACATATCTATCATCAAGTCTAAATCAGGTCCATGGTACCGAATTGTCAAGCTCAAGGATGAGCTCATGAGAAATGACATACACCTCCCCTCAATCTTCAAGAGAAAAATAGGAAATGGTCCTGATACTTGCTTTTGGCTTGATAATTGGCTAGGAGGCTCTTCTTTAAAAGACACTTTCCCACGACTCTTTCATCTAGAAGCCAATCCATCATGCCTCGTAAGTGAAAGAGCACCTTTATTTCATCCTCCTATATCTGTTCCTATTCATACAGGTACTGTTACTGCTCCTCAACAGAGTACTGGTCGTGACACCTTAACGGCCCTTGTTTTCAATTGGTCATGGACCAGGCCCATAAGATCGCCGACTGAATTTCAAGAGCTCTCGGATCTCTGCTCTTTGGTGGCTCATCTTCGCCCAACCCTTTTGCCTGATACTTGGGAATGTTTGGCAGATGACACACGGGCTTTCTCAGTTAAAGGCGTGAGATCATACATCAGTCACAAGGCATACAACCCTCATCCTTCCAATATCCCTACACGATGGAACAAGATTCTTCCATTGAAGATCAACATTTTTACTTGGAGAACTTCCCACAAAAGACTTCCCACGAGATCAAACCTAGACTCGAGAGGAATTGATCTTCACTCCATTGGTTGCCCAATTTGTGATGAGGCGATTGAGTCAGAAGAACATCTATTCGTGGAATGTGATGTTGCAAAAGAGACATGGAAAGGTGTCATTGATTGGTGGCAAATTAATAGCATCTCAATAGCTACTCTTCACGATGCGATCAATCTTGCTGATGCAGCTCGTGTCACTAGCAGCCTAAAGAACTTCTTTGATGTAGTGGTGCAAACTACTCTTTGGTACTTATGGAGATTCCGCAACGACATGGTTTTTGACACAAAATGGCCTAACAAACAGCTCATCTTAACTAATATCAAGCTCTCCTCGCACAACTGGATGAAAACCAAACCAAATTGGATCGAATGGATTTGTAACCCTTGTATTGCTCTTTCTGAACCCATGTAATTCTTATTAGCTTCTTGCTAGTTCTATTAAATTGCCTTTGCCGTTCAAAAAAAAAAAAAAAAAAAAAAAAAAAAAAAACTTGTGTTAGTTATCTCGTACATCATATTATGTATATGGTGAAAAGAAGGTCCTTATGTCAACGTGTGTAAAGAAGAAACATATAACCGAATAACCAATAACATACTTTTCCACCCTAGATTGGAAAAGAAGCATGAAAAATAAAGAAAAATTACTGTCAAGTTGATAAGTGTTTTACCTCTAGGGTTTTGAAGACAGTAAATTACTAATCGCAGGTGAACTGAATATTGATAAATTTGGATCATTTTAACCGAAATAGTTTGGGCCTCTTTTGTTTAATAACAGGTTAGAGCCTCTATTAATCCATCATCATTTTGAGCCCTCGATAACAACTAGTAAGATCCTAATCGCTATCGACTCTCATCTTGCTATAAAGCTTAATTTTTTATTTTATTAAAGAAACTTAATTTTTACAAAAATTAAGCCCACTTTCTAAATTTTGACCAAAATTTTCCGTTATACATGACCCACATTTACTCGTGTCGCATTTCTTTTCTACCCAAACATTTATCAAATGATTGAAACATGAAATAATTGCATGTATTGCATTATTTATGTTATCACGTTGTTTAAACTTTGTAATTTTTATTCATATTCACTTAAATTGGTCTTTTATAACAAATTTTATATGAAACTCTATGACACTGCAACCCTATATAAAATATCACACTTTCGTAGGATCTTACAATTCACATCTGATCTCACGATCCAAAATATGTGGGGACAAAAACGATCCTAAGTATGATCATGATCTTGATAACCTTGCTTTAATCTATATATTTTAGAAAGAAATTCATTTTGATCTATATCAATATTGGTAAACTCAACAATTATACCAATATCATTGCTAAATTGATATTATATCAATATGCTCTATAAAAGGATTGCATCTTGAAAGTTTTTGAATTTTTATAGAGGATGTTGGTTCATAAAGAAAATTGTGAAGATTTTCTTTTATATATATAATTTTGATGTTTTATACGTTTATTTACTGCAAATTATTTTTAACTTTGTTACAAGTTATACACAGTGAAATTTTGACGTAGATACTAAAAAAGAGTTAGATGTAAAAACCATTTTTTCATGTAAAAATTCTCGATTTACAAAATTTTGACGCATAAGTGTTCTTTAAAAAAAAATGCATCAAAACTACACACATTTAGAAATAATTATTTCACAAATGTTTATCCACCAACATTCTCTACCTTTAGGAAAAATTTTGAGAACTTTTAAAGAACTTATTAACTTTTTAAATCCTTTTTATGCTTATCATGAATATTTTTTTATTCTAACATTACCTTATTCCAAAAATAGTTTTAGCATATTTTTAGGAAATTTTACACTTTACTAAAAATGCCTAAAACCCTAAATCATAAACGGAAAAAAAAAAATGCATGTATACAAGAAACCAATATAGGTAAACCTATTTTTCATGATTTACATGATAACACGAATTAGAGTTTTCACGTTTGATCTCGGATACCCTTGTATCCTCATACGTCGACTCCTTTAAGATTCGGAAAACAATAGTCGATCGATTTATGTGATCCAAACTCATAAAACCTAAATTCAATCACAAGAGTGATTAAACCAACGTTGTCAACAAAAAGCAAAAATCTTGTAACCTTAAAACGCATAATTCGACACAAGCAACATTACAACTGTAGGTACTGTTTTTTACCCACATGACTTATAAAACATACGCATCAAAAAATAAACAAGTGTTGGCCATGCAGACCAAACCTATAATAAGATATCTTCTAATTAGTGATATAACTTAAACATAAACATGTATAAAGGATGTAATAGAATTACTTACTTGTTTGTATTTTCCTTGAACTGCAAGTAACCGTCTAGTTGCAAGGAATCACCATCTTGCTTCTTCTTGATGCTTGATCAACTTCCAAAGGGTTTATGCGAAGAATCACGTGTGTTGGTTGCGTCCGGTATCCACTTGTATCTCACAGATAGAACTAGAGCTAGATCATATGCACAGTTAGAGTACGATAGATGGCCCATTCGACTTAGGGAATCGACTAAGAAGTCATTTAATGGACTTATGGTTTATGAAACCCTTTAAAAGACCGGCTGAGAGAAGAGGAGGGGCACAAATTTGGTTTGGGGTATAAGAGGATTAAGTGATTTCTATTTTATGTTGTTCTATGTATTTACATGGTAACAAATACATTCCTAATACAACTAGATGTCACTAGAATTATCTCCATGTACATTAGTTTGACAAGAATTCAAACTAACCCCTCCCCTATAGCGAAAGTCGACCAAAACCCACAACACTCTTAGGGTTTATTGTTTTGCCTTTTATGTACTTATAGATTTATCCTAGATGAATATATATGTCCCGATTTAGAACCGAACCATTATTTTAACACAATTTTGAATTAAATCGAGCAAAATCTAATTTAATGAAAGATTTATGATTTGGTTTTGGTTTAGCCAAATTTAAGTCAACCTAAAAACCTTACTAGAATAATAATAATTAACTTATATCTATACTACATTATAAAATATTTGAGTCATGCCCTAAAAAGAAGTCTTAAAATATTAAGCTAACACATATTAAGCTGACACACTTAATTACTATAGGATTGTGTTTGTTATGCTATGAAATCAATAGTTTGCAGTATACTCATCATAAATAAATGCAAATTTTAATAAATATAGCTATAATAACATTATATACCACAGTTTACCACTTTTTGTAGACATGCTTTAAAAATAATTAATTAAAATAATATAATGTTATATAATATAAGAAAAAAAACGTCTACAATAACTATCTATTAACTTTTCAACCTTTTTAATAAATGTTAATTTAAAACACCCCCAAAATAAAAAAAAAATACATGTTATTATACATATCGTGCAAACTAATAAAACACACAAAACTTCATACAATTTATTTGCAAACAAGTTGATTGTACATATAGTTTTAAAAACCAGATCGGACCAACAGGTTCATCCGTGAACTGGAGTCGCCACCAGTTCGGCTAGCCAATAAAAGCCGTCCGAAAACGAACATGAGAGGACCGTCGGAACCTGTAAAAATGGGTGAATGGGGCCGGACCGGAATCACGTTTTTTTTGTGTTTCTTAGGTTAATCAACTCATTGTTGTTATTTTGCTGGTGTTTGGACTTTAATTACAGAATACCCGCCACCGTAATGCGCATGTACTTGCTAGAATATTATAAATATTTTTAATAAGAAAAAAAGTTCAAACCCGCCGATCCTTACATGTTTATAAGCTACCCCTTTTTTTAACGTGTTTCGTATACGCAGTAACCAGACCACGAAACCTGTAGTCTTTGATCGATTAATGCGTTGGCTTCGTTGCATATTTAAGCAACCAAAATGAAAACAACTTACAGTCTTTCGTATAAAATATCGACTCACGTCTCTTGCACTTTAGGTTCTTAATCGATATAATTTATTGACAAGTAGAAAAATTACAGAACATGTAATAAGAAATGTGGCAGGTTATCAATGAGTCCCGCATTGAATAACTCGTACATAAAGTTTCAAATAACCAATAGTAACAATTAGACATTTTTTTGAAAGGCAAAAATATATATAATATAAAATAAAATGTTGTTGGCAAGGCGTGATAACATCAAATAATCTGAATATTTTAGCATCAATTACCCCTACTTATGCTCATAGTTACTATAGTTTCATGCGAATATCTCTAAATGCTTCATATTTTGTTTCAGGTCATGATTGAGCATAAGAACGAAGAAATGAGGAATTTGAAAAGAAATATCTCAAGAAACACTTGTTCTTGCTGGTTTAGTGCATGTCACGGCATAAGTGAGTCGATCAAATTACACCGTAATAGAAGATGTCACACAAGATAAAAGTCAACGCATTACAAGGATACGGCGTAACCCTATCGACTAGGTTATGCCATAAATATATATGAACTTAGAAGAATTCAGTGATCAAGAAGGTTGTGCCATAACCACACTCATTGGGATATGGATCAGAATTACATCAAAAATGTCAACGAGAGTTCTGCGGTGCAACCCTTTCATCAAGGTTACGCCGGAACTATTTACACAATTGCGAGACATCTACTGATAAGGGAACTTACGGCGTAACCCACTACTTATGGTTACGTTGTAACTTAGTCGATCCTATAAATGCAAGCCCTAATTATGCATTTTCACATCATTCGCTCCACACAGAAGTTAAAGGACGACTAGGGTTGCACCAAGGACGATTTCCGGCAGTACTAGAAGATTTTCCACGGGAGAATTCATACCATTCCATCATAGCTTTAGCATATCATCAAGTATTTGTATCGAACTTGATGTTTTCTAATTCTTTGATTATGAACATGTTATGTCTGTACTTTTAGTATGAGAGGCTAAGCACTTCATGTGTTAGCCTAACTATGAAATTATCTATGCTTTGATTCATGCTCCTTGTCTGTTTATTGCTTTATGTGGATATCTTGTTAGCCTATCATTGAATCCCCGCTTTTTGAGTAGAAACTGGAATGCTAGTTGGTATATGAACATTTAAACACTAGCCTTATAGGTTACCTGAGGTGTGACCATCATCCTTGTGTGGAATTGACCATATTTCCGCCTACACTAGAATAGATACTAAAGAAGTGCGGGAAACCCTTACATGGACCAAACGAGGGTTTAAGTGTCGAATTTGACTAGATGGGTCTAAGAGATAGTTGGTACTTAATGACTAGGTGATACTTGACCATCCGTGACTTAGAACCACTACATAAGGCGAGACATGGACATTGCACATAGGAACTAGATCATTGCATGATAATGTAGTAACTACAGTAGAAACTCGATAAATTAATACTCGATTATTTAATAAACTCTCTAAGATAATATTTTTTGCCGGTCCCGACTCGGGGATAGGGTCCTAAATTAATAATTCACTAAAATTATAAGATAATACATTTTTGATCATTTCTTTAGACCCCATATAAAATATAAATTAATAATTCCTTATATATAGCATATTACATGAATGATTTATGAATGTGATTGGCTCTGAACCGTCAACTTATATTGACCAAGTAATGGTCAACAAAGTCAAACAGCCTAGAGTCAATGCTCCGCGGAATATAGTGTTTCCCCGGGTCGTTATGTCCCGACGAAGTGTGGATGGTATCAAAACGGTTTCGTGATCGGGTGAATTTGGATGGAAAAAGGGTTTGTGAATGGTTTAACTAAGGAATCTACAAGAGAATAGCTTAAATACACTATATTAACAAGTCTGCAAAGTTGGAAAACCCAGAAACGTTTAAAACTTAAAAACACGTACGTTACGTTTAAATAAAACATAAACGTACGAAATAAAAAGTAAAAACGGAAATCTGAAAACACCCAGGGGGTGAAAATGACTTTTTTACAAACTTAAAAGTAAAATAAAATTTATAGAAAAAGAAAATAAATTTTAACCCTAATTAATTATTTAATATTAATTAAATACTAATTATTACTAATTATTAATATTTAAAACACTTAAATATAATATAATACTAATTAAATACTAAAAAGGTGAAAATAAAATTTCTAAAATTATAAAATAACTAAAGATAAGTTTTAAAAATAAAAATAAGTATTTTTGTCTTTTTGTGAATTTTCTATTAATTAATTACTAATTAATTATTAATTATCTAATTAAACTATTTTAAATTAAGAAAAATAGAAAATGAACAGTAAAAATTACAAGAAATTTTCTAAAATTATTTTACATTATATAAAAGCTATAAAAAATATAAAAACTAGGTTTTACTTAATAAAAACTAGTTATGCTATTTTAAACTAATTATTGATTAATAATTAATAAAACTAAGATTAATTCTAATAAATACTAAAAGATAAAATAAAAATCTGAGAAAATTATTATAAATACTTTAATATATGAGTAATTTAAGAAAAATATAAAATAGCTAAATTCTTAACAAAACTTTAAAAATGAAATTTAAAATTAAATAAAATTAAATAGAAACTATCACTTAATATTAAATTGATTTTTCTTGGTTTTTCTTTTACCAATCTATTTTACAACTATAAACAACAAACTTTTGCAAAAACAAACTTTTTAGAACTTAAAAATAAGCACTGTGGAAGCTTTTTGGCTCCACAGTTGACTTTTGTTGACCAAATGGTAAAATGAGCTCAAATGGTTTAAAGTGGGACCCACAATGGTTAAATCTGGTCCAAAAAGTCAATGAAACATGAATAAGCTGGAAAAAGCACAATTGGACCTCAGAATAAGCTATAAGCACAAAATAAGCACATGGATTTTTGCTTGGAAGCTGAAAAGTGGGACAGATTTGTGAGCTTGATTCAGGTGGGACTGATTGGCCCCAAACGGTCAACCTAAATTGACCAAAGGATGGTCAACTAGGTCAAACTGCCTAGAGTCAATGCTCCGTGGAAGTACAGTGTTTTCCCGGGTCGTTATGTCCCGACGAGGTGTGATGGTGATCAAAACGGGTTTGTGATAGGGTGAATTTGGACAAAAAAGGGTTTGAGATGATTAAACTCAGGAAATACGAATGAGAACGACGTAAACAAACTATATTAACAATAACGCGAAACCTAATTAACCTAAAACGTAATCTAAAAACTTAAAATCAGAATTTGCTTATAAATAAGTAGAAAAATAAGCCAAACGGCTTAAATAGAAGCTATCATTTTATTTATGTTTTTGGTTTTTCTTTAGTTTACAAACTACTTTTACTAACGTAACCTAATTTAAAAACGTAAAAGTTATTTAAATAAAGCGCGAGTTAAAATTAAAATAAACGCGAGTGCGCGAAATAAAAAGTGAAATTTTAGCTACGCTAACCCTACGGACATGAAAATTATATTTTTACGATCCTAACGATAAAAGAAAATTTTATAACAAAGAAAAAAATTTTTTTTTTTTGACTTTTTATTTAATTATTATTAATTAAAGACTACTTATACTAAATTAAATTATTAAAAATACTAAAACAATTAAGAAAAATCTGAAACTTTTTTAATAAATACTACATGTTATTACTGAGCTAAGAAAAATATAAAAATGATAGGCACAATGCAAAATAAGCAAACAATAAGCAGATTAAGAGCTGAATGGCTTATTTAAACAAAATGGGAGACTAAAGGTTTAGTATTAAATTTTGTATCCTACTACTGAAACAAGACCCAAGGGCAGTTGGTTGTGTTGTGTGTGGTGTGTGTCTGTGATGAGCTAAGGTCCCAGGTTCGATTCCACAAACCCCCACTTTTTGCAATTATTATTTTTTTACTTTTTTTCATTTACAGAACTGATTCTCAATTGCAACAAACAGACTTTTGTGAAAATTAGACTTATGAAAAGTTCACAATAAGCTTATAACGGCTGTAAGAACCAACAGTACATGCTCATAAGGTTTAACACAACTTTAAGGGTCACATTCACTAATCAAATAAGCCAAATAAACTCTAAGCTTAATGACAGTCAAACAATAACTAATCAACAACCAGGAATTTCTACAAGATCATAAGCAAGAACAACAAACAAGAAATTAAGAACAAGCATAAGCAGATCAACAAGCTTAGGCCAAACAATAGCATCAACGAATAAGCTAGGATAAACTATAACAACAAGAAGAGCAACAAGAACTAACAAAAGCACATTAATTACAGCAATTAACAACAACAAATTCAACAACCATTCAAACAAACTCAACAAATGCTGATTCAACAGCATGCAAACCCAGAAAATCAGCCAAAAGAAGGGCCTGATAAGCAGCCATAAAAAAATTAACAAAAATCAAACCAAAATTCTAGGAAGTAGAATAGCTGCCAAGGAAGCTCTGTACCAAATTTTGGGTCATTTGGATTAAAAACAAAGAAATTAAAAATCAAAATCAAAATCTGTTTTGGACAAAAAAAAACTAAAAGTGCAGGTCTGCTGTTTGTGGTGGTGTTTACGCCATCCGAAAGCTCTTAAAAAAATTCATAAAAATCAAAGGTAACTAGGAAACCATCCCATTTACATGCATACCAAATTTCGGGTCAAACGGGCTTATAACGAACAAATGAAAAATCAAAAACTTATGGGCTGTGTGGTGGTTTTTTGACAGCAAATGGGTGTAAAATGGGTACAAAATTATGGTTGTTTTGGGTTTGTTTGACCTCCAAAGTCAAAGGTCAGACCTTGGATACTTGTAAAAACCTATTGTGAGCTAAATCAAGCAACCAAATACAACTAAAGATGCTAAACAAAGAAACTATCCTAAGTGCTATTTCGAAATAGTTAATATAAAGAAAGTTTGGAAAAACAAGCTTGGAACTGAGAAACTAAACGGAAGTGCGAAACTTTGGTCTAAAACAACTAAAAATAGGTAAACAAAGCTGATGGAATTAAAAAGAAAGGGTAAACAAAGTTACAAGGCCAAAAATGGCCTTGTGCCAAACACCCCCTTAACAGCAAACTGATTTTTGGTTTTTGTTGATTAAAACTGATATGAGCTAAACTACTGAAGTAAAATGCAAGTATGAGCTATTTAGACTATATAAAAACTAAAACGAACCTAGAACAAGCACTAGAATAAGCAGAAACTATATAAGCTAAAATAAGGAATAAAGGGTGAAAATGCATGAAAACAAGCAATAGCTAATGAACACAGGCAAACAAGCAACGAATGATAACAACTACAATAGATAAGCATAAAAACACAGAATAAGCACTAATATAAGCATAAGATAAGCAAATGCATAAAAATGAGAAATGAGTAAACTTACAAAAGAGCTCAGCAACTTTTAACTAGACAAATGGAAGAGGTGTAAGGACAAGCTGGTAAAGGAGGACTGAAAGGACCAAAGGGGTTCAACCTCATCACCAGAATAAGCTCAAGCTTATTGAAATGCTTCTCAACTGACCATTGTTGACTGAATTGAGAGTTATGAGGTAAAATCTAATTTATTACCTAATAAGCTCACTACTAGCTATAGTAAGCTAAAATGAGCTTATGTGAACTGAAAATAAGCTTGTGGAAGCTTATGAAACCTATTTTACTGTAATTTTTTATTTTTCAAATGTTTTTCTCATTTTTTTTTTTTTTTTTTTTTTTTTGGTTTGTAAGATAGTAAAGGAACTAGTAAATGAAAAATCTTTAAGAAGCTATTATAAAGAAAATCCAGTAGTATTTGAGCTTTTGCAAGCTCAGGCAACAATAATGAAAATTTGAAGGAACACTTGAGATGAAAATTTAGAAGCAATAAATTCAAAATAAGCTGAAATTTTATTGAACTAAAACTTGAGTAAAACAGAGATTAAGATTACATTTAACTAAGAAATCCAATAGCATCAAATTACACTATTCCTAACATTACCACTCTAAAATCTAACTGCTAACTACTAATTTAATGGAAGTAAAGATAATTCAAGAATTGAAAAGTTACCAAAACAAGTTTGTGACGATAAACTACTTTTGTGCCTAAACACTCCTTATAACTAGTGCACTGGGTAATTTTAACTAGGACAATCAAGTCTGAGCTAATGAGGTAAAAGGCCAATATACAATAAGCTAAAAATGAGACTAAATAAACAATAATGGAGTGGGAATAAGCAGTAAATAAGCAGTTTAGAATAAGCAGATATAGATAAACAGGTACACATAAACAAAGCTTAAAACTTTTATTGAATTTTAAAAAAACATTACACTGAGATTAAGAGTTTAAAGTACTTGATAAAAATTACACTAAAACTATTTCTACACTAATTTCCTACTGCCTCTCAAGGCTACAAATCTCTCTTATTTATACTAGAAATAAAACTAGGGTTTCTTTGTTTTCTTGTCCACTTCTGCTTGTGTTTATCCTTCAACAAATCCCATCCATTGAATTGTTTTGACATTATCTCAGCCCTTGATTGCAATTGGCGCCAAGAAGCTATTGACATCTATATCTCTGATAACTTGTACATAGGGTTGAGTTATTGGGTTTAGGCAACTATTGGGTGTAGGTATTGATTGTGGAGGAGGGTTTGAGTGTGGCAGGGAAGTGATGATGGGTAGCAGGGAGTTGCAGGGATGGCAGGGAGTCACGGGGTGGTGAAGTGGTATTTGGGAGGTGGGTTGACCTGTGTTTTGACCACAGGTTGTGTTAATAGGTTTTAATAAAATGGATTGTGGGTATTGTTTTGGGCTCAGGGGTTGTGTGGGTTGGGTTTTTAAGAAAGGGGTGTTGATTTTGGGTTAAGTTAAACAAAGGCCCCTTTAGTTGTAATTAAGTATATCACAAGGACTAAATATGCAAAAGCTGAAAGTTAAAGGACCAAATATGTCATACTTCCAAAGTTAATCCAAGAGACCATTCCTGCCAAGATGAGTAACCAAAGGACTTTTGATGTTTTATTTTCCAAGTTAAAACACCCAGGGACCAAATCTGTCAAATTCCAAACTACAAGGACCAATTTTGTAAATTTCTTAAAACTTTTAGAATTTTTCACCAAAGGACTAAATATGATAACTTATGATTTCAAAAGGACCTTTGGTGACTTTTCTTTCCAAATAAGTGCTCAGGGACTATTTTTGCCAATTTTTGAAAGTTAGGGGGACGAAACTGCCAATTTTGCAAACTTTGTACGTTTTTCATATGTTTTTGCTCATTTTGCATCTAAAACATATAAAACACAGTTTTGAAATATTTTCAGTATTTTGATGCATTACTGAGTGTTTTTGTATGTTTTGCAGTTCAGATTTGACCAAAAATGATGAGTGTTTGAGCACTCATCAGGGACCCAGGGGGTGTGAAGTCAAACCATGGGTCAAAATGTGGTGTGTGGTAGGAGGGGGGATGGAAGGAACCAAAATGGTGGCTTGGGAACCACTGTAGTGACCACAAACCACCACCAAAGTGGTGGTGGTGGCTGTGGTGTCTGATGTGCAGGGGAGCAGACAGCCCTGCAGCCCTCTTTGGAGGGTTGTGGGGCCCACAGCTAAAATCACAAAAATAAGATAAGGGGGGGGGATCAATAGCTGGGGTGGTAGACAACAAAACCTAAAAGTTTCATAGGCTAACACATAGCTCAAAATTCAGAACAATTCATGCTATTTTGGTAAAAACTGACAAATGTGCATTTTGACTTTTGAGTAAAATTTGGAAATTTGACTCTTATGAATTTAGATTGGATCCTACTGACTTAGGATGTAATGATAGGCTAATATGAAACTTGTTTAAGCTATCTCATCACTAATTCAACCTACTTTGGTTGTTGAGTAACCTGCTCACTTCCACAGTGAGCAATTCAAGTCGATTTTGACTTTCAACAAATAAACTGCCCAGGTTAAACCATTGCTGACCTAAAATACCCTAATGCATCCTAATGGAGCAAAGAAATTGACAAAATGATAGCAAGAGCACTTTGAACCAGTATATCCCAAACACCCCCTTATATGATTGAATGTTTTGTATTTAGGAAGCAAAGGGTTAATTTAAACTACAAAACTGATAGATTAACTAATATTAAGCTAAAAGAACCATGATTAAGCAAAAATAAACAAAGGTAAACAACAAATACTCACAATCACAGTTAATGCTAAGATTTACATAGAAAGGCTTACAGATTAGTCAAAGCAAGGAACAAAGATGCAAGGGCTCAGAACACTGTCCTATTACTCCCCTTGGAGTACTAAAAACCACAACCATCAATCATCAGCCATTCTCCACTGCTTCTTCTCCTTCAAAACTGATTTTTGAATTTTTCATGTATTTAACTTGGTATTTTTGGTATTTTTTTTACTAAACTGGGGTTTATGCTAAGTTACCTTTTAAAAACTTAAGAGTGATCTCATATTAACTTATTGGAACTCTAAAACACAACTTCTAACAATGTTAAAGCTAAAACGAGGTGTTAGTAACAAATTGCCAAAAACTAAATTCAACTGATAACTTGAAATTAGGATTAAATTAAGTTTAGATTACATTAAAAGGACTGATTACAATACTTAAAAGCTAAAGTTTACAACTGAAAATTGGAAAAATACATTAATTCGACATTACAATTTTTTGCTAAAAAAAACTACCACCCTGCTTCTCTCTTCATTTTATAGCATCCAAAAAGGTTTGTGGGTCCCACAGGGTCAAATCCCATCAATAATATAGCCACTTGGATCACTTTAGCTATCTTTGCAATTTTTGGCGGGAAAGGATTTTTGGAATTTCTTTTGATTATTTGATGCTAGTGGGGAAATTTTGGAGGTATGTGTTTGTTTGGTTAGGCAAGGGGGGGGGGGAAGAGTGTGGCAGTGGATGAAGGAGGTAGTGATGATGGAGATGGCAGGGTGTTGCAGGGATAAGGGTGAGGTGGAAGGAGAGGTGGAGGGTTGACTGTAGTTGACTGGGAGGGAGTATATAAAAACGGGGTAAGGTTTATATTAGGGAGTGGGCTGGAAATCAAATTGGGCCAAGGTGTTGGTGAGTGGGCTGAGATTGGAGTGATAAGGGGTGGACTTTGGATAATAAATAACTTAGGTCCGTTTGGTTGTGATCAAATTAACACAAGGACCATTTTTGTAAAATCTGCCAAGTTGAGGGCTGGTTTTTTGTCATTTTTCCATAGTTATTACAAGGGCAAAAGTTAACAAGTTTCAATATAAAAAGGACCATAAATGAGTTTTTCACAAATAAATATCCCGGGGGCCATTTTCGACATTTTTGAAACTTGGGGGACCTAAGCTGTAAACTTTTCAAACTTTCACCCAGGGATTAGTATTGACTTTTTGTGTTTCCCAAGGACCAAAATTCACTTATTACCAAGAAATATCTCACCAGGGACCAAATCTGTCAATTTCCAAAACTCCAGGGACCTTTTATGCCAATTTTGGATTTTGAAGGGCCAAACATGTAATTTTCTCAAACTTTTCACCCAAAGTCTAAATTTGATAATTTTTGACTTTTAAAAACTTTGGGTTGACTTTTCTTTCATTTAAAACCTTCAGGGACTAGTTTCGTCAATTTTTGAAACTTGAGAGACTGAAACTGCCAATTATGCAAACTTTGTTCGTTTTTCCTTTGTTTTTAAACATTTTGCATCTACAACATATAAAACACACTTTTGGAATAATTTCTGTATTTTGATGCGTTTCTGAGTGTTTTTGGATGTTTTGGCAGTTCAGATATAATAAAAATGATGAGTATTTACACACTCATCAGAAGGTTTCTTGAAAAATGACTCAATTGTCTTTTGTTTTTTGTTGAAATCAATTTCCCCTTGAATCTCGTCTCTAATTTTCATTAGCATAGTAAGAACTTCTGGTGTTGTTTTCTCATAGCTCAACAAGAAATTGTTCAATGTGATTGCCGCTTTAAGATGGGAAGTCATGTTGTGTGTATGATTTGTTTGTGTTAACCTATTTTGATCTTGTATTTATATAGAAAATATTTTTAATGTCCATAAAGTGATACATTGAACACAAGAAGCATAATAAGGTGGGAGATTGAAGGTTTTTTTCAAATTGGGTCGTTCATTTGATATACATGCATTGCATACAATAATTAAGTGAAAGCTTGAAAGGTGTTTGTAAACTAAGTATTCTACTATAAATTAATAAAATATTAATTAATATATAAATTAATAATTATTAATTTATCGATTAATTAATAACTCTTTTAATTAATAAATTTCGGTGGTCCCAAGTGTATTATATTATAAAGTTTCTACTGTAGGTTAACATATTCTTCCCCATTGATTATCTTCACATTCATTTAAATTCTAGTAATTAGTTAATGAATCTTAAAATCATTTTCATGACAATTAGAACTTAAATTAGACTTCGCCATTAGCTCTTGGGACGACCTCGATTTTACCAATTACTAGACTACACACAATCGGATACACTGCCCGTTTGTGCAATAGTAGATCATAGGTAAACGAGTCATTATAAATTTAAAATGTGATCTAGAAAATAAGCATCAAGGTGATAGAAGCCAAATAGTACAATACAAAAAATAAATAAATAAATAAATAAAAATAAAAAACACTTTCCTAGATTCCTTTCGAAGCTTTAACTGTGAGAAATACAAAAATGATGAAAAAACTCTTGCCGATTACGGAGAACCAAGACAAGAGAAAATCCCACCCATGGAGGTCGAGCCATCGATTTTCACTCCAGAGTGTTTTTTATATAGCCCCAAACAAGCCCCGATGAAAAGATACAATAAGAAAAGGCATAAAAGTAAAAAAGAACCAAACGCCTAAAGAAGCTCGATACTCCCAGCATCGAAAAGCAAAACATATCATCGCACGCCATAACTCGTAAGTAGCATAGGAGACTTAAGCCAATCTAACAATTCCAAGTCTGTAACCCCTATGATATAGCCAAGAAAAAGAAGATGATCGAATGTTGTCGAAAATGTCAATTTTCCTCATCGGATGCGAACAAAAAGTAACATTTTTGTGAAACCTCCATAGCCACCATAGAGACGAAGAAAAAATAACAGAGAAACGATGCTTTTTCTCATTAGAAGCGTACCACAAGCCAGACCAATCCTTCCAACGCTCAAGAGAAGGAAAACGAGGAAAGGGATATCACACCAAGTACGAACAAGTCTCCAAACCTCCATAGCGATGTAACGTTAAAAGAAAATGTGATTAAAGGATTCCACGTTACCATTACCAAAAGGATAAGAGATCGTCAGGATGTCAATGCCATGAGATGACAGATTCAACCTATGAGCAGCTGGTCTAAGATCATTCTCCATATAAAGATATTAACTTTTCTTGGAAGAGTTTTGACCCATGTAGTCAATGGAACCAACGAGGGTAGGATCTTGGAATCAATAAGGCGATGAAATTCCCTCACTTTGAAGCTACCATCTAAACCCAACATCCACATGCAAGAATCTTCAATATCATTTGTACCAACAAGGCTAATCTCTATAAGCATGTCATGCAAGTAAGCCAAATTACAAACTCCGAGATTGGTCCTCAACCAATTCCAGCCCCATTGCCCATTTTCAATACGATCAATAATGAAATGTCCTTCCAAAAACGAACGTGAGTGCCACAACTTACTTTGAATTGAAACAAATTAGTCGGGATGACGCCTTTCGAGTGTAATTAATTCGATGAACCCACTATCTTTGCCCATGCTCCATTGAAATTGCAGCCCTGATTTTTGAACCACCTTCTTGACCATGTAACACTTTAATTATTGTAACCAAAACCACATTCGGGTAAGACATCAACCTCCATCGCCACTTTTGAAGAAGGGCAAGATTAAAAGCCTTTAGACTACCAATATTTAAGCCACCTTTTTCAAAAGAAGCAAGAACATTGGACCATTTAATCCATACCAACTTTTCGGCGTCATTAGTTCCTCCCCAGAAGAAATTCGAACGAGCTCTTTCCAAAGACTGCAAAACCGTCTCCTTTAAAATTCGAAAGGTAATAAATGCCAAGACTACCTAGAACTGCTTTGATGAAAGTAAGGTGACCTCGTATGGAGAGGAGGTTCACCTTCCAAGAGGAGAGCCTCGAATGAAAGCGGTTAATTAAAATCTTCCAATTTGAGATCAAACTCATATTAGAACCAATCGGGAGCCCAAGATATGTGAAAGGAAAAAAAAAACCCCCGAGGCACAACCAGAGCTCCTAGCCATACTAAACACGTCATCACCTGAAACTCCAATGCCATAGATATTGGATTTGTGGATGTTAATTTTGAGGACTAAAGCTAAGTGAAAACATGAAGAACACGTATGATGTTGTCAAGGTCACAAGCGCTCTAATCAACAGTAATAATCACGTTGTCTACATAAAAGAGATGTGAAGGGGTAATATCAGAATGACCAAAATTTGTACCTCGAGTAAGACCTGATCCCACAGCAGTTGAGAGGACACCATGTATACCCTCCATGACAAGAATAAAAAGACAACGCGATAATGGGTCTCCTTGTCTAAGTCCATGTTTAATAGAAAATTCGAAAGTCAGGATATCATTAATTAACAAATACGAAAGCTCTAGACAAATAAGCAAGCTCTAATCCATGAACACCATTTAGAACCAAAACTGAGGCTAATGAGAACATAATCCAAGTACTTCCAACTAACCAAACCAAAAGCTTTTTCGAAATCCACTTTGAAGATTAGTAACTATTTCTTCCTTTTTTACCAATCAATGACCTCACTAAGAATGATCGGACCATCGAGAATTTGACATCGTGAAATAAAAGCGGATTGCTCATGGCTAACAATCTTGTTGACCACTTTAAAGACGGTTTGCTAAAATTGTAGCAATAATCTTATAGTGGAAGCCAATAAGCGAGATATGACGAAAATCTTTAATGAAGATAGGGTTGCTAACATTTAGACCTATTTGATTTGGTTATCATGTTAAATTTCATTCTTTACCAATTTTTAATATGCATTTATTGCTATTAGCTTACTCATTTACCAGAAAAAGGGTTTTCATGTTTTTCAGTTTAAGTTGCGACAAATTAAGGCTACCCACAGTAAGGACCTCCAGTCCTTTTATTTTTCTGTCACGTCACCTTTCTTTCTCCAGCGACCTGCAGGTGATTGGGTGCTCCAGTAAGGGCGACCAAGTTCATTTTTTTATTTATATATGAAAAAAAAACATTTCTAATTTATATATATAAGAAAACATTTTTAACACAAACTCAAATTTCATAAATAATATATAAAAAAATTACAAAACTAAATTTCAAAAAAAAAAAAAAAGTTATAAAACTTCATCTTCCTCGACACACATACTAAACACACACACACACTCAGACACACACAATCAAACATATTCAACAGGTCAAAAAAAATAATAAAAACCCAACGATTGTCGATCGCCCTCACGACCTATTTGTGTTTTTGGCGTAATGCGATTGAGTCCCCACAGAAGGTCGAGCGACTGGGGATCGATCGTGGGTATCGATCGCAACCTCCTTCTGTGGGTAGCATAAACTGTATTTAACGTGAATTAAACCGAAAACCAAAATGTGCTCTTGTTTGGTTCGAATTAAGCTATACAAAATTATAAAACAAGACTATTGATCTAAAGTGAACAACCCGAGAAATGAAACGATAAACATCATTGGCTCGTCAGGATGTTAATTTGGTTGGGCTCAAGTCAACCCGAATATAAGTAAAATAATAAAAATGAAAGACTAGTTCTATAATAATAATAATAATAATAATAATAATAATAATAATAATAATAATAATAATAATAATAATAATAATAATAATAATAGAAAACCGTTATCGGGTCAATCTGACTGACCCGAACCCGAGTTAGATAAACTGATGAGGCGAAAAATGAACCACTTTTAGGGGGTTATTTAAGCCCGGAATTGAATTTATTTGATCAAATTTTGCCCTAAATCGTTCCTTTTGTGATTTTAGGTACTTTGGGAGTGAATTCTGGAAAAGGAAGCAATTCGGACGTTTTTGGAGCATAAAAGTGAAGAAAATGGCAAAGACTTAATTTTCCATGCTGAGAACAGTACCTGACGGCGTCAAGAGTAAAAACCATGACGACCCAGTGAAAACCTGAAGGCGTCACAACAAGGGCGTCAAGACTATTTTTGGTGACGGCCTGCATAAGGTGTATACATGACGGCGTCAGACCCAGATCTAGGCAGTCCGAGAAACTATTTGGCGGCGAGATGACGGTGTCAGACTTTTGTTCTTGACGCCGTCACCCATCAAAATCTATATATAGTTTTCTATTTTTTGATTCATTAGAGAGGAACTTGTGTGGAGAAAACTAGGGCCGAACTTTGTAAACCCTAGGTCATATTTTACAGTGTTTTCAAGGGTTTTCATCCCTTGAATCCTTTCATGTTCAATTGTGATAAGTATTCTCTTAATTCAATCAATATGTCTATGTGTTGTTTGAATTTATCTTGTACTTGTCTTGATTTCAACATGCTAGGCCAGATCTATCTTGCATTTGCTTAGATGTAATGAAACCTTGTTAGGAATACGTTTATTCATATGAAGATTCGGTCACCCCGAGTATAGTTTAGCATGTTGTAGCTCGTAGTATTTATCATATTAGTTAGAAAGTAGTTTAGAATTAGTTAGTATTTGTGGAGTCGGGTCGGGTCTTTACCCACTGTCAGCTCGCTCCACAGCCCTTTTCAGAGGGCGTTTGGTTGTAAGTATAAATACCCCTTCCCTAGCTTGGAAGGGGTTGGAGCTTCATTTTCACTTAATCTAATCTTCCATATTTTCTCTCACTTTCTCTCTCTAGAAAAGGCTCCCAGCTCTTTACTCTTTCTCTCTCTAACATCTCTCTAGTTTTTCTTCTATTATTCGAACCATAATCACAAGTATCATACATGTTACAATTATGAGTATATTACAATTGGTATCAAGAGCCATGGTTAGATCTTAGGGATTGTTTGCTCTCGTATTTTCATTTTGGTTCTTGTGTTTTATTTTGGTTCGACTTGGTTCTCTTTAGATTACACTCTTTCTTTCTTTATTTCATAAATTTTGTTAAAACTGGTTCGAAGTTATACTTTTGTCTAAATATATCCTCGATTGATTACTTTTCTTTTTTAGCAAAAGTTATACTATTGGATGAGTTTTGGAGAAGTCTTGAAATTTTCTTAGTAGCAAGTTACTTGTTTGCTCACTTTTCTTACTAGCGGCTTAGCAGTTTACCACAAAAGGATAGAAAGACAGAAAACATGAAAGTGACTGCTGTGTCCTTTTCTTGGCAGCGAGTTGCTTGGTATTCATAGTAGCGGGTTGACAAAGATTCAAAGTAGCGGGTTGATCCCCAACATAGTAGCGATTTGTCAGTTTTGAATTATTGTGGCAGTAGCGGGTTGTGGTTCAGCGAGTTGTTTCATAGTATCGAGTTGTCAATTCAACTTAAACCATCACTAATCATTTACAACTACAACATACAAGTACAAGAAGTGGATATAACAGAAATCTCTGTTTATCTCTTTGTGCAATCTTAGATTCCTTCAAACACCAAAACCATACGAGATTCATCACACAAATCTAAATGAAAATACTTGAAACATACAAAAGAAAATAAATAGATCTCAGATTCGTTCACGTTTGGTGTTAATCAGTTAAGATTATATATGGTTGTGAACGCAACTCCTCACTGATCCATTACTTGATAATTTCCGAGACATACAAGAAAGAACAAAACAAAGTTGTTTCATTCACTTCTTCTATTGGTTAATCAAAACAAGATACGAAAACAAAATAGTTTCAAATCTCAGTTTTTGTTCACCATATGTTTTAAATGGAATCTCGTGTGTGAACCTTTAACATCATTGATCTCCATCAAAGCAAACACTTCATTTTAATATCCGAAAAACTTTAAAAGAAAAACAAAAAACCTTAAGTTTTCATCTTTCTTTTGATTCGGTTTAACAAAAACGAAACAATAATTTAAATCCTACCCGTGAGACTCATATCTTAAAAGGTCTTGAAGCCGTGATAACATCAAGATAAGTTATGTGTGGTTCGTGGTATAGAAGCTGACAACACAAAGGGTGAGTTGGGTAATCGATTTGAAGTAAACAAGATGAGGGTACGGTTGTATAACTATGTTTGTGTTCGGTTTGATATAATAACAAAGGACGATTTCTTTTTGGCTGCTGTGTGTGAGTTTTCTGGTGACTGCGCTCTTAATCAGGTGATTAGGGTTACTTGTGGTGTTTAGTGTCCTTATTATGGCAAATACTTAGGGTTCGTTTAACGTGTTGGACTTGGGCATTTGGACTTGATCGTGGACTGGAAACACAAGGGACGATTTGTGTTATTGGGTTTATGTATCAAACTCGGCTGCGTCAAATCTAATACAAGTTGGGCCAGTTAATTTTTGCAACTGAGTTTGGACTGTTGATTTGTTATCACAAGGACAAATTTATCTTTTGTATTGGTAATTGAACATTTGAAGTTATTGTTTGGTAAGGTATTTTCGGGTACAACTTTGGACCACGATTTTGATTGAATTTTTAGAATCCGAGATTGTGAATTATTTTGGGTTGTGATACTTTCGGGTTTATTGGATATAACTTCGGGGTTTATTCAGTTTTCAATCATACAATCATCACCTTTAAAGACACAATCTCGAATCATTTTACCGATCCAACTGTTCTTCATAACACATTCAATCAATTACCGTTTCACGGTTTCTTCTTGATTTTGTAAAATCCCGCAAAAGAATCTATTTCTCGGTTTAAATCAAAGAATTGTAAAATCCCGTGCACTTTCATATCATAGAATTGTTACATCATGTCTACTACTTCAGACTCTACCAGATCTGAGAGAGAACTTCATCAGTCACAAATTTTGCCCGATAATGCAAAGGAAAGTTGCAGTGAATGTTTTCGACTTCTTCACTCACATCTCAAGGTTCTCTTTGAACGACCTGGATACTTAACAGGATACGAACGTGCATTCGCGTACGAACGTGCTTTCACATCACTCTTTGGTCAAGATGTTCAGACCTTCACTGTCAAAATGACTCAGTATTTAGACCAACTTGAACAACAACTTGACAAAGGAAATTTTTCTGAAGAAAGTTCCATGGCTGCCTTTTGTGTGATTAACAACCAACTCCAAGTGTTCATTGATTCACAATACACTGAGAATCAAATGATTAATAAGTATTTTACTAATTACACTGGAATTGAAGTTAATGCGTTCAGAGAAACACTACTCCAAAGCATGGGTAATGTGAAGAGGTTCATTGAGGAAAGAGCACAACACAAACTTATGTATGATGACATGGTAAAGGCATCTTGGGTGCAATCATGTGATGGTATTGGAAATTTGGGTAAAGCATCAGATGTTGGATCTGTTGTCACGATATGCAAAGGATCAGAGACTGATACGCTTGACACCTCCTGCAGTTCATTGACTCTTGTTACACATGACATGGATGCAAACTTCATATCAGTAAAAGAACAAGTATCTTGTGCTAAGGTACCCCTTACTAATCAATGTAATGTGCTTCTCAATGATCAACATCATACTGATCAAATTAAACCCACTTATGACACATACTTGTTGGAAAAGATTTATAGCAATATCATTTTTGATTCAACAAATATGAATCATAAAGGGGGAGAAAGTGATCAGTATGCTGAATATGCTGATGTGTCAAGTTCTTTGTTTACGGCTGAGATGGTTAACTCAAATGACATGGTTGATAAAGAAGTTTTTAATGAACTTTCAAACAGATTTTCATAACTTGAAAAACATTGCATTTCACTTGAAATCGCAATGCAACAACAGAAAGAAAGTTTTCAAACTAACCAACCATGTAAAAATCCGGAACTTCCTGATTTCCGTGAATTCTTTATGATTAATGATTTAAAAGCCCAGCTAGAAGCCAAAAACTTGACAATCACCAACTTGAAGAAACATTTCTCTGCTATGAATGTGAAATGTAGTTTAGTCGGATCTAACAAGGACATTGATGCAACCAAGTCTAGAATTAGTGAACTGTCAACCTATGTGGCTGAATTACGTAAGGAAAATGAGGCTTTGAAAGTTCAGTGTAAAGACCTATGTGACTCAATCAACGTAACAAATACTAAGACTGTAGAGCAGACAACTTCTTTGATTGCTAAAAATGATGAACTCAAAGCTCAACTTCAGGAAAAGGGTTTTGCAATTGTGGCATTAAGAAATGATTTAAGAAAATTAACAGGAAACAGTGTGAACACTAAGTTTGCTAAAATATCAATCTTGGGAAAACCACTTTCACAACCTCTTAGGAAACAAAGTGTTGTTAGGCAACCGACTGCGTTTAGATCTGAACGACCAAAATTTTCAATATTGCGGTTTGCCTCCCAAGTTGATCCGAAACAAGTTTTAACAAAACCAGTCACTTCAAATAATTTGCCTAAGAAAAATGCCTCTGGGTCTGTTAAAGGTCAACAAGTAGCTACACCTACACCTGACTCTTCCGGGTTAAGTTCGAAAACAGTGTCAATACCGAGCGTTAAAACTCAAATCTCTTATGAAATAAATGACTTGTACAAGAACAATAATCTTGAAAAAGCTAGGAATGGGGCTCTACTTCAAAAGGATGGAATTTTAGGTTCACGACCTCATAGGATCCCTTCTCGCCTATTGCAGAACTCGGCCAGTTGCAGCAAACCAAAATCTGTGAGCACTCAACAAACATGTAGGAATTGTCTAGTGTCCAAGAGTAGTTGCACATCGATTAAAGCCATTCCCATTGCAAATCACTCTAAGAAACCTAGACCTTGTTCGGAATCCAAAAACCTTGTCTGTTCAACTTGTCTGAAATGTGTTGTTAAGGCAAATCATGACAAGTGTGCTACAAAATTCCTGAAGGATGTGAATACTTGTGATAAGATTCTACCATCTAAGACTAGAAACTACAACAAGCCCGTAGAATCAAAGAGTTATACTCAGAAACCTGGCAGGCAGATTGATTTAGGACAAAGGTTTTATCTTAACAAGACTCCCACTTTATATGAGAAACCAAACACTCCCAGAACTTGCCTTAGGTGGATACCGACGGGTAGAATTTTTAAGATTGTTGGTCTTAGATGGATACCTATGAGAAAGATGTTCACTGATTGCAAAGCCAAGGTTGACAGTAGAACCCCAAATGGTATATATGTTGATATCACTAACCCATATAAATGCAAACAAACTCCCAATGTCAGTGCAGGTAGTCTTTACTTAAGTGCAGGTACATCGCTCAATACGATTAAGGAAAGACTCAGAGTTTGGTTGCCGAAAAGAGTGATATCTCATCAATCAGGGGTTAATGAAGCTCAACTTTGAGGCATATGATATATGACGTCTGAATACTTCAGTTCAGGCCTCGTTCTTCAAAGACAATGACATCTGAATAAATCAGTTCAAGCCTCATTCTTCAAAAGGTTATGACGTCTGTTCACATCAGTTCAGGCCTCGCTCTTCATCATTATGATGTTTGAACACCTCAGTTCAAGCCTCGGTCCTAAATGTCATCATTATGACGTCTGCTGACAACACTTCAGGCCCCGTTCATCTAAGAAAAGAAAGGTGTACGATTCAGTGCACTTTATCTTCGGAAGAAGAGAAATCTTCTTAGTTTTGACCATTCTCAACAACGTGCTTCATGCTTTCTCCATGCTCATTCAGTCATCAAGTGGATTTACTCATCTTGGCTCAAATTCTTATTCACATGCTCAATCAAAAATGGCAACCTCGTATGCAATTTTTGAGGGGGAGAAGTGTGAATAAAATACATGATTGATTGTATTCTTATTCACTTGCTCAATAAAAAATGGCAAACTTCGTATGCAATTTTTGAGGGGGAGAAGAGTGAATAAACTACATGATTGAATGTATTCTTATTCATATGCTCAATCAAAAATGGCAACCTCGTATGCAATTTTTGAGGGGGAGAAGTGTGAATAAAATACATGATTAATTGTATTCTTATTCACTTGCTCAATCAAAAATGGCAAACCTCGCTTGAAATTTTTGAGGGGGAGAAGTGTGAATATACCACTTGTTGATTGATGATTGAAGAATGGTCATACGACTCTCCTCCAACACCTAATGTTCTATGTACTAAGGATGACTGGGATTATGTTTGATGAATACTTCCAAGCTTCAACGAATGTTGATCATGTAGTTCCTGAAGCTGTTGCTCCAGTTCCTGTAGTCTCAACTGGTTCACCTTCCTCAATCTCCATGGATCAAGATGCACCATTTAGAAGTATTATTCAGACTACTCAAGTTACCCAATCTCCAATTATTCCTCAAGGTGTTGATGATGACTATCATGATTGTGAAGTTGCACACATGAATAATGATCCGTCTTCTTTGTTCTACTTCTTTACGGATTGTTGTTCCTACAAATGTGCACTTTGTAAATCAACCACAAGAACAAAATGTAAAATGTCGATTATAACGTCAAAACGGCTAAGAACTTGGACATGGAATGTCAAGTGATCACGAAGTTTATTTGGTATCCCTTATTTGAGATTGAAGTTGACTTTCACAAAGGCGTAATCTTATTTCATCTTGAAGTCGGGGTTGGTTGGATGAAGATTCTTCGAGATCCTTGCGTGAGCTTTTACCGTTACAATGACGAAGACTTGGATATCTAGTTATTTTGGTGATTCTACATTTTATTACCACAAAATAACTATCACTTTAAGGAGTGTCACAACTCACACGAAGTTATCGGTAGTCAAGAGGTGATGTACGTCTTATACTCGATGGTTGGTTGGTTGAAGAGTATAGAGTACTAAGGGATTCGATGTTGTACGAACTCTCTACACCGCTCTTTGTCACACATTAGTGCAAGCTTAAGTCACAAGAACGAGGAATTCTATTTCAGTTTCAAGTTTGGTATATTGGGTTTACTTCATCAGTGGTCACTTCAAATAGCCTACATAAGGGGTGGTAAAGATAGTCAGAAAGAGTCTTTTTGCAGCAGTTGATTCTCACCAGATCCATTTTTGCAAATTTTTGTTCTTCTCACAAGATCTCAAGAAAGTGTGCCTTTAATGTGTTGCTGATTCTGAGGTATCAAAACCAGCAAGGGGGAAGGAGACATACATCTAAATGCATAATGAGTACACGTGATGAACATAATACTTCTTCTTAATTGAAGTTATCCCGGGAAGACATATGTCATAACCGTAGAGAAACTCAGTGTCTTAACTCGCAGCGTTTGGTGTATTATTCCAACTACGTGGGGGAAGTGGTCTTCTGATACTTGTGGTATGTATTACTTCAGCTTTCAGTGGGAAGAAATATGAGAAGCACAATTGGAGCGTGAGATGATATTGCTTATCGACATCTTCATATGAGCTGATATAAGTTATGGTAAAGTGCTTCTGGTTAATGCTTCATGTACACAATGTTATGCTGATTCCGATGAGATCGATCGCATCTATCAGGGGGGGGGGGGAATGTGTACATCAGGGAAGTACAACAGGTTCACGTGATCGGGCTTAATCATCTATTCTGGTGTGGATAACCGCAGAGATGATCAGTGCTTCAACCTGTTACTTTGGTGTCATTGTTTCTACTTTGTTGGGAACATGTGTACACTATTGGTTTATTTACTATGTGAAAGATAACTGGAATGCATTTGGTGAAATGAAGATGTTAATGTATTATTCCCCTGAATAGACAACTGCTCAAATCCGTAGAGTAATGTGTACATCGGGGACGTACAACAGGGTCATGTGATCGGGCTTCATCATACATTCCGGGATTGATAACCGCAGAGATGATCCGTGGTTCACCTTGTTACTTCGGTGTTATCGTTTTCTTTGAGTTTCTGAGCTTCATACTATGAGACTTTTTGAATCACTTCAACTATCTGGGGGAAGTGGTCTGATGAAGATGATTGTCGGTTTGGGGGGAAGCTACCAAAGTATCACATTGAGAAGGCACAAGTTTAGATGATTATTCGTGGGACTCGAATGCTTTGGTGGTAATAATTTAAGAGATGTTGACTACCGACTTCTACAACATTCAGAACGATATCCTTTCGGTATTCAGTTCAACATCTTCTTAAATTGAATAGTATCCTTTGTACATATATTATACTGAATTGTAAATAGATATATAAAATCAACAAAAACCCATAAAAATCAGAAAATACCAAAAATAGTGGTCTTTTAAGGCATGTCTTCTGGTATCGATAACATTTACGGACCTAGAAATGTCATTCAATAATGACACGGGTCTTTAAATGAAGTTCCAACAGAAGTTCATAAGGTTTTTCAAAACATGCCTAAATAGCTTACAGTCATTTCAGGCTGTAACCCGGACTTCAAAATTATGGTTTGCTATTACTTTAGATAGCAACCCGGTCCTATTATTGGGGAAAGTTCGTCGCCAAAAAGACGGCTGTTCCTTACAAAGGCATGAATTACTTTATATTCGTGCCTTTCCGATCTGATGTACGCTTAAGTGCATCATTTCTGGTAAAAGAAGAGAAGTCTTCTTTACATCTCAAATACTTTTCCTTCAATGATTCTTCGGGAAAGTATTTGCTCCAAACTTGGTGGTACCATGGTTTTTGAAGATCAAACAAACCTGAAGAGTTGTTTAAAATTTACCACTCAATCGATGCTATAAAAATTAATACTTCATGCAAAATGTTTAATTTTAAAATGTGTCATCGATTGAGGGGGAGAATGATTTAAAAAATTATACATCATCAAAACAATGATCTTTGTGCATAACTTCAAGTGGATTAAGTGCAATTGTTATGTGTTAGTATATGAATTTTTCATGAGTTTATCGCTAAACTCAAAATCATTTATAAACTCATCATCTCTAACACATAACATACTCCCTCAAGGTTTGAGGGGGAGCTTAAATGTCGTCTCAAAATTAGTCATTCTTAAAAATGTCACATCTTTCTCCAAAAACTTTAAACATATTTAAATCACTTGGGATCACAAATCTCAATTGGTTTGAAATTTTTGATCGGGGGAGAAGATGTGATTTAAATATGAAAAACTGATTAAAATGTGATGTTTGAACCTGAAAACAAAATATGTTCTTTCCTATGTGCCAAACTCTTTTGTACATCACTGCACATATTGAGGGGGAGCAAAATGGTTTGTGTAAAAGGATCCTTGCATCTCATTTGAGTGCATCTCAGTCTTGACTCATGAATTGACGAAACACAATTGTCCTAAATCAAAAGGACTAGTCCTGGACGGGTAATAACTTCAAGCTGGTTTAACCAGTGATGTAAGCGTGTCTCGAAGAGGACTAGTTTAAGTAGAATGTACCATTTCGAGAAACCTTGGGTGAGTCTGATTGGGCCGGGTAATAACTTCAAGCTAGTTTAACTAGTGATGTAAGCGTGTCTAGAATGCCCGGTCATGTTCACTCAAGGTAGATCAATTCAAAAGTGCAACTCTTCCCGACATGTGCAAATTGTCAAATCAATACTTATGAGCACATGTTAAGGGGGAGCATTTGAAAATGACAAAACTCTCAATGTGTTAACATAATGTGTTTCTTAATCATAAACACATTGAGAGAATTTTCAATGATTTGGTGAATGGCAACATAGGATAGTCATGAAGTTATAAGGTGGCTAATGTTAGGAAAACCGTCCTATGATCCGCCAGAGCCGGAGGGATCTACCCATGGACAATACCAAATTGATAGTATTAGAAAGTTCATAGGTATGATTACGAAAAGAGGAGAAATGTGAGAATGGAGAAAGAAGGGGTTGAAGAATTAAAAAGAAATGAAATATGAAAGGGTGAAAAGAAATAGCCCTCCATTTATTCAACCTTAGGGCAGAAACCGGGTTCAATTCATAATCTACTAATTGTTGCTAAGGCGACATTGGTATTGAAGACAAAGACGTCATGGACCCAGTGACGCACTGCACTAAACCTTCTAGCCACTCAAGTTCTCTTAAAAGAACTTGTTTCATTCTCACGGGGAACTAGTGTAATCTATCGACTCATCTCTTAGAGATGGTTGATATTGAAGCAGGAGACCTCTCCCTAATCTCCGCATAGGAAAACCAAATGCACTTATTGAGTCTAGAGCCTCGAGATGCATAAAAAGATCTCATAGGAACACGTGCTACTTCTACCATGGTTGTTCAACATTAAGGACACCAGTGGTAAACTTATGAGTCCTACGCAGATCTTAGCAATCTGCCAGAACATTTATGAGGGAAGTTACTATTGTAATTCCCAGTGATTGAATGGAAATTCCTGCCAGGGTCAACATCAAGTAGCCCTGAAAGCAGGTCACTTAGGTAATTCCTTGTGGATTACGCTTAGTGGTCGCGATGGTTACAAACGGTCAACAGTCGTGGAGTGATCTCCAGCGACTCCCCCATTCGTTGATCTACTTAGGTAGTTCGCGTAAATCCTCTCAGGGTTTACCGATTGGGAACGGTCTTGGTGAGGATTAGAAGGAGTCTTCACACTATGCTGTTGACAATCTCTAATTCCAAACCTATAAGTACCGGATGATTTGTTGCTAACTGTCTATTTACAGGAATTTATGACGGTTGCAGTTGATTGCTGAAAAGATGCTGATCCAGTAACACATGCTCACACTTCAACTCCATAACTCAAAGATATCATGATCATTGAATGGCCTTCAACCGTGCTTCCTCAACTCTGATGAAGAAGACCATGAACCTGAAAAGTGTGAGCATGCCAACACAAAGATGTTCATATCACATGGAGACGTTACTACTCAAAGATGACCCTCAGACACTCATTTGGATGATGAACTTGAAGTTATTTCCAAAGATCATCCATCACATTGAAGGTGTCATCTAGAGTCTTCCACTTAAAGCACAAAGATCTCAACAATGAAGAATCAAAAGGCTACGAGCTACAAAGATGTCGTCAAAGACTTCAATGCTATGATTCAATATTTATTTTCCGGGGTGACCTCCCTTAGGGGGAGATTGTTAGGAATACGTTTATTCATATGAAGATTCGGTCACCCCGAGTATAGTTTAGCATGTTGTAGCTCGTAGTATTTATCATATTAGTTAGAAAGTAGTTTAGAATTAGTTAGTATTTGTGGAGTCGGGTCGGGTCTTTACCCACTGTCAGCTCGCTCCACAACCCTTTTCAGAGGGCGTTTGGTTGTAAGTATAAATACCCCTTCCCTAGCTTGGAAGGGGTTGGAGCTTCATTTTCACTTAATCTAATCTTCCATATTTTCTCTCACTTTCTCTCTCTAGAAAAGGCTCCCAACTCTTTACTCTTTCTCTCTCTAACATCTCTCTAGTTTTTCTTCTATTATTCGAACCATAATCACAAGTATCATACATGTTACAATTATGAGTATATTACAAACCTAGATGTTAATTATGTGTTGATTACTTGTTTATGGTTGTATTGGATGAATGATTTCAATGTTAGGCTTAAGAAAACTGGCAGATCTCCATTGTGTAACATGCTTGAACGTCTTAGGAAACATGAACCGATGTGTACTAGGTTTTATTGGTTGTATTTAATGCATGAGCAAATTCTAGTGATCCCATGTTAGGAGCTTCTTAGCCGGCTCGACATAGGAGTGAAGTAGGCGCTCATAGGATTGGGGAAGTAAGTACACCACCCCATGAATGGTATTAAGGAATACAATCCGTCATCCACGCAACTATAACAAGTAATTAACATGTAAAAGATATCTAGGGAGTAGTGAAATCTAAGTAAACACAATTCTCCCACATATTGCTCACAATTCTAGTATAATTTAGTTTTGTTTTCATTTTTAGTATTTTATTTTGATTGCATCTTTAGTATTGGGTTAGTTGATTAGCAACTAATTCCGCCCAACTCCTTCAAACCCGAGATTTTTACTTGCTTTCATAAAAATATAAAAAATACAAAAAGAATCATCCCTCATCTCTAGACCTAGTCTTTAGGTTTTCTAATCCTAGCGACACTATTCCTAGCTGAACGATCAATCCCCCTGTACTTATCATTATACTATACTACATCGATCAGGTACACTGCCTGGTGGGGGTTGTAAGCTTTTCAAGATCCCTTGAGAGGTAAAACCTGGTGCGATCCCCACGTATCAAGTTTTTGGCGCCGCAGCCTGGGGAATAGTTATTGTCTAGGTTAGAATCTCTTTTTATTAGGTCTACTTGCTAGATTCCTTTCTAGTAAGATTTTATTTTTATTTTTAGGTTCTCTTTAATCTATCTTATTTCTTCGTGTTTTTGTTCGTAACTCTTCGCCATCCGACATCATGGACGATGGTAACATCTTTGAACCCGTCATCCCACCACAACAAAACCCACCACTAGATAACCAACCTCTTAGGCCTCGAACTCTAGGAGAGTATTCCCGACCTAGTCGCCAAGGCTACCGAAACACCATTGAGCTTACCCAAGGAGCCAATGTGACCCCCTTGCGATCCGACACCATCCGGTTGGTGCAAAGCGGATGTGCATTCCATGGACTTCGTTCCGAAGATCCAAATCAACATCTCAAGGACTTCCTTAAAATCGTAGATTCTATAGACCTTGATGTTACAACTAGAGAGTCAACCCGATTACGCCTATTCCAATTCTCTCTACGTGATCAAGCTAGCCAATGGCTTGAACGTTTACCCGCGGGATCCATCACCTCATGGGATGATCTCACCACTCGTTTCCTTACTCAATTTTTCCCACCGGGGAGAACTACCAAGCTTAGAAATGACATTTTGACATTTCAACAACATCAAGGTGAAACCTTTTACGAAGCATGGACTCGATACAAAGACCTACTCCGAAAAGTCCCTTATCATGGCATCGAACCATGGCTCCAGATTCAAATCTTTTACGATAAAGTTAACTATCAAACAAGGAGGGCTATAGATTATGCAGCCAAGGGCAGGCTAAACAGACTTAGCATTGATGAATGCTGGAAAGTTCTTGAGGGGTTGGCACAGTACGAAGAAGAAGGATGGGAGGACCCGATGTTTTCAAGCAAGGGGAAACTCGATTACGCACACGCCACCCAAGAACAATTATTAGGAAGTATCGAGAAGCAGGTAAAAGAATTAATGAGAGCTGAAAAACCTGCTACTGAAACCGCATGGAATCCTAATATACGTAGGAATGCGGTTATCAACCATAATTTTCCTGAACGTTCACGACAAGAGGAGTTCGAAGGGATAATGGTAACCTTCATGAATAATCAGGAAAAACAAATCCGGCACTTAGAAGCACTCATGGAAAGCACTCGCAATGCTTTTATAGATTTAGCAGACAAATTCATATCAAGGATCAAAGAGAAGACTAAGGAAAAATCTGCACCAAGAAAAATCGAAAAAATCTTTGAGGTTCCAACTCCTTTGGTGTTTGACCAAGAGGATAACGAGAAATCCTTTCCAAGTGCTTCACCGTCAATCACCTCCTACTTTTGTAAGCATCCTCAGGAAGAGAAGAATTCACAATTTCATAACATTTTCGTTGGATGCTTGCAAACCACGCTCCCAAATTTGTGCAAGAGACGTTCCTTTGGTTTTAAACCTGGTGTAAAGAGGTTGCACCTCAAAAACACCACAACTTTGAGACCCTCTATGGAACAACACCTCTTTGTACCCACCGTTGACCAATGCGAAGGTTACAACTTAACTAAAACCTCACCCACCCCTTTCTACAACCACACCTCTTTACGTGATAGTAATGAAATGTTCGACCCTGGTGGTCTTCACTAATGGGATAGCTACTCATAGTTTTTACTTGTGTTTAGCTATTCACACTAAGTACAGGGACTGAATGTGGAATTACCTCTTTCTATACCTGATGCGGGCATCTGACGGCGTCAGATGGTAACTCTTGACGCCGTCACCTCTCTATCTCAGCAATAATAACCCAAACTCCATCACTTTCAACCCATACCCCACAAATCTCACCCAAATTGCTGCTCCACCTCCGAGTCTCCATCATCCAATCCGACATCTTCCGTGACTAATCTCCACTTGGTAAGTAGTTTTTCCTCACTCTTTTTCGCTCAATTGTCCTTAGGTTCAATCAATTTTGAAAACCCCCTTCATCCGAAACCCCATTTTTGACCCATCTTCGATAAATCGTAATGCCTTCCCCTTGGTGATTTGTAATCATGAGGTTACCCTTAGATGATGTTGTCCTACTTGAATCATGCGTTGATTTAGGAAAAATCTTTCATACCACGGATTTTTTGACCCCCCACCCATGTTTTCTGCTTAAAGGAATGTTTGGGTAATGGGTTAAGAGTTTGAAAATTGATTTTTCCCTCGTAATTGCATGGTTCGATTTCTGCTTGGTCTGACGGCGTCAGGATCTCCTTCCTGACGGCGTCAGATGTGTCTGACAGCATGAGCCAATAAAATTCTTATTCTAATCGTTTCCGTCCACTCTATCTTTTTCCAGGAAAATGAGCAAGCGATCACGACAACACCGTGGCAGCTCATTTAGGTCCCAACAAGTTAACTATGGGGAATTGGTCCATAGTTGGGGTGAGTTCGACAATGTTGCCGCTACAACTAAGTATGCGGAGCTTGTTAATCACCACATTGATGCTGGTGCTGTGATTGATTGGGCATTTCTGAGATCCCAAGGTTTAGAGGCTGAGTTTTTGGGGAGGATTCATACCAATGGGTTCACGGGTCCTCAATGGGAGAGGTTGTTCAGGATGAGGGAGACTGTGTATAGTGAGTTGGTTAGGGAATTCTTTGCAACCTTCCACTTTGATTTGGCAGAGGCCAGGACGGATATGGGGGGGTACCACTATTTACTTTAGGTTAGGAGGGGAGGGGAGGTCATGTTCGGTTACTGAGTTTGGGTGGAGGATTTGTTTGTACACTAGGGAGGAGGCTGTTGAGGGAGGTTTTATGCAGAGGTTGTTACATGGGGATACTGTGAGGAAGGATATGAGGTGCGCCACTTTTTGGCCAAGCATTGGGAACGGGGTGTACACCTCGACTACCGAGGCAGCATCAATAAGGGACCCCGTGATCAAGTTAGCCCACAGGTGCATCACATACAGCTTGTCGGGGCGTCATGGCACCACTCACCGTGTCACTGCTTCAGATCTTTTCTACCTTTATACCATCTTTTCAGTGGATGTTTACTGCAACATCCCATTTTGGGTAGCCAGCTATTTGAAGACCAGTGTGGGGGAGAGGGATATTGACAAGGTGTATGGGGGGATGTTCGTGACCCGGTTGGCTCGATCTTATGAGCTGCTTGTTCCCACGATCATGGGATACTTGAGCGACTGCGGGGCTTGTAGGGTAGTGAGGGCTAAATCCATCAGGCAGATGAGCATCGTGATGCAGCTGGTGGATGGGTGCTGGTACGAGGCAGGAGGACCTGATGGTGCTGAGGATGATGATGATGATGATGAGGGAGCACCTCAGCAACATCAGTTCGGGGGTTATGAGATTGGGTCAGCTGATAACTACCGACACATGAGTCAGGGAGACTGGCAGGCACACCAGGGGGCCAGGATGGGCCAGGTGGACGCATGGCGGACCACCACTGACCAGCGCTTTGATTGGATGTATGATCATACCATCCGCCAGATGCAACACCTCTCCACCCGTGATCAGATCGAGCCCCAGCTGCAGATTGACCCCTTCCCCAGTCGTGAGATGGACTACCCTCCCTACGGGTACACTGGGCACCTCCATCCTGGTTATGACTACCGTTATGGTCCCCCTCCCCAATGATCTGTCTTGATGTCTATTATGTTTGAACAATTTATTGATGGTGATGTAATTCGAAACAATTGGAATTGTAATAGTTTAGGTTGTGGCCTTTGTTGGCCTTGGACAATTTTATCTTTATCTTTATGCTTACGTTAATTAGTAATAATAGGATGTGCTTATGGTGTCATTCTTCGTTTAGTGTGATTTTTTATTTTGTTTGATTGTTATTTGCTTCCGTAAGCATGCTTTATTTTTATTGTTGGTAGATCATGTTTCAAAACTAAAATAGTGGAAATACTTTACTTTGTTGTTTGGCTTAGTCTTAACTTCATCCAAAGGTATTTTTGCAAAAGATAAGTGTAAGGGGAAACCCCAAATATGTTTTTTAAGAAACAAACTTGATCATGATTCTCCACAATATTAATTGAACATGTATATTCGTATTTGTTAGAGTCAAATGCTTGTATCGAGTCATAATGAAGTTTTGCAGGATTTTCCAGGAAGTAGGACGAAGTTTTTCTAGAAATTTTCCAGAAACTTAATATAAGAATTTCTGCAGGTCACTTCTGACAGTGTCACGAGTTTACTCTTGACGGCGTCACGTGTAAAAATCTGAAAATTTTACCAGTTTTGTTTTTCTAACGGAGTCTTAAAGTTTTTGTTGAATTATTAGTTTTATAATCTCCAGGAAATCTGCAAACATCATTCCACAAGCATTATATCTTATTTTGTTTTCTAGGATTATTAGCATATGTAGATTGCCGCCGATTTTATGCGAGGTTGCCTTGTCTATTTTCTCAGGTTTTACGGGTTATGTATGACAAAAAGATGATTATTATTCTGGAAGGGAAGCTTTGATTGTTCATTTTCTTGGAGGAAGATCTAACTTGTCCACCTTATTATCCATACCAAGCGAATCAGGGGAGTATTTAATCATTTGTTTTACTTATTTCACTTTTACATTCTTTACTTGAACATTGGGGACAATGTTCATCCTATGTGTAAGGGGAGGGTAAAATGATGATACCTTACAGATACACTTTCGCTTGAGTTTGTTTGTTTGATAGTATATGTGTAATAAAACTATGAGAAATACTTGTTAGTGTAATTTTAGCGTCAAATTTAAAATTTTTTACAAGATTTAGGAGTGAAACTTTAGCCATAGCAAGCGTCTCATGGATAGGAGATCGTATGATTAGAACAAAACCGTATCATTCAGAAAAATTTTCCACCCAAATATGTGAGGTTCGCCTTTAGATTTGATTGGAAAAGCATTTACTATTAGTGCTTATGAGTGTACCGGTAGCATTTAAATTCTAGAACATGCGTTAGTGATGCATCCCGAGACCGCTAGTGAGACTACATTCGTGTAGTAGGATTTACTACATGATAAAAGGCATTAGGATCACCCTTGTGTTAAACCCGTATCATAATTACTTGACCATTTAAGTCATATTACTTGGCTAGTTAATTCAACTAATTTTTCCCACACCTTAGCGTTGTACTCATTTTTAGTACACGAAACCCCTAGTACACCCCTCCGAGCCTATCTTTTCGTTTCTAACTTTAAGCATCTTACTTAAAGGAAGAATTTTTTACACCCCACTTAAATGTACACCCAAATCGCCTTAGCCTTCCGTGTATGCACTCATCTTTAGTGCATTATTGTTATTTGTTAAACCCTAAGTTAACTATCTAATTGATTACATGGTTGCTAAGTCGAGTCATATCCTTGTACATATTGTTTTGGGACGATTGGGACTCATGGGTAAAGTACTTATTTTATGGAGTAATGGGGAAGAACATTATTTATTACCCCCATATGTACGTTAATCTTAAAAAGTACTCCAAGTGTTTTGATTTTCTTAATTCGAGTCATTAGATTAGTTTATTGTAAAGTATGTAAAAATTCAAGTGTAAGGGGAATTTTCATTCCCTATGATGTATTATTTTGGATGGTAGGGTAAGAGTGTATGCAAAAAAAAAAAAATCAAAAAAAAAAAAAAAAAAAAAAAATCAAAAAAATCAAAAAAATCAAGAAAAAGAAAAGAGAAAAAACATACGGACTACCATCCCGTTTTATTCTATGTTTATTTTATGTTTTTGTTATTTTTCATTTGTTAGCTTAAGTCGAGTCTAGTCTTGGCTTAGCAACGCCACATTGTACATGTAATTAATCAAGATTGTTAACTCGCCACCAGTAAAGACTGCCTATATCCAACAAAACCGTATATTTCATATCCCTACACCTAACGTTACAACCCTTTAAAAGACCTCTTTGATAGTTTATCCTAGGTGCTTACGCCATGTGGTGGAGGTTTGATCCTTTCCCAAGCCTATGGTAATCTATTTTGCTATGACAGGTAGTGAGAGATGTTTTCCATTTCCATATTGTGATATATACTTTATTACACCCGAGAGATGTGAGTATCTAAACACCATTTGTGAGGTGCTAGTATATGACCTCCGTGCTTGTCTTTGGTCTTTAGTGGAACGATTATTTGTTGTAATTACTTTTATATTAGTGTTAAATGACCCCTAACTTGTATTTTGACAAGAATAAAAGCGCATTTGCTTGAGGACAAGCAAATCTCAAGTGTAAAGGTATATGATGAGGCGAAAAATGAACCACTTTTAGGGGTTCATTTAAGCTCGGAATTGAATTTATTTGATCAAATATTGCCCTAAATCGTTCCTTTTGTGATTTTAGGTACTTTGGGAGTGAATTTTGGAAAAGGAAGCAATTCGGACGTTTTTGGAGCATAAAAGTGAAAAAAACGGCAAAGACTTAATTTTCCATGCAAAGAACAGTACCTGACGGCGTCAAGAGGAAGATTGATGAGTGTGTAAATACTCATCATTTTTGTCTTATATGAACTGCCAAAACATCCAAAAACACCCAATAATGCATCAAAATACTGAAATTATCTCAAAAGTGTGTTTTATATGTTTTAGATGCAAAACGTTTAAAAACAAATGAAAAACGAACAAAGTTTGCACAATTGGCAGTTTCAGTCTCTCAAGTTTCAAATATTGACAAAACTAGTCCCTGACGTTTTAAAACGAAAGAAAAGTCAACCCAAAGTTTTTAAAAGTAAAAATTATCAAATTTAGACTTTGGGTAAAAAGTTTGAGAAAATTACATGTTTAGTCCCTAAAAATCCAAATTGGCATAAAAGGTCCCTGGAGTTTCAGATTTTGGCAGTTTTAGTCCCTGGTGGGATAATTTTGAATGAAAAATCATTTTGGGTCCTTGGGAAGTTACAAAAATCATTTTTAGTCCCTGGGTGAAAGTTTTGTAGAAATTACATGTTTGGTCCCTGTATTTTGCAACTTGTCATAAACGGTCCCCGGGAATTTGAAAAATGAAAATAATGCAACTTTGGTCCTTATAATATTGGTGATTGGCAATTTTGGTACTTATGAGCACTTTGGAAGATTTACAATTTCAGCCCTCATGTTTCAGCCAATTACAATTATGGTCCTTGTAATTTCCAAATTTGCAAAATAAATAATAAAACAAACCAAACACCCCTTATTACTCCAACAAGCCCACTGATCCAATACCAACCCCCAGCCCACTTCCAAAACCCGGCCCACAACAAAACTAATATAACCCTCGTCTTTGACCCCCAGTCAACGCCCAGGTCAAACCGACCTTCTTCCCTCCCAACACAATCCCACAAAACCAGGGCAACCTTTACCTCCCCCCTCCTCCTTTTCACCAAACCTCCACCCTTTTCATTAAATGATATTACCTACACCCACTCCTTTCCCCCTCCTCATTTATTACCTCACCAAATCCACCCAATTTGGCCAAATCTTTTTCCCGCCAAAATAGAATTCGACAGCTGAGATCAACTCAAGCCATCCAACGGCTCACAAATGTGTGGGAAAGAAAGAGAAGCTCCTCAGGTCCTATTTAAGTCAAGAAAAAAAGTGAAGAGAAATTATTAGGTAGTGTAGTATAGTTTTTAGTTTAATTTAGTCAAATTCGAATTTATTGTAAGTTTAAATTTCAGTTAAGACTTAAGTTGTAATTTGTTTACTCCTGGTTAATCTAAGTTTCAAGTTTAATAAAATTCAAGTTCCAGCTTCTAATTTCCAAATTGCAATTTTCTAGTAAAAACCCAATTTCTTGTTCAAAGGTTAAAACTTGTTGCCATTGTTTGTCTAAGCTCACTGTAGCTTATTTATAAGCTTGGTTAAGTATTTAGAGCATTGGGATTAGTTTTTATTCAATGTACTAAAAATCTCAAAAATCCCTCAAAAACAGATTATAAATTGAAATTCAGTGGGGATTTGGATATGAGCAAAGAGCAGGGTGAATTGTGGATGGTTTTTGTTTAGTAAGTTTATTTGGAAGCTCTAGGGATGATTGTTGGTTCTTGGTTTATTTGAGCTCAGCATGGACTCATTGTAAGGCTCAAACCTCATTTATTTGATTTTCATTATAACTAGTTTAATTGTATTCACTTCTGTGGTTTCATGTTTATTTAGTATGTTTGAGTGAGATTGTAACTTTATATTAGAACCTTGTTCAGTGAAATCCTTTGGACTCACATTTCTTGTTTTAACTGCCTAAGATTAGTGTCATCAACATTCTTTTGATCTTGTGGTTATTTATGGTATTTCAGTGGTCATTTAGATTTTAATACAGTTTAGTAACATGTCTTGGTTATTAGATTAGTTAGTTTAAGCCTAAAAGTCAATAACTCATTGAAACAGTCATGTTAAGGTGTGTTTGGAATTGCTAGTTTGGATAGGTTTAGGAAGGTTTTGTTGGAAGATTATGGTTTAGTCATGTTATTTAGGTTAGGTTAGGTCATAAAAAGTCTCAAATCCAAGTTTTAAACTACAAAAAGTCAAAATCTCACCCAAACCCACCCAACAGTTAACTGTTGTGGTTTGTGGGTTTCAAACCTTACCCATTTTGTTTAAAGGTTGTGTTTTTAGTTATATTTAACCTTCATGCAACCTAACACACCAAATTAAGTCAGTTATAATCAATCAAATCTCAAATAAGTCAACAAAAGTAGTTTAGCTAAAAAGTCAAATTGGTTCATTTCAGGTTTTTACAAAAAGTCTAGGAATTAAATAGAATTTTGTGTTTATTCTTAGGCTGTGAATCTTGTTCCTATGTGTTGTCCAACACCTCATCTTTGATATCCCACATCCCTGGTATTTTTGTGAATTTTGTGCTGGGCCCCACTTGGCCTGAAAGACAATTGCAGGGCTCACCCCTGCTGCTGCACAGCAGATAGCAATCCCAACACCACACTTGGTGGTGGTTTTGTGACCACCACAGTGGGTCCCAGGCCACCAAACTTGATTCCCTCAACCCCCCTCCTGGTAGACTTGTGGTTTTGACCCATGGTTTGACCTGATACCCAGTGGACCCCACCTAATTTGGTCACAAATCCTTGTCCCATTTTCAGTTCCAAAACAAAGTGCAATGTGCTTATTTGTGAGCTTATAGCTTATTCTGAGTACCCCAAGTGCTTTTTCCAGCTTATACATGCCCAAATAAGTTATTTGGATCAGATTCCACCATAGTGGGTCCCACTCATTGCCATTTAAGCTCATTTTCCATTTTGGTCAACTAAAGTCAACTGTCTCAACTCTTGGCTTTTTCTCAGCTTATTTTTAAGTTCCAAATTAATTGTTTTTACAAAAGTTTGTAGTTTTAAGGTATTAAATAAGTTTGTAAAAGAAAAAAAAAATCCAAAAAAGTCAATTTAAATTAAGTGATAGTTTCTATTTAATGTAAATTAAATTTTAATTTTCATTTTTAAATTTTTATTAAGTACTTGTCATTTTTATATTTTTCTTAAATTTATATTATATTAAAGTATTTATATTAATTTTCTCAGATTTTTATTGTATCATTTAGTATTAATTAGAATTAATCTTAGTTTATTAATTATTAAATAATAATTAGTTTAAAATAACATATCTAGTTTTTATTAAGTAAAATCTAGTTTTTATATTTTTTATAACTTTTATATGTTGTAAAATAATTTTAGAAATTTTATTAGAATTTTTACTGTTCATTTGTTATTTTTCTTAATTTAAAATAATTTAATTAGTTAATTAGTAATTAATTAGTTATTAATTAATAGAAAATTCACAAAAAGACAAAAACACATATTTTTAGTTTTAAAACTTATTTTTAGTTATTTTATAATTTTAGAAATTTTATTTTCATTTTTCTAGTGCTTAATTAATATTGTATTATATTTAAGTATTTTAAATATTAATAATAAGTATTAAATAGTAATTAATTAATATTAAATAATTAATTAGGGTTAAAATTTATCTTCTTTTTCTATAAATTTTCTTTTACCTTATAGTTTGTAAAAAAGTCATTTTCACCCCCTGGGTGTTTTCAGATTTCAGTTTTCACTTTTTATTTTGTACGTTCGCGTTTTATTTAAACGTAACGTACGCGTTTTTAGGTTTTTAACGTTTCTGGTTTTTCTTAGCTCCCCGTCTTATTCATATAGCTTGTTTAAGCTATTTCTTCGTATATTCCTTAGTTTATTCAAACTCAAACCTTTTTCTCATCCAAATTCACCCGATCACATAACCGTTTGTTTACAATTCACACCTCGTCGGGACATAACGACCCGGGGAAACCTTATACTTCCGCGGAGCATTGATCTAGGCTATTTGGCTTGTTGACCATTCCTTGGTCAATTTAAGTTAGGTGGTTTGGCATCAATCAAAGATCCTGACGGCGTCAAGAGTAAAAACCATGACGACCCAGTGAAAACCTGAAGGCGTCACAACAAGGGCGTCAAGACTATTTTTGGTGATGAACTGCATAAGGTGTATACATGACGGCGTCTGATGAGGCGAAAAATGAACCACTTTTAGGGGGTCATTTAAGCCCGGAATCGAATTTATTTGATCAAATATTGCCCTAAATCGTTCCTTTTGTGATTTTAGGTACTTTGGGAGAGAAATCTGGAAAAGGAAGCAATTCGGACGTTTTTGGAGCATAAAAGTAAAGAAAACACCAAAGTCTTAATTTTCCTTGCTGGGAACAGTAGGTGACGGAGTCAAGAAGAAAATCTTGACGGCGTCAAGAGTAATTTTCCATGACGATCCAGTACAGATTTGACGGCGTCACGAAGTAGGGCGTCAAGAGGAAAATGCATGACGGCCTGGAAATACATAACACATGACGGCGTCAAAAGTAGATCAAGGCAGTCTGAGAAGTTTTTTGGCGGCGAGATGACGGCGTCACAAATTTGTTCTTGACGCCGTCAGACCCTATTTCCTATATATAGTTTTCTAATTTTCACATTAAAAAAGAGAGAAGTTTTGGAGAAACCCTAAGTCCGAACTTGGTACGAATTTTACAGGTTTTTCAAGGGTTCTCAGCCCTTGAACCCTTTCATGTGTAATTGAGATAAGTATTCATTTAATTCAATCAATATGTCTATGTGTTGGTTGTCTATATCTTGTTCTTGTCTTAATTCCATCATGCTAGGCTAGATCTATCTTGTGTTTGCTTGGATCTAATGAAACCTAGATGTTAATTATGTGTTGATTACTTGTTTATGGTTGTATTGGATGAATGATTTCGATGTTAGGCTTAAGAAAACTGGCAGATCTCCAATTGGTAACATGCTTGAACGTCTTGGGAAACATGAACTGACGTGCACTAGGTTTTATTGATTGTATTTAATGCATGAGTAAATTCTAATGATCCCATGTTAGGAGCTTCTTAGCCGGCTCGACATAGGAGTGAAGTAGGCACTCATAGGATTGGGGAATTAAGAGCGCCACCCCATGAATGGTATTAAGGAATACAATCCGTCATCCACGCAACTATAACAAGTAATTAACGTGTAAAAGATATCTAGGGAGTAGTGAAATCTAAGTAAACACATTTTCTCCACTTATTGCTCACAACCTTAGTTTAATTTAGTTTATTTTCATTTCTAGTATTTTATTTTGATTGCATCTTTAGTATTGGGTTAGTTGACTAGCAACTAATTCCGCCCAAATCCTTAAAACCCGAGATTTTTACTTGCTTTCTAAAAAATATAAAAATACAAAAAATAATCATCTCTCATCTTTAGAACTTGTATTCAGGTTTTCTAATCCTAGCGACACTATTCCTAGCTGAACGATCAATCCCCCGGTACTTGTCACTATACTATACTACAACGATCAGGTACACTGCCTGGTGGGGGTTGTAAGCTTCTCAAGATCCCTTGAGAGGTAAAGCCTGGTGCGATTCCCACGTATCAAGTTTTTGGCGCCGCAGCCGGGGGAATAGTTATTGTCTAGGTTAGAATCTCTTTTTATTAGGTCTACTTGCTAGATTCCTTTCTAGTAAGATTTTATTTTTAATTTTTAGGATTTCTTTAGTCTATCTTATTTCTTTGTGTTTTTGTTCGTAACTCTTCACCACCCGACATCATGGACGATGGGAACATCTTTGAACCCGTCATCCCACCACAACAAAACCCACCACTAGAACCTCTTAGGCCCCGAACCTTAGGAGAGTATTCCCGACCTAGCCACCAAGGCTACCGAAACACCATTGAGCTCACCGGAGCCAATGTGACCCCCTTGCGATCCGACACCATCCGGTTGGTGCAAAGCGGATGTGCATTCCATGGACTTCGTTCCGAAGATCCAAACCAACATCTTAAGGACTTCCTCAAAATCGTAGACTCCATAGACCTAGATGTTGAAACTAGAGAGACAACCCGATTACGCCTATTCCAATTCTCTCTACGGGATCAAGCTAGTCAATGGCTTGAGCGTTTACCCGCGGGATCCATCACCACATGGGATGATCTCACCACCCGTTTCCTTGCTCAATTTTTCCCACCGGGGAGAACTACTAAGCTTAGAAATGACATCTTGATGTTCCAACAACATCAAAATGGATCTCTTTATGAAGCATGGACTCGTTTCAAGGACTTACTCCAAAAAGTCCCTCATCATGGCATAGATCTTTGGCTCCAAGTCCAAATCTTTTATGACCATATCGATCTCTCCACGAGGCGAGCCATTGACCAATCAGCCGGTGGTAAGCTACGTGATCTAAGTGCGGAACAATCATGGGAACTCATAGAAGATCTTGCTCTCTATGACAACGAAAGTTGGAATGATCCCCGTGATTTGAACAAAACGGTCAAGGCAATATCTTTGCCTTCGAACAATTCTAGCACTCCCGACCGTAGGATCATGGAACTTGAGGACCAAGTCAAGTTTCTCATGAAATCTTACAAAGCTCCTAAGCCTTCAAGCCATGTGAACAAAATCAATTCTTCATGCGAATTATGTAGTGGTCCCCACGACACTCGTGATCGTGTGGAACTCCCCGGAATAGCTTTTGCGGACTACGCATCCACGCGTACCGACAAAGCGGGAGATAAGTGGTACACTTTCAAGCCCGAGCCAAACCCTTGCGGTGATTCATACAACCCCTCTTGGAAAAATCACCCAAACCTTAGGTGGAAACAAAATCAACCCAATTCTTCCAATCCGCCTAATCGTTACCAACCAAACGGTCCACCCCCCAACCGTACTTTCAACAACAATCCTTCTAACAACTATGGTAGTACCAACAATCTTGAAGGATTGATGTCTAAGTTTATGGCATCTCAAGAAGCTCGCATAGCTAGGTTTGAAACCGAATTCAACCAACAACAAACGGAGATGACCAACAAGATTGACAACTTGTTGAATGCCCTCAACAACCAAGCGTTAGCCACACCTAGGAAGGACACTAGGGACACCAATAACGGAATCCAAATTAAGGACCCCTCATCATCCAAACATGTCCACTTTGTCAATGTTGTCACCATTAAACCAATAAATAAGGAGATAGAAGAAAGTGACAAGGATGAAGTTGGAGTAGAAACCAATACTAAGGATGAGAGTAGGGAAGTTGAGGTTAATAAGGGAGAAGAATTAGAAGAAGTAGAAACTATCAAAGAATACTTTGATAAGATGCCCACCAAGGAAGAACGGGAATACCATAAGGATTTATTCGATAGTCCCGAGAGACCATATATCCTTGGCACACCCCTTATCAAAATGGGAGACCCCTCTAACATTAACATACCATGCAATATCGGGCACATGCATATATGGAAAGCTTACATAGATCTTAGATCCCCCGTAAACATCATGACTAGGACTTATTACAATTGGGTAATGAAGAAACAACTTGATTTTAGGATGATGCCCAATAGCAATTTAATAAGTAATTTTGTAGGAAGAGTGAAGGGGTTGCATGTGATTATAGGTAATCTCACCTATGAGATCGATTTTATGATAGTGGAAGACACTCGTCCGGTGATAGATGATTGCCTAAGCCAAGTAATATTTGGAAAACCATTTGTTGAGGCCACTAGGATGAGTTATGACCCGACTCTAGGGATAGTTAGATTCAAGGAGGAAAATGATGAGGTTGTCTATCAAATGCCCTACAAAATTGAGCAATACCGCCTCCTCTCTAATATAGAAAAAGAACACAAGCAAGCGGCTTATTATAGAAATGAGGAGGATAGACGTAGAGGAGTAGAGTATGTAAAGAGTAGGATGCTTGGTTTCTACAAAGAATGCTTGCAACTAGGTCCGGAATACAAAACTGGTTTAGAAGTCGACCTAGAGAGTGGAACCAACGATGAGGTCACGTAGTAACCCATGACCTTGAGTCTAGCTACAAGACTCGTAAATAAAGAAAAGCGCTTCTTGGGAGGCAACCCATGTTTTGTGTGATTTTATTTTATTTTATTTGTTTGTTATTTGCTTCCGTATGCATGCTTTGTTTTTATTGTTGGTAGATCATGTTTCTCAATTAAATAGTGGAAATACTTTACTTTGTTGTTTTGGCTTAGTCTTAACTCCACCTAAATGTATTTTTGCAAAAGATAAGTGTAAGGGGAAACCCCAAATATGTTTTTAAGAAACAAATTCGATCATGATTCTCTACAATATTAAATGAACATGGATATTCGTATTTGTTAGAGTCAAATGCTTGTATCGACTCATAATGAAGTTTTGCAGGATTTTCCAGGAAGTGAGACCAAGTTTTTCCAGAAATTTTCCGGAAACTTAACATAAGAATTTCTGCAGGTCACTTCTGACGGCGTCACGAGTTAACTCTTGACGGCGTCACGTGTAAAAATCTGGAAATTTTACCAGTTTTGTTTTTCTAACGGAGTCTTATGGTTTTTGTGAATTATTAAGTTTTATAATCTCCAGGAGATCTGCAAACTTCATTCCACAAGCATTATATCTTATCTTGTTTTCTAGGATTTAGTAACTTATATAGGTTGCCGCCGATTTTATGCGAGGTTGTCTTGTCTATTTTCTCAGGATTTACAGGTTATGTATGACAAGAAGATGATTATTATTCTGGAAGGGAAGCTTTGATTGTTCATTTTCTTGGAGTAAGATTTAACCTGGCCACCCTATTATCCATACCGAGCGAATCAGGGGAGTATTTGATTTCATTCTTTTTACTTATTTCACTTTTACATTCTTTACTTGAACATTGGGGACAATGTTCATCTTAAGTGTAAGGGGAGGGTAAAAAGATGATACCTTACATGTACACTTTCGCTTGAGTTTGTTTTGTTTGATGGTAGATGTGTAATAAAACTATGAGAAATACTTGTTAGTGCAATTTTAGCGCCAGATTTAAAATTTTTTACAACATTTAGGAGTGAAACTTTAGCCATAGCAAGCGTCTCATGGATGGGAGATTGTATGACTAGCACATAACCGTATATTCAGAAAAATTTTCCACCCAAATATGTGAGGTTCGCCTTTAGATTTGATAGGAAAAGCATTTACTATTAGTGCTTATGAGTGTACCGGTAGCATTTAGATTCTAGAACTTACGTTAGTGATGCATCCCGAGACCGCTAGTGAGACTACATTCGTGTAGTAGGATTTACTACATGATAAGAGGCATTAGGATCACCCTTGTGTTAAACCCGTATCATAATTACTTGACCATTTAAGTCATATTACTTGGCTAGTCAAGTCAACTAATTTTTCCCACACCCTTAGCGTTGTACTCATTTTTAGTACACGAAACCCCTAGTACACCCCTCCGAGCCTATCTTTTCATTTCTAACTTTAAGCATCTTACTTAAAGGAAGAATTTTTTACACCCCACTTAAATGTACACCCAAATCGCCTTAGCCTTCCGTGTATGCGCTCATCTTTAGTGCATTATTGTTATTTGTTAAACCCTAAGTTAACTTTCTAATTGATTACATGGTTGCTAAGTCGATTCATATCCTTGTACATATTGTTTTGGGAAGATTGGGACTCATGGGGAAAGTACTTATTTTATGGAGTAATGGGGAAGAACATCATTTATTACCCCCATATGTACGTTAATCTTAAAAGTACTCCAAGTGTTTTAATTTTCTTAATTCGAGTCATTAGTTTAGTTTATTGTAAAGTATGTAAAAATTCAAGTGTAAGGGGAAGTTACATTCTCTATGATATATTATTTTGGATGGTAGGGTAAGAGTGTATGCAAAAAAAAAAAAAAAAAAAAAAAAAAAAAAAAAATCGAAAAAATCAAGAAAAAGAAAAAAAAATAGAAAAAGAAAAGAGAAAAAACATACGGACTACCATCCCTTTTTATTATATGTTCATTTTATATTTTTGTTATTTTTCATTTATTAGCTTAAGTCGAGTCTAGTCTTGGCTTAGCAACGCCATATTGTACATGTAATTAACCAAGATTGTTAACTCGCCACCAGTAAAACTTCCTTTATCCAACAAAACCGTGTATTTCATATCCCTACACCTAACGTTACAACCCTTTAAAAGACCTCTTTGATAGTTTATCCTAGGTGCTTACGCCATGTGGTGGAGGTTTGATCCTTTCCCAAGCCTATGGTAATCTATTTTGCTATGACAGGTAGTGAGAGATATCTTCCGTTTTCATATTGTAATTTATACTTTATTACACCCAAGAGATGTGAGTATCTAAACACTATTTGTGAGGTGCTTGTGTATGACCTCCGTGCTTGTCTATTGGTCTTTAGTGGAACGATTATTTGTTGTAATTACTTTTATATTAGTGTTAAATGACCCCTAACTTGTATTTTGATTAGAATAAAAGCGCATTTGCTTGAGGACAAGCAAATCTCAAGTGTAAGGGTATATGATGAGGCAAAAAATGAACCACTTTTAGGGGGTCATTTAAGCCCGGAATCGAATTTATTTGATCAAATATTGCCCTAAATCGTTCCTTTTGTGATTTTAGGTACTTTGGGAGAGAAATCTGGAAAAGAAAGCAATTCGGACATTTTTGGAGCATAAAAGAAAAGAAAACGCCAAAGTCTTAATTTTCCTTGCTGGGAACAGTAGGTGACGGCGTCAAGAAGAAAATCTTGACGCCACCCCATGAATGGTATTAAGGAATACAATCCGTCATCCACGCAACTATAACAAGTAATTAACGTGTAAAAGATATCTAGGGAGTAGTGAAATCTAAGTAAACACATTTTCTCCACTTATTGCTCACAACCTTAGTTTAATTTAGTTTATTTTCATTTCTAGTATTTTATTTTGATTGCATCTTTAGTATTGGGTTAGTTGACTAGCAACTAATTCCGCCCAAATCCTTAAAACCCGAGATTTTTACTTGCTTTCTAAAAAATATAAAAATACAAAAAATAATCATCTCTCATCTTTAGAACTAGTATTTAGGTTTTCTAATCCTAGCGACACTATTCCTAGCTGAACGATCAATCCCCCGGTACTTGTCACTATACTATACTACAATGATCAGGTACACTGCCTGGTGGGGGTTGTAAGCTTCTCAAGATCCCTTGAGAGGTAAAGCCTGGTGCGATTCCCACGTATCAGCGTCAGACCCAGATCTAGGCAGTCCGAGAAACTATTTGGCGGCGAGATGACGGCGTCAGACTTTTGTTCTTGACGTCGTCACCCATCAAAATCTATATATAGTTTTCTATTTTTCATTCATTAGAGAGGAACTTGTGTGGAGAAAACTAGGGCCGAACTTTGTAAACCCTAGGTCATATTTTACAGTGTTTTCAAGGGTTTTCATCCCTTGAATCCTTTCATGTTCAATTGAGATAAGTCTTCTCTTAATTCAATCAATATGTCTATGTGTTGTTTGAATTTATCTTGTACTTGTCTTGATTTCAACATGCTAGGCTAGATCTATCTTGTGTTTGCTTAGATGTAATGAAACCTAGATGTTAATTATGTGTTGATTACTTGTTTATAGTTGTATTGGATGAATGATTTCAATGGCAGATCTCCATTGTGTAACATGCTTGAACGTCTTAGGAAACATGAACCGATGTGTACTAGGTTTTATTGGTTGTATTTAATGCATGAGCAAATTCTAGTGATCCCATGTTAGGAGCTTCTTAGCCGGCTCGACATAGGAGTGAAGTAGGCGCTCATAGGATTGGGGAAGTAAGTATGCCACCCCATGAATGGTATTAAGGAATACAATCTGTCATCCACGCAACTATAACAAGTAATTAACATGTAAAAGAAATCTAGGGAGTAGTGAAATCTAAGTAAACACAATTCTCCCACATATTGCTCACAACTCTAGTATAATTTAGTTTTGTTTTCATTTTTAGTATTTTATTTTGATTGAATCTTTAGTATTTGGTTAGTTGATTAGCAACTAATTCCGCCCAACTCCTTCAAACCCAAGATTTTTGCTTGCTTTCATAAAAATATAAAAAATACAAAAAGAATCATCCATCATCTCTAGACCTAGTCTTTAGGTTTTCTAATCCTAGCGACACTATTCCTAGCTGAACGATCAATCCCCCGGTACTTGTCATTATATTATACTACATCGATCAGGTACACTGCCTGGTGGGGGTTGTAAGCTTCTCAAGATCCCTTGAGAGGTAAAACCTGGTGTGATCCCCACGTATCATAAACATATTTAATCCAACATTCGGTGTAAATTAGAACTCGGGATATTCGGTTAACCCGAATAACCTGAACAACATAAGCTTAATCGGGTTTAGATTCACTTAGGGTCCGGTTTTTATGATACCCTATTGGCTAGTATTAGGGGTGGCAATTCGGGTCGGGTTTGGGTTGGCGGGGTCGGGTTTCGGTTGGCGGGTTCGGGTTGACAGGTTGGCGGGTCAAAAAACCCCGACCCGAACCAGACCCATTTAAATCATCGGGTCAATTATGTCAACCCTAACCTGTTTACACATAACCTGAACCTGACCCATTTAACCAGTATATATACTTGGGTTGGCGGGTTAAATAGGTTATATGGGTTAAATAGGTTAAACGGGTTTCGGATTGACTCATTTAACTTATTTTATATACAAAAGTTGGTACATTACATGAGTTAAACAGGTTAAACGGGTTTGCGGGTCGATCCTTTTAACCCATTTAACTCGTATAATAAAATACAATTCATTTTTAGTTTAAGAAAAAAAAATCTTAAACGGGTTGGCAGATCGACCCACTAAAATAAATCCCAACATGAACCTGACCTGTTTAATCCAAACCCGACCCGAAATCTATTTAGACTCAACCAAATCTGTTAATTTTCGTATCAGTTTTAAGTCGAGTTTTGTGTCGGGTCAGTCACCCTCAACTAGTATGCACTTTTGTAAAAAATAAAAAAATAAAAAAGGAAAACCCAATTAATAAATGACATATTTGATATTTCACGAGTTGTTAACATCCTATGACTGACTATCTTTAACCCCCAACTATAAAACTCTTTTAGTTGTCTTTATTTTCACTTTTCCGGCAACTTTTCCGTCCCCGACAAAGCTTTTTCTGACCATTTTTTGTCCACCTGTCTCCTTGTTTCATCACATGCAACAAAAACACACTCTGTAATTTCACCATCACTTGCTCCCAGTTCACAAACAAACCTTAGTCTTATATAAAAAGAACTGTGTATGATGATCCTGATTATCTTTGGAGAATATTTGTAGGTGTGTAATCCTTATTTGTACTCTGTTTCTTTAATAATCATTTTTTTTAAATTTAATGTTGATATAAATTTAGTCAAATTTAGGTGTTATATAGTTGACTTATTGTTTTGTTCTAGTTATATATATTTATGCAACTTATTTAGTTTTAGTTTTAGTTGTATTTGATATTTGTTTTTTTTACACGTAAGCAAAATTGAGCAACTGATTGGTTGGATTTTTTTTTTTTTTTTAAATTGTCTAAAAGATTTGTTGTTGGATTGAGGATTGTGTTAATATATGATTAGGCATGTGTTAATTTGTTGGGATCTGTTTGCTAATTTTTAGTGTTTATTAGTGTAGGATTTCTTAGAGGGTGCTTGGGATCGGGTTCTTGGCAAACCAGTGCGTTTTCTTATAGACAAACGCAGTTTTTGAAAAGTAGGTTCAACAATGCTCTTCTAAAACGTTGATTTGCATATGCATAATCTGTTTTGAAAATGCAATCCCAGATGTAAACATGGTGAAGTTGGGGATGTAATTGAAATAGTATGGAGTACGACACACACAAAAAAAAACAAGGTTTTAAGATAAAAGTATATAAGCATATACTATTTTTGCGGTTTGTTTTTGGATATATTCTATGCTTGTGCAAGTACTCAAAGAATAGTTTAATTGTTTATATTTAGTCTTTAACTTAACCTTGTTGTTTAGTTTTTTTATTATGTTAAGTTAGGGAGTCTGTTGCAGATTGGTTAGTTTATTAGTTGTTGAACAACGTTTTTGGTTTTGTTTACATTTGGCTTACTTACGGAAAATTAAGTCGAAAGATATTGTAATTATATATAGAACTGGTGACTTAATCTTTATTATAATGGTTTGGTAATATAGTTGTATATGAATTCGTTTTGTATATATATAGTTTGTTTTTGAGCAAATAGATATGGTTTAGGTTTGTTGTTTCATATATAAAATAAGTATTGTGTCACTTCTTATTACGTCTTCCATTTGAGTTTTAGCAGACATAGAACACTTCAAATTTGGTTTACTTTAGTTATTTTAATCGACTTGATTTTGCCTATCTGACAACATTGCTACTTGACACAGAAGAAGTGACGTTAACCATGAAAGAAAGTCCTGAAAGATACGTAAACCCGTTCTTGTCTGATGAGGAGAACGAGAAAGTCAACTTATGGGGCAATGATGAAGTCAGCTTCTCGACCAATCTTGAAGATGAAAAGTTTGGGCAGTCTTTAGCACCTTCTGATGTTCCATCAGAATACGTTGATAAAAAAGTTACAGAATGCAAATTTCCAGAATTGATATACGAAGAGAGTGGTTTCAATGTTGTTAAGGATATATGTGTAGACGAGGGACTATCTCATGGGGAAAATATTGAAACTGTTAAAGGCGATGAACATGATGACATGGTTGAGGATGACAAGTTAATTTCTTCACCATTGGAAGATTTCTGCAAGAATGCTTATTTACTGTCCGGATGTGCCTCTGATGAGTTGAACTTGGTTATTGAATCGAAAATTGTCCAGAGCAGTGAAAATCGTGGTCCAGATACATCGATGAAGACTAGTAAATCCACAAATGACGTTGATCAACAGCTTTCGGAGGTTCGTATTTCCTAATTGTTGTTGCATGATTCAGTTAGTTACAATGTCTCTATCAAAGGTCTTGAGATCCATTTCATGATACACATGGGTAGTTTTTGTCGATTATAGTTTGTTATTATGTCTCTGTTATAGATTTGTTAAAATGTCTATATTAAAGGTTTTTCGTCCCGTTGGGTTTACTTGTCAATATCTTTACTTTCTAAGGTTCTGTTTAGGCACCGATTTCGGGAAAAATGGAAGAGAACACTGCTTCAGATTCTAACAATGTGAAACCAACAGCCATTAATGGTCCTCATGAACTTCTGCTAGACACACAAAGTACACCCAACCATCACGACATATCTTCAGATAACATCACAGTGTCCGCGAACCAGTTGCAACGTGGCGGTGGCGAGTCAAGTTTCTCAATGGCAGGTCCTGTATCTGGACTAATTACATTCTCTGGACCTGTATCATCTGCTGGTAGCATATCTCATCGATCAGATGGCAGCAACACAAGTGTCAGATCCTTTGCATTTCCCATGTAATAACAAATCTTTGATTGCCTTTTTGAAGGCTTAATAATGCTACATAAGCTGTGTAGAAGGTTTAATAATGCTACGTAAGCTGTATAGAAGGTTTAATAATGCTGCATAAGCTGTATAAAAGGTTTAATAATACTACATAAGCTGTATAGAAGGTTTAATAATGTTCATTTGTGTTTGCAGATTGCAAAATGAGTGGAATAGTAGTCCAGTAAGAATGGCGAAAGTGGACAAGAGACAGTCACAAAAGCGTCAGGGATGGAGGCAGGCGTTTAGCTGCTGTGGATTTTAAGAGTCTTCGTTCTTTTTTAATAGGTTCTTAGTTCTGTATACACAAATCAAAATTCTACACCAGTTTGAGTAGATATATACACAAGCCATATCAATAGCGTGGTTTCAAGGCATATTGTGCTGTTTTCGTAAGTTCAGTCTGAATCTTCTGTCTAGGTGGAAAGGTCTATTTTTACATTTTTGGTTTCATTTTGTTTATATGTGACCTTGATTTTTTTGTATTGGATTTTTTTGACTCTCTCGATAGTCCCTAATTTTTTTTTTATTATTATTATTTTTTTTTTGAAAGGCGATAGTCCCTATTAAAAGTGTACAAAACTCGTGACAAGACCTTAAACCTGTAAACTGAATTGTTCTTGATCCTGTGCAGTCCAAACTTTCTTTTTTGTTACGGCCAACATGAAGCAAGAACTGATAAGTGAATCAATAGCATTAATCAAGTTCAAAGTTTTGGTTCTGTTCATGGTCCCGATTGAAACCGAACCGGAACTATACTATTCAATTAAAAGTTGGTTTGGTAGGGGGTCCGTTCTAGTTTTTCATAGCACTAGTAGGAGAGCTATAAAAGTTAGAGATGCATAGAAAGTAAGCACCCTATGGCGCTAGGCTGGTCCTTCAAAATTGGCTTAATGCTTAATTAATTTGGTTCTAACATGTCCTGAGTAGTTGGATCCTAGTCCAATTTGGTTCTAACATGTGCTCAAGTACTATACACTATTACTACATCCTCCTCCTATAATTTATTAGTACAGGTTTCTAATTTCTTACTGCACATAAATATTGACAAGTGTAATCTACTATCTATTTATTTTTACCTCTCTCATTGATTTTAACGCTTGTCAACAATCTAATGAGAACATAACTAGGAACATCAACTAAGAACATTTATCATTTTTCTTTTTCTTTTTTTATTCAGTAAGGGATTATTTTCTTCAAAAAATAAGAGGGATTATTGGGCTTAATATTGGTCTTTTTCTTATGGGCTGTTACTCTCTTAAAGGGTATTTATTGGGCTTTGAACTGTATTTATAGGGAGTAGTAGTTAAGAAAACCAATTATTGTTATACAGTTACCAGTTATAATATCCGCGCACGCGCGTGTTTTTTTTAAAAATTTTTGTAATCATGTATTTTTATTTATTAAAAAACAAATAATTTACTATTTGTTTTGTTTGATTTATGATGTTTAATTATAGTTTTTTTATTATTAAAGATAATCATTTAAAAAATTTAATCCTATTGTTAATTACATCTTATCTATATTTTTTGTATTTATCTTCTACTTGTGTATGGATAAATATAAAATGTTACCTAATAAGAAAATATTTTTTTTTAAATAATATTATTACTAAATAAGGTATGGTTTAGTTTTTTTGAAGTGGAAAAGTCACCACTTGAGGTTTTGTTTTATTATATAAAAGATGTTATTGGAATGCGTCAATGCGAGAGAATGAGAAACCAGGTTCTTAACTGATTATGCCGATGCTCAACACATAGGATATTCATATGCAACCCTCACTTACTCGCGGCATATGAATGACAAGTGGTATTGATGTAGGAATGTTAGAGTGCGACTGTGCGAGGTATCATTTGTGTTATAGGCATGTTACAACACCCGTTACATAAGCTTTATTGCTAATAACATTCTTTGAGAAAAATAAAAAATAAAAAATGAAATAAAATAAAAAAAGCCTCTCTCCATGCTTATTTAGTTACAAGATTGGCAATGGTCGTCGCGTTGCAGGCATGCCTGTTTATTCCGTCAAATGTTTTTTCAGTGACTTGTTTTTTTGATTTCACATCCAATTAGCCCCATCCATTGGGTCTACAAAACCGAAACACCCAAATCCGGATAAAGTAAGCAAATATCAAGTCATGCAATGCATAAACATAACAATAAAACATATCTGAGAAGAAAAAAAATATCTTTTGAAAGAACCTACTAAGGGAAAAAAAGGACAATAACGGCGAGCTTGCAACTTAGGAAGTGGCATTTACTTATCAAGCCCATAAAATAGCATGATTTCCATATGAAATGCAGCTAAAATTAACCTAAAGAGACGTTTTATATAAAAAAATGCCTCTGTAACACTATTTGGTGAGATCACACCATAGGTGGTTGAATTGGCAGTTTATGTTAGGCAACGGGTCAAAATGGATGGTTTAATAAAATGGACCAGGTTGACCCACCACCATGTTTTTGACAATTCTTTATGTTTTATATGTACCACTTCAACCCATCAGAGATGCCGCGTTTTTTAATATAGACTGGGCTGAGCCACACTTTTTTAATGTACACTTGTGAAATTTCTTTTTTACAATTTTTTATACTCCGTATGTTTTATTTTTGGCTGCTTTAAAGCAAAAGGACCCATTCTGAGATAAGCTTATAATTTTACATACATACAAACCATTTTTACCAAAAAAAAACTTCCTTAATGAAAGGACCGAAAAATAAGTGGCTGGTTAAGTTCCAACAAAAACCTGGACCATTTACACCGTCCGCAAGAAATCAAAGCAAGCACATGTTTTCGGATGAAAGAAAAGCAGAGTAGAGGACCATGGACCAACTTATTGACTTACATTGCTTTTGACATGGATGTATTCAAAAAGTCCGAAGTATATGGTTGCAGCTTGACATATGTACCCTTTGGCAGGGTCACATTCTTGACTCACAAAAAGTCTCCTTCTAAAAGCAGCTACTTCATCATCTGGATAAAGAAAAACAGTATGTACAAATGAGCACAACTCATAAGGTCTATAAAAATGAGTTTCTTATTTCGGTCGAAATCGTAAAAGCATATAAAAATACAAAGTTAAATTCGATACAAAATGCATAGAACTTACTCGCAGGAAGTCAACGCCAAGGCCCACCACCCCTTGAGCCAAACCACCCGAACCATATCACAATATCACATGAACCAAATCCCCTGTAGCAAAACCCCTGAACCAAAAAGTTACAGTGTGAGTATCATTTAATCAAATTCAGTGAAATATGAGAAAAGAGTTAACCGGTTTTCAGAAACAAGAATATGACAACAGTAAATGTGCAAGCAACTTAGACATGTTCAATTTCATATTGTCGTGTTTGTATTTTAAACATCAGTGTTTTTATCGTAGGAGTCTGCTATTGACACGTAATAGTGTTACCTCAAACAAAGGTTGCTGCAAGTATGCCACCATGTTGACTTAAGAAGGCTCTACCTGCTAACAGAGACTTTCCTGATCTTGTCTGCGCGAAAAGCAGCCCAGGTCTACAAATCACATAACAACAATTAAAAAAAATATTTCAATACCTCATTAAAAAACCAAAGCGTAATAACAATTTACCATAAAGAAACCCTACTGTTTAAAACCCTCAAAACTAAACACAATTAACCCAAACCCATTCAGTGTAACCAAATCCTTAAAAGACAAAAACAAAAAAAGCAATTGAATATTAGAAATAATTAAAACTTAAAACTAAAATTAGTTTCACACCTTACATGCCAATTGAAGGTGAAACCATTGTCTGTTACTCATCTTGTCCATATGAATCCTGTCACACACCTGAAAAACGCAACAAACAGTTATTATTCTCAGACGAACTGAAAAACGCAGCAGCCTTTCTTTTAGGTAAACAGAAAAAAAAAGTACTAATTGTGATGATGATGATTTATGAATCAAGAGTCGCGGCTGGCGGTCGGTGCAGATGAAAAGCCATCAATAGATTTATCAACAAAAGGTTTCGATCTACCTGAAGAAGAAGATGAGGTGGCGTCAACAGTGTAGAAGAATCAGGAAGCCTAAGAAGATAAGTGTTAAAAGGTGGTGCGTTAAATGTATAAGGTATTTTTGGGCTGGCCACTCAAGTGATGGGCCATGTAGAAAGGGAAGAGCTCCTTCTCAATCCCATTTGTACCATGTCTACTTCTTTACTATGGATCATTTCTTCGGACCAGTGTGAAGCTTTAGTTTCGTTGCCGCCAAAAAACAAAAATATAAATAGAGAGTGAGTGGCGGATTCAGAGACACAGAGCTGGAGTCTTCGAGACTTCCATGTTTGATACTGGCAACACAAAGAAGAAATCCAAATGATGAGACAGAGGTGCTAAGTAACATACTGTGGTAGAAAGATTGTATATAAATCTAATAAACACACCATTAATTAAGGCACACGAAGAATATATGAGCTGGTCAGCGATTCCGTTGAAAGCTACTGCAAGATTTGATGCTGTAAAAAAAAGTAGTAACGGAAAGTCAGAGGAAAATATCACACTAATTGGGAAGTAACTATTTACATGTTTGAAACTAAACAATTCGCAAGTAAGACACATACATGATGGTACAGCAACACTATTAAAAATTTCATCAACAATAGGATGGTGGGTTTGTGCAAAAGAATTGCGACCACTTTTTTGTTGAAGCTGCAGAGCACGTTTTGTATGATTCAAGGTTTGGAACTCCAAGAGTGATAGTGGTGGAATTGATGTTACGGTCTTGGGAATATCTGAAGTGCCAAAGACATGTCGACAACAGCAGACCTGAGCATTATAAACATGTGTACATTAAAGACTGATGGATGGTATGCGAGCATAAAAACACAAACCGAATCTGAATGTTACATACATATCTTTATACTGACACCTCAGATTTTTCCGAATCGTGCCTCATACACACACATTCCTTAGCCCAACATGTATGTGTCTAAATTGGCTTATTGGCTTTTTTCCAAAATCAAATAAGCCCATAAGTCGGCTAAATAAGGTAACCAGTTTCCAATAAGCAAATCAAGCTCAGATAAGCTTATTCTAAATTGATTGCTTTAAATCAAACTAAAACTACTTTTTTACCATCATATCTAACCTCAAAAATCCATTATAACTATTACATTTCTTTTACAAAATAAGGGGTGTTTGTTTAGCTTATTTTTAGGCTTATGAGCTTATTTAACTTGGCTTATACTTAATAAGCTCATTTTCTTGACTTTGAGCTTATTATGAATTACATAACGGAAAATAAGCTCGTAACCTTCAAAAAAAAAAAAGCCAGAAAAAAAAGGTTTGTCTCATAAGCAAATCACAAACACCTTGTAAAAAATCCTTAGAAACAAATCAATTTAATTACAATAAAAATACCTGAATTTGGAAAACATGATGCTCAATATCTTCATCACTATCAGCAACATCATCATCCAAATTCCACGGGACAACATCTCTCTACTTATGAACTAAAAAAAAAAAACAAAACAAAACAAACCCATCAACAATTACTAAACCAAAAATCTACAAAACACCTAAAACTTATCAATAAAGCCGAAATTAGCAAAACCCCCAAATTATAACAAAACCCTAATTTCCAATTAGATTTTATATAAATAATTTTATACCTTTCTTGTAGATTTTGGTATGAGGGAAAGTTGCCATTTTGGTTGGCAACAACCATTACTCATCTTGATATACCACCGCCTTCTTCACCGTCTATCATATGGTGAAGGATTTGGATGTCGCTATAGCATCTAAATGTTACGGATGGATCTAGGGTTTGATACAGCAACCGAAAGATATATGATTTGTACTAACTGATGAACCGGATTGGGCCAAGACAAAGTTTGATATTGGAGCCGAAGAAGCAGGCCAAAAGTAGCCCATCAATTTTGGCGGGAAATCCAGACGCAAAAACAGCACCGTTTCCCTTGTGGTTTAATATAAACTTCTAATTTCATTGAATCATTTATGTACCATATATATATATATATATATATATATATATATATATATATATATATATATATATATATATATATATATATATATATATATATATATATATATATATATATATATATATATATATATATATATATATATATAGGGGGCTTTATTTTCAGAACCATGTTAAGTGCGGGAACTGCGAGAACTCCAATTTTGCATTAAAAAACATGCATGTTCATATAAAACATGTATGTTTTCTTACATACACCTTAATACAAATACATGCGTAAAATACATGTTCATATAAAACCATTTTGCATTGATATGTTGCACTTAACAGTTTTTATATAAACATGTATGTTACGCAGGTATGTGTATTAAGGTGTATGTAAGAAAACATGCATGTTTTATATGAACATGCATGTTTTCTAATGCAAAATTGGAGTTCTCGCAGTTCCTGCACTTAACAGGGTTCTGAAAATAAAGATACGCAATATATATATATATATATATATATATATATATATATATATATATATATATATATATTGTAAAACCCTAAAACTCGTAAACCTAAAATACGTATAATTTTGAAATTTTGTCTAAGCTTTGTGATATTACAAATTAAACTCTACACTTTATATTATGTGAGAATTAAAACTAAATTAATATTAATCTAAGTCCAATAATAAATAAATAAAAGTGATACAAATAAGTTTCCTAAAAATACCTAACTATCACATGTTAATGTTTAAGATGACATTTAAATGAGGTATTCTTAAATGGCTTTAAAACTAACAATTCATGGGCTTTTAACCCCTTGAAATTGGCTAAATAATCATTCCATAACCGACCCATTGATATGCCATTAAACCCAATTACTACTTAATCTAACGTTACAAATAAAGTACGCTCCTCCTTGTTTGCTCCCTGGATAAATTGATCTACTGCTCCCTTTTTCATCCCTACGAAAAGTCTAAAACACAAACTCACAAATAGAAAACCCTCACTAATACTCCAAAAAAAAAATTGACTACTATTGCCGCTGTACGAGTGATCATAACGGGCTCGTGATCGTGGTGGTGGTGCTGTTAATTTGATTGTATATAGGGTGTGTTCGGGAGACCATTCATGTTTCGTTTCCTTTGCTGGATCCATCACAAGGTACCCTGATCATTTTTTTTTTTATTTTCCATTCGACACCCATAATCGGAACTTAATTGTTATTATGCTAGTGTGAATATGATCATTGGGGCGTTTTCTTTTGGCAACTAAATACCTATGGAACCTGGTCGTCATAAACCTAAAAGAAATAGAAAGGGCTTGCATGTGTTTCTGAGTGAGTCAAGTGTTGGTTTTGTTGTGATTTCATTAAAATTTATGGGGTGTACATATTACTTACATGGTTAAGAGTTTGGTTAAACGAGACTACATGTAAATATGAGTAGCATTATAGAGTGAGTTACGGATGTGATCATGTGTCGACATGGGGCTAGGTAACACGTATGTTGGGTTAGTGTGAGACGTGATATTTTAACTCAAACATCCGACCCATGTCTTTTATTTCTGTTCCGTAACGATCAACCCCAAAACATAATTATATAGTCGACCCTTCGATCTTTTCTGGCCCAACATGATCGATCTTGTCGACCCTAATGCACTATATCCACCCTTGTTCGCTTATGATTATTTGACCAACAAAAGTTTATATAAATCGACACTTACAAACGACCCTATGAAATATTGAACCACATTCAACCGTAATGTGTTTCGTTTTTTTTCTCTCCTATTTGTTCAAGTCAAAATTTGTTTTATTTAATGGACTGTCAAGCCATGAATTATAATAAGGGCCACGTTTGGTTTTTAAAATGGTCGAAGCCTAATATTTAAAAAAAAGGGACGCGTGTGTATAAAATATGAACCGAAACCTATTTCAATTTACACGATAGTATGCCTACCTTTGTCTTGGTGTAACTGAGACATTGTTAGCTTTGATATATAAAATCTGCACCGTTAATATGTGTGAAGTGAAAGTGATGGAATTAAAGTCAAAATAAGTAGGTGATGAGAGCAGAGAATAGAGTTGAATTATGATGAACTTGTTTTATTTATTAAGACATGTTATGCACACAGTGTTTTAGTGTGTAAAAAAAGGGAGTGTGTTTTTGTCAGTTAAATTTACTTAACTAATATGTAATAATATTTTCGGTTACTAAAATATCGGACTAACGTGATCTATCTTATTTGGACATAATAATAATTGGTACATTTCGATTAAATAAACTTAATACTTGGATCATTAAATGACATATATTATGCCGTAAAACCCTAAACTTAAATTAATATTTTAGAAACCCTAAAATTGTTATTATGTAATTAAATGTGATTTATAAACCCTAGACCAAATCATTATTGAAGTGTAACCTAAATGACATTAATGATATCGTTAAACCCTAAGTTGACTAATGTGGAAATTTACTAAATATATTATGAACCCTAATCCGTGTAGATTCGTTGAAGATAACGTAATGTCCATTGATTCGGTTGTTTCCGTTCAATTGCATCAAGGTACAGATATTCTACCATTTCTCAGCAAGGGTTCTGATTCTATGTATTATTGTTATTGTTGTTTCGTTTCGTACAGATATCCTACCTTTTATCAGTAAAGGTTTCTCATGAATCTTATTCTTTGACCTTGATTCATTGCATTGCTATGAACCTTTTGAAATGAACCTTTCGATATGAACCTAATGTTATGATTCCTTTATATTGATCCATTTGATATGATCCCATTGCTATGATCCCTTTTGGTATGGTTCTTAATTGTTATTGTTCAATCGATTATTTCGGTACATGCTTATTTCTATCCATGCATGTGTTTGTCTATATTGTTGCCCATTAAACGTATCTAGCCATAGGGAGTCTATGGCCATATCATTGATGCACCAATGGTATGACGCTGTCAGTGTAGGCGGGCATGTGTCCACTGCGTTCCCAAATGATTGTATTGCTAATTAGCGCACTTGGCCCGTGTTTTTCATATGTATGTTTAGTCTAGTACTAGCATATATATTAATGTAATGAAGGGAGCATATGGATGCATCCTAGTAAATGAAATGTAATGTTAATGAAATGAAAATGTGATGTGAATGGACTAGAGTGTGTGCGATACACCCCATCTCACTAATGTGGTACATCAAGCTAGCTACTCCATGTACATAATGTAATGTTGGGCATTTCTTTTATGGTTGATCTTTCACATTCTTTCATTATATTGATCTGTCATCACATATATATCATTCGTATCTTATTCACAGGTTCTCTTGGACTCTTTCATATATTGTTTCGTTTCATTCATACTTATTGCTTTCATATTATATATCTGTTCGCTGAGCGTTAGCTCAGCCGCATTTCCTTTCTCCTGCGGCAGGTTATTACAGGGGTGATGGGCAAGAGTGAAGAGAGTAGGAGTTAGAGACAACCTACTAGTTATCCTTACTATTTTACAAGACTTTTGGATTAATTATATATTTCCATTTAAGATAAGGTTGATTATCATTGGAAGATTGTAATGTTGGCCTAGTTATGCTTTTATAATAAAGTCTTCTGCTTGCGTATTTAATGTTCTGATTTGACTCCATAATGTTACACTTTGACCCTTTTCGGGTTGGGGTGTTACACACACACACACACACACACACACACACACACACATATATATATATATATATATATATATATATATATATATATATATATATATATATATCGAATTGAGATCAAATAAGAATTTCTTAAAGTTGTAAAAATAAGAACCAACCAAAATCTCACAAATGACACTCAACATAAAAGAAAATAAAAACATAATTAATTACAGCTAAAATTGTTAAAGATTTGATAGGTTTTCTTATGAAAATTGACGTAAACTAAGTGATACACTTTGATTCAACGTATAATGTGTATTAAGGTTTAGTATTGTGTATCAAGTTTTTAGTGGTTGTTATGTATTAGGTGTATCAATTTATTTATAAGAAATTAGTTTTTTGAGATTTTAATGTATATGTATCAAAAATTTAATTGTGTATCAATAATCCGTTTCTCATGTATGAGTTGGTTATTAGTCGATTTAATGTTAACTTGTATTAATATATAATATTTAGGTGCATCTTTGCTAAAATTGTTATGTATCAATGTTTTAATAGTATTTTAAAATAGTTCTCATTTTAACAACTTTAAGAAAGTTCTCACATTAACCTCACCCTAAAATTGTTATATATATATATATATATATATATATATATATATATATATATATATATATATATATATATATATATATATATATATATATATATATATACTAGCTTATAGACCCGTTGACACCGGGTTATTTTTTAAAGAAATAGAGAAAATGAGATGATAAGAAAAGTAATAACGTAAACTTGTTCCATTAAAATATGAAACAAAGAATGAGACAGTGCATCCATTATCAGATAAGAAATTGCTTCTGTTACAATTACACTAACAAACGTCCAAGCTTGGGGTCTCCAAAACTGATTGTTTTGAGTAGCAAAAGATGTGTGTGAGTGCCTATCGATTCAAAATCCAATGTCCATGTCATGCACACCTAATAGTCCATATATGATGTGAGTAAATGCATGTTGTTATTGATAATATATTATAATTGAGAGAATATGAGAAAGAAAAAGGGATGTGTGTATTTTACATACCTTTTGGAGTTTTGATCATAGACCTTCAAGTATTTCTTTATACACAACATTTGTTGTGGTTTTGGAAACATTACCATCCTGATCACAAACGACAACCTTCAAAACATGTTTTTTTTTTACTCTTGAAACGGCAACGTAACGTACATTGATGTTGGGATGACTTCATGATGATTCAAGCACTGCTTACCTGATTACAATATTGATTCTAACTACTTCAAATTAGGACTCCAACCTTGTGGTCCAAAATTTTCTTCATGAGTGTAAACTGCATCAAGTATAGCCATCTCTTTATTCATTATATTCACATGAAAATTTATGATTAAGCTGCACTTTGAAGAGTAGTGAGACAATTTCATAACTTGTAGATTTGAAAATATGGAAGGCTTGAGTAACGGGTAAAAATCGGTCATTTTTTATGTGGGACAGATTAAACTGATCCGTAGTTACTTTCTCTATCCAATTTAGTGAGTCTTGTAAACTATTTATGTGCTAAGTATTAAAGTACTATTGATTACAAAAGCTACATCACTAAAATTCTAAAATAATGAAAGAAGAAAACACTCTAGCTTGAGCAACTAAGTACATTAGATCACTCTTAATATGTTTGACCCATAAGTTGGCTAAAAACCATTTCTAGTTTAGAGCGATTAACGGGATAACATCTTACGGAAATGCAACTCTAACAACTAAATGGTCCACTCATTTACTCACATAATTTTAAGGTTCGTTTAATTAATGAAATGCACCTAATCCACAAACCCACTTTTTACTGTGTCTAAGCTATGAATACTTTGTGTATGCTGTAAACTTGAACTACTCCATAATTTTTGGCCATTAGACTTCTTTTCCAAATAATTACATGTCATGTACCAAACTCTCTTGTTTACTCACAAATAAAATGTTGTACAAAAGGCTAAACTATAAAAACATTACCAAAAAATTCAAATGATACAATATGGTCTAATCACCTAATGTACACACAAAGCCATGGTCATTGAGCTGGTCTTCATGAAAACAATACAATTTTGCTAAATGACTTCTTTTAGACATCCGAAATGCTTACACTATCGCAAAGACTCGCCTATTTCTTATCAGTTGTCCAACCCACCGCCTATTTTGATACCTCTAAATTTTTGAACCCATAAAACGATAATAAATTATAACATACAGGATGCCATCAACGGCACAAAAGCAATAAGCAATGATTTTATTACTGTAAAGATACTAATTGCAAAACAACTGTCATTAAAATAAGAGCCTATACGTCAAAGAGTTCGCCTAACTCATGTGAGAGCATTAGTTGGTGGTATGCTTTCAAAACTATGTGAAACTTCGGATCTTACCAATGCCATCCCAACTGGACAACCTGCATAAATGAATACCGAATGATAAGAATTTTATTGAATTGGTAGAAGGACAAAAAAAGAATCTTGTCAACTGGTAAAAGCATAACAAAACTTTTGTATTCACTTTTACATGAGCATAATTGTACAACTGCAATGTCTCCTAATGGCCATCCATTAACAATTTTCACTTACGTATAATTTAAAGCATCATTCATTAACATTATGCATATCAAGTGTTATCATATTAGTTTGGCTACAACATTAACATGTTCATGGTCTAACTAAGTTTAATTATGGTACACGTGTTGGTCTTTGTTTACATTCTTTTCCGTTGGTTTTGGTTGCTACACCTTTGCGTTCTATAGTATTTTAAGTGCGTAATTTAGTTTTAGTCATCCAAATCGGGTCAAATTGTTATGGTGTCAAACAAAACAAATAATTGATACACCTAAAACAAAATAAAAGATACTCATTACTACTAAAATTGATAACTTTACATATAAACATAAAACAATGTTATTTGGATTACGTGAAAATAAGGCAATCAATGTATGGATACATTAATTGAGTTATTACTATAACCTGATAGAGGAACACATTTACTAATAGAAACACAGACACCAGTTGAAAAAGAAGATAAGACGTCAATAATGATAGTAACCATTGTCGGTGCTGCACTGCACATAGTTTTCGCTCTACTTCACTTAAATGACCATATGGACAGACCCGAAAACTCAAGTAAATCAACCCCTATAAACAATCCCAAACGGCCCCTATAAGTGGCCCAAAAACTCAAGTAAATCAACCCCTATAAACAATCCCAAACGGCCCCTATAAGTGGTTTGATAAGTAATCCCAAACACTCTTTGTCAGTTTCACAGACCGCGTGACTCCATGTATTTGAAATATTGAACACAACCAAAAGTTCAAAACACACATGGACCACATAATGTCAAAATTATTTGCACACATTAAAGAATCTATACTAATAGTAACATTAGTTTTTGCTTATAGTTTTGCCTTCAAATTAATCATTAAATGTATAAATTAATCAACTACGAATCCACAAAATCAATTTGCAGCCACAAAACCTAACCACAATATCATCAAACCAGGCACCAATCATCCACGGTCACCAATCTACAATCCAATCAATTAATGCAAACCTTATAGCTCATAGACATGGCTGCCAAACAGCTTATGTTGAGTGGCTTATCTAACCTACTTTTTTTTTGAGATTTTATAACATGGCATAACCTTTCTTAGCACATTAGAGGTCTAAATGGAGACCAAATGTATGTTCATTCTGTCACCAACTACAGGCGTACAAATTCAGTTCATCAACATCAACGAAAGATTTCAAAGATAACTCGAAAAAAGTGATTAAGGAGTCAATTCTATGCAAAGTAATCATCAAAATTAGTGAGTAAATTTTGAGTTCTATGACGATGAACCTACTAAAAAGAGTGCGTATGGGCTTACCTTTTGGAGATACAAAGCTTTTTTGAAGAGAAACGACACCAAGCCACCACGTATGACTTGGGTGAGTTGTACAATACAAAACCAACAATGCTTAAGGATGATGATTATAAAACCAAAATATACAAAAATTAAATGATCTGAACCATAGCATTAACACAAAACTCTCACCCACGCATAACTCATAGTATTAACACAAAACTCTCACCCAGGCATATATTAATTTACCTAAAAAATGCAAAATATTAACAGTTTTAAGACTAAACTAACTCATTAATCAAACCGATTTCAGACTAACCCAAATCAATAAAACTATAGTTTACAAAAAGTTACATGTTGTTGTGTAGAAACTATCAAAATCGTCATCTAAATGGGTATTGCAACAGCCTGTAAACAAAAGACACATTAAAAGGATCATAATCATTGTAATGTTTCGATTGAAAATGAGTGGAGACTTTGAGATAAGACATCGCACAATATAAATTTTGAAATGGTGATATGGAATTGGTGACATCAATTGTCACTAAATTAATGAGTATGAAACTTAACTTGTGCTATATAAGACAAACACCGTCTAAACCTTTTTAGACATTTTATAGACTTAAATCATTGACCCAAAGTTTCAAAGATTGAAGTTATTTAGACATTTCAAGGGCTGACGTTTCTCGTCTAAATAGAAAAAGATTACATGGATAATATTACAAATTTTATATGTTTTCAACCATTAGAAAGATACCCATTTTCACACATACCTTTTGTGGATCGCTCATGTGGGATAATTTCTAGTTGAAAGTAAGTTGATTGGAGCCCAAGCAACCTGTTCCACATAACATCTTATGAATATCATGGTATTCCGTTAATACAAAATGTAAGTTTTTTGTTATATTACCTTATAAATGAAGATCTAATATAACGAAACTATTTATCAACCAACTTATTACAACAACCCTTCCTATACTTGGCGCATGTTTTCCTCTACAAAGAACTATTTCATCTACAAAGTTCAATAAACAAAATCCGCATGTAATTGTTGGATCAAATGCAACAAAAACCATACCTTACACCTTCCTCAAGTGATTTTTAACATTGCAGGCATTGCACAAACTATTTTCTGCAACATATATTTAATTTCTTGTTAGATCATTTAGGTTAAAATTTTAATCGAGCATACTCTTGATAGATATATTAGCGTATAAGATAAAAAAAAACTTTCAACAGCCCACATTTACAGGTCTAACTACTGGATCGAATTTTAGCTATCGTTCAACATCTACAATGATCTTTTATTGAAAAAACTATATAGTTAAGCATTTCGTCAAGCACTTCGTAGGCATGAAATCATAAAAACTTACATTAAGAAAGAGAGTGCACCGTCCATATGAAAAGAGACCTAAAAAATATTAGATTGATTATTCAAAAAAAAACAACACATCGAAAACATCGTAACTATAGGATTTAAATCAAAAACATAAAAAATAAAAAAGGTTGAATAGATTCAATACTTACCAAATCACTTGCAAATGAAGAACAATTTAATTGCTTTCCAACCGTACGAACAAATCGCTCAAAGTCAGAGGTTTTGTGCATAGGCTTCTGGTAAAATACAAATAAATCGAAACAAAATAATGTAATATGGAACTAATAATTCGATAGCCTAAATATTATAATAAATCAGTACATACCAACTCTTTCATATTAAAAGCATACACATCACCGGCACACAGATAAATCAATCAAAATGTTTTCTTGATGATTTTGAATCGGTATGGCATAGAAAATCATAGAAAGGAATTGTGTTTGTATTATTATTAAGTGAGACATTTGTGTGAGATGATTTGTTTATGTGTTTTGGAGTTTGAATCAGTGAACAATAATAGAATGATTTGTATTATTGGATGATTTGTAACTGTTTGGGAAGAGCGTGTAATGTAAGATTGGACAGAGTTTTGTGTAGCGGTTTGTTATTTGACTTTCTCAAAGTTATTACCAAAAAACGAATGCTTTGATGTGTTGTACTTTGTAGCCAAATAAGGAAGTTACACGTATGAATATTAATTACGTTTTTAATGTCGTGTGCTTAGCCGGCTTGTGCAAAACCTTCATTTATTAGATAGTATATATATATATATATATATATATATATATATATATATATATATATATATATATGAGAAATGATTGAGAGACCTAAAACTTAGGCCTAATTCTATACCTAAATCTATGTGGCAATCATTTATTGGTTGTAGCAACCGGGTCCACTCTTTCACAACCCACTAAGCTAATGACACATATGTTAGGCACAAAATTAGTAATGTTTTTTAGGTCTCCCAATCTTTTTCCTATATATATATATATATATATATATATATATATATATATATATATATACACACACATATACATAGGGTGAGGACATGGTACGTTTTTGGATTTCAGTGTGGATGGTACGGACGAATCTCAGCCCTCCAACTAGTCAACCATCTGAAAAAGGCGGAGTGGCAATATCGTAAATATCCCGTCTTTTTTCAAAATCATTAATATCATATTAGCTTTTTTTCTTTAAAAAATTCAAAAAAAAATCTAAAAAATTAATAAAATATATATATATATATATATATATATATATATATATATATATATATATATATATATATATATATATATATAGGACAACAAATAATTAAGAATCGCTGAAAAAAAAAATTTAAATCATTTTTATCGTTAAAGGTATTGTGATGATATTAGCTTCTGATTTTGACTTTTTTACAAAAGTCAAGATCTGATCTTGATATCACATAATATACATTTTTTTTTTACTAATATCACTTTTTTTATAAATGATGATATTAAGTTTTTTTTTATTTTTTTGTATCACCGTAAGTTTTCTTAATATCGTGATAAAAAAACAGTGATATTATGTTTTTTACTAATATCAAAGTAACTTTTTAAGTAAAATATCGTTAATATCACGGTAGCACTCATAATATCCTTAATATCACGGTAGCACTCATAATCACAAAACAAAAAAGTGATCAGAAAAATCTGAAAAAATAAAAAAAGTAAAGAAGACAACAATAGTAAGGATCGCTCAAAAGGAAAAAAAATTAAAAAAAAAAAAAATCATTTGCATGGTCGATTGGTATCGCGAATGTTGCATTGGATCTTGACTTGTTTACAAAAAGTCAAGATCAGATCTGAAATGGGTGATCCATATATGTCCGTACGTCCGCACTAAAATTAAAGATCCACACGTGATCCTCAATATATATATATATATATATATATATATATATATATATATATATATATATATATATATATATATATATATATATATATATATATATATATATATATAGTTAGGATCAAATAAGAAGAAAAATTAAAATAAGAATGATAAGAAGAAACCGCAACCACTCATTCTAGATGCACCTATAAAAATAAATGCATCTCCCCTTAAAAACCTCCCTCTTATTTGAAATGTGTGGCTAGAAATTCTTCTTATTCTTCCAATTTTAGTTTTTCTTCTTACTGGATCCCTTTCCTATATATATATATATATATATATATATATATATATATATATATATATATAAAAGCAAATGCAAAAAATGGTTACCTCTTTCGTTTAGTGATCCACATTGTAGTAAAAGAAAGTTTTCAATTTTAGCCTTGTGTGACTGCTAGACTGTACGACTTCAGTCGAATTTTAACAAGTGTCTCGAAGTAATTAGGTGGGGTGTTTTGCTCGACTAAACAGACATTTTGTGCGACAAAGATGTTGTTTGTTCAATCGATATGATGTTAGATAAATAACTTTTGTTTTATATAAAAGTGCGACCTAAGGTTGACATTTTTCATATTGAACAAAAATGATTTATCAAAACATCACATCAGTCGAGCAAAAAACATTTTGGTCGCATAAAATGTCACTTCGCACTACAACATTGACTGCAATTGGAGGAGACATTTTGACGCTTTTGGCGAGCAAAAGACCCCACCTATCTCAGACACTTGTCAAAATTCGGTTGGAGTCGCACAAGACTAAAATTAGAAAACTATTTTTTTTACTACAATTTGGATCATCAAACCTAAAGTTGACATTTTTGACGTTCTCTATATATTAATTAGTGTTTGCCCAAATGGACATTCTTGGAACTTTGTACAACTGCACAAATTTGACATGTGATGGAGATGTTATTGTTCCCACTTGATATAGAAGCACACAATGGATGGTACGTCTAGTCGCTAGCTGCTAGGGAGCTAGAGGATGTTCCCTAATCTTTGATTAATATATTAACTCGCTAATGCTAATTAACTTAGAAGTATGTCAAGAAGATGTTAGTTCCTACGATTTTACTTTTGCGTTGCCAAAGTTATTGTGTGTTGGGATGATCACGCATCCGTACTTGGTTGCTATTTTTGCATAATTTTTTAACATATTTTGCATTGTTTTTCAAGTTCATATTGACGAGTACAAAGGATTGTATTTACCAAGAAGTGTCTTGTGGTAATTTGCAGCCTCACCGTTCCTTGAAAGGTTGATTAAACATGAATTGCTCCACTGGTTCCTTTTTGAAACTCTACACTTTGTGTTTTGTGTACTATCTCACGCGCGCGCGTACACACATTTACTCTGAGGGAATCTTGTTTAAGTCACTTGAATATCATAGGTTTCCACAAAATTGATACCCTTTTCATGGTATATATATCATAGTGTGCTGGTACTACTAACCTCTCCAATTCCTCAAAGCAATAAGTTATGGAAATGAAATTTGTTCACAAAAGGTGTAGATTGGCGGGAACACCCTGACCCCGGGTGCCTTTTGGCACCAGCCATTGTCCACCCCACAAGGAATAGCTCCGGCAACTCTCCTGGCCATTGTCCACCTTTTGGAAATGAAATTTGTGATCATAATGCTGCTCTCACTTTTGCTGTTTACTAATGGTCTTGCTCTCAGTAGTCACCAAGTGCTTCCTTATCATGGTTTAGGTATATGTTTATATATATATACCCCTCATATATATACTAGCTCATGAGTCCATGGTGTTGCTATAATTTATAAATTAAGTCGATCATTTAAGTTTTTCGAATTTAGGTTATTTAAGAAATTCATATTATAACTATATGGATTAGTATTTACTATCTAGTTAGCATACATTTAGTGGTTTTAATTTTCATGTTTACATGTTTAATTTGCAGCTCATGGTCATGAAAAGGGGTTTGGTTTTCCTGCAATGCCAAGAAAGTTGATGCTTAATCAAAAGGCAAGTTCTGATCAAACCCTAGTTCTTTGACTACAATGACATGCTTTTGATTTCTAACAGCAAAGTATATTAGAAACACCCTAGCTAGAGGCTAGGGGAAAGAGAACAAACTCATGCAATGGAATTCAAAGCATTACAAGGACTGTTGAACAATAATCAATCCAACTAATTAAGAGATACTTTCTTTGTTCTAGAAACAATCCAAGTGAAAGATAGGAGTTTAATGTCATTAAAAATTAATGAGATCTTTTTGGTTTCTTGGCCGCAACTGGAAACGAACCTCAAACCGATGAATGTGACACGTAGAAGAACCGATAAGTTCTACCAAAAATCGAACTTTATACTCATGCCTTACGTGACAACAGAATGCGTTTTGTTTTGTATTTTTTTTTTTTTTTTTTTTTTTTTTTTTTAATTTTAGTTTTTGGCCATTTGTGTCGAATATACGGTTGACCGGTTTGTTCATTGATAGGTTGAAGTCTTTCACCACGACAGCGATTTGATGTCTAACAATGAGGCTTTATCAGGTATCTAATCTTTAACAGTTACACATCAAACATTATCATGCTAAACTAGATATCAAAAATTCAATTGTCATTTTCGTGTTGTGACCATGCAAACATTGAAACAAACTAGAAGGGTACCCGCGCAATGCGGCGGCGGGTACCCTGTGATTAAATTTTGTAGCGAGTAAATGTTGTTCATTTATACATTATTTCTAACGATAACTTTACGAAAGAATGATAATTTTTAATTAAAAAACTATAACCCATAACAATTCAAACTATTTGATCTCCAAATTGATGTGTGAGAGAGATATGAAATGGTTGTAGATTTATATGTTAGATGGGATTACACGTTTTTAATAATCATTATTGATAATAACTACAACTTTTAGTGGTTACAAGTATTAATATGGTGACATTTTTCACTTTAAAAATCACATTTATTTCATTAATATGACAGGTTATAAGTTTTGACCAAGTAAATTACATTTAAGTTTTTATGCTTTCTTTAATAAGAAATGTTTTTGGTCTTAAGAATTTTAAGACTTCCTTATTTAGAATGTCCTAAATGCTTTATAAAGGAGTATAGATGGTTTCATATTCCATATATACGTTTTTAGAACATTTTTAACTTGTTTATGTGATTCACTCATAGGTAAATCACACAAGGGAGGAAAAGAAGCAACAACTAGTTCATCAAAAGTGACAAAGAAAGAAGCATTCGACCCATTTCGTGTATTTGCTAGGGATTACTCCCCCGCGAGAAAACGACGGCCCGTGCATAACAAGTCTTTTCCAACAACTACCAATACTCCATGATCGATACTTGTGTCTTTACTTTCAACAACGTTTAATCTTAGAAAAGTTTTATAATTTCTTTTATAGGAAAATTTTGTCGTAGACTATATATTTGTAAGTTCAAGGCTGCCTTTTGTATGTTTGTACTACATATGGTTTACTAATGCACACTATAGTTTCTTATACATCTGTATATATTTTTTCTAGTCAGGTTTTCCTAAACATAGCAGGGTATGTTTAAGAAAAAACAATAAGCTTGAATGATGGTACCCATACTTACGTATGGTAGAGGTCGTTATCATGAAGGTGGTTGCATGCATAGTTATCATATTATAAGTAGAAACAAGTAATATAAAGCATGTCTTAAGTTTCTTAATCATATATAGATTTTATGGCTATGTTTGTGCTATCTCCAACCATGTACTATAAATTTGTGAGAGATAAAAGAATCTATCAGTGACATTCATCATTCAAAAATTATTTTTCTTTCAACATGTACTCCAAATAGGTTGTATCTATTGCAAAACTTGAAAGATATCTAATATATTATATAGAAAACCTAATTAAATAACATTAGAGCATCCCCATCCGTAACGTATTGCTCCACGTTAAGGCAAAATAACGCGCGTTAAGGCACGTTAGCCGTTGTATCCACATGCGTTAAACCCACGTTAACGTGGGGCGTTATGTGGCTAACGCCACGTTAAGGTACCAAATGTGTAAAAAAAAAAAAAAAAAAAAAAAAAATCATTCAGCCCCCTCCCCACTTCACATTAACGGATAGTTTTTAAAAAAAACTCACAATTTCGCCCCCCTAACGTTAACTAACGAAAAAAACGGCCTAAAAAAAAAACATTTTCCAAAACCTTTTTTCAACCAATATAAATACCCATTTACCCTACTTCTTTTTCCCACACTTTCACTACTCACTATCTTCTATCTACAACTTCTAATATCCAAAAAAAAAAAATGTCTCAAGGCAACAACAGCAATCCTAACTCGTTTACGAACCTCCTCGGTGGGTGGGGGAACCCATATGCGGGTTCATCATCCAATCCGAATCCGAATTTGGACAATCCAAACCTATTCGGTATGTCGAGTCAGCAAGTTTACGAACAACACGAAGCTTTAAAATTTTGGCAAGAATCCCAACAACAAAACACCTTAAACACCAATTTTCAAAATCTCCAATTCACTCAACCATCCCAACAATCCCAAACGGAAACTAACGAAGTTCCGAAACACCTACGTCGCCTAAAAAAAAAACAAAAACTCGTGTTAAACGAAAGTCCAAAAAATCGAAAGAACCAGTCGATGATGATGACGAGGTCGAACCAGTTGTTACACGTTGGCAAGCAAATGAAGAAAAATTACTTGCAACGTGTTGGGTTGCTGCAAGTGAGGATGAGCTAGTCGGTCGGTCCCAATCCAAAGATACATTTTGGCAGCGGGTTATAAATGAGTTCAATAAGCATAGTTATCATAGACGCGGGAAAGATATGATACAATCGAAGTGGAGAACGTTGAACCGCGATTGCACAAAGTTCAACGCGATTTACAAACGTGCTGACCGCGATCAAAAAAGTGGGGAAAATGCCATGGATATACTCACACGGGCCAAGGAAATGTATCGAAACGAGAATAAAAACGCGCCGTTTCATAATGAGGAGGCTTGGAGTGTTTTGCGTAGTCATAAGAAATGGGACGCACCGGACACGGTTGATTTAACCGGTGATGTCCCGAGCCAAGCAAACGAGGCGTTGTTTGGTAATGATGCACAACCACGCCCGATGGGGAAAAATAGGGCTACGAAGAAACAAAAGTCCGAGACAACGACAAGCACCGGGGGAGCGAGTACCGGTGGCTCTGTTTCGTCGGCCCAATTCGGGGAAGCTTTGCGCGAGGAATATCGGGCTAAACGTGAAGATGCGGCCTTGGCTTACAAAGCAACCGCTGAAAACAAATACGCAGCAATACGCTCGAGGGACTTTGAGTTTTTGTTGCTTGACACTACCGGCAAAGATCCTTATTACGTGACGCTTGTGAATATGGAAAAGGATCGTATCATTGAAAAATACGGGTTGCCAAAGCGTACGGAATGAATAAATGTGTTGTGGTTTAATTTTTTTTTTTGTCTTTTTATTTAATTTCGTAATGTTTTTTTTTTTTTTTTTTTTTTTTTTTTTTTTTTTTTTTTTAATGTAATATATTCAAGAATTAATGTTATGTTTTAAAAAAATGAAATATTAGTTTTAGTTTAGGGTTGAAATTGAAAATATTTAAAAAAATTGAGTTAAAGTGAGTTAAGGTTGAGTTATGAATGGGGGTGTTTTTTTGTGAGTTAAAGTTAAAGTGGTAAAGCTGATGTGGCGCTGAGTTATAACTTAACTCAAGTTACGGATGGGATGCTCTTATAAAACATTTGGACGATGAACAGTGGTCATTCAAATATATATAGGAGATTTATCAATTAATGTTTCCTATAACATCTCCATGAAAGATGGTTCCTGGTGTATTTTGTGTCACTATTCTTTAAATATGGAGAAAATAAGTGTTTATATATATATATATATATATATATATATATATATATATATATATATATATATATATCAAAATGCTATCTTTGTTTACAGTTCAATCAGAAATATGTTACGAATGATTTAACAATATGTACAACGACAAACTGTTTCATTGTATATTCTAACCATACGTATTAACTGTTAAGTACAGTACGTGTATGCTTTACATTTCGTGTGATTTGTGATGCAACGAGTACGTATAACTCTTCACACTTAAGATGTAGTAGTACATATTTGCCGTCAAATTGGTTACATCAGTTATATTTACATGTAGTCAAATTGGTTGCATTTTTTTTTTGTTGAATAATATTAATATACGGTTATAGACTTAGGATCAAATGAGAAAAATAATTAAGATGAGAAGAATGAGAAGAATGAGAAGAAATTACAATCTCAAATATTAGATGCACCCATAAAAAATAGATGCATCTCCTATTATTTCTCCTTTCTTATTTGAAATATGTGGCTATAATTGTTTCTCACTCTTCTCATTTCATTAATTATTCTCACTAGATCCATATTCTACGGTTATAAACATAAACGTTTTATACACTTGCATTTACAAGTATACCCTAATTGATGATTATGTTTCACCAGAATACATTAATGTATACCTTAAAGAGGTAGTGTACCAATATTTTTAGTGGTTCACAAATTATATCCCCTTAATGAACTAGTTCAACTTATGTCCATGTTTTTGTTAAGACTTAAACTAATATATAATCTAAAAATTGTATGAAACAAAAATGCCAGTCTCTTTTTCTTGTGGAGCATCTATATACATTTGTTTATTACGACAAAACATCATCGGGTCAATGGAAAACTCAAACCCCAATAGACCAATATTTCTTTATGGATATGTGCATGCTCTTTTCACATTTTTTACATATTATAGGCTTAATTTGGTTTAAAAGGAATCCAAGATAACATGTACTTTAACTATTTATTTTATCAGATGGTCAATTGAATGTATAAACTGACGCACATTTGGTATGCTTATTATGTGCATAGATCATTAATGTATATGCCAGTGAACCAAAATCGGCAACTGTTGTTCTCTTTGAAATGATTGCAAAGAAAAACTCAAGTTATCCGCACTTTCCATGTTAATGAAGTGTTTAAGAAGTTTAAAAAAAATAAACAAATAAGAATAATTAACACAAGTATTTTTTAACGTCTAGATTTTTATTAGAAATGAATCAAATCTCATCTCTAACTTAAACACAAACCAAGGTTATGGTTTAAGTATGAACTTATACTTACTCGTAGAATGTTAAGTGGCCTAAGAGAAGAGGGAGTGGTAACGTGCACTTTGCGTTATTCTTACGTGGCACAAATGTAACGCAAGTTATGATGTTAGAACCATTTCCTGCACCTCGGCGTTGGGGCTGCGTTTCAACGCGCGTTAGCAGCCCAACGTGCGTTATAACGTTACAAAGGTCCAAAATAAAACAAAAAATTTACATAACACCCCCAAAGTTAATATGCAACGGCTAGTTTTCAAAAAAAATAAAAATAAAAACTAAAAAATAAAAAAAATTATACCAAACGGCTAGTTTTTTAATAAGTTTTTTTTATTATTTTTTTTTTCAAAAAACACACCTATATAAACCCATCTAATCTAACCTTTTTACAAACACAAAAATAAAACAATCTTTATATCCCACTAAAATTCTTTCTCAATGGATCCACATAATCCAACTTACGCCGCACATGTGACCCTTTCCGATATCGAAGATGAAGCAGACGCTTTAGCAATCTTTGCCGCTTATAAGTACACGAGAATAGAAGAAGAAGAAGCCGAATCATCTCTCCGGTTGACCCGTAACCCAATTTCACGTGAACGTGAGGTTGCAGAGGAGCGTTTGATGGCCGACTACTTTAATGAACATTGTAAGTATCCTCCTAGAGACTTTCGTAGAAGATTTCGTATGAGCCGGGAACTATTTCTTCAAATAGTTTCCGCTATTGAATCATATACTGCCGATCCTCTTCCGGATAATTTTGCATACTTTTCCCAAGCACTCGATGCTACTGGTCGGATGAGTATTAGTGTTTTAATGAAATGCACTATGGTCATACGCCAATTGGCATATGGAAGCTCACCAGATGCGTTCGATGAGTATTTGCAAATGAGTGCACGTACCGGACGTGATTGTCTAGATAATTTCAATAAGTGCATTATTGATTTGTTTAAGGGAGAGTTTTTAAGAAAACCAAATATGCATGACGTTCAAAACATATATGCAAAACATGAGAAGGAACATGGTTTTCCGAGAATGCTTGGTAGCATCGACTGTATGCATTGGCAATGGAGAAATTGTCCGGTGTCATGGCAAGGGCAATATGTTAGTGGTCATAAAAAATACCCGACTATATTGCTTGAAGCTGTTGCGTCGCAGGATTTGTGGATTTGGCACACATTTTTTGGTGTAGCGGGTGCGAATAATGATATCAATGTTTTAAATAATTCGCCGTTGTTCGATGACTTGCTGAATGATGATTCCCCTGTAGCTCCATTTGAGGTAAATGGACTTGTGTTTGAAAAAGGTTACTACTTAGCCGATGGGATTTACCCACAGTGGGCTACTTTTGTCAAATCATTCACTAATACCGTTGATGATAAACACAATTTATTTAAACGGCGTCAAGAGGCAGCACGAAAGGATATTGAACGTGCTTTTGGTGTTCTCCAAGGACGATGGGGAATAATACAACAACCAGCGCGTGCTTACCAGGTTACCAAGATAAGTAGAATCATGTATTCTTGCATCATATTGCATAACATGATTCTAAAAGATCAAAAGTTTCATGTAAGTGAATACAAAGAAATTTTCCGGGATCCGGCTAGACAAATGCAAGACATGTAGATTGATAGATGTGATAGGCGTCGTCAAAAGGCAAAAGAAATCTGTGACAAAGATGTTCATGTTAGTCTCCAACTCAATCTTATGGAGCATATTTTGCGTAACCGTGAGGATTTTGAGGAAGAAGATGACGACTAGTTTTACTTATTTACTTATTGTACTGTTCAATTCGTACTTTTATTATGTTGTTTTTTTTATTGTAATGTTTTTATTTTGTATTGTAATGTTTAAGTTTTATTAATAAAATGTTTGAATGTTTAATAAATGAATTTGTTGAGGGTAGAATTTGTAAATTTGTAAAAAGATGTGTTATTTGGTGTTATGATTTCCTGGTGTTTTTTGGTGTTATGTTATTTGGTGCTGAGATGATGTGACGCTGACGTGGCAGTGGTTTTAATGTTATAACATGTTATGACTCCTCATACTCTAAGTTCAATTCAAAGAGTAAATACTCTCTTGAATATTTATAACATTAATTGTAAGAGATGCATTTACTCAACTACAAACATTCTTTTTTGTAGCGTAGAATCAGTGTTTCCAAAAGCTACTACTTTACACGTCCCCATTAAGGGTGAGCATGGTCCAAAAACCGGACCGGACCGGACCGGACCGACCGGACCGAGGACCGAGAACCGGAAAAATCATAGACCGAGACCGGACCGAATGTGGTCGGTTCGGTCTCGGTCCGGTTCGGTTCGGTCCGGTCTTCGGTCGGTCCGGTCCATTTAGGCATATTTTGGCACATTTTTTCGGTTTTTTTGTCGGTCCGGACCGGACCGACCGGACCGAGGACCGAATTAGCCAAAAAGCCTAGACCGAGGACCGGACCGAATGTGGTCGGTCCGGTCCGGTCGGTTTTGTCGGTCGGTCCGGTTCATCCGGTCCGTTTGCTCACCCTTAGTCCCCATCAACAAAATTATATTTCTTTTTATTTTTCAAGTTTCTTACTCAAATCCAAGCTTTCAGGATTTCGCTATTAAAATTGCAAAAGAGTATTAGAAGATAAATATGGCCGTAGCCTGAATATTAGTTTAAGATCCATTGGTGTTTAGTGTTTCATCGTATATATGAATATTGCAATAGAGTTTTTGTCACAGGTTTTCACCATTGCACCACTAGCAACCCAAAAACTAGTTTTAAAAAATACTTATCCGCCTACTAATCCAAAAAGTAAGCAAGTTTAATGTCGCTGAAGATTCGGGTGGCCTAAGCCTAAACCAAAAATAACAGGAACAACTTGTAGATCTATTTGGTCAAGTAAAGTAATAGCTAGTTAATGATAAAATATGTAGGTCTATTTGGTCAAAGACAAAAGGAACAACTTTTGAACTAGAATCAAAATTGTTGTTCTATATAAACGTTGTACTTCGTAAATGATTTAACTAGCACTTAAGTATATGTTTATATCAAGTTGGAATAGGAAAATATTTGTCTTTTTTGATATCTTCAACAAGAAAGATAGTATTATTTGATTAATCGGCATCGTACGGTACCTGCAACGGAAACCAAGAGATTGTGGTAAAAGAGAATGCAGCACGGCACAACCCGATGCAAATCAACCATCTCTACCACGTTTTTTGTGATTAAAAGTGTGCACAACTTTTCATCCTTCTATCATGTCTATAAACTTTGAGAAAGAGTATTGATTGATACACTCTTACTTTTGATTCGCACACTTCAATGTACAATCTTCAAAAGAACTACTCCCTCCGTCCCATATTAAGTGTCCATATTCCATTTGCACAAAATTTTAGGAAATCCCACTAACTACACTCTCCACCAATCAAATATCATCTTTACCCACTAAAGTTTTTTCTCATTGGTTGAAATACAACATGGACACTTAATTTGGGACATTCTAAGATTCCATTGTGGACATTTATTATGGGACGGAGGGAGTATATGATAAATGTATAATTGTTTAAAACACAGTTTTGAGTTTGCAAATCAAAAATAGGAGTATGCAAATCATTAGCCATTGAGAAATGATATTTCCTCCTACTACACGTTCTTACTCATATTCCTACAGAGATAATGAGGGGAGAAAAAATATAATATATTATAGTGAGAGTATAATGTAGGAGGATATAACAAAGCTAATAAACTTTTTATCGACCGGTTATTATTAATTCGATCAAAGACAATTTTGAAAATAAGACCTAACAAACATGTTGGATTAAGAACCCGAGGCAAAGGAGCCATCGGTTTTACATGGCCTTAATCAACTATTGTAAACACTAGGCAAAATAGTTGAACTGGTTTTCATGTGTTCCATTTGTATTTTGTATTGTACTCTATGATGTTTAAACTCGTCATATGTAGTTAGAGCACTCGGTACCCTGAGCCATAGAGCACGTTATAGTCTTATAACGCGACCTAATGGCATCAAGCGACCTCGCACCTTGCGTTATACGACTCAACTCTAAAATCACCAGCCAAGTTATACGGCTTTTTTTATTTTATTATTATTATTTATTATTTTCATTTCATATTGCAAGTCCTTTGGGTAAAAATAAATTAAAAAAAAAATAAAAAATAAATAAATGTTGTGATTAAAAAAAAAAACCCATTTTACCCATTTTTTTAACCTTTGAAAATCTTATATATACAGAAATACCATTTAAATCTTCTAAAATTAACACATCTCAACAATACTTATTTTTATTTGGATTAATTTCATATATCACCCTACTTTCAAGATTAATTTCATATATACCCAAAGTGCAAGTATTAAATGCATAATGTACAATATTTTTAATGCATGTTTGGGTATATATGAAATTTCCAAGTAAAGAAAGGGGAGATATGAAATTACCCCTTTTTATTTCTACCTTTAAATCACAAAAATGAATCCCGATCAATCTTCATGGATCAATCAAATGCTCTCCAAACCGCAAAATCAAATACCAAGTTATCCATCTTCATCTAATCCAAACACACCATAATCCGCAATTCCATTACATCAAATGCCAACCAACTTCCACCATTTGATACATCAAACCATATCTCAAACCATTTTACCAACTTTAACCCATTTGCTTACCAATTTACACCGGAGCAACTTTAACTATTCACTTAATTTCAACTTCAATAATAACTCAAACAAACCCAGATTTTCCAACAACCATACCAACCCCAATTTTCCCATTAACAATACCAACAAACCTAACAAGAATCCCCACAACCTCAACAATTCAAAGACGAAGGGCCATCGTTACCCAAGAAATGTGGCAAAGGCAAAGTCCAAGAACCTCACGAAAGAGAAAAAAAACCAAAATAACTCGTACGCCTTGGAGTCCAACCGAAGAGTTAATTTGGCTAAATGTTGGTTACATATATCCGAGGATCCAAACACGGGCACCGACCAAACCAATGACACATTTTGGTGCAAAATTCTTGCGGGAATACAATCAACAAGACACGAAAAAAGGATACATAATGCGCTCCAAAAACATGTTGTTCGGAAAGTGGATTCCTATAAACCGAGAAGTACATAAGTATAATGCAATTTGTCAACCAAACAGTGAGGCTTAGTGGTGAAATGATGAAGAATTGAAGACATGTATTGAACTCTTGTATCTTGACAACGAAGGGAAATGTTTTTCTCATATAAAAAGGTTGGAAATTTTGAAAGACAAACATAAACGGTTGAATCCTCCGCCACATGCAAGAAGAATCCGAAGACGACAACCTGAGAAGAAGTTGATCTATTTGGAGATGATGTTTTGCCGCGTCCACCCAACAAAGAACGTAAGTCAAAAAGTCAACAATCTTCAAACTCATTGGACACTTCTTTTTCACAAGGAATTTTTCAACAAATGTTGCAACAACAACTCGTTTTAGACTGTGAGGTGAAGATAGAAAAATAAGAAACGAGGCTAAGGTGGGGGTACAATTAATCAACACTCAAACAAAGAATGAGGACATGAAGATACTTGTAGTCAACACCGAGGGGATGGATCTGCTAGACACGGCTTTAACTGAGGAGGCGAAACATGAAATCCAAGCCAAATATTTTTTCCAAAACTAGCTTAGTTCATGTACTTTTATTTTTATAACTTTTATGTCTTTTTTTTAGTTAACTTTATTTTATGTCTTTTATGTGATTAATGAAATTTAATTTTAATTTAATTTGTGTTTTATTTGAATAAAAAAAAAAGTAAAAAAAAAGAAAGAAGATTTGTGATTCCTGAAGATGTCCTATAACTTGAGTGATAGAGGAAGACTATTTTTTAGTTAAGTTATAAGTTTCAAATTAAAAAAAAAAAAAAAAAAAAAAAAAAACCTGAAGTGACAACACTTTTTGCTATAAAATGATCTTATGAGACCATGGGTACCAAGTATTCTTAAGGTAATTGTCGACAAAGTCATAAAGATACACACAAAACGTTACAAGGTGTTTGACTGTTTGTTTTTGTTGGAATTATAATATCATGACAATCATATAAATAAACAAACACATCAAGTGAGCATAGCGGAAGCAATTACAAGATCATACAATATGTAATTAATTAATCAAATATAAAAGTAAACATACTTTTGTGATTCTAGCCCGAACAATAATCAAATGCAATCTTGAAATTAAGAACCCTAATTAGGGTTTATGTGAATTATATGAATTACCCCTTACATATTTTGTAATTCAATCCAAGAATCAAGCAAAAGTATGCTTGAATCGTGTTCTTGTACACACGTACTAATTCAAGTAAAAGTTTATGCAAGTAAATCAAACACAAAACTTTTTTAGCTTTGAAAATCGAAAACCCTTTAAGGGTTTGAGGTTGGATCGATTATGGGACAAGAAGAGGAAAGAAAAACACCTATTATGTGTGTGTACAAGTTATGAGAAAACAATATCTCATGAGGTGTTTATATACTTATGTTTACTTGGAGCTCAAGGCACAAAGGAGGTGGAATCCCTCCCTTGGCCGATCGGTCATAGTATCCCCAAGGGGATTCCGGAACCTTCTATTGTTTCCAATTATTCACAAGTATTACTTTCCTAATCTTCGTCTAACGGTCGTTAGCCATTCTCCGTTAAATACTAACGGTCGTTACTAGTTTTGTGTTTATTAATAATTATATATAACATTTATAAATAATTATTCTTTTACTCTTCATACGTAAAGTGTGCAATCCCACGATCTCGAGTTCGATCCTAACACACATCTATTAATTTATGTTCATAAATCTAATAGCTCCCACTTGGACATATCTTAATAGTGTGATCACATCGGTTAGCGTCTTGCAACACGCCGATGCCTCTAGTACGATCTCGAGTAAGGCTCCTGGAAAAACCTTTTAATGATTTCTCATTATTATTATCCTTTTGTTTCTAATACCACGTTAATAAGGATATGGATCAAAGTCATTCCTTAATTAACCATTATGTTTCTCGTTGTTTGTGATTGATCAAGATTACCAAATCTTCTGAACATATTCAGGGGAGATCTTGGGCACGGCCATGCAAACATCTTGAAAACCCTACGAGGGGCCCAGCAGTATTAAACTCCAAAAATAAATTTGAATGAACAAATTCTATCTTGACTACAAGCAAAACCCACAAACTTTGTAACACTTCCGAAAATAACCCTTATAACTACCAGTTACGTATAGTGTTAAGTTGTTCCACAAAAATGTACTACATTCATGACACTTATCTTGCATCTCAAGTCTGAGGATAACTTCTTATGATTTACTTAATGACAAGATCCATAAAGTAACATCATGTAGTTGGGATAAGTCCTATATTCGGTATCATTGAATATCATCTGAAATGGCATGACTACACATCAATATAATTTAAGTATATTATATCAACCTTCAGATTTGTTTTGATTTAATAATATTCCCATATTATTAACTGACAATGGACATTTAGAATAACATTTATTCATGGATTAAACATGTAAATATAGGATACAATATATTATAAATTAAACATACCATGTATTTAAATTTATTATAATAATTGTTTAACATCCCTTATCCAAATACTAAATAGATCAATGCATGATAACTCTTGTTGATGAATTATATCTCAAGTAATGACATTCATACTTGTTGACAAGACATAAATCATCCAACTTTGATCTATTGGAATTTTAAGAATACTTATTTCAATAATTCAACTATTGAAGTTCTTATATATGCATACTCAATTATTTTGATTATGTCATATAATATTTCATAAAATGTGTGACATCCTTAACCACCAATTTATGATAATCAAACTTCCAAACTTTTTAAAGTTTAAAGTATTCTTATTCTCTTAATATATAATGCAACTATGCTTTTAGTAAGCATAATTAGTAATAGCCAAGGATGAAATTCTTTCCATAACTAGTATTAATTGTCATCTCAATTTCATTAGCATTATCGTATGCAACAACAATATGCTATTAAAACTTCCCGTAAACATTAATATCTATTGTGTAATCTTTGATGCCCTTCAAACTTTCAAGTTTGTTGGCTATGTCAATTTTCACAACAATTGAAAAATTGTTCATCTATAGAATTTGGAAGCTATTCCAGAGTTAGGATGTGATTCTATAATCAAACATATTCTTTTAGAATATTACACAAGTTATCTAATAACCTTTTACTTAGATATTAATATTGCCAAATCATCTTGTAATCAAGCATGATACAACAAAACATGATGTTCATGAAAAATCTTTGAGTTATACTTAGATTTTATTCATGTTATACATATCCATTTAGACTTTCTAAATGATATATCATGTTATATTAGATTCATTTACCGCTCATGTTTCAACAATAAACATTCATTCCAAGGTTGTATGTCTTATTTTCTAAATCTTTAAAGTTTCATTCCAAACTAAGACTTAACTTTTTAACTTATATGAAATGTTGCCTTTTATATGTTCTACAACATATATGATTTAAGAAATTAAACATAATACTCCCACTAGCTTTTAGGAATACTTAGAAATTATCTTATTTTAATTATAAATCAAAACATGGATTTAATAATTAAACATAATAGTAATCTTCTAGATGCATGCATTTATCCATCTATGGATTATTGCACTTTGTACACTTCTAAAGATTTACTCATAAACTCCTTTTGATTACTTATCGTCCTCGCTCAAGTAATCATTCAAGAAAGAGTTTTGATATTCCATTGTCAATTTCATATTAATGAAATTAAATATGACAATCATAATCTTTATATATTTAATGTGTTTATAAAAGAATATTCAATCACAGTTAGTTGCTTAAGTGTGATTAATAATCTTGTCATAAGACATGCATTAAATATGTGCACAATATTGTCCATATGATTTCTATATAAAGATTTAAACCACCATGGTTACCTTATCTTTTAAGAAACTCATCTTCATTTTCTAGTCTAACTATCAAGATAAACCAAGTTTCTAAAATTGATTATCTTTATGGACATCATCTTAATCATTCATAGCATGTGTACTTTACCCAATTTCATATTTGGTAATGTATCATAATGATTATTAGGTTTACAATAACCTGTAAATCATAGCCCTCAGCATATTAATCAAATATCTGAGATATATTGCTATTCTAGGAATGATAATTCCATCATCTTGAGATTTAACATTTAAATGTCAAACTTTATTATAATGTTGAGATTCAAATGTCAAACTTCATCATGATATTTACTAGTGTATTTTAGAAGATTATGTATCTTGTAATTTTATCTTTTAAAGATCAAAACTCCCACTTGCTTTTAGTAATTTAAAGACTATCTTTAAATACTTAGCAAATAAAGAAATTATACAATGTTCTTTTTTGGGATATTACAAATACATATTGACAGTTCCTGACTTTACTTTGTTAATAACCTCTTCATAAGCAGTTAAAACAAATTTGGAACTTCAATTTAAGACTTAATGTGATTCATCACATTCATCACATTCCATGATATGTCTTATTAATCTTCTATGTTGGAGTTTTATTAAGTATGTCCAAGTCATACTCAATATTCTAACCTTGATAACTTTTGGAAGAAAAGAAATCGTAATTATCTTCAATCAAACAATATAACTAGAGTTGATTTTCCTAACTGAACATACCATAAACATTTGGTATTTCATTAGTATTAATATTGTAAGACAATCTAACAATATTTAAGATAACCATATTCCTTTTGGCTTGTCAATTTACCAACTAATTCATTTTAATAGTATAATAATTTTCAAGCAAATTACATGCTTTATAACACAAGTACTTTTGACAAAGTCACTTCTTGTCCATGTCTTTACAAAAAAAACATAAACTGTTATAATCCCACTATACATTATAAGTCATTTAACAATTTAATAACTTCATGTATATGTCTTAATTAAAAAACATAACAAGATAACGTCTTACTTTATTATAAGTCTTGTAACAATTAAAAGACTTTATGTTTATACCTTTACAATTAAATATAAACGTGTTTAACTAAAGTAATTATGAACACCATCGTTTGGTTTCAATAATAATTTCAAGTTAATTTATTACTTCACAATAATGTAAACAACATTATTTCTTCATTTATTTATGTCATTCCTAGAACACATAAATATTCAGATTGAAGCAGCATTAGATTACTTTATTAATTTATGTCATTCTATGAATTCATAAATATACAAATTAAATTAGTCTTAATATCATATTGACACATATTCTAATAGGTATCTAATTTAGAAACTGCAAATTCTCATAGTTCAATTACATCAGTTGATCTACTAGTAATGAAAATATAAAATTCACCTTGTTGTTGCAATCTAGCTAAACTCTCACATAACATAAATTGTAACACCAAGTGTTTCTTGAATTAGATTAGTATAATTTATATTAGAACGTTATTCTCTTACCTTGCAGTCAAGAGAATCCATTAAATCATATCTATATGAGTTGTTTCTTGCACACATTAAAGATAACATTTCTCACACTTGTGCATGGAACAACTTCATGTAGTTGATAAACAATACGCCATGCATTAGTTTATGTGATCAATATGATTGTGTCATAGATATTAGCATAACAAGTAGTTATAGAACAACAATGTCTAGTAAGGAAACGTACAAGACTACCCTTAAAAGTATGAGTGTCTACACTTGGAAAGTAATTATCTTTAGCTACCAAGATGTCAAAGCTTGTAACTCCCACTGAATTAAAGATCATTACAATAATTCCTTATTCAGTAATAAGTACACAATACTCCCACTGAATTTGACAACATTGTAAGTGTTTCACATCTAGTAAAAGAAAACAGTGTGCTTTTAACTTTCCTACACTTTTGAATACACATATGTAATAATTACTTATGCACTAAAGAGTGTATCCTACTACGTAAATGATGGACTATCCATCAAATGCTATTAACTTGAAAAATTGGGCATGCAATTTCTTCCTTAACAGGTCTACCATCCTACAATGTATGTAGCACCTTTAAAATAGTCAAAACAACTAGTTTGTCTTTAAATATTTTGCCGTAATTAGTCTAGCTTCTAATTATAATAACTCATAAAATGTCATACATAATTTTCTGTTAACCAAATATCATATTTGTTACTAAGAATTTAATCACCGAATAAGGATGATAAAATCCCTATAGAAAATATGCAATTATCTTAACTATTAAAAAAATTTGCTTTGAGTTATATTAGAATTTAGACATATCTAATATTCCTATTATCCTTTTTCATTCATGAAAAGAGATAGGATTGTGTCTCACTCTTCTTTCATAGAAAGGAGACTTCTTTTGTCTTTTAAGTAAATTATTCTTAATCAAACATTTGTTTGAAAACAGAACTAGATCAATTTATCAAAGCCCAAAGTGCGTTTACGGTTTGAACGTTGCATTAATACATTAAAATGAATTACAAAATTCAATTTCAGTATTTTCGATAATTAGGTCTTTAAGAAAATAAAATACCCATTGGTAAATATCCATATAAACCATAGTATTTCCTTAAAGCTAGGATCCTAATTGACATAGTATCATTACATCAGTTGATTTGCTAGTAATGATAGTATTCAACAAGGTAATTGTCGAACAATAATTGCCAATATCATATTGCAATTCCTAGATTTATGGGACTTACAATCACAAAACATTTGTATTGTAAGCATGTTTGATCCCCATCTTAATGCCTTGAGTCCAAGTTCTCACTTCCTACTCAATTTAAGTCGTCTAACTTAAAAACTGCAAACTCATAAATCCATTACATCAGTTGATCTGCTAGCAATGAAATTACGAAATTTACCTCTCCATTGCAATCTCGCCAAGTTCTCACATGACGTAAATTACAACTTCAAGTGTTCTTAATTAGATGGCATTCGACTTAATTTTATAAGGGTATTAATTTTGACGTGTAATCAAAATAATGTATGAAGAAGCATGCATACAACTTCATAACATTGGTTTTATAAAACATTTTTATTACCAATTCACTAAGAGTAAAATAGCAAAGTTTTGATTGAGGTACCGGGTTCATCAATTAAAGAATTACCAACAATTATCGTCCACTATATTGTACTTTTGCATAAGCCCTAAGGCTTAGTGTTTCGGATAATCATTATAGAATTGTGGTTAATTCACCCTTAAGATGACAGTATACATGTAATGGTTGTTCGGTAAGTCTAATTTACACACAAACGAGCGTTAAGACAGAATATTGTCTATCTAAGGCCACAATTTAATGCGAAGCCAACCTTATACCCATCTTGTAGTGTGTAAACTTCGGTCGGGCCTAGTTAACCATTACGTACAAAAACATCAATCAACCAATCCTTTGAAATTTAAACTCTTAAAACCAAAACAATTTCGCCATTTATTTAGTCCATATTATTTTTCTATTCAAAATTACCCTTTTCGTTTATAAACATGTCTAACATAATAATAAACAAAAACAAGTAATATATAATAAAAAATAAACAACCAAATAAACATATACATAACATAACAATTAAATATGTATAAAACATGTAGCCACATGCAAATTTATTCAATAGTCCTATTAATAATCAAATCTAGGTGTATTATGCATTTATTCAATTAAGGCTTTCTTCTTCAAAGGAAAAAGAGCCACATACATCGATAAATCGATTGCGTAAGCCAAAACTAAACAAATACCACATAGCACATAATTGATTACTTAATATTGGAGTCTTCCCCAATTCGACATCTATTTATAAATTTACATGTTTCGATATAACTTAACAATTAATTTATATATCAAATTTAAACCATTTAAATCATCACACAATAAAATCCATGCAAACATGCATTTTTCATGGATTATGCTTAACAATTAACATATTGCACCAAGATCGTTTACTAAAATGCATAACCAATTACATGACATCCTAGGGTTTCTAATCATATTAAAAAAAAACAAAACCAAAACCCTAAACATCTAAAAGGTCAATCGACCCATATAAAAAAAATTAGGGTTAGGAATCGAAAAACCCTAAAAACATGTAATTAAACGAATCAAGATTCAATTTTTATGCGTTTTGATAATTAATTACACATTATAGCGGCTCTAGATGCCACTGTTGGAATTATAATATCATGACAATCATATAAATAAACAAACACATCAAGTGAGCATAGCGGAAGCAATTACAAGATCATACAATATGTAATTAATTAATCAAATATAAAAGTAAACATACCTTTGTGATTCTAGCCCGAACAAGAATCAAATGAAATCTTGAAATTAAGAACCCTAATTAGGGTTTATGTGAATTATATGAATTACCCCTTACCTCTTTTGTAATTCAATCCAAGAATCAAGCAAAAGTATGCTTGAATCGTGTTCTTGTACATACGTACTAATTCAAGTAAAAGTTTATGCAAGTAAATCAAACACAAAACCTTTTTAGCTTTGAAAATCGAAAACCCTTTAAGGGTTTGAGGTTGGATCAATTATGGGACAAGAAGAGGAAAGAAAAACACCTATTATGTGCGTGTACAAGTTATGAGAAAACAATATCTCATGAGGTGTTTATATACTTGTGTTTACTTGGAGCTCAAGGCACAAAGGAGGTGGAATCCCTCCCTTGGCCGATCGGTCATAGTATCCCCAAGGGGATTCCGGAACCTTCTATTGTTTCCAATTATTCACAAGTATTACTTTCCTAATCTTCGTCTAACGGTCGTTAGCCATTCTCCGTTAAATACTAACGGTCGTTACTAGTTTTGTGTTTATTAATAATTATATATAACATTTATAAATAATTATTCTTTTACTCTTCATACGTAAAGTGTGCAATCCCACGATCTCGAGTTCGATCCTAACACACATCTATTAATTTATGTTCATAAATCTAACAGTTTGCTCCTGCTTATGTTTGGGAGCACGTACATATCTGTAAAAATATCAATGAAGGAATTAAATTAGACAAAAACTCGCAGCTCACATAAAGTCAAAGTTATATGAGCGGACACCATTCTTAGATCCTAAATCATCACACCAAGCACACACCATTCTTAGATCCTTTTACCGAGAATCATCCAACAAAGAACTTATGTGAGAGTTGAAGCACTAATAAAATGGTTTAGGTCTCATCGATTTGATGTGCAAACTTTAAGTTAAAACGAGTAGTTTGAAAATTTTGTTACTACTCCAACTCGCTTATTTCATATCGACCTATTATTTCCCTAATATAAAACGAAAAAAGAAAAAGAAAAAGAAAAAGAAAAAGAAAAGAAAATTCCAATAAATAGTTTTAACGAAATTACAAAACACCTAAAAGATCGACGATATGTGGATGCTAGAAAAAGACAGAATATGGAGTTAGGGTAGGGCTACCATTTATTCCTTCCAAGTGAATTGTGTGTCTCTTCGAATGAAGAAAGTTTAGTGAATATAAGAGAATGTGGTAAGTAAGTTTAAGGTCAATAAGGAAAGAGAACGTCAAGATAATGTTGATGTTGAAATGAAATGAGCATGGAAACGAGGGGTGACAATTTGTGTCACGTTTAGGTTGGTAGGTTCGAGTTCGCAGGTCAGTCTAGTCAACACAACATGTCTGCAAAATATTAAATAGGTTAGTCGGTAAAGTCTGTTTAACAACCCTCAATCCGAACACCATCTGTTTAATAAATAGATTAGATGGTTTGACCCAAACACACCCCTTAAACTTTTCATACTCAACCCTTAGGCCGTTTATTTTTGTATCAGTCTTTGTTCGTTATATGTCATGTCAGAAATTGCCACCTCTACGACTAACTAAACTACGAATTTTCAAAAACTTCTTACCAACTTAAAAAGCCTACAAAACTTTAAGCCCCAAACTGCAAACCAAAAACACCTTCCTCTTCCTCCACTTCACAAAACACAAAACCTGTTCCCCCCAAACACCACTTCCACTTCTACTTCCATGGCTTCCTTAACTCACTTCTTAAAAACCATAACAAAAAAACACAACAAACTAACACACACCTTAAAAAACTACACTTACTTTTTATCAACCCAAACACACCCATCACCACCAGTTGCTAAAAAAGTACCATATAATGTCACAACAGCTCATGGGGCTACATTACAAGATCCTTATCATTGGATGTCAGATACCCATGACCAAGATTTTGTTAATTATATTAAAAATGAGAATATTTATGCTGAGGGTTTTATGAAGGATACTGAGAATGTGCAGAGTGGGTTGTTTAATGAGATGGTTAAGAGGTTGCCTGAGGTTATTGCTACTCCACCTGAACGTTGGGGTGATTGGTAAGATTATATATATATATATATATATATATATATATATATATATATATATATATATATATATATATATATATATATATATATATATATATATATATATATATATATATATATTTAAAGTTTATGTGTGTTGGTTTTTCAGTTCAAGTATGATGCTTTGTCACATTTGACATAAGGTGTTTAGAATTGCTTATTAGAAATGCGTAAAGGCGCGGTTATTGATACGTCTGAGTAAGAAGTTTTGAGAGTGTTTGGGATTGCTTATCGTAACAGTTTATTTGACTATTTGCGAGCGAAATGAGTAGTTTTGAATATGCAATTTGATGTTGGTGATTCTATTATATGCTTGTTTGAAAAGGGTCAAATTGGAAATGATCACATTTGACATGATGGGTTGTTTTAAATTTGCTAATTAAAACTGGTTATTGGGTTTTAATTGCTGATACAAAGGCTAAACTGATTACTTGTGAGTGTTGTGAATAGGTTTTAATAAGCACTTTAAAGCTGTTTGTTCCAAACTGGTTATTTGTAAAATGATCATAATAAACGGATAAACGGATGTGGTTTTCCCTGTTCAAGTTACCCGGGGAGGGCGAGCCTTTTCACTCAGATGTACGCGGCCTCACCGGGTTAATCCCGGGACCGTTACTGACCCTTCCCTGACCAACCCCAAATGTACACACCTAGCGAGGTTTGAACCCTTTTCCTCTTGTTTGAAAGCCAAGGACCTTACTGCTAGGCCATTTGGTGGTGTTTGAAAATGATCAATTATATAGCTGTATATATGATCTCAAAAGACCAAATTGTGTGTATGAGCTGTTGATATTATTTCATGTTCTATTTTGGAAGGGGAATTTGTAAGTCTTGCAACTATCTTTTAGGGAAAAGTTTGATGTAGCCATATAGGATCCCTTAGTTCTACGTGGGTTCTTATTATAAACATGAGCTCTTTGACAAATCTGTTATACCTCCTACTAGTACTCCGGATAGAGCCAAACAGCTACATTTTGACTTTTGGGAGTCAAAACAAGTTTGAGAGAACCTCATATAGATACATATTTAGTTGTTACAAGAAATTGTTTAAACTAAAACAATTGGTGTTAAATATTTTTAGATATATGGATTTGAGTAAATTACTTAAATGAACGTTTTATACTACTACTTTTCCAAAATGAACCTCGCCGAGAAAATTATCGAAAATGAACTTTCAATATATTAACCGTTGGATGTATTATTAGATTAATTTGTAAGCTTACACGTGTATAAAATAGTTATACGCGAGTTGTGGGCGAGTTATCAAAATCATAATTATAGGTGAAAGATGGGCGAGGGTTAGGCGAGTTATACGCGAGGTTATACACGGAATTAAAATTCATGAGCGAGGTTAGGAGCTTGGGCGAGGTTATACGCGATGTTGTACGGCGAGGTTATTAATCAAGGTGTCATTTTCTAGGATTGCGATTGTTACACGCGAGGTGCCAGGCGAGGTAAAAAGCCCTAGGCGAGGTGTTACGGGCGAGGTCAGATGTAACAAACTGGAGCAGCTGGAGTGTCTGAATGCGAATATCTAGGCGATGTGCCAGGCGAGGTAGGCAATATCTACGCGATGTTCCAGGCGAGGTAACAAGCTGGAGTTTCAGAGTAAAGTAATTCCTAGGCGAGGAGCCAGGCGGAGTTGACCAGATTTGATGCAATATGGACTTTTGGGAACGAATATTGACTTGACTTTTGGTAAAGATGGTCCATAAATATGTGAAGTACTCTACACATATACATGTATATATGTGAAGTTATGTGGTCAATGAATAAATAAATATGTGAAGTACACTATACCACATGTGTAGAAATATATTTATATATGTGTGGGAGAAAGTGTACAGTAACAAAACAGATTGATGTATAAAAACATGATATTTTAGTGAAGCTTGAAACTCTGGCGAGAATCATTTTATTTGGGCGATGACATTAGCGAATCGGAAAGTGAAAAAGTTGATGGTGACGTATATTGGTTAGTTTGGTAAACTATAAAAAAAGGTTCATTCCAGTAAAACGAGTCCATATAATGTTCACTTTGGTAATTGGGTTTATGGATTTTGTATCCTTATTAAGTATGAGGATTAACTATGTCTGACACTAATAATTCAACTAGCTGCATAAGGTGATAACATATCACCCTTCACTACAGAAAGTCAGAAACGCTAGTAGGCATGGTCATTCTAGCAATAATTAATTAATTATGTACCTGACTTGTTACTAGGGATATTGTCACACAAAAAAGGTCTTTCACGCATTTGCAAATAATTTTTTGAGAATGCGTGGTAGATAGATGATACAAAGTAGACTCGAATTACTGTACTTTAGTGCTAGTATGACGAAGATTCCCTATTTGGTTTACATTTCTACATGTATCTTTATATGCCATAATATTTGAATCACGTGCTTTTATTATATGCAGTTGTGTGCAGCATTGTCTGTTAAAGCTGGTAGGAAGCAATGTAGATATGGTTTAGTGATGGTTCGTATGAAACAATGACTTGTTTTTTTTTTTTCTTCTTCTTCTTCTGGGTTAACTAGGTTATATTATCAGTATATACCGGAGAGCAAAGAATACCCTGTTTTGTGTCGGAAACCGGCAGTTGAAAGTACTAACTGGGTGAAGCATGTGATCAACTACGCTAGAAAAGGATTTGTAAATGAAGAAACATTGCTCGATTGGAATGAAATTGCAAAAGAACATGGTAACTATAATCACAAACTATCTGAATTTTACAACACAACCTCATATCTTATTTTAACAACTCATTGGTATTTTTTTTTAATTAATTATTTCACTATCTTCAGGTTATGTTCATGTGGGTACATGTAGAGTATCACCCAACCACCATTTTCTCGCTTACACTATTGACATAACTGGCGAAGAACGTTTTATTCTTCAAGTTAAAGATCTTCAAAGTGGGACCATTATTCCAACATTAAGAACTGAAGATGTTGTTAGTTTAGCATGGGGTCAAGATAGTTGTACACTATTTTATACAATTTGTGATCAAAATCAACGACCATATAGGCAAGCTTTATAAACACAGTTACTTCATATGATGATCTGAAATAAGTACCATATGTAAATATGTCACATCTCTCATTTTGGAACAGGGTAAAATGCACAACACTGGGATCAAATCCCGTTAGCGACATCCTAATGTTTACAGAAAAAGATTCGAGCTTTTGTGTGGATATTACGAGCACAAAAGATGGAAAATTTATAACTGTGAATTCAAATTCGCGGACTTCATCTGAGGAAGGAACTTACTTATATAACATACTTCATCTATAGTTATATACTTCATTTATATTTTTTTCTTTGTATTTATATTGAATCTTGATTGTTTTATTGCAGGTGTACATAATAGACGCAAATAAACCAAAAGATGGCTTGCGAAAAGTTCATGATCGTGTTTCTGGTGTACAATTCTTTTTGGAACATCATAAAGGATTCTTCTATATCCTAACAAATGCACATTCATATGATGAAAATGATTTATTAGATGGCAACTATTACTTGGCTCGATGCCCTGTTGAGGATGTTCAGTCAGCTAATTGGCAGGTTATTTTTTTCTAGATGTATTTTATATCTAGCGGTCATATGGGTTAACTCAAACAATTTGTCTAAAGGGAAACAGGATATGGATGTTTTTTGCGGGTCAATCCATCCGAACCTGTCCTCATCTATTCAGTTGGTACTTACTTTGTTGCTTTAGTGCTTATGCCGTTTTTTTTTTTTTTTTTTTTTTTTTTTTTTTTTTTTTTTCGTAGAAAATAATTGTACCTGCAAAAGGTACTGGCATACAAGATATGGATGCTTTTGATGAGCATGTGGTGCTTTACCTTAACAGAAAGGATTCCCCTATAATTTGTTCCATCAAAATGCCTATTCAATCCAACAATGAGGTAATAATATAAGATCTTAATGTGTAGCCAAAGTTTGAAATTATGGGAATGAAATTTTATGTTTGTTAATTGTAGAAAGAAATGGATATAAATGATCTTGATCCATGGTATTTCCCTATGCCTTCAAATTCGTGTAGCGTTGTTCCAGGCTCGAATCATGACTTCATGAACTCAGTATATCGAGTGGTGCTTTCGTCCCCTGTGGTATAAAGTTCTAAACTTCGCTCTTTTTTCTTTTTTGCAAAGCACATACTTTTATAATTGATATGAAATGAAATTTTGAATCTTTCATATACGACACTAATAACTACTGTAAATCATTGTTAAATACTAAAAGAAATTATATTTGACCAACTTCAAGTAACAGTTTTCATGACGAATATAACCAACTGCAGATGCCTGATCTAATTGTTGACTATGACATGTCAAAAAGAACATTTTCTGTCGTGCATCAAGAAGAGGTATTGGGCATTTCTTCAAAAGCCAACAGCAATGATGTACACGAATGGTTGAATGTTTCAGATTCATATTCTTGTGAAAGAAAAGAAGTTGTATCCCATGATGGCACGATAGTTCCTCTAACTATATTGTATTCCCATAAAGCCCATAAAATGGGTCAATCTTGTGGTATCATACATGGGTATGGATCCTATGGGGAAGTGTTGGACAAAAGTTGGTCTGCTGAGCGATTGAGCTTGCTTGATCGTGGTTGGGTTGTTGCATTTGCTGATGTCAGGTACTGTTACATAAACTGATCTTTCTTTGGAAAAGTTGAGGCTAATCGAGTAAAAAAAAAGTAACAAACTTTGGTGCATTTTTTATTTGGATTATTAAGTTTTTTGAGACCAAAAAAACTGTCTAAATCTCAAAAAGCCTTCAAATATTTTTTTTAGGTAATCTGACTTCTCGTCAAAATGCTAATTTGGCAGGGCAACATTTGACCATGCTGTCTTTTCCTGACGTGGCACCTAAAAACTCATGATTTTAATACAAAAATTTGAAACTTTGTTGGTGTTTCTAGCCTAAGATAAGCTTTTTACCAAAAACAGACCAAAGTTGGTTACTTTTTCAGTTTTTATGCAAGCAGACCTGTAATATTCGTATAACCGGCTAAAGTTTTGTATTCATGTTTTGAATGTTGTGTAGAGGCGGTGGTGGTGCTGATCCATCATGGCATAAAAGCGGCAGTGGAATAAACAAGTTAAATTCTATAAATGATTTTATTTCATGTGGAAACTATCTTATAAGTGAGGGTTATGTCCATCAAGACAAGCTTTCTGCTATTGGACATAGCGCCGGCGGTCTTCTTGTTGCAGCCGCCATTAATATGCATCCCGAGTTATTCAGAGCCGCCATTCTGAAGGTAAAGACATTAATTTGATTGTTCTAAATTTATCTTTTATTATTACTACCTATGTTGTGGTTTGGAAGTATAAAAATATGAAATGTTTTCACCAGGTTCCGTTTCTTGATATCTGCAATACATTATTAGATCCAAATTTGCCGCTAACAGTATTAGACTATGAAGAATTCGGAAATCCTCAGATAAAATCAGATTTTGATTCGATTATGAAGTATTCGCCTTATGATAATATACGCAGACATATCTGCTATCCTGCAATGCTTGTCACATCATCTTATCATGACTCAAGGTACACTTAGTTAAACTAAAGAACAATTGCATACTTATTTGCTAAATTATATCTGATGCACGTGTACTATCGTGCAGAGTTGGGGTATGGGAAGCTGCCAAATATGTGTCGAGAATAAGAGAAAGCACGTGTTCGAAGTGTTCTCGTTCAGTTATCCTGAGGACAAATATGACTGGGGGCCATTTTGGTGAAGGCGGACGGTCTGGGCTGTGTGAGGAACTGGCATATGAATATGCTTTCCTGATGAAGGTTATGGGTCAAGCTAGATGCAAGTGAACTGTATCACGAGTATTTTTGTTAGAATTCAAAATAGGTCAAAGTAGGTTGACTCAAGTTGACCCAGAACTTGCACCATTTGTACAGTTAATTTATAGTATGATAGATTAGTAGCATATGATGAACTTCTTATTCTTTTTTTACTGTTAATTTACAGTTGACCCAGAACTGTATGTTGTGTACCATTAACACCCTATGCCACAAAACATCAACACAAAAAATAGTCAAATTAAACATAAATGAACTAAGAAATTAAAATAGATTTGCTACACACAAAATCACTAATAATTTCGTAAACTCATACAGTATATAATATAAACCCTAAATAGTACATCATATTAGTATAGACTAAACCCAAACTATCTACGCAATAAAAGATGAATCCGAAGATGATGCATCCTCAACCGCCGTCCTGTTCACCACAGGTTTGTCCACACATGCAACAGCAAAACACAACTGCTCGTCTTTCCTAAACGACCAAACTTGAATAGTTGCCCTTTCCCTCAACACCTTCTTATTTGCCTCCACAAAATCGCACCAGTTGGTCTTCAACACATAGTTCTTGGTACTCTGCATGTTCCAAATCTTTAACCACATTGGTTTGTTGAAAATCTGCATATTTGGCCCAACCAATCGAACCTCGATCCCAGCCTTGTCAGGGTTGCTACCTATACGTATCTCTTCATCGGTCAAGAAATCATGAGTCTCAACTTGCTTAAACGGCATGTTTAGCCTATTTTGGCTACGTTTCAAATCACTTTCAAACAACGTTTTCTGAATCACTAACTTCATATCACAACCCTTAATCTCATCAATAAACTCCTTTAACCGTGTGATCACTTCGTTACTCACAATTTCTCTATCAACGACTCGTTTTACCTTCTTTTTCTTGCCATCTTCATCCCTTGAAGAACGTTTACGTTTAGTACCACCCTTAAACTCCGTCAACTTCTTCAACTTTTTCTTTTCTTTAATTGGTTCACATAACACATCATTCTCTTCACAAGCAAATAAAGACAGCTTTTCGTTCGCTAACTCTTCAAGCTTTAGCCTATAATATTCTTCTTCATTCGTATCAGCACCATCATCATTCGTGTGTCTACTAACAACAGAACGAACTCGTTTATTCGTTAACTTTTGATCATGAACAGCAACATTGGCAACATGAGTATTCTTATTTCCCATGATGAAAAAAGTTTTCGATCGTTTAGGTTATTGGTATGAAATTTAGTTATGGACTTATGATAAGCATTTATAGAAAATTAAGGGTATGGTTTTCTCAACGGTATATATTGTTTGGTACAATGTCTAATGCATAAGGTACTACTTTTTGAGATACAAGAAATCTTTCGTAAGATTTATGGATGGTGGTTTGTGTAAATAAATAAATAATGGTTTAATTACAGCTAATAAGATAATCATTATCTCCACATTAATTATTTGTTTCCATGTATTAACAAACAGAATTGTACATCCTTTTGTGCGTAATGTACTACTATTCGTTTTTGCTTTTTTTTACTTTTATTTTTTATTTTTTTTATTAATTTATTTTTTTTAGAGAAGGCAAATTAATGTTAGAGAATGCACTTTCTTCTTCTTTTTCTTTGTTAAAGTACTTAAGCTTGTTAAATTTGTTAAAGCGACAGTTTATATACTTTTACTCTCCTCTTTCTTGGGTAACAATAGTTCTATTTTTTTTACTGCTTTACGGGATCTGAACTCACCGCTGCACAAACTCAAACCTTTTATCATTTGATTAGACATGTTTTCGTTCATTCATTGCAAAAATTCAAAACTTGATACTAAGCTGGATTTCTAGCCTAACACTAGCATTATTCCCACAAGTGAACGTTGTTGAACAAAACATAATGTTAGCGGAAGTCCTTAATCACCAAGCTGCCGAATGCATCATTATTCCACCCATGCCCCTACAGATTTTTTCATCCAACAGATTGGGTGCCAACAACCAACTCAGATCGAATAGGAACAGTCTAAAAAGTACATACCAAGAGAAGAGAATTGCATAGAATTGAACAGTCATCACACTTTGATCATCTTCGCCAATCATGTCATTGCATCAACAACTCACATTGCCTTCACTCTAGTGATTTTCCTATTGACATGGTATTTCTCTATGCCATGGAGCTCATGTAGTGTTGTTACTTATTTTCCAGGCTCGAATCATGACTTCATGAACTAAGTATATCAAATGTGCTTTTGTCGCCTGTGATATAAGTGTTCTCTATAGCAAAGCACATACTTTTATACCTGATAGGCTGATATGAAATGAAATATTGAATCTTTCGACTCTAATAATTGAAGTATTGTTAATCACTAAAATAAATCATTTTATCAGCTACAGCTAACATTGTTGACTATGACATGTCAATGAAAAAGCTTTCTATCATGCATCAAGAAAAGGCATTGGCCTATTAGGCATTCCTGCCAAAGCCAACAACGATGAAGTACACGAACGATTAAAAGTCTCCGATTCATGTTTTTGATAAACAAAAGAAGTTGCCTCACATGATGGCACGATAGTTCCTTTAACGATATTGTATTCCCGTGAAGCTCATAAAATGGGTCAATCTTGTGGTATCATACATGGGTATGGATCCTATGGAGAAGTGTAGGAAAAAAGTTGGTCTGCGGTGAGCTTAAGCTTGCTTGATTGTGGTTGGGTTGTTGCATTTGCTGATGCCAGGTAGTATTACATAAGCCGTATAATTTTTATTCGGCTCATTCAATAAAAAAGTAGAGTAAATTTTCTTTGTACAAATTCTATTTCAAGTAACCAACTTTTTTAGACTGAAAAACTGTCAAAATCTTGATCAATCTTCAAAATTTTCGATCAAAGATACTGATTTTCGGTCAAATTGCTGATGTGGTGGGGAAACTTTCGACCATGTTGACTTTTCCTGACATGGCACCAGAAAATTCATTATCGCAATAAAAAAAGTTTAAAATTTTGATGGTGTTTCTGGTCTAAAATAAGTTTGTAACCAAAGACAGACCATAGTTGGTTACATTTTCTATGTTTTTGTGCAATTAGACCTGTATTATTCATATAATTCACTAAAGTTTTGTATTCGTGTTTTTTTTAATGTGCTGTAGAGGTGGTGCTGCTGCTGCTGATCCATCATGGCATAAAAGCGGCAGTGGATTAAACAAAATAAATTCCATAAATGATTTTATTTCATATGGAAACTATCTTATAAATCGAGGGTTATGTTCATAAAAGCCAGCTTGCAGCTGTTGGGCATAGTGCTGGTGGTCTTCTTGTTGCAGACACCATTAATATGCATCCTGAGTTATTCAGAGCCGCCATTCTGAAGGTAATGACCTCATATCAATTGTTCTAATATTTTTTTATTTTTATTTTTACTATGTACGTTGTAAGTTTGGAAGTATAAAGGGTAAAATGTGTTCACCATGTTCCGTTTCTTGACATCTGCAAGACATTATTGGATCCAAATTTCCCACTAACAGTATTAGACTACAAAGAATTTGGAAATAGTCAGATTAAATCAGATATTGATTCAATTATGAAGTATTCACCTTATGATAACATATGTAAAGGAATCTGCTATCCTTCAATGCTCATCACATCATCTAATAATGACTCAAGGTACACACATAAAGAACAAATATATACTAATTTGCAGATATTGCAAGTGTTTTCACTCAGTTATTTTGAAGATGAAGATGACTCTGAGGCCATTTTGGTGATGGCGAACGGTCTGGCAAGCTGAAGAACTGGCATATGAATAAGCTTTCCTGATGAAGGTTATGGGTCAAGCTAGATGCAAGTGAAATGGATCAGAGCGAGTATTTTTGTTAGAATTCAAAATGGGTCAAACTAGGTTGACACAAGTTGACCCAGAACATGTCCCATTTGTACAGTTAATTTATGTACTGATAGCAAATAGTTTTATGTTGCAATAGAATATGTTTTTGTACCATCAACAGAACTATGCTATGTAAAGAATCACTAATAATTTCATAAACTCATATATAATTTCATATAACATCAACCCCAAATAGTACATCATATTTATATCGAATAAACCCTACATAATCTACGATATCAACAATGAACTAAAAGCAGATGATGTTCCTCAATCGTCTTTCTGTTCACCACGGGTTCATCCACACATACAACAGCAAAACACAACCGCCCATCTTTCCTAAACGACCAAACTTGAATAGTTGTCTTTTCCTTCAAAACCTTCTTGTTAGCCTCTACAAAATCCCACCAGTTGGTCTTCAACACATAGTTCTTGGTTCTCAACATGTACCAAATATTTAACCACATTGGTTTCTTGAATATCTGTAAATCTGGCCCAACCAATGGAACCTCGATACCAGCATGAGTCTCAAGAAACCGTATCTCTTCATCGGTCAAGAAATCATGAGTCTCAACTTGCTTAAACGGCATGTTTAGCCTATTTTGGCAACGTTTCAAATCACTTTCAAACAACGTTTTCTGAATCACTAACTTCATATCACAACCCTTAATCTCATCAATAAACTCCTTTAACTGTGCGATCACTTCGTTTGCCATGATAGACAGCTTTAGTTTCTTGAAGAAAAAAAGTTTTCGATCGTTTAGGTTTTTGGTATGATATTTAGTTATGGACTTATGACAAGTATTTATAGAAAATTAAGGGTATGGTTTTCCGCGATATATATTGTTTGGTACAATGTCTAATGCATAAGGTACTTTTTTTTTAGATACAAGACATCTTTCGTAAGATTTTGGTGGGTTTTTGGATGGCAGTTTGTGTAAATCATGGTTTAATTACAGCTAATAAGATAGTAATCATTATCTCCACAATAATTATTTGTTTCCATGTACGGAGTATTAAACAAACAGAATTGTACATCCTTTTGTGCGTAACGTACTATAAGGGAGGTCAAAACTGGCCAAAACCGGACCGGACGGAGACCAAACTAGCCCAAAACCTTAGACCGAGTACCAGTTCGGTCCGGTCCGATCCGGTTCTTCGGTCGGTCTGGTCCAAGAAGGCATAATAGTCGGGTTTTACGTAAGACCGGTCTGGACTGGACCGGACCGAGACCGAGACCGAAATAAGGAAATCTGGACCGAGACCGGACCGCTGGTCCTTCGGTTCGGTCGGTCCTCTCGGTCTCTTTTTTTTTTTTTGAAGGCAAATAAATGTTAGAGAATGCCTTCTCTTTTTAATTTTTCTTTGTTAAAGTACTTAAGGTTGTTAAATTTGTTGAAGCAACAATTTATATTCTTTACTCTCCTCATTCTTGGGTAACAATAGTTCCCAGTTTCTTTTCCAACTGCTTTATCATGGATATGAACTGATCGTTACAGAAACTAAAACCTTTCATCTTGATTGCAAAACTTAAAAGCTTGATACTAAGCTGGAATACATTATTGGATCCAAATCTGTCACTAACAGTACTGGATCCCAACTTGATACTAAGCTGCCAAATATGTGTCGAGAGAGAAAAAAAAAATGTTGCAAGTGTTCTCGCTCAGTTATTTTGAAGACGGAGATGACTGGGGGCCATTTTGGTGAAGGCGGACGGTCTGGGCAGCGTGAAGAATTGGCATATGAATAAGCCTTCCTGATGAAGTGTATTTTTGTTAGAAGTCAAAATGGGTCAAACAAGGTTGACCCAGAACTTGTCCTATTTGTACAGTTAGTTTATGTATATGATAGCCAATAGTTTTTTGTTGCAATATAATTTGTTGAATTAATTGATATACATATAATTAATGAACTCAAGTTCTTTGTTACCATCAACACAACTATAGTCAAATTAATTAAACATAAATGAACAAAGAAAAACAGAGTAAGCCATACAAAAAATCACTAATAATTCCATAAACCCTACATAATCTACGATATCAACAATGAATCACCAGCAGATGATGCATCCTCAACCGCCGTCCTGTTCACCACACGTTTGTCCACACATGCAACAGCAAAATACAACTGCTCGTCTTTCCTAAACGACCAAACTTGAATAGTTGCCTTTTCCCTCAAAACCTTCTTATTAGCCTCCACAAAATCGCACCAGTTGGTCTTCAACACATAGTTCTTGGTACTCTGCATGTTCCAAATCTTTAACAACATTGGTTTCTTGAAAATCTGCATATTTGGCCCAACCAATCGAACCTCGATCCCAGACTTGTCAGGGTTGCTACCAATACGTATCTCTTCATTGGTCAAGAAATCATGAGTCTCAACTTGCTTAAACGGCATGTTTAGTGATAGAAACCGATTCGAGATGGTTATTCTCCTTCTAAACTATAACTAAACTAAGAACTAACTCTTGAACTAATTCATTCTTTTTCTTCTCCTTTCATTCATAACCAAACTTACATATAAATAGCAAGACACATGCAGTTAATTAACCAACTAACCTAATCTTTAGCAACAACACAAGAACGTGGGACATGACTCAATAAGTAAACAGGAATTGACAAAATGGCCTAATGCAACTAAGTAGTGGTCCACTTTATTGTTCCTAAAATAATGCATGCAAAAGACTTGGTCTTGACATGGGAAAACAAACGAAATGTTGTTCAACTTTCTGATGAAGACTTGGTCAAGACATTGCGAACGTATCAATACTCCCATCCTGAAAAACAGCCTTGTCCTCAAGGCCGAGGTTGCCATAATCCACGGTGAATGGCTTCCAAGGTGGCTCCGGTTCGGTTTGAAGAAAAACAAACTTTGGTGGACATTGACGATCAAGATGAAATGTCTCCGGGCATTGAAAACAAAGTCCGTAGCTACGTGTAATTTGGATTTCTTTGGTTGAAAGGCGATGTAATGGCAGTGCATCGGTGTGCTTTGGTGGGTCAGTAAGCATGTCGAGTCCGTATAAGGTGGCATTAGGGTTGGAGGCGGCAGTAGGAGTGAACTCATGTAGGCTTGTTGGCCCCTTATGAGTTGGCTGGGTAGTTGAAGGTGGCAACGGAGAAGGAGGAATTTGAGTTGCAACCTGACTGTCTGTGCACGTAAAATTTGTAGCAACATCGGTGGTAGTGGTGGGTTGCAAGGTGAGTTCTTGTGAGATGGGTTCGAGTACGGCAGTGGACGAGCAAAAGGCATGAACCACCGTAGTTAGTTGATCCACTAGATCAGCCACTTTTTCTAAGACATCTCGTGAGTAACGTGTTGGAGGTGGCGAGTAAGTCGATGAAAGCACCATTGATAGAAACCGATTCGAGATGGTTATTCTCCTTCTAAACTATAACTAAACTAAGAACTAACTCTTGAACTAATTCATTCTTTTTCTTCTCCTTTCATTCATAACCAAACTTACATATAAATAGCAAGACACATGCAGTTAATTAACCAACTAACCTAATCTTTAGCAACAACACAAGAACGTGGGACATGACTCAATAAGTAAACAGGAATTGACAAAATGGCCTAATGCAACTAAGTAGTGGTCCACTTTATTGTTCCTAAAATAATGCATGCAAAAGACTTGGTCTTGACATGGGAAAACAAACGAAATGTTGTTCAACTTTCTGATGAAGACTTGGTCAAGACATTGCGAACGTATCATTTAGCCTATTTTGGCTACGTTTCAAATCACTTTCAAACAATGTTTTCTGAATCACCAACTTCATATCACAACCCTTAATCTCATCAATAAACTCCTTTAACCGTGTGATCACTTCATTGCTCACAATTTCTCTATCAAAGACTCGTTTTACCTTCTTTTTCTTGCCATCTTCATCCCTTGTCAAACGTTTACGTTTAGTACCGCCCTTAAACTTCTTCGACTTCTTTTCTTTAACTTGTTCACATAACACATCATTCTCTTCAAAAGCAAATACAGACAGCTTTTCGTTCGCTAACTCTTCAAGCTTTAGCCTAAAATATTCTTCTTCATTCGTATCAGCAACATCATCATTAGTATGTCTGCTAACAACAGAACGAACTCGTTTATTCGTTAACTTTTGATCATGAACAGCAACATTGGCAACATGAGTATTCTTATTTCCCATGATGGACAGCTTTAGTTTCTTGAAGAAAAAAAGTTTTCGATCGTTTAGGTTTTTGGTATGATATTTAGTTATGGACTTATGATAAGTATTTATAGAAAATTAAGGGTATGGTTTTTCCCGATATATATTTTGGTACAATGTTAATGCATAAGGTACTACTTTTTGAGATACAAGAAATCTTTCGTAAGATTTATGCATGGTGTTTGGGTAAATAATGGTCTAATTACAGCTAATAAGATAATCAGTATCTGCACATTAATTATTTGTTTCCAAAAAAAAAAAATTATTTGTTTCCATGTATTAACAAACAGAATTGTACATCCTTTTCTGCCTAATGTACTATTCGGTTTTATTTATTTATTTATTTTATTATTTTTAAGTATTTAAAGCTTGTTCAATTTGTTCAGGTAACAATTTATAATTTTTTTTCTTAATTTGCTTTTTGTAATGATGATATCTGAAAAATATCGAAAGATGAATCAAACATAAACCGAAACCAGATATTAAAAAAAAAAAATTGATCGGTTCTAAACCGAAAACGAATGCTATTATCGGATATTAGTTTGGTTTTTAGTCTTGCAAACCGAAATCACAAACTAAACTAAACCGAGAAACCCAAATATTGGATATATACATATAACTTTCATATTAGTTATTAATAGGGAAAAAATCATTAAATAGTAATGAAGTTTCATTAGTGTTCCAATTTAGTCACTCATACTTTTTTTTGTGAGATTTAACCACTCAAGTTTTACAAGTGTTCCATTCTTATGTAATTTTTATGTTTGAGTGACCAAAATGAAACAGTTCTCAAACTTTGTTATTATTTTGTGATTTTGATTTTTCTTAAGTGTGCATAACTTGGTTGTACATTGAGTTGGTTGAGATTAGTGAAATTCAGGGGTGGGTATTTATTATCAAGGTACAACTAAACGATGCAGTTATTTTAAACATTTACACAACATTGGAACACTTTTTAAACTTGAGTGGTTTTTGTAGTTAATATAAAGTTCGAGTGACTGAATTGGAACAGTTGTGAAACTTTGTTACTATTAGGCAACATTTTTCCTTATTAAAACTAAATATAGGTAACCATTATAAGTTAACTTGAAATATAAGGGCGTTTTTTTTTTTTTTTTTTTTTTTTTTTTTTTTTGAAAAAATTGTTTTACTAGCTTTTTTTACCTTTTAGTCAGTCAAACATGGTCAGATCTCGAGTTATTTATTTATTTATTTATTTTTGAATTAGACGCGGTCAAACATAATAATGGTTGAGGGACTTGTCTTATTTTCTCTTATCACCTCTTATGATATGTAATAGTGTTTTATTATCTTAAATTTATATGTATTTATATAATGCATTATTGACTATGTTAAACATACGATAAAAATGTTTGGTTAATGTTTAGAGAAGTTACTTATTCATCACAATGCGATGATTTAAATATAAATTTTATAAATTAAAATCATTCAGACAATTTAACAAAAACAAATAACATTATTTGATTCACGTTCATACTTTCTTGCCACCTTTTAATAGTAAGATTTGGTAATCAGATTTAAGTGTTGTTTGAATTCGACTTAATTGACTTAATATGAAGAAAAAATGAATTAATCAAGTCATATGAAATTTGTTTGTGTGCGACTTAATTGAAAAAGATGACTGAAAATATTAAGTAATAAACTAAAAGCGTCTGCATTAAATCAAAATAGAATTCAATTTCTTTTTGTCGTTTAGTTTGAACCACATTTTAATTGATTTGGTTAAAAACCGAGAAACATATGCGCCCTCCGTCTCAAAATTATAATCAATATTTTTCTTTTGGGATGTTTAAAATAATTGTCAACTTTTCTTTTTAATCAATAAAAAGAAAGATTAGTGTGTGTATATTTTATTTGATTAGTCAAAAAGTAGTCTTATTTTAATTAAACTGTGTGACTTTTAAGATCTGAGAATAATTTTGAGACGAAAATAATACTACCGCCGTCCCTAACGCTCTGTTTCCGAGTATAAAACGGAAGGAAGAGAGATAGAGAGCGAAAAACGAGTGAAGTAAAGAGGAGATGAATAAAAAAATACTTTTTTTATCTTGTGTTCTCGAGTTGGAAAGAAAAGAGAATGAAGTAACAAAAAAAGAGTTTTAAAATCAACTTCACTCCATTTCATCCCAAATTGGGAAGTAAATTAGGAGAGTAATTTTGATGTAATCTACTACCATTTACTTTCCTCTCCCCTCTTAAAAAATCTCTGGAACACAAACTTTTTTTATTACCATTCTAAACCTTTCCCTTTCACTCCAGAAAATAAACTCGAGAACAGAGTGTAAATATATGTCAAGTTTGACTTTTCAAAGTCAAAATGGTTCAACTTTGACCTTAAATATTTTTATGGGTCATATAATATTTGATACAAAATATGTGAATGGATTGGGTTTTAAGTGTATTTTTCAAGGATATTATTTTTTATCATGTATTATATAATACACACAAAATATAAACTTGTTAACTCTGAAAAATCAAACTGGACATTTATTTAAGGACGAAGTGATTACTAAATAAACCACGGAACCGAAATATTGAACCAATAAACAACCTTGGTCTTTTTGAAAATGGGTGCTTTTGTCACAAGAGATAGTATGCTTTAATATTTATTCAGATAACCATTTATAAATTTCTTTGAAAGTTTTTGTTGCATTTGATGATGATGACTGGTGAGTTATGTGTCGTTTCAACTATATACAAAACCATCAAATCAACGTTTTAAGCCCCAAATTTTATGACACGTCATTTTTTTTAGCCAAAGGGTTTTAACCTGGAGAAAATATCACTCAAAAAACATTTAAGTACAAAATATATAAGTGAGTCTCATGTTTTTGTCTGTTATATAAACGGTAAAGCATACATAACAAGACAATTCTACTCCTATAAAGGAAACAACCACTAAACACTAAATTACATTTGACTCACAAAAACACCAAATATAACTATCGTCTTAATTGACCTCGAAGATTACTGTCTGTCGAATAGGAGTGGCAATTTCTGACCCGACACGAAAATTAATAGGTTCGGGTTGAGCTAAATAGATTTCGAGTTAGGTTTGGGTCGACATATCTAACTCATTTATTAAACAGGTCAGGTTCGGGTTGGGAATAAAATAAACGGGTTGACCCGCCAACCCGTTTAAGATTTTTTTCTTAAATTAAAAATTATAGATATTTAATTATACGGGTTAAATTGGTTAAACGGGTCAACCCGCTAACCCATTTTAACTCGTGTAATGTGCTAACTTTTGTATATAAAACGGGTTAAATGGGTCAGCCCGAAACCCGTTTAACATATTCAACCCGTGTAACTTATTTAACCCGTCAACCCAAGTATATATACGGGTTAAATGGGTCAGGTTCGGGTTACGTGTAAACAGGTTAGGGTTAAGGTAGCTAACCCGATGATTTAAATGGGCCAGGTTTGGGTTGGGGTTTTCTGACCCGCCAACCCGAACCCGAACCCGACCCGAATTGTCACCCCTAATGTCGAACGCGTCACAGAATGCCAGCTGCTCTTCAGTTAAGACTTCATTATGATAATCACCATACATGTCATAATTTTCATCCTCAAATAACCATGCATCATTTGCACCTCCAACAACTCATTTGATGAGGAAGTCATGAAATTAGCAGTCTCTTCATATACATCCTCAACATCACTATCACTCTTTTATGTAGCCATTGTTACATCCTTAGCAGTATTACCCTCGATTTCCACCTTCAAAGTATCCATATTCTCAAAAACCTTGTCATGTTCATTCGAAGTTGCAAACGAATTCCTCGGAAAAACAATATTAATATCATTCGAATTACCAGGTGCCTTGTTGCTAGAAGCCGAAGACCCATTATTAGTAGTATTACTCTTGGATGTCAAGGCCCCATTATTTTTTCACACTTTCTTGCTTGTTGGACGTCCCAGAAGCACTAGGAGCAGATACAGGACAATACATGAATGTGCTTTTAGGTTTAAAACCCGTTGACTTATCTTGTTGCTTACTATTATGTCTACGGTTTTTCACTGCCTAAACCATCATTTTGAGCAGCAACATTCTTCACAGTAGTTGGACCACTTTGCTTTATCAAATCAGCACCCACAGTTGCCCTAATAGTTTTAGGGCACTGGTTGTTATCGTGAACTAAAATCAAACAACTACAGCATCTTGACAGTTTCCACTCATATTCCACCTTGATTGTATGCAAATAAGAACCTAAACCCTCCACATAAGGAATAGCAATGACCATAATATCTTTAAGAGGTGTCAGTCAAAGCATATGTAAAATCCAATCAAACCCATGAGTCTATTCACATTGTGCTCGTAAAAGAATTAGAGGTGGCAATCACAACCCATTTAAAGAAAAATGGGTTGCAATGGATAAAAAATACCAACTTATGGGTTGGATTGGTTTACCCCTTTGGCAAAGAAATGAGTCAAATGGGTCAACAATTAGACTTATGTGAATCAACAAATGGGTCGAATGGGTCACTTAAGGGTCAGATGATAAATCAACCACCACTAGGTGTCTTTTTTTAAGTTTTTATAAGTTTTGGTCCGGTTTTATGTTTTCGTCCGATTTTTTACATTTTCGTCCGTTTTTTACGTTTCCATATGTTTTTTCACGCTTTCGTCTGTTTTTTAACGTTTTCGTCAGATTTTTTATATTTTCGTCAGACTTTTTATGTTTTCGTCTCTATTTTTATGTTTTCGTCCGTTTTTTACGTTTTCGTCAGTATTTTACGTTTTTGCCACGTTTTTTACGTTTTCGTCCATTTTGTCACGTTTTGGTCCTATTTTTCACGTTTTCGTCCGATTTTTCACGTTTTCATCCAATTTTTTACGTTTTTGTCTGTTTTTTACATTTTCGTCCGTTTTTTTTACGTTTTTGTCAGATTTTTTTACTTTTTCATCAGATTTTATACGTTTTCATCAGCTTTTTTACGTTTTCGTCCGTATTTTCACGTTTTCGTCCGTTTTTTCACGTTTTCGTCTGACTTTTCACGTTTTCATCAGATGTTTCACGTTTTCGTCTGATTTTTTACATTTTCGTCAAATTTTTACGTTTTCGTTTGTTTTTTTACGTTTTCATCTGTTTTTTCACATTTTCACCAGATTTTTTAACGTTTTCGTCAGATTATTTCCGTTTTCGTCAGTTTTTTTACGTTTTCATCCGATTTTTAACATTTTCGTCTGTTTTTTACGTTTTCGTCAGATTTTTTACATTTTAATTAGATTTTATATGTTTTCATCAGTTTTTTTACGTTTTCGTCCGTATTTTCACGTTTTCGTCCGTTTTTCACGTTTTCGTTAATTTTTTCATGTTTTCGTCTGATTTTTCATATTTTCATCAGATTTTCACGTTTTCTTCTGATTTTTTTGTTTTTTTTTGTTTTTTTACGTTTTCGTCAATTTTTTCACATTATCACCAGCTTTTTTAATGTTTTCGTCAGATTTTTTACGTTTTCGTCTGTTTTTTTACGTTTTCGTCCGCTTTTTTACGTTTTCTTATGTTTTAGTTTGATTTTTTATGTTTTCATCTGATTTTTAGTGTTTTCATCCATTTTTTCACGTTTTCATCTGTTTTTTTACGTTTTCATCATTTTTTTATGTTTTCGTCTGATTTTTTACGTTTTCATCTATTTTCTCACATTTTCGTCATATTCTTTTTAGCGTTTTCATCTGAAAATGTAAAAAATTTGAATAAGTGAAAAACTGACGAAAACGTGGAAAATTAGAAGAAAACGTGAAAAACAGACGAAAACGTGAAAACCAGACGAAAATGTAAAAAAACTGTCAAAAACGTAAAAAACTTACGAAAACGTAAAAAACAGACAAAAAGGTGAAAAAATGACAACGTAAAAAAACTGATGAAAATGTAAAAAATCTGACGAAAACATAAAAAATCTGACAAAAAAGTGAAAAACAGACGAAAACGTGAAAAAACAGAAAACATGAAAAAACAGACGAAAACGTAAAAAAAACAGACAAAAACGTAAAACAGAATTACGAAAACGTTAAAAAACTAAAGAAAACTTAAAAAATCCGATGAAAACTGAAAAAATAGACGAAAACGTGAAAAAACGGATGAAAATGTGAAAAAACCGATGAAAACGTGAAAAAACCGACAAAAATGGAAAAAAAAAACCTGACGACGATGTAAAAAATGATGAAAAGGTAAAAAAACTGACGAAAATATAAAAAATCTGACGAAAACGTGAAAAAACAGACGAAAACGTAAAAATTTTGACGAAAACGTGAAAAAACGAACGAAAAAGTGAAAAATCTGACGAAAACGTGAAAAAACGGACGAAAATGTAAAAAATCAGATGAAAACGTAAAAAATCGGACGAAAACCTGAAAAATCAGACGAAAATGTGAAGAACCGGACGAAAACGCGAAAAACCGGTCGAAAACGTAAAAAAAGTGACGAAAACGTTAAAAACAGACGAAAACATAAAAAAACGAAGAAAACGTAAAAAAATTGACGAAAACGTAAAAAACGACGAAAATGTAAAAAATCTGACGAAAACGTGAAAAAACTGATGAAAATGTAAAAAAACGGACGAAAACGTGAAAAATCTGACGAAAACGTAAAAAACGGACGAAAACAAGAAAAGACGGACAAAAACGTAAAAAAACTGACGAAAACGTAAAAAACATACTAAAACGTAAAAAAAGGGACAAAACATACTATAGTAATATAGTAGCATGATTACAGTGGAAATGTAACGAGTCGACCCGACCCAATCCGACCTAACCCGTTTGACCCATGACACATTCAACCAACTCTTAAAGCATGACCCATTTGACCCATGACCCATTTGACCCATAACCCATTTGACCCATGACCTAAACCGACCCATTTGCCACCTTTAATAAGAATCAAGCATGATTGGTGTACCCAATCTAGTTGCTATAACACTCATCCCATCCTTAGTAAATGTTGTCACATGAACATCATACAATTTTATGTACACCAGAACCGATTTTAGTTCTTCTTTTAATAAACACTCGTTAGGAGACCACTTCTTAAGAATAACTGGAGCATTACGGATCAACCACGGTCAGTTTCTACCTTCCGATGCCAATTTGAAAAAGAAGAAAGCCTTTCAAATTCATCATTGTTTTGACAATACCAAACTTCTTCCACACATTCTTCACATATTGTTCCACAACACGAAATGCTGTTCTTTCTCCCAAAAAAAATAATCAAATAATGAGTGTTCATACCTAGAAGTCGCCTCCAAAACTAATGAAAAAGGGATTTGAACTTCTGCATTGTTGATACATAATCTGGCGCGGGCTGGATTTGACGACTCTCCCTGGGCCGTTCGTCGTCTTCTCGAGCCCTGAGTAGACCTGTCAACAAAGAGAACCCGTTAAGAGTAGACCCGAGGCCGTAGCCCCGGGATCTACCTCCGACGGTCAAGTTAGTATCAATGCGATATAGCATACAAGAATTAGGTTTAAAGTAACCTCTTGTGTTCTGCGAAGAAGGGAATCCCAACCCTATATTTATAGGGCATGGATTAGGGTTTAGGCGTAGAGTGGGCCGCTGTCTGCCGGGCCTGACCCATTCCTGGCCCAGTCCAGACTATATGTCCACATGCATTTTCACCAGTTGGTAAACCCACTTCCATTGTATGAAAGTTCACCACCCGTTTGCTTGATTCAGGATGGATCAAGCTCGTAAACGAGAAAAGACTTTGCCCCAATTCCCACCTGCTCGTCCTCAACCTCAACCTTGTGAGTCATTAACAGCCTTTAAATCCTCTTGACCATTGTTTGGGACCTGTGTAGTATCACGAGAAGGCTCTGTACTAATTAATGTATTCATGTTCAGCGAGTTAACTTCAATATCAGCATCATGCGTTACTACAGCCCCTCGCACACATGATTTTAGGACCTCAAAATGCCTAGTACCAGAGTCAAGACCAACAGCATGTTCAAGAGGTGATGATTCTACTCGAGTTAATTTATTAGGTTTCAGTGGTTTCCTATCATCACACAATAACACGAGTTTTCCTTCTAGCATTTGACTCTCCATATCACAAATCTTAGCAGCCAAAGATGAATGATTAGGGCTACCAAATGCCTTTGACAAGCTTGGGAACGATCCCAGTCGTGTACCACTTTTATTCACAGTCAACGCTACCTCTGTACAAGCTACGTTCACATTTGAAGCACCCATCTCGTTTTTCTTATCCTTCTTACGCCCCCTCTCCCTCCTGAGTCCAGAAACCCAAGACTCATGATTGAACCATTAAACGAAACCTAAAATCACTCGTACCCCAAGTTCTGTCTAGATTCCAACATGATAGACCCAACAACAAAGAAGATATCAATGTTTGCGAACAAAACAAAACCCTAACAATAATTGTTAGGCAACCACGAACAACAACCAGAAAAAAATTTATTTAATGGATATCGAGTTATGTTTGAAACCCTAATTCGACAAAACAATGAATATCTCATCAATTAATGCAGTATATGACGTCAAAGATTCAGCAACGAGTAACATACAAACCTTAAACCGAAGAAGTCAAAAACCTAAATTGATAATGATCGAGAACTAATTATTCAGTCTAGTAACAACCAAAAAATTAATCACAAGGATTAAACAGTAACTATTACCGACCTTAGTTATTAGTTGGAAGATCAAAGATCAGGTTTAGGAGGAGTTGATCGTGATAGTTAGGTGGTTAAGGTTTGTCGCCAAAAACTCCCTGCCACCATCGATATGGCATCAACGTACTTGTTTCTAAATAAAACCAGAACGTGATTAGTATGCTCAAGTGTGATCAAACACCATTGGTCCATTATTGAAGGCCGTTACACATCGTAGTATGAGTCACCTTTGTAGAGTAATACACACATTACATACACGTTCATATGGACATGCAAAAACTCCCTGCCACCATCGATATGGCATCAACGTACTTGTTTTTAAATAAAACCAGAACGTGATTAGTATGCTCGAGTGTGATCAAACACCATTGGTCCATTATTGAAGGCCGTTACACATCGTAGTATGAGTCACCTTTGCAGTGGAGTAATACACACATTACATATACGTTCATATGGACATGCAAGAAATCATTGTCTACGTATCTCCACACTCATCACAATCTTCCTATCCTTACTAACCTAGATCATATCCATATGACCAGGTCTTAACCTATCATTACTATGAGATCATGGAAATGATGTGGCGTTCAAATCAAATGCAATGCCCATGCACATCATTTTTAGGAGAAACAATCAATTCATGATGTTGATTTCGGTTCATACTTGACTCATACACAACAAGGATAGGCGGATGTGTCGTGGGAGGGGGAAAATTGTATTAGATATAAGTCTAACACATTATAATCCAATCATCATATACAAAGGCAAGCATGGTATTTTAATCATGTGTTTGAGATTTGGAGGTTGTTTGGTTTAGATGGTGTATTACATGATCTCATAAATAACATCTTTGTTTGTTGTGCTATTATTTTAACATGATTTGATTTTCTAGAGCAAAGAAAGTGTTTAGGCCGGAAGGTTTGATGATATATAGCAATATATACATAGGGTACTCCGGGCTAGGATATTACTAGATAATGGCCCAAATAATGGATAGGCCCACATACATTTATATTCCTATCTTTTACCCTAATTCTCTCTTATATATACTAGATGATATGTGGAATAATTAGAGTAAGCTCATATGGTCTCCTTCACCATTTCACATATGGAGTTCTCATCCTTTATCATCTACCACAATAAACCCTTCTCATTATCATACTCAAAGAGACGAGCGAAGGTACCTCATTGCACAGGAGGGGGCAGGGTGTGCATGTGCCCCCTAGTGAAAAAAATTATAGTGTAAATTTTTTAAAATATCCGGATATTTTTGTGATTTGCCCCTCTAACTAACCAATTTGTAGTGTAGTTTATAAAAACTATCAAAGTTTGTCCCTTCAACCATAACTTTTTGGTTCCGCCCGTTGATGCTAGTGTTACCCCGACTATAGAAATATCATTCTTTTATAGGGTTCTTACCGTCTCAATGGAAAAACATCCGACCGTCACCACCCGAGGTAAACTATATTTTTTCTTTTTTTCGATAAATTTTCTTTTTACTATTTATTGCATAACCCTCTTCTTAAATTTCTCTGGAAATTTTGTACTCCCTCCGTCCCATTTTTATTGTCCACTATTGACTTTTTTGGTCTTTCTTCTTCAACTTTGACCTTAAATATTTTTGTGGGTATTATATAATATTTGATGCAAAATATATAAATGGATTGGCTTTAAAGTGTACTTTTCAATGGTATAATTTTTTCATCAAGTATTATATAATAAAAAATATATATTTATGGTCAAAGATGAACCAGTTTGACTTTGAAAATTCAAACTGGACAATAATTTTGGGACGGAGGGAGTATTGAATTGGGAAGCAATTCAACTTCAAGGTCAGTTAAAGTAGAAATGAATAGCATTGGTCTTGCTAGTTGTGTTGGGTTGGCAAAAAAGGAGAGAGTTTGATAGTTTGCATTCCAATTATATATATGGAAGAAATGCTTACGAGTTCTTATGTTACAGATGTTTTGTTTTATGACGTAACAAATGTTTGGAAATTTTCCACAATATTGAAGCATGACGTACATATCATGCATGAGTCATGATTTAGTGAAGACTAATTGTCTTATCACTTATTATTTATTAACAATTAAGACTTTGATTTAATTCTGTATAAAAATTAAGACAGTATGCATATTGAGAAACTGTTTTGAATATTCATCATTCAAACAAAAAAATTGGGATCATTAGAACATGAACACAAATTACAACAATGAAATAAAAAAGTAATATGTTTAATCAACGAATACTAAGGATTTTGAATAACTGGATGTGAATCAATGTTCGCTACCTATAACGAATGTATATTCTGAATGCTAAAAAATAACCATAATTATTGTTTGTCATTTGCCTGCCCAACCTCATGTTTAGGAACAATCCACCGAACTAGTGACCAGCACCAGGGCTTGGACCAGACTTTTTAAGTTCTCCAAGCGCTGGAGCAGTTACAAACCTGTGCCCGATTCCAGGACTCGGTCCATCTTTGATTCCACCCAAAGTCTGAATACCCATGAACTCATGTCCCGTTGCATGGCTAGGTGCATCTTTGATTCCTCCCAATGCATACCCATGTCCAATCCCAGGACTAGGCCCAGCCTTGATACCTCCAAGTGTGGCCTTGTCTTCGACCCCATGTCCTATGCCGGGACTTGGTCCTGCATCTAAAATGGATCCCAAAGAAAAATGATCAAGAACATTATTATTCTTGTCAGGAGAAGCCACTGTATTCATAATGTTTAATGGCCGTGCACTTATTAAGAAGGTCGAGTTGAGTAACACGAAAAGGGTTACAAGATTTTGGTACGCAAGGACTTTAGCCATATTTGAAATTTGTGTATGATGAGAGAAATCAGTGACTAGCGAGTAATGTTTGCTTGTGGTTTATGTGCAAAAGTGGGGTGAAATTTATAGACAAAAAAATTTGAAAAAATGGGTTAGATTTGTTGACTAGCTAGGAAGCAGAAAATCAAAGCTCATGCAACGTGGGAGAATTTAGAGTTGCGAGTCCAAGTTGAATGATTTTAGGAGAATAATCTCTTTCCCATATCTTCCTTGCAAATTGTATTATATATTTATATTGTTTTTTAGATGTTTAACCGATTCATGTATATATTAATTTGTGTTAGAAACATATATACAAAGTATAATTCCATAGACTTCAAGAAAATTTCATGATCAATTTTACATATAGGATAACAATAATAAGATTTAACCAACATAGTTTATAAATAGTTTTTTTTTTTTTTAAACTTTTTTTTTTTATAATTTGTGCCTTACGAGCACATGTTAAGCACATAAAAAGTACTATAAAGCGTATTGAAAAGGATTCACGAAGTCACACAAAAGTATATTTTTTTTGTATTTTTGTGTGCGTATAAGTACTTTTTAATACGCTTAACTTGTATCTTAAAGAACATGTTAGAAAAATCCTTAATAAATAGCTTAATTAGTAAACCATGACCTTTGCAATCTTTGAACAGAGGCTTCTCATTTCTACATATGGTGGCTCGTTTGACTTTTCAACCTTAATGTTTGAACAACATATTGTTGAAAAATACTAGTAATAGATAATACTATGGTACATAAAATCAATATCTTAATCATCACTATTTTGACTACATGCATGCCTACATTAAGAGGAACAGTACTTAACTGTTTTTGTTATTTCAAGATTTGGTCGTTCTATCCTTTTTAGTGGATGAGACGATGAGTAGCATATGCTCGAGCGATGCGGCGAGGTTCTTAATCACATGAATCGTTATGGTTAATTGTTATTTGCGTGTAGCTTTAAACTTACATATGGGTAAGGTTAAAATAAAAAGAAATGTATTTAAGAGAATGACGCAATAATTTTATTTTTTGCAGTTCTTGAAAATTTTCAAACTAATTCCATATATAGGATCGGATATGTTGGTGCCTAATAAACTTGTAAATGAAGTTTTTTTTAAAAGCGGATACTTTTATTGAAAAAATTATGAAAAAAAATGTTTGCATATGATGTTGCTTTTTTTGCATCAAATAATATTGTGCATCAAAATATAACACGTTGAAAATCTTATGCATCAAAAAAATTTTATGCATCAAATTTTCGTTCATTTTCATTAAATAACGTATAAAAACTCAATATCAAAAAAGTTCTTTCACAATTTTTATATAGACAAAATACCCCGCGCGATCTTGTTGAATTCTTATGAAATTTTTTAAGATCTTACAAAAAAATCATTTATATCCTTCTCACGGATTTTAATTTTTTTATTTGATCTTTTCATATATACTTATATATTTTATTTATTTGCAAATATTTTCGTTATTAATGGATAATAAGAGTATATAGGCCTGTTTGGTAGGCTAATATTTTGGAATTGTAAGCTTTTTGTTATAAAAATAATTTCTTTCAAAACAAGTAGCTATGTTTGGATACATTAATTTCAAGCTTTTATTTTAAACAAGTAGCTCCAAAATGAAAAACTGATTCATGAAGCTTTTAAAATTTTCGAGTCTCGTTTGGTTTCGAGAGCCTCCCCCTCCCCGTCCCTTACTCGTCTTTTGCGTCATCCTGGAATTTTTTTTCCGTATGCCGGGGAAAATGCCTAATGCGAATGGGTGTAAGCCTCGCTGCTCGGAAACACCCAATGCCGACCACACTGAGAGACACGAAAGCGCAGGTAACGCCAGTTGGCGAAGTGGCGTTAAGCATACCTAGCCCTAGCCGATTTGTACTAGGATTGGGAACGAACACTCTTCAGACTTTGATTTGCACTTTATCCTAATTGAAAGTCAACTAAAATCTTCATTCTCCCGTGCTCTAGCAATTGCGCTCCCTAGACCACTACCATGTAGTTAGGTAGGGACAATCGTAGTTGTTAAGACATAAAATTACTGTAAACAATTTATAATTACATTTAACAGCTAAATTACCAAACACTTTTATTGAAAAAAGAATACAACTTGTAGCTCATGTTAACAGCTTTGTAGTTTACAGCTTACAATTTACAGCATACAGCATACAGCATACAACAACTATTATATTTAACAAACCAAAGTTTTTTAACAAATTATTTAATCTATTCTATTTTCATATAATCTTTTGTGTCTTGTAAAATTGTAATGATATCATAACTAATGTGATATGGGTTTTTCTATTGTGTACTTTAGGAGGCACAAGATACAAAGGTAAAAAGTACACAAAAAGTATTTATAGACCAATAGAAAATGACTCAGATATTTGTAAAAAAATGTATTTTTTGTATGTCTTTGAGTACTTTTTGTATACTTTTTTCCTTTTTCATCCATCTAATCTCATGCGGTCAATTTTTCTTTGACTACCATCCATAATATAAAAGCACACCTTGGATTATATTGTGAAAACCATATCATTTTGTTCACTCCTGTTTTCAAATCCCTCCATACTGTTTTCATTGAGAAATCCATCAACTGTCCATTATTACTTTTTAATTTCACATTATCCATTTCGTCATTTATTAATGCAGGAACTTGTAAATCTCTCAACCCAATTAAAAATTTCATCTAATCTTCTGATCATTTCCACTTGTTATTATCTATCAAATTAGCAACACAACAGTCATCTGCTATTCTGGCATCATGCAACTTTCTTTTTTAAACAAATTTCTTTAAATTTCTATACTCACTCCAACTATTATGCCACATAGAAACACTCTTCCCATTTCCCACTACATGAAAAATATATGGTCTCACTTTACTCCTCAATTCTAGAAAAGCTATCTAAGTACAGCTGTCTCCTTTTTCTTCATTTATCTCCCAGAAACTCCTACTTTTCAGCTAATGAAGTTAACATCACCATGGATGAACACTAGCAGATCATCAACAAATGATAAATGAGTAAGCTATAATTCTTTACAACCTTTGTGAAATTTGATGGTCTTACTTTCCTCAACCTTTCTAGCTAGCATTAAAGATATAACCTTTATTACAAGTGAAAACATATATATTGGATCCCCTTGTCTCAGCCCTCTCCCACTTTTTTTTGAGCAAAAGGTGAATTTATATTAATCTTTCCAAAACATATGTACATCTTAAGTATAGACGAAGAAGATTTGGACAACCCCAAATCTTTACAAACATAAAACCAATTTTCCCACTAAAAAATACCCACATTTACCTCCATTGACTCCAATAGTGAATGCTGCTGTATAGTCATGATCCACCCAACCATTCTCTTATGAAAACCAAACTTCTCCAAAATATCTTCCAAAAAAGACCAATTTACTACATCATATGCCTTTTCTATGTCAATCTTAAGTGAACATCTACTAGGGCCATTTGTTACCCCTTTAAAAGCTCTTGAGCAATTAATAAGTTGTCTTGAATCACCCTCCCAGGCACAAGTGCACTTTGGTTGTAGTTCATTCGTTTGTTTAGACTTCTTTTGATTATGTTGGTATGTATTTTGCTACTACATTCATACAGGACATTGCAACATGCAATTGGCCTGTAGTCTGAAACCTTATTGGGATGAGGAATTAAAGTCACCAAAGTAGTAGCATTCACTTCCCCAAGAAGTTTTCCAGATCCAAATAATTCTTTGATAGCAGCACACACACATCCATTCCAATAACACTCCATGCACTTTTAAAGAATTCAGACGTGAATTCGTCAATCCCTGGAGCTTTTGCTTCACCAATATCAAACATTGCTTCCTTGATTTCCTTATCAGTCATAACATTAATTATACCCAAAGATTCGATTTTAGACAGCTTATTCTTAAACAAGTTATAATCTTCAAGTTTTTCAACATTTTTATGTGGACCAAGGAACTTTTGAAAGTGGTTCAGAAACTATTTATGTCCCCATTACTTGAATCACTTTGTGAAACTATCTACTATTTTTGTCCCCATTACTTATCCACCCTATCTTGACTTCTAAAAAAAGGGGTGTTTCTTCATAATCTATCACCTCCGGATAGGAAGCCAAACACTCTGCTTCTTCAAACTTTATTTTATCATCATATGGATTATTTTCCATTTTCATTTGGGCAGCTTTAAGTCTACTTCTACACAATTCAACCCTCTCAAACAAAATATCATTCTACCAATTCATTTCTTCATGGGAACTTTAAGAGCCTTTAATTTCTTGACTACTCTGTACATATTATTCCCATCTCATTTGAATTCCACACTTCTTCCACTGTTAAAATTCCTTCTTATCAACAATGTAGTGAGTTAATCTAAAAGCTTTACTCTTCTTTCTTAAACACTTGGGGATAACTAAAATAGCGGCACTGTGGTCAAATGTAATAAATGGCATAAACTGACCAAATGCTTCCATACACCTTCATGAAATGCTCATTTATCGGGATTCTATCAAGTTTTTTCATGGAAATAGTGTTTGGATTCTTTGGTGACTTTAACCAAATAAGAAATAAACCTTGACTACTAATATCTTCCATCTCTATCTCATTCACACAATCAAATCCTACATATCCCCGTAATATAAGACCCTCCAGCAGAATGCTCCTCAACTTTCATAGTAACATTAAAATCACCTAACATTACCCATGGCGTATTATGAATTATATATTTAGAAAATTTAAACTCATTCCATAACACTTTTCTTTGAGTTCCACTATTAGCAGCATGCACAAAGCTAAATTCACATTTAGGCTTAGACTCAATATTTTCAATTAAGCAAAGAATAGTTTGTCTAAACATATATACCACCATCAAATTAACAATACTCATATCCCACCTCACAAGGATTCTAAAACTATTTTGGCTATATACAGAGTTAGAAACCAAATCCCAGCCTCCAAAACATATGCTACTCACATCTACTAGTCTTTTAAGATAAGTTTCTTTCTCTTTTTAGTTTTAATACATCATTTTTTTTTCAACTTATTCATACTTCTTTCTCACTCCCTTTCATTCGATAGAGAGTTTGAATTCAGTGATTTAGGAGCATAAATGTACTATTGGGAGAGGGCAAAAGCAAGCCTATAATATTCCAACTTGCTACTTTAAAATCACAAAAAACAAAAATAACAACTGTCAATTTAAAACAGCTGTACTTATTCCACTAACCTCATTAGCAGAACACATACTTGCAACTTTATTCCTTCCTTCCAAAACATCTTCAGATTGTTTATCTTGTGCTTCCCTTTCTTTCATTCTATCCTCAACCCAGACACTAGTTTGGGCTGCAACATTTTGTTTCTATATTGATCCACAATCATTCTGTCTTTCAATTGCCTCAATTCTTGTTACTCATTCACTTCTTCTTATTATGTGATTTCAGTATTGTTGTTAAAATCTCCTCCTGATCAGTCCTTCTTCTTTCATTATCCTTCCCACCTGTTTAGCTGTTGGTTTTCATTTCTGTTCCTTCGTTCTGATTGCTATTATGGCCTTCTTTTACTATCTCTTTCCTCCTGTAAACACCATTTTTATTCCTATCATTATTCTCATACCTCCTTATTCCACCACCAAACTGATTGCTAACACTCTTGTTTTCAGCTTTCCTATTTCCTCCATTCTTCCTATAATTCACTTTTGTAAATCCTTAGTCCTTATTATTATGTGCTCTGTTTTCTTCCCTTGAATTAGCATGAACCCTTATTTCCTCAACAACCTTAGTACCCTTTTTACATTTAGTTATATCACCTTACATTGTGAACAAATCTCAGGCTTCCATTGATACTTAACCTTAACATTTTTAGTTCCTTTCACAACATTTTCTTTATCTCAGTACAGGATTCCAATTTCTTCTTTAATACCTTTATTTACTTCAAACTCTACCAACACTCTATCATCTGCCCTTCCCATACTAGACTGACATACTTGAGCTATGACATTATCCGTTGTGATGGGAGTTTCTAGGCTACTTGCTAGTGCACTAATACCATCTTTGGTCCAAGCCTCCAAAGGTACATTATTTAGTTCAATTGTAAGAATCGACAACCTACAACCTGGTTACTAGCAAGGAATGAACCCGATCATTGAAGAAGACACACACACCAAAAGTTTATGTATTAACATAAAAGTAAAGAAGCTTTGCACAAGTAAGTACCCTAATCGACTCTTTGATTAGTAAAGAAAGAATGCGTACATAACACGTGCCCCCCTCACCTCCTTTTATAGAGATGAGGGGGAGGGTAAACCGGCTTTGTAAGTCGGCTGTAAACAGGACACGGGTTAGGCTTGGGACACAAGCCAACCAAACCGACTCTACTTAACTAAGATAAGTTTAAGCTTAACACTATAATCCCTAGACTTATTTATAAGCTAATAAGAATACTAAAAACATAACAATTCCACCTTAGGCTTCATATTAGCCTACACCACCATTCAACAACTCCAAGCAGTGTTGTAACTTCTGTCCAGGTACCACCTTCGTCAAGGCATCCGCAGCATTGTGTTCAGTACCCACCTTCAGAACTTCAACTGTTTTTGCTTCCAAGACCTCTCTGATAAAGTGGTAACGCACATTGATGTGCTTAGTCCTTTCATGAAAAACATGATTCCGTGATAAGTGAATCGCGCCCTGATTATCACAATTAACTGCCACAGTGTTAAGCTCCATGCCCAACTCTTCCAAGAGTCCCCTTAACCAAATAGCTTCTTCATAGCCTCCGTAAGGGCCATATACTCTGCCTCTGTAGTTGAAAGAGCCACCACATGTTGTAGCATTGCCTTCCAGCTTACAATACATCCCTGTACTAAAAACGCGTAACCTGTGATCGACCAACCTTTATCCGGGTCCTTAGCGTAGTCTGAATCAACAAAACCTGTTACGTCCACATGATTGCCACGATTTGTCCCAAACACCAAACCCACATTTGCAGTACCTCGCAAATATTTCAAAATCCACTTCACTGCTTCCCAATGCTTTTTACCTGGATTCGCCAAATATCTGCTAACAACAGTTACCGCATACGCTATGTCTGGCCTCGTGCACACCATCAAGTACATTAAGCTCCCAACTGCATTTGAATATGGCACCCTACTCATCCTTTCAACATCACAATCCTTAACCGGACAATCCTTCAACGACAGCTTGAAGTGCCTACCCAATGGCATCTGAACCGATTTCCCATTGTCTATTCTAAAATTATTCAAAATCTTAGAAACATACCCAGATTGTGACACCCTCAGAATCTTGCGACTCCGATCCCTGATGATCTCCATACCAAGAATCTTCTTTGCTTCCCCGAGGTCTTTCATGTCGAACTCCTTCTTTAGCAAAGACTTGGTAGACCCAATCTCAGCCTTGCTCTTATAAGCAATCAGCATATCATCTACATATAACAGTAGATAGATATATTCACCTGGTGCATAACTCCTGTAATATACGCAGCTGTCGTAACTGCTACGCTTAAACCCGTTGCTCAGCATGTACTCATCAAACCTCTTATACCATTGCCTAGGTGACTGCTTCAAACCATAAAGGGATTTATTTAACAAACATACCTTGTTACCTTGTTCATAACCCGGCGGCTGCCTCATGTAGATCACTTCTTCAAGATTCCCATGTAAAAATGCCATCTTTACATCAAGCTGCTCTAGCTCATAATCTCTACAAGCAATCAATGCAAGTATGACCCGGATAAATGTGTGTCGAACTACCGAAGAAAATACTTCATTGTAGTCAATACCTTCCTTCTGTGTGAATCCACGAGCCACCAACCTCGCCTTGTGCCTAGGCTTTTGAACACCTTCAATCCCTTCTTTTATCTTGAACAGACATTTGCAGCTCACCAGCTTTTGCCCAGCTGGATGATCTACTAACTCATAGGTCTTATTCTTCCTCATAGAATCCATCTCTTCATCCATAGCAGCTTTCCACTTAGAACTATCTTCACAAGTAACTGCCTCTTGGTATGTCAATGGTTCATGAGTATCTTCTTCCTCTGCTGCAGCAAACGCGTAAGCAGCCATATTACTCTCATCCCAAAACCTCAAAGGTTTTGATTTTGTCCTTGGCCCTCTATCCCAAACCAACTGATAATCTGTGAGATCCGGTGTTTGATCATGATCCTGATCCCCTGCATCTTCATCATCGCCATCTTCCTGACCATCACTTAGATCTTTCTCAAGTGAATGATTATTTAACCTCTGCAGTTCAACCTCAACCTGTAATTCCTCAACAGACTTATCAGTACCTGCACCAGAATCCTTCAACGTATCTTTGTACATGACACTTTCATTGAAGACCACGTTCCTGCTAGTGACTATTTTAGGTGATTCATTATCAAGCCTATATAGCCTGTACCCCTTCACACCTTCAGGATACCCCAAAAGAACGCATTTTACCGCTCTCGGCTCGAGCTTACCTTGTTTAACGTGTGAATATGCGACATAAGCGAAAATCCTCAACATCCCATAATCACTTGGATGTCCCGACCACATCTCCATATGTGTCTTTTTCTCAATCGCTGTCGATGGTGATCTATTTATAAGATATGCGGCCGTACATGTCGCTTCCGCCTAGAAGATCTTGGATAATCCAGACTGAATTAATAAATAGCGTACCTTATCCATGAGAATTCTATTCATTCGTTCTGCTAATCCATTCTGCTGCGGCGTCCCGACAACTGTCAAATGTCTAACAATTCCACTCTCAGTATATAGTTGCTCAAACTCTCAGTGACAGAACTCAAGACCGTTATCTATCCTTGGCTTCTTAACCGTCCTCCCAGTCTGATTCTCTACTAATTGCTTCCACTCTTTGAACTTTCCAAATGCTTCGTGTTTGAACCTGAGAATATAAACCCATACCCTCCTGGAATAATCGTCAACGATAGATAAGAAATACCTCTTGCCTCCCAATGATTCCACCTGAGACGGACCCCATAAGTCTGAATGAACATAGTCTATCACTCCCTGAGTAGTGTGCCTTCCTACACCGAAACTGACTCGATGTGACTTTCCCAAAACATAATTCTCACAAAAATCGAGCTTACCTAGACTCTTCTTGCCAAACAGCTCCTGCTTTTCTAGCACCTGAAGTCCCGCCTCACTGATATGTCCCAGTCATTTGTGCCAAACCTGCGCAAGACTGTCTTTTTCTTCAATACTAGCATTAAGCTCACCCGACACTGCATGGCCATCCAAAGAGTATACGCAATTATCCTTTCGGGTTCTAGATAAAATAACCCTAGAACCATTAAACACCTTGATTTTGCCCGACTGCATTTTTACGGTATATCCCTCTTTTTCAAGAGTTCCCAGCGATATCAAGTTTCTTTTCAATTCAGGAATATACCTGACATTATGTAATACAAAACTTAACCCATCTTTCAGTTGTACCCTTACCTTACCAATACCTTTGATCTTGCACTCCCTGTTGTCACCCAACAGTACCCTACCCCCATCGCATTCTAGAAAATCAAAAAAAGTATATCTAACCTGGGTGTCATGTGGTATGAACCTCCTGAATCCATGATCCAATCTAGCAGAGCCTCTGCACTCATCACCATCATCACCTCAGAACCGTCATAAATTGAACCACTAGAGCTTGGCTGATCATCTTTCTTGACAAAACCATTTGACTTCTTGCGATTATTCTTCGGACAGTTTCTCTTCAAGTGCTCCTCAGATTGGCAAATAAAGCACTTGAGTCTTCCACCTCGAGACTTTGATCTTGACTTTCCCCTAGACTGATGCGAATTCCTGCGATCAATTCTTCTCCTCACGTATAACCCTTCGCCATCATCCCTCTTCGCCTTAGATCTTTCTTTGAATTCCTTTGAATTCAGTGTAGCCATCACATCCTCCAAAGTCAAAGCTTCCCATCCATAAAGCAAGGTATCCACAAAGTATTCGGATGATGCTGGTAAAGAAGTGAGTAATAATAAAGCAAGATCTTCATCCTCGAATTTTACCTTAATATATGCTAAATCAAGAACGATTTTGTTGAACTCATCTATATGCTTGGAAATCGTACGTCGAGCCGGCATGTAGAATGTGTACAACTTCTTCTTCAGGTACAACTTATTGGCCAAGGACTTTGTCATGTACCAAGTCTCGAGCTTGGTCCAAACCCCCGCTGCAGTCGTCTCCCCGGTAACCTCTTTCAGAACCTTGTTACCTAAACACAAAATAATGGCATTGTGAGCTTTCTTGTTTAGCTCAGCTTTCACTGTAGCATCCATAGTCGCGGGTAAAACCTCTAGAGCTGCTTTACATCCATGTTGGATTAATAAAGCGCGCATCTTGACTCTCCATAACCCGAAATCACCAGTTCCATCGAATTTCTCGATCTCAAACTTGGCTTTCGTCATTCTTTAATCCCTTTATTAATTTGCTAAACCTTGTGAAAAAACCTCACAATCACAAACCAATAAAGTCCCTTGTGCAATACCCTTCAACTTAATAATTGATTTGCCCAAAAGTAATAATTTACTTTTAAACAATTTGGCCCAATGTAAACTCAAGTCCAATATTAATGGTCCAATATTAAAAAAAAAAAAAAAAAAAAAAAAAAAAAAAAAAAAAAAAAAAAAAAAAACCTAAAACTAAAATTTTAAACCCCTCCTGTTGACTTTTAAAAACCCTATCCTTCTTCTTCCCTTTCTATATGCCGACAAAAAAAGAGATCCAGGAAAATAAAACAACAGAAAACCTTTGTCGATCAAAAACCCAACAAACCCTTATCTGTCGATCGAACCTGCTGCTCCTTCTTGTTGTTCTAAACCGAAACCCTTCACACGATCGATCCTAGTAACCAGCGAACCCTCGCGAACCAAAGCTCTTGATACCACTTGTAAGAAACGACAACCTACAACCTGGTTACTAGCATGGAATGAACTCGATCGTTGAAGAAGATACACACACCAACAGTTTATGTATTGACAGAAAAGTAAAGAAGCTTTGTACAAGTAAGTACCCTAATCGACTCTTTGATTAGTAAAGAAAGAATGTGACTAAACAACGAAATGTTAATTTGATAGTTAGTTGGTCTTTATCGCACTTCGAACACACTGTAGAACAAGAACAAACTTGCATAATTGTCGGTTTCTGTTGCACTTGTCAACTTGTCATAGTTACACTTCTAGGAGAGTAGGTGTACGGGTTCTGATATATGATGAAGTCATAAACACCAAACTTGTCGATTAGACTCCCAAGCTTATTACTTGATAGTTTTTGTATGGTTGCTATCTGAAGTAACTCCCCAATCTTATCTGAGTTCTCCAACCACTTCCTTAATATCGTTCGCTTTAGTTCTAAGGGTTTAATTGAAACAACAGTTCAAGGTGATTTCTGCCCCTCCAACCCCACTATAGATAGACAACAAAGTTATTCCATTATGGAATAAAGATTAAAACGAATAAGTGATATCCCAAAGTGTGTGTCTCGAAAGAGTGTTTCAAAGAATGCAACCTTTCTCCAAAGCTAAGCCCATCAGTCTGAGTGAGATTCAACGGGTACACAAGTATCCTTTCAACTGACTCAGGTTCTATTGGTACTAGTCCGTTACGTCCTACCCATGTAATACTCATTGTCCTACATTGGTGAAGAATGTCCTTTTGCTATTTCGCATAAAGTATCCCCTTTGAGCTGTTCAATATGCTCCTAAGCCTGTCACAAAGTTGGGATATTCCAAGAGATACAAGACAATTGTGTTCTTGTATCCCATGATGGTCAATACTTATTTCACTAGCCTTTAACCGTATCCTTAGCTGGTTCAAGGTGATTTCTGCCCTTCCAACCCCACTATCGATAAAGAGCAAAGTTTAACATTTCATGTCAACTTATCCATTTAATATCTCATGTATATCCATACCATCTCAAATTATCCGTTTAACATTCCATGTATATCTATATCATCTTGACTCACTCGTTTAACATAACTTAATATATCAATATCATCTCGACTCATCCGTTTAATATCTCATGTTAAACGAATGAGTAGAGATATATTATATCGTTATACATGAGATGTTAAACCGATGAGTTGATATGATATCATTATACATGATATGTTAAATGGATGAGTCAAGATCACATTATTATACATGAGATATCAAACGGACGAGTCGAGATGATATCGTTATACAAGACATGTTAAACGAATGAGTCAAAATGATATCGTTATACATGAGATGTTAAACGGACGAGTCAAGATTATATCGTTATACAAGACATGTTAAACGTACGAGTCAAGATTATATCGTTATCCATGAGATGTTAAAATAGAAGAGTCGAGATGATATCATTATACAAGACATGTTAAATGGACTAGTCGAGATGATATCGTCATACAAGACATGTTAAATGGACGAGTCGAGATGCTATCGTTATGTAGAAGATGTTAAAAGGATGAGTCGAAATGATATCGTTATACATGGGATGTTAAACGGATGAGTCGATATGATATTGTTATACATGATATGTTAAACGGATGAGTCGAGATAATATCGTTATACATGAGATGTTAAACAAACGAGTCGAGATGATATCGTTAAACAAGACATGTTAAACGGTCGACTAGAGATTATATCGTTATACAAGAGATGCTAAACGGACGAGTCGAGATTATATCGTTATACAAGACATGTTAAACGGATGAGTACAGATAATATCGTTATACAGGAGATGTTAAATGGATAAATCGTGATGATATCCTTATACATGAGATGTTAAACGGATAAATCGATATAATATCGTTATACATGATATGTTAAACGGATGAGTCGAGATAATGTTGTTATATATGAGATGTTAAACGGATGAGTCTAAATGAAATGAAAAATCTTTATATGCAGTTGTTCTTTTTTAATGTGTTATTATTGTTGCTGTTTAATGTGTTATATATCATCTCGACTTATCCGTTCAACATCTTATGTATATATCATCTCGAATCACCCGTTTAATATTTCAGGTATATCCATATCATCTTAACTTGCTCATTTAACATATCTTTTATTTCGATATTATCTCGACTTATCTGCTTAACATATCATGTATATCTATATATCAATAATCCGTTTAACATTATATATATATATATATATATATATATATATATATATATTTTAAATTTATTTTAACAATTATAAATATTTTAAAAAATATTTTTAAATGAAAATCCATTTAGTACCTTATTAAAATGTTATTTTTGTTAATAAAGTAATTTATATATTTTTTAAAATTAATTTTAGCAATTATAAATAATTTTAAAACACTTCAACTGCAAAAATAGTTTTAGTACCTTCATAAAATATTGATTTTGTGAATTAATAAATTTATATATTTTAAAAAATTAATTTTAACAATTATAAATAAAATTTTTAATTGAAGTCACTTTTAGGGATGACATATATCGTCTCTAAATGGTTGGGCCCACAGTCAAGCCATACAAAAATAAAAAAATATATATAACATTACTTTTAGAGACGACACATGTTGTCTCAAAAAGTATAGGTCAAACAGTCAATCGTTTTGACAAAAAAGAGTTGAAAATAGTAGGGCCCATTGAATCTTTAGAGACAACATCCTCTCATGCCCAATTCATCCCGTCCCTAAAAGTCTTTTGTGGTGTAGTGAACATTAACAAAAGACAACACATATTGCAGTATGGACTGCAATATTCGGTATTTACTTAATAGTTTTTAGTCATGTTTCAACTGGCCAATATTCAGTATTCACTATTTTAGCACAAATCTAACCATTGTCGTTGCGATAATCATGTAGTTTATATTATAGTCTCAAATTTACATGCGTTGGGTCGAAATTTACATGTGTTGGGTCGATATTTGTTACATGTGTTGGGTCAAATTTACATGACCAAAAACAAACCTATGTTTGGGTTGATATTTGTTATTAAGCTTTAACACCAAAAGTCTCCTACCAACTTCTCACATCGCCACGTTAAATGTTATGTCTTCAACTTTAGTTGCGCATACTGCTTCAAGTTTCTTAAAGATGTTTGAATTACCTCCCCATATGTCACTCTTGCTTGCTTATTTGTAACTTTAAAGGCCTACTTAGTTGCTTTGCACATGGCTGTTGTTAGGAAATGAACTAATGGTTTATTAAAAATGGATTAGTGAGTAAAATAGGTGTGTATTTAAATGAGCCAATATCACCTAAAAACCAATGAGGTCGTACATGAACTCTACATTCCAGTATTAGCTTTCACTTGAGTGTTTCGGTATCTACTGGCAATTATAAGTATAACTTACACATAGACTATGTTTTATTGAGGCCCAATGGATACCATGGTGATCAGACACATGGGGTTAACTGTTAAGGCAAAACTGCACTTGAAGAAGCTTTTAAACGTTTTTGACATGTTGGAACGGATGTTGTCTTTCGTTTTACTTAATACCAATATTAACACCTATATTTTGGCTCATGATGGTATTGGGAACACATCTCTCTACATTGGTTGGGGGCTCGATGGTAATCAGTATTTCGTTTACTTACACATGTAACACTTAGGAGGAAAATAAGAGAAAACTCATAAGGTGATGCCTCAGTAAGAGTCATGGAACCAAAAGAAAGACACCCAAATCCAACATCGTTTTCACCACGAGTTAATCGACACAAACAATAGCAAAACATAACCGCTCATCTTTACAGAACGACCAAACTTGAATAGTTGTATTTACCTTCAAATCATTGTGTTATCCTCGACAAAGTCGGACCAGTTGGTATTTAATTAACACATAACTTTTGGTAAACGACCTACTCCAAATTGTTAACCACAATGATTTCTCGTACATATTAAATGTTGGTCCCATCAGTTGAACCTCAATCCCCTTCCTGTTTTCAATAATTTTCTTCTCTACGTCAGTCAAAAAAGCATGAGTTTCTACATGCCCAAACGGCATGTTTAACCTGTTACAGCGTGTGACAAGATTAAAGTCCCTAAAATACATGTACGAACTTGTTCTTCAAGCCCGATCAAGGAACTCACAACATCTTCATGACCACCTTACAACGCCGCCATCGCTACATTATCATCAACCAACTTATTTTTCAACGAACATTAATATTACTTACTAATTTACTTATTTAAAATTATCATAATGTTTAATTAGTTTTAACGTATAAATTATTTAAAACTTAAATTCGAATGTCAAAAAAACTTTTTTCAACCAAATTAACATGAAGTCGTTCTCTAAGATGGTATGCAATGTAATAAGAAAAATAATAAAAACAATCAAACATTTTTAATCAACTCATATGAAGGAAAAAAAAAAAACCCTAGCAGTAAACTTTACATTCATCACAAAAATTTACGAGAACAAAGATGAACCAGAAGATGATGAATACTCGACCGACATCGTTTGCACCACGGGTTCGTCCACACATAAAATAGCAAAACACAACTGCTCATCTTTACGAAACGACCAAACTTGAATAGTTGTGTTTACCTTCAAAATCTTCCTGTTAGCTTCCACAAAATTGTACCAGTTGGTATTCAGCACGTAATTATCGGTCTTCGACATACTCCAAATCTTTAACCACAATTAGGGGTGTCAAATGGGTTGACCCGACCCGACCCGAACCCGACCCGAACCCGATAAAGCCTTATAGGGTCGGGTTAATTCGGGTCCAACTCGGCTTATCGGGTCTATCGGGTCAACCCGACCAACCCGATAGCCTTATAGGGTCGGGTTAGGGTTATATTTTCATACGTTATCGGGTTCGGGTTCAACCCGATAACCCGATATATGTATAAGGTTTCTTCGTTTTTATTTTCATTTTAAGCCCAGTAAGACTTAACACCCCAGTTTGTGGTCTGCTGCAAGTTCGTGCATATGGTCATAATTTTAAAGTGAGTATTGAAGCTGTGTGTTTGGTCATGTGGTATTTGCTTCCTTGGGTCCCTTTCACTTTTATAGAAACCTTTCACTTTGGCTACTAACAAAGTTGTTAAAACTGGTTTTGGCTTTTGTTATTAAAGAACAAACAACCCTAAAAATATCCATACTCATTACACGTATTTATATAAACAAATCATTAGCAACAGCAGTTTTGAATTATAAATGGGAAGCTAATGAAGTTGGGCATTGATTTTTAACTCGTAGCAATTTGTAAGTTGCATCTTATAAAAACGTCCACTTATTCAAGTCTTTGTACTTTAACTTTACGTCACACAACTTGAATTATAAAAAATAAATAGTGCTATTTGTTTATGGCTTTATGCTACTTTACGTTTTGAACAAGTCCATTATTGTCAAAACGTATTATCTTGTGTTTATATGTTAAGTTACACAATAACCCGATATAACCCGAATTGACCCGATAACATAACCCGATATAACCCGAACCCGATAAGACCCGAACCCGATAACCCGAATCCTTATAGGGTCGGGTTGCGGGTCATATTTTTTTAGTCCAAAACCCGATACAACCCGACCCGATACACCCGATAACCCGACAACCCGACCCGATAACACCCCTAACCACAATGGTTTCTCGTACATCATAAATGTTGGCCCTATTACTCGAACCTTAATGCCCTCTTTGTTTTCAAGAATCTCTCTCTCTTCATCCGTCAAAAATTCATGAGTTTCTACTTGCTTAAACGGCATATTTAACCTGTTTTGGCTTCGTTTTAAATCAGTTTCATACAAGTCTTTCTGAATCACTAACTTTATCTTTGTACCATTAATCTTTTCACCCGTGATAAACTCCTTTAAAGCCTTGTTTTCAACTTCATCTATTGACGAACGTTCACGTTTGGACCCAATCAGTGACTTCTTTGACTCTTCGATTTTTTTAAGTTCTTCACATACACATACTAATGCGTTCAACTTTTTGCAATCTTCTTGGAACTCACCAATATTAACATTGTTATCATGTTTGCTAACTGCGAAACGAACTTGTTTACTCATCTTCTTTGCATCATGTGGCATTATTGGAATTAATGCTTCAGTTTCTTAAGAATAAAACCAAGATTTTGATATATCCTTTAGATTTTGTTGGTGTACGTATGTGTGTTTATATGTGGTGGGTAAATAGTCAATAAATGGAACTTTAGGATATATACAATTATTTAGATTATCATAATCTTCATAATAATGATCTTGATTTTGTATAAGATTTATTGAGATGTTTATTTCTGATTGGATATATCCCATAACGAAATTAAAAATACTCTCAATCTCTTGAATATAATAAAACTTATTACATCCTTAAATTTATAATGGGAGTATATACATTTAACTAACATAAACGTGTGTATGATATTTTTTAATTTTTGAAAGTTGATCTACAATTAAAATTACTTTGCAAATCTGGCAAAAGAATTTCCATGACTTAAAATACTTTGTTCTTTGTTTGGGTGTCAACTGATCTTTACTTAAAGACTTAGCTCTGGACCCGGATTTGCTTCAGCAAAAGTTCTTCATCAATGAGTTTTCTTTTTGGTTAAAACATCCAAGAAGTTTTTAACATCTTAGCATAAACGAAATTGAATGTATATGTTGATGTCTTATGAAAAAAATACTGTATATCAATAAACTCGTGAAAATGATATAATAAAGTTAAACAATCAAACATCTATAAGTGTATGTCATTCCTTTGGGTAAACAAAGATCTATTGTACGTGTCAAAACAAAGTAAACAAACTAAGCATAATCTAAATCCTAAACACGAAGATCCTAGCTAGGATCCATTCCTCTAGCAACATCGTCTTCGCCATCAGGTCTCTCGACACATGCAATAGCGAAACACAACTGCTCATCTATACGAAATGACCACACTTGAATCTTTGTACGTGCCTTCAAATACGCCTTGTTAGCACCCACAAAGTTACTCCAGTTAGTCTTGAACACATAATTCTTAGTACTTGACATATTCCATGTCTTCAACCATATTGGTTCCTCGAACATTTGTAGATTTGGTCCAACCAAGCGTACCTTAACTCCAGCTCCCTCTTCTTCTTCAACCATTCGGCTCTCATCATCCGTCAAGAAATCGTGAGTCTCTAGCTGATTAAACGGCATGTTTAACCTGTTCTGGCTTCTAGATACATCGGACAAATACAATACTTTCTGAATTACTAGTTGCATATCATAACCATTCATCTCATTAGTAATAAACTCCTTTAACCGCTCGGTTACCTCATTACTCACCACTTCTGTAGGAATGACCTTCTTTCCTAACTTCTTCTTTTTAATCTTGAGTTTATAACACTCTTGATCTTCACGAGCAAATTGTTTCATCTTTTCGTTAACTAGTTCTTGAATCTTTTGCATATAAAACTCGTCTTCGGTCATGTCATCATCATTGTGATCGTTAACAACACGATGAGGAGCTAAATTCCCCATTTTTGGTATCTAATTAGTTTCTTGGAGAAGAGAGAAAAGGTTTTGACTTTGCTTAGGGTTTTGGATTGAACGTTTGTGTATATATAGGTTGGGATTAATACATAAACGAAAATTTGGAAATGATTTAGTACGACTGTAATATCTTGTTTAGATAATTGTTAATGTCAATTTATATTTCAGATTTCTTTCCCTGTTTATTATTTAAAGTTACAACTTTTTTTGCATAATATACTTATCTTTATAGCGTGTCTTTGTTATGATTTTTACGCTAAAGATATTATTAGATTTATTAGGAAAAAAAGTTATATGTATTGCTAAACAAAATCATTAGGTAGTATATGATCACATAACCACCATCGGACACTATTTGATCGTCGCGCCCCTAACTTTCGTTCTTTAATTAATGAAAACATTCTTGGCAAATGCTTTCTCAGTTATTCGTCTTTCATAAATCCAAGAATGTTACCTCAGACTATTAAATACATTAGTTTGAGCGCAGGGGTAGACCCTTCGCATCGGCTCCAGCATGAAAATAAATCATTAGATATTGAGATGAATATGTTTAGAGAGATAAATAAAATATGAAAAATAAAATATGAAAAAGAACATACCAGATAGTAGATAGTGGAATATAGGAAACTCGTCACGTGTGATAGGGTCAACGCAATATTCTAAGTTTGTCTTTTAGTTGGGAGCCTAAGTCTCTACAGAGGATAAAGCTCGGGTAAGGCTCCATGAGGTAGGCTTCTTATGTATTGGTGGATTCCTTTACGGTAGCCTAGTAAACTTTACACCAATGGTCGCCTTGAGCCCTATATATGTACTGCTTGAAGGCTAGGCTCCGATCATAATTGGGGTACACCATCAAGCCGCAGGTTCTGATGCATTATGGTTTCTTTAGATCATAATGCATTGGGCTCTCCCAGCCTTCGTTGCGTTTTTTTTTTTTTTCAGGATTTTTCAAATATCTTTTGATCTTAAGTGTCAGAGCCCTCAAAAAGTCTTTTGGGTGTCTAACAGATTTTCTTTTCCAATGTACACTAGATTCGTTCAAAAAAAAATGTACACTAGATTAATTTTACCATTTTTGTCAAATGCGTCTATCTCACACGCTTACCAATAACTTTTTCGACCATAAAAAAATCTTTTTTCGGCGACATCTTCTTTTCCACAAGTTCATACTTTAATCTTTTACATCTTTTGTTTTCTATTTGCCATGTCAAAATGCAATTTAAGAATCATTTCTTGCTTTCTTTCCAACGAAGAGTTCCATGATTTCCTAGATGACTATGAAATTCCTCTCTGTTACGACCCCATTCTTACAACCGCCGATCAAACGGCGGTGGGTGCTTCGGTTGGTTAATTCCCCTTTTCTTACTCTTTTCACCATTGTTAACTTTCGACTGCCATTCAATAAACTTTCATTGATGTTGTTGATCACTTCAAATGACATTTTTCTTCGATGAGCCCATTTTACCTCATTCGTCGTTCCCTGTAAGGCTTATGGAGGAGAGGCCACATTGGATCTTTTTAGATCTATGTGTGTTGTGGACCTGTCGGAGACCAGTTGACAGTTCAAAAAAGGACCGGTTCTTCAACATCCAAGTTTTTCAAAACTTCAGTGCCCAATATTTCTGACTAGAAGTCCACGTCCATCTTTGTCCATGACTCAATCATTCCCAAAGGGTATTTGAATTTGCTAAGTGATTTTAAGCATGGTTTAGGTACCTTTAATGACCTTTTTTCGGTTAAACCTTTTGACGCTATTCTTCGTTATCCCATTGAGGCCTAAACCTTTCCTAATCACATCTTGTATCTTGCAAGTTTGACTAGTTCTCGGGAGGAGGCCTCCTTGAAGCCTGCCATCATGGTTGATGGTAATGGTATGCTTTTTGTGTTTTTAGCCATCGTTGTTTTGTCATTTTTCTTTCACTTCTCATATATTTTGCATTAATTCTCTTTTTTGCATAAATGACTTTCAAGAACTTTTTGCACATCCCTAGCAATCGAAAACATCACCTTTTCTACTCGTCCTGCTGATACTCCTTTCGTTGCTGGTATCCCCTCTATACAAGTTGTGGAGCCTCCTGTTATGGAAGAGCAGGATGCAGGCCCTGCTGACCCAGCTGTTTAGCCAGTCATCGATGTACTTGATGAAGAGGAAACTCCTACTGCTGCAAGCCATCTTGGTGTGGCACATCGGGTTGTTCAAAGAAGATCCATAACAGCCCCTGAAGAGGAGGCTCCGTCCGAGAGGAAGCATGTTGCATGTCTTCTTTTGGAAACGTGCCTCCAGAGACTAAAAGGGAAAACGAGATGCTCTTAAACGTGGAAGCTCTTGAGGTATTTTTCATTTGGGTGCAGCCTTAGGCTTTGCTCCTAAAGGTGTGGGCAAGCATATTAGGGTAGTTGCTCGTTTGTTGGGGTTTGAAGGCTACGGTGACAATGATCCGTTATCTCCAAGTAATTGTTTTTTTGCTTTTTGTTTTATAGACTGATGCATGCTTATCTCCATCATCTAACTTGGCTCTTTTTTACTTGTTTGCTTCTTTTTCTTTCCATTAGGTACTCAGAGGCTCATTCCTACTACAACATCATGTCCAGGCTCCCGATTTTTCTCTGCACTTTTAGCTATGTCATAGGGTACCCAAAATGACAACACTCACTCAAGAGGCTCATTCTTACCAAAACATCATGTGTGTTTAGGGAGCATATTTTTCAGTTATGTCACAAGGCACCCGAAATTTCCGAGACAGCCTTGATGGAGCTAAAGGCGAAAAGGATATATCAGTTGGAACTTGGGTAACAAGTCAACTCATTTGTTGATCTTTGATCCATCTATACTACATATAATGGAGGAATGATTGTTCCTCCATTAAATGCATTAAGACAACCAAAAATTGAAAAGTTAAGCAATCCAAGTATTCATGCATTGTTTACAATTAATTTATGCATAATTAATGTACATTCTTAAAACAACCCCTTCAATGATAAATACAAGTATTAAAATACATAGTACAAGCTATGCAAGCTGTCTATTTAAGTAATACAAAATTATAAACGCATTGCAAAACTATTAATTTCATCACTCCAAAATCCTTTTAAGATAAAAAAAGAACAGATTTTAAGTAGTACACATGTTATTGCTTGTTGTACAATTTAAGAGAACACACCAAAATAATAAATGTACAACACATTCAACAAAATTTTCATTTACGACTATTATCTCAATATAAAACATTTACACATAATATATTTAATTTGTTTAAATAAAGATTGAGGGTATTATACATGCACCCTCTTGCAAAGCATGTATTTAGTTTGTCATGCTAAGCTAAAAAATATAAATATATTTGCATATTAAATGGAAACTATGTAGTATCAACATATATATATCAGAAGATCCATCTAACAAACACTATCAAAAATTCAAAACCCTTCAGATCTTATGAAAACCAACACTAAAAAGTTGTATATCTGACAGACATTAAATAATTTCACTTAAAAAAAACTAACAAAGAAGAACACATACACACACGCGCGCGCGCGCGCGCGCACACACACACACACACACACACACACACACACACACACACACACACACACATATATATATATATATATATATATATATATATATATATATATATATATATATATATATATATATATATATATATATATATATATATATATATATATATATATATAAACAATTGGATCGAAATAATTGTATGCCATATGTTTGTGTGTAGTGAATTAGTTCGGTGATTATAGTGTTCCAGATTAATGTGGTGATTATAGGCTGGTATACATTGTGGCTGACAGTGACATTCGTGATGGGCAATACTTGTGATGGCTAATGACTAGGTTTAGAGAAAGGGAAAGATATTGTTTTGTGATTGTGTGTAAAAAAAATTGTCAAAAATTTTTTGGTTGTGTATGTATTTACTTGAGATATTGGGCCTTCAACGATTTAAGTCCTAACCTAATTAAAAATTCAACTAAACCTGTAAATATTTACTTGAGTTATATCGTTTGTAATATATAAAGTTTCATCATTTAACTATAAACTATATAAGTTCTATGTTTTGTACGAAAAAACTATGAAAATAATGTGACTAATATGTAAAAGTAAAAGGGTGGAGTATTTAAACAAAATATCACATTTAATGATTAGAATGTGTAAATTTTTATACCATATAAATGTAACGAAATTACACTGTATTCTACATATTCTCGACATACTTTGACTTCATGCCTCAATGATATTACCGATTACCACTTTTACATTATTGCAACATTGTGCGATTACTTTACATATTTTTATGTGAATTAGTTCGATATTGCTTAAAGTTAATCAACATTTTTTTTTTTTTTTTTTTGAACGGCAACATAAAATTCTTGTTATACATAAAGATATTGTAATGAAAAATATAAAAATTAAGCAGTTATCTTCACCATAATTTGTATTGCGGGTATTTGTCGTCGCAACGCACGGATACCCTGCTAGTAATTGCTGATGCATAATCAGTATCTTATAGTTTTGTGGTCTGTTCCTAATATCCAGGGACGGAACTATGTAGGGGCAGGGGAGGGTCCCGCCCCCATCCGAGTATGTTTGTTTGAGTTCGATGATACCATTAAATGTTGCCAAGAGCCTCGTTGATAAACAACTATGTGTTCTCAAATGAGCACTTCCCGACCCATTTAATTTCGAGATATTAGCATAGACAGAACTTGAACATTTTTTTTTGGAGGGCCGAATTTATTTTGGGGTAGGTGGAATCGGAAATTTATTTGTAACATCAACTAAATTACCTCTAAAACCTATAATACTTACACTAGATGCCGCAAATTTTGGGGGCATCTTTTTAGATTTTTATCCAAAGAAGTTCACATCACTAAGGACTCGAGTTTGATGATAAATTTGAGGCCCATATATGATGGGCCTTTTTCAGGTCAAATGTCTTAGACACGCGCTCATATGACATATCTGATGGGTCATGGGTATGCAATAGGCCCAAACATGAGAACGTCACCGCTTGGGCTAAAAGTGATAAGCACATATTTACTGCATTTTTTGCAAACCGAATTCCGAAAGATGAATACCAAAAATTCGTTTTCAAAATAAATGAAAGCAAAGTATTTAAGATCGAAATTTTATTATTAGCTTATTACTTCGTTAGTTTAAAGCTCATGTAAGATACTATTTCAACAGATATTTTGATGCTTTGTATATTTACTCCCCTTTAAATTGAATGTTGCTTATGTCAACAGATCCATGTAACTCGACATGAGATAAGTTAGCAGCTATACTCCTCTTGCTGACTATCTAATGTAAGTTCTTGAAGTGTGCAGAGCAGAGCTCGAATATAGACTAAAATTCGGCACTTTCGATCTAGACTAAAAAGTAACTAGAATGAAATAATGATCGAAGAAATATCTTCACTACATAATACAGATTTACAAGGCTTTATTGAATGTACGGAGTACATATTATGTGGGATCATGGGGTGACACAAAGAATGATGGGAGATGATTTAGAGACATAGAGGTTTTGATTTGCACATTGTAATGTGCAATCAGTTAAAGCATTATGTATGCACAAAATAATTGTTTAATGCATAAGTTGGAGTGTCTTAAACAAAAGGTTGAGAGTGCAAATCATTTTTCAAAAATAATATACTGCACTAGAACAGTCTTTTTATACGCTCCAAGGGGTATTCAATGTAAAAATTATGCTAGAGTGGTAGGTACATTCGTCGCCAATAACTCTTACAGGCGCCGCCAAATGTTAGTTGGTTCTTCAAAAAAATCTAAAAAGTCATTAGGGAGTGACACGTGTCACTTCCCCTTCTCTCCATTGTTCTTCCTTTTTCCCTCTAGAGAAATGCTAGGTTTACAAAATCTTACAAAATTATATCCACACAATGACTTGACAACTAATATGAAAGGTAAAAAAGAAGAAAGAGAAATTACGATGCAATATGATTGTACCAATACACCTATCAAGTTATTGTGTGAGTATAATTTTGTAAACTATTTTGTGGATGTAGCATTGCTTTTCTCTTTAGCCCACGATTCACTGGATACGATGAATATCAACATACGGTGAACATTAAGATATGATGAACATTCACACCATGAATGATGAATATTATAATATGATGAACATCAAGATATGATAAACCATGATTGATTAACATAGAAACCATGATTGATGAACATTCAGGCAATGATTGATGAACATTTACTAATGAACATTCAGACCATGATTGATGAGCATTTAATGAACTTAGAATAATAAAGTTAATAAAAACTGACGAACAATTTGTATTAATGAACAGACATTAATAAACAAAAACAAAAAAAACTACAAAATATTCATACTAAAGATAACAACTTAAAAACTCAAATAATAATAATAATAATAATAATAATAATAATAATAATAATAATAATAATAATAATAATAATAATAATAATAATAATAGCACTCACATCCCCAAACAACACCTTCAAACTCGGTTTTCTCACAAACAAACACTCCAAATCCAACTTAGCCAATTACATCTAGGTAGTCGTCTATCTAAACATTCTGTGATGAGCTCTTACAAATTCTAAAATCAGAAAAATACTTCAATGAGGCACTATTTGATGAACACTTGCTAAACTCAAAACTTAGAATCAAACACATCATGTGATGTGATGAGCAATTGCACATTCAAAGTTTTGTTCATCACAGCTATAAACGTTGTTCATCCTTTTTCAAAACATCACATTTTGATATTTCATGAACATAATAAATTGAAAGACAAACCAAACTGATGTTCATACTATTTAAAAGATTGTTCATCATAATTGAAGACTTTTTCTTCAAAAAAAATATATATTATTTTTCAATAATTCTATTAAATTTTTATAATAACCTAAAAATATTTGTTTTCAAAACTAAAAATTGGAAAAATAAAAGTTATTGAGACATTTCGTCAAACACCTTGTAGACAATTTTGTATGACTTCATTTTTATGACAAAATAGAATATAAACTTCAGAAATAGATATAAAAATGAAGAATTGGTGTCGCCTGATATTATTTTAGAGTTTGTTAATCAATAATTGTCATATTAATTTCCTTTTGACTCAAAGTCAACGAAACCCTAATTTTGATAAACTTTGAATTCATGAAGATTGTGGTAATTTGTAGCGATTGAACATTTACTTGATGGAATTAAACGAAAAACATAACTTAATTATATGATTTTGAATGATCTAGAACATAAACTAGGGTGAAAGTTAATGACAATGCGATGTAACTTGTGAAAGAGAAAGAAAATGAGGTTTGTGAAAATGAAGAAGAAACGTGTTGGATTGTAAGACACTTTATAGACTTCTTTGAATAATGAGTTTTACACTAATTTTTAAAAAATCACAACTCAACATTTGTATAATACAAAACCATAAATACACTCTCCCAATAACACTACTTTAACACAACCAAAAGTCCAAAATACCAACTCATTCCACTTTTACATTATTCAACAACAACAACAACAACAACAACAACAACAACAACAACAACAACAAAATTTAAAAATAAATAAATAAATAATTTGATACACTTATTTTCCGGACAACATTTGTGCCTATAACGTGCGAGCACCGCAGCTATAATGGGTGGCGGGCGCCATAAGCATCATTTTGGCACCAATAATATGCTATAACCTTATTCCACCGTGTCGTCTTATGAGTATAAATTACAGGGCAGGTCATCTGCATAGCATAGTTGGTTTCCTAATTCCTATGATACGACTTCACAAAAAACCATTATGTTCAGCAAGTAAGCTTGTATTATTATGAGTAGACTATTGTTTTAATTTACGCATTGACTTTCATATTATCATAAACATTATTGATTATCAACATTTTGAAGAAAAAAAATTAACAGTCAAACGGAACAGATGTACAAACATATAATGCATATAGGATAAATTTTTAGATGGGGTACTACCATTGTTACCACACCTAGCTCATCGTTTACAACCTTTATCCTCTTTCTTACCCTGCTGTTAACAGTACAAATAATTTTTTATCGGTTTTTATTTCATATTTTTTGTCGGTTTACCATTTTTGACTAGCTTAACTTTATATTGTTAGACGATATTTGTTTAGGCCTTTGGGCTTGATTATTAGTTAATAGCTTAGCCCGTTTATATTTGATTCTAGAATAATCTTTAAGCACTTATATATTGTAATTGATGTGTTAATGGAAAGCAAGCCAAATTATAATTCCAATACGGTATCAAGAGCAAAATTGATCCTTATCTAATCTCTAATTCTCTTCCCTTTTACCTCTGTCTCCTATCCGGTAAAAAAAATAAAAAATAAAATAAATAAATAAATAAATAATTGAGAGAAAGTGACGACAGACAAAGAGAAATCATTGGCATACAAACAAGAATTGTTGGTGCTTTGTTATTCTATTGAAGATTTATTAGCCTTTTTTTTTTTTTTTTTTTTTTTTTTTTTTGATTGACGTAAGAATTTCAAAGAAGATTCTTGGGGTTTTATTATTCAATTGTTGGTTTGTGGTTTTTGTTGACGCAACACAGTAAAGAAAAGCAAAGAAGTTTTAGTAGTCCCTTTTTATTCGGCACGCCAAAAGAGAATCAACAGTGGCCTCAATTTATTTTAGTTTTTGTCTTTTGATATGTTAATGATACCGGGTTATCAGTATACGTTTAGACGGGGTATTTTAGGTGCGGCTCCGTGTGTGCTCCTGACACAACCAACATTACTTCCAAGAGCCTTTAGCACCATGACTATTCAGGATCTGACATGGAATATGGACACAGGTGCATCATCTCATCTTAATTCACATACAAGTAATTTAAATACTATTTATAATAAATGTTTATATCCATCTGTTTGTGTTGGCGATGGTAAATCTATACCTATTACCAACACCGGTCATAGCATCTTACCTACCTTTAATCATCCTCTACATTCGCATAATGTTCTGGTCACCCCAAATATCATTAAAAATCTTATTTATGTTCATCAATTTACTAGAGATAATAATTGTACTGTTGAGTTCGATGCATTTAGTTTCTCTATGAAGGATTTCTTGACCCGTCATATCCTCCTCAGATGTGATAGTTCGGGAGATCTCTACTCTGTCACCCAACCTTCTCATGTTCCTCATGCTTTACTTTCTGTTAGTCCTACTACGTGGCACCAACGTCTCGGCCACCCCGGTGACGAAGTGCTACGTTCTCTTGTTTCACGACAATTTATTCCTTGTAATAAAGAGAAGTCTTCACATATTTGTCACGCCTGCCGGCTTGGCAAACATGTGAGACTTCCATTTTCTAGTTCGGATACTATTGTTACTCGTCGTTTTGAGATTGTTCACTCTGATATTTGGACTTCTCCTATTGTTAGTTCTGGTGGTTTTAAATATTATGTGTTATTTCTTGATCATTATTCTCATTATTTGTGGATTTATCCTTTGCGTACAAAATCTGAAGTTTTTCAAAAATTCTTACATTTTCGTTCTTATGTAAATAATCAGTTTAAGTGTGATATTGCGGCTTTTCAGTGTGACCATGGTAGTGAATTTGATAACACCAACCTCCTCAATTTGTTTGCTCAAAATGGCATTCAATTTAGGTTCTCCTGCCCGAAAACATCCCAGCAAAACGGAAAGTCAGAACGGATGATACGAACAATTAACAATGTCATTCACACTCTTCTTTTTCGAGCTCACCTCCCACCCACCTTTTAGGTCGAGGCTTTACATATGGCCGCCTACCTTCTTAATATACTTCCCTCCACTGCTATTCAAAATGAAATACCATGTACCAAACTTTTTAACAAACAACCCGATTACTCCCGATTACGCATTTTTAGTTGCCTTTGTTACCCACATCTCGATTCCTCTCACAAACTTGCACCTCGTGCAACACCTTGTATATTTTTAAGATATCCCGCTTATCATTGTGGATATCGATGCCTTGACCTCTCCACCAACAAAATTATCCTCTCCTGACATGTAACGTTTGATGAATTTCAATTTCCATATGGTTCCAATACACCGCTTCACCCACCATCTTATACATTTCTGGATCCTACATCATCTCCTATTACTCAATACATTCTTCATCATCCGGAACAAACCCATACCCACGGCCAAACACCAAACCAACCCGTCACCCCCACCCAAACGACCAATCATGAGCCTACTACCCCTACACCTGACCACACTCACGACCCAACAACCCCAACAACCAACCACCCTTCTCCGGCCCACCAAACACACACCACCTACAACCCAATCCTCGGCCCAAAGCTCTTTACCAAACCAACCTCATACAATCCTTAATCCACCTACCCGCACCCACCCTATGGTCACACGTGCCCAAGTTGGCACGGTTAAGCCCAATCCTCGCTTTCAGGGTCATGTGTCTCACATTTCTCCTCTTCCTAAGTCTCCTTCTACTGCATTATCTAATCCAAATTGGCGAGATGCTATGTACGATGAATATAATGCATTAATTAAAAATGGTACTTGGATTCTTGTCCCAAAACCACCTAATGTGAATGTGGTCTGGTCTATATGGTTGTTTCAGCATAAATATCATGCCGATGGTTCATTGAGCAGGTATAAGGCTCGTCTCGTGGCTAATGGACGTAGCCAACAGCTTGGTGTTGATTGCGATGATACCTTTAGTCCGGTGGTTAAACCGGCTACTATTCGTACGGTTCTCAATCTTGCATTATCTCGGAATTGGCCTATTCACCAGCTTGATGTTAAGAATGCTTTTCTTAACGGTGATCTTTCTGAGACAGTTTATATGTATCAATCCCCAGGTTTTGTGGATTATAGGTTTCCACATCATGTATGTCGCTTACAGAGGTCTCTATATGGTTTGAAACAAGCCCCACGTGCTTGGTTTCAACAATTTGCAGGTTATGCTCTACGGGTTGGTTTCTCATCGAGTCGATGTGACTCGTCATTATTCATTTATCGGCATGGTAGTGACGTTTTGTTAATATATGCGGATGATATTGTACTGACAACCTCTTCTACAGTTTTACTTCAACGTACTATCTCATCTCTTCATAAGGAGTTTGATATGACTTACTTGGGGCCTCTTAATTATTTTCTGGGCATTTCAGTTACTCGTGACTCTACAGGCATGTTCCTTTCTCAGAAGAAATATGCTTTGGAACTTTTGGATAGGGCACATATGGCTTCGTGCAATCCAACTCGGACTCCAATTGACACGGAGCCAAAGCTTGGTTCAGATGGGGATCCTGTTTCTGATCCTACTTTATATCGCAGTCTTGCAGGTGGTTTACAATATCTCACATTTACTCGTCCAGATATCTCTTATGCAGTACAACAGGTGTGTCTCCATATGCATGATCCTCGAGAGCCTCACTTTGCAGCTCTTAAGAGAGTTCTCCGTTATGTTCGTGGTACACTTGACTTTGGGCTCCAACTTTATGCCTCCTCTACTGGTTCACTTGTTGCATATTCTGATGTTGATTGGGCTGGTTGCCCTTCTACTAGGCGTTCCACCTCCGGTTATTGTGTGTTCTTAGGGGATAATCTCCTTTTGTGGTCATCCAAGAGGCAACATACGCTTTCCAGATCGAGTGCTGAGGCTGAATATCGTGGTGTTGCCAATGCTGTTGCTGAAACTGCATGGCTCCGTGATCTTCTTCGCGAGCTCCACACACCTTTATTCTCTGCCACCCTTGTCTATTGTGACAATGTTAGTGCTATTTATTTGACCGCCAATCCTGTTCAACATCAACGGACCAAACACATTGAGATTGATATTCATTTTGTTCGTGATATGGTTGCTCAAGGTCAAGTTCGTGTTCTTCATGTGTTTTCCCGTTATCAGTATACTGACATTTTCACCAAAGGTTTACCGTCTGCACTTTTTGAGGAGTTTCGTTCCAGTTTGAGTGTTCGGTCATCTCCCGCTCAAACTGCGGGGGAGTGTTAGACGATATTTGTTTAGGCCTTTGGGCTTTATTATTAGTTAATAGCTTAGCCCGTTTACATTTGATTCTAGAATAATCTTCAACCATTTATATATTGTAATTGATGTGTTAATGGAAAGCAAGCCAAATTATAATTCCAATATATATTTTTTGTTTCGTATTTTTTGTTTCATAGTTTTACAACAAAAACATTATTTAAAAAAAAAAAAAAAAAAAAAAAAAAAAAAAAAAAAAAAAAAAAAAGTGAGATGTATCACTTGTATTTTTTTAGAGGGTCCAAATATATGAAAATTTTTGTTTGTTTATTTCTTTTTGATTGTTTATTAAGGTAGTATATGGTTGTTGGGAAAGAAATACGGAGTACAATGTATCAAAATAGGGGTATGGGCCAGACAGTATCACAGTATAGTACGACAACTTGTACACGAATACAGGAGGCCGGTGGCTCATGGTATTAAGGTACGACAGAGTGACAGACAGACTGACACCAGATTCTATCTCCTTTTTTTTTGAACGGTTACTTTCTTTAAGGGAAATCCATGTCCAATTTGAAACTCGATGGGAGAAAAATCTTCAACTTAAGCCGCCCGAAGGCACGACACTTAAATTGAAGTAAACCCTGCCTTCTCCAGATTCGAACCCTGGTGGGTTGAAACCTTCATTGAAGGACTTTGAAATTGTACCGACAGGGTAGTGGTCCACAAGGGAGGACTTCCCGGTTTGGTCACCCAAACCGGTACTACTCTCCACTAGGCACGCTTAACTGAATAAGACATGCTCAGTGGACCACAAGCCCATTAGTACCAGATTCTATCTCTTATCCAATTATTTTTTTTCTTTTTGATTTACCAACAATAAAATATGAGTTTCAAAATTCTTATTGCATTCATTAATATTTTTTTTACAAAATACATTTAAATTGCATAGAATTGACGATAAATTTTAGAAAACCAACATGATAACAATGCGATAGTTGAAAAATGACTCAATAAACATTTAAAAACGAGCAAAGGCATTGGAACAATGGTTTGTTAAAATGTTATTGAAGCGATATGTTAATAGTGTGTGAGTGAGAAAATGTTAGGAATAGGTTAATAATAGGTTATTGGCTCCACGTATTTTTGGAGCGCAACACGTGAGTTTGCTAGTGTTATCGTTTATCAACTTTTTTGTGAAAAAGTAAGTTTTCCGTTTCAATCTTTCATACATTTGCTGAATAGTTTCTATTTATTTAACTTTAATTCAATTTGCTTAATCATCATGTAATTAGTTTGATTTTTAGGAGTAAAGTTATGAGAAGAATAAATACACTATATGTTTGTTACATACACAATTTTATACAGTTTATCATGTATAACATTTTATTGGGGTGATAAGATATGCAGGAAAAAAATTAATGTATATCTCACCTCCTTAAAATTAATGTATTTATACAGTTTATCCCTCTATCCCATATTAAGTGTCCATATTCCATTTGCATAAAATTTTAAAAAATCCCACTAACTATACTCTCCACCAACCAAATATCATCTTTACCCACTAAAGTTTTTTCTCATTGGTTGAAATACAACATGGACACGACATTCCAAGATTCCATTGTGGACACTTATTATGGGACGGAGGGAGTATAACATTTCTGTTTTTTTATTGTATTCAAAGTGAAAGTAATTTATGAAAATCAATGCCATTGTTTTCCCACCACGTGTCAAGATCCCAATTCACCCTCTTTTGTCTTATTCTCGTAGTACAATGCATACTTTGTGAAACAAATTGGCTCATGCCACTTGACTTACCATATGTGGTCTCTATCTTTGTTATACGAGTAGTTTTTTACAAGAAATAAATAAACTAATAAACACAATAATTTGCATAACAGATGGAAGGATCGAATTCCTCTATATCAATTTGCTTTTGTGGATCTTCACATCCATGACCCAACAAATCCTTCAAAAACATTTAAAAAAAAAATCAGTTTCCCTAAAGACTTGTATTCATAAAAATTCTGCACGTATCTAGTAGTAAGAGCATTAGGTGTAGGGCTCGCCGTTCAGCTCGCCGTCCGACATGGCCAAATCAACGGCGAGCCGAAGCTCGCCGCTACACCAAAACCCCTCGCCGTTCCTCTTTGTTGGGCACCTCCCCGTGGCCACGGCGAACCAAAAAAGCTGACAAAAGTGAATGTTAACGTTGGAGAGCAAGGTGGAAATTGAAAATATTACCGTTTGGTTTACAACGGGAGTGTTTGTTTGTATTTTTTTTTTCTCCCTACCCTCTTTTACATAAACACTATAAATACTAACCTCCTTTTCACTTCTCTTCACTACATTCAACAATATAAACTAAAAATTTCTATACCTCTTGTTAGGAATACAAATATTTCTAGAAAAGTCTCGGTCACCTAATTATTGTAATGGCATTGTATGTTAGCTCGTAGTTAGTTAATTATCATATTAGTATTAGTTTAGTAAGCACTTGTGGAGTCGGGTCGAGTCTTTACCCACTGTCAGCTCGATCCACAGCCCGTTTGATAGGGCGTTTAGTAAGTTGTATAAATACCCCTCTCCACTAGTGGAGAGGGTGGGAACTTCTAATCTAATTTTTCACATTTTTCCTTCACTTTCTCTCTCTAGTTCCCAATTCTCTCTACTGTCTCTATCTCTAAAACTCTTCTACTTCTTTCTTTCTTTTCCTTGAATTTGATCCAAACTACAAGAACCATACATGTTATTTATTTGATATATTACAATTGGTATCAAGAGCCATGGTTACACTCTTGGGATTGTGTATTCTCGAATTTTAGTTTGGTTTTGTGGTTCTCTTCTTGGTTCGAATTGTGTTTGTGATAACATCTCATTTTTATCATTGCTTGTGGTTTTGGTTGTTTAACTCGTGTTATAATAACTCATCCCATTTTAGCCATTGTTCTACTTATTTCACTAGCCTATCAGTTTTTATGGGTGTATTCAAATGTTGTTCTGGTTTTCTTATGGCTGAGAATTGTTGGTTTCTTGGCAGCGAGTTGTAGTTTTGTTGAATGTGATTTGGTACTACTGTTTGGATGTTTGCCAAATAAGGGGAGTAAAAACAAAGCAAGTGATTGTGACAGTTTTGGCTTGGTCTTGTTAGCGAGTTATCAGTATTTCTTAATAGCGATTTGTTACTCACATTCATTGTAGCAAGTTGGTAATATTCTAATTAGCGAGTTGGTGATACTCTTGGTAGCGAGTTGCTGAAATTTTGTTCATTTAGCGAGTTGCACTTACCAATTTGTGCTTAACGGTTTTTTTTTTTTTTTTTCCGGTACACAAAAACAATTCGCTGCAGAGAGTTTCTTAATCCTCATCTTTATTTCAATCAACAAACAACAACTGGCTACAACAAATATATCATCTAATCCTAACACATCGTCTCACTATTACAACAACAATCTCATCTCAAGCTAAGATCTAGGATCGTATCAAAAGTAGATAATATCAAAAAAAAAAAAAAAAAAAAAAAAATGAATCAAGACCTCAGCAGCTTATTCATGTCTTGTAATTAACTCTCGACCTTAAAAGTTCAAGCTCACAAAAGATTTCATCATTGGTCATTTAGAAGCTTACACTTCCTGATAATATACGAAAATCAAAAGATAAAGACAAGAACAAAAGTGCTCATATCTCCTCCTTGGTTCGATCTGAAAACAAACTCACAAACAACTAACAATCACAACTTCTATACCCATCATAGTCCCATATCATCTCACAAACAAACCTATCTCTCTCACTCACACAGTAACGAAACAACAAAAATAGTAAGGGATCTCAGATTTTCCAACTATTTCACAAATCTTTCAAGATCCTAAGTTGGAACATACAACCATCACAGATCCTATCGAAGTCATAGCTTCAGTTTTTATCCGAAAATTAAAGAAGAAAACAATAACAAGCGTGTTATCATTTCCTCTTCTGTTCGGTTTACGTGACACAACAATAATCAAAAGGATTTACCTACCTGTGATTTGTTTGTGTTCGTGAAGAAGAATCATGCTGTAAGAAAGAGATTGCGCTCATTCGGTATTCAATAATCACAAGAAGCTAAGGAGTTTTTCTGTTGTTCAGTTTTTTGATGATTATGTGAAGTAGCGTATGATTTTTTGAGGCTGCGTATTTTTAGTGTGATTAGGGTTTCTGTGAGGTGGAAATTAGTGAGTTCTTTATACTCAAAGTTAGGGTATTGTGGTTTAAGATTGGACTGCAACCTGTGTTTCTTTTGGGCCGAGCTTAAGTGGACTGAGTTTGTGTATTCAGATTTCTATTGGACTGTTAGTGACATTGTTTTTTTTTTTTGTTGGATGAATATCTAACAGGGACGTATTTTGTGTTACTTCTGGGCATAATTTTTTTGAAAATAAAATTTGCGGTTTTGATTAAGCATCAGGAATCCGTGATTGATTATTATTTTAAGTTGAGGTTATTCGAGCTCGCGTGGAGTTAACTTGTGTGCTAGTTATTGTGAAAGCGTAAACGATCTACAAAGACTCATTTGAAAAACTCAATATCACTCCTTTATTATCAACAAGACCTCATCCTTCTGCGCGTCATCAACAATTTTCCTTTCACACATTAAAGTTGTCATCATTTCACGGTTTCTTCTTGATTTTGTAAAATTCCGCGAAAGAATCTATTTCTCGATTTAAATCATAGAATTGTAAAATCCCGTGCACGTTTACATCATGTCTACTACTTCAGACTCTGTCATTTCTGAGAGAGAACTTCAACAGCCGCAAAAATTGCCTGATAATGCAAAGGAAAGCTGCATAGAATGTTTTCGACAACTTCATTCACATCTCTCGGTACTTTTAGAGGGAATTGGATTCAAGATGGGATTCGAACGTGCATTTACAACACTCTTTGGTCAAGATGTTCAGACTTTCACATGCACAATGATTCTTAACTTAGATCAACTACAACAACAACTTGACCAAGGAGAATTTTCCAAAATGGGATACATGGCTGCCCTTTGTGTGATCAACAAACAACTCCAAGTGTTCTTTGATTCGAAATTCACTCTGGAGTATGACCATTATAGTGAGATGACGAAAAAGTGTTTTACTGATCACACGGGAATTGAGGTTGACACGTTCAGAGACACATTTGTCCAACTTATGGATAAAGTGAAAAGATTCATTGAAGAAAAAGCACAACATATACCTGCATATGATGACAAGGTGAAGGCATGTAGGGTGCAATCATGTGATGGTATTGGCGATTCGGGTAAAGCATCGGATGTTGGGTCAGTTGTCATGATATGCAAAGGGTCAGAGACTGATAAGCCTAACACTACCAGCAGTTCAGTGACTCTTATTACACATGACATGGATGCAGATTTCAGACCAATAAAAGAACAAGTATCATGTGCTGAGGTACCCTTGACTGAACATCATAATGTGCTTTTTGATGAACGACTGCATACTGATCAAGTTATGCCCAGTTATGACACACATTTGTTAAAAAAGACTGATAGCAATACCATTTCTGATTTAACAAATATGAATCATAAAGGGGGAGAAAGTGATTAGGATGCTGAACGTGATGATGTGTCAAGTTCTTTGGTTGATAAAGAAGTTTTTAATGAACTTTCAAACAAATTTGCACAACTTGAAAAACATTGTGTTAATCCTTTGTTTATTGCTGAGTCTTTTAAATCAAATGATGTGGTTGATAAAGAAGTGTTTAGTGAACTTTCAAACAAATTTGCACAACTTGAAAAACATTGTATTTCACTTGAAATTGCAATGCAACAAAAGGAAGAAAGTTTTCAAACTAATCAACCGTGTAAAAATCCAGAACTCCCTGATTTCCGAGAATTCTTTATGATAAATGATTTGAAAGCTCAGCTGGAAGCCAAAAACTTGACAATCAACAACCTGAAAAAACGTATTTCTGAGATGTGTGATGTGTGTAATGAAGTTGAGGATAATCATTTCAGTAAGATTTTTGCAACAAGAAATTTTGAATTGGAACAATACGTGGCTGAGTTACTTAAGGAAAATGAGTCTTTGAAAATTCATTGTAAAGACTTGTGTGATTCAATCAAAGAAACGAAAACTAAGACTATAGAACAGATAACCGCTTTGATTGCCAAAAATGATGAATTCAAAGCTCAAATTCTGGAAAAGGGGTTCACAATTACAGCATTAAAGAACGAGTTAAGAAAAGCAACAGGGAATAGTGTGAACACTAAGTTTGCAAAACCATCAATCTTTGGGAAACCAATTTTACAACCCAATAGAAACCAATCAGTTGTTAGACAACCGAGTGCTTTTAGATCTGAACGACCAAAATTTTCAAAAACTCGGTTTGCCTCCCAAGTTGATGCGGAAAAAGTTTTGACAAAAACAGTCATTACACATTATTGGCCTAAGATTATTGCCTCTAGTTCTGCTAAGCCTCAACAAGTAGTTACTCCTACACCCAGCTCCTCTAGGATTAGTTCTAAAACAGTGTTGAAACCTAACATTAAGGTTCAAAGCACTTATGATATAAATGACTTGCACAAGAACTATGATCTAGAAAAGGCTAGGAAAAGGGCACTACTTCATAAGGATGGAATCTTAGGTTCACAACCTTGTATGATCCCTCCTAGGATATTGAGGAACAATGCTAAGGTTCAACCTGTTAAGTCTAGGATTTACAGTAAGTCATCCACAATGCATAAGCAGCAAAACATATCTATAACTTCTCCTAGGTGGATTCAAACTGCTAAATCTTTGGAGACTAGGAATATCGATAAGCCTTCCACTGTGCATAAGAAGCTTAACAATCCTAGACCTAGCCATAAGTGGATTCCAACTGGTAGAATTTTTAAGGACGCTGGACTTAAGTGGATACCTACCGGAAAGATTCTTACCAATGGCAATACCTTGGTTGACCGTGAAACCCCCAAGGGTTTGGATACTTTTGTCACTAACCCATATATATGCAATCAAGTTTGTAATGTTAGTGCAGGTAGTCCTTACTCAGTTGCAGGTACAACAATCATTCACCACACGAGAAGATTCAAAGTCTGGAGGCCTAAAGCAAGCATATCTCCTACTTCAGGAGGTATAGAAGGTCAATGTTGATGTATGTTCACTATGACGTCTGAATAAATCAGTTCAGGCCTCGTTCTTCAAATACTATGACGTCTGTTCACATCAGTTCAGGCCTCGTTCTTCATCGACTATGACGTTTGAACACCTCAGTTCAAGCCTCGGTCCTCAATGTCATCATAATGGTGTCTGCTGACAACACTTCAGGCCCCATTCATCAAAGAAAAGAAAGGTGTACGATTCAGTGCGCCTTATCTTCGGAAGAAGAGAAATCTTCTTAGTTTTGACCATTCTCAACAACACGGTTCAAGCTTCCTCCATGTTCATTCAGTCATCAAGTGGATCTACTCATCTTTGAACGAATTCGTATTCACTTGCTCATTCAAAAAAGGCAAACTTCGTATGCAATTTTTGAGGGGGAGAAGAGTGAATAAACTACATGATTGAGTGTATTCTTATTCACATGCTCAATCAAAAATGGCAACCTCGTATGCAATTTTTGAAGGGGAGAAGTGTGAATAAAATACATGATTGATTGTATTCTTTGTAACACCCCCAATTCATGGATGCAGCGGAATTCGAACTGGGTGTTACTCGACGGCACAATAGTCACAATAATAGAAAACGAACTCCAATTGAGTCGTTTTAAAAGATTTATCATTCAATATATAAATATCAGAGATTTCAAAATGAGGTCCCAATTGGTTCCATGTTTACAATGTATAATAAATGAGTTTTGAATGATAATAAAATTTATAGCCCTCTTGAGTATCTGTGTCCTTCCGTGCCATCCTTGATCGTCATGAACCTGAAATACATGCTTGAGAGGTCAACACAAAGGTTGAGTGATATTCATAGAGTTTGTTTAATCGTTTGAACACAATATGTTGGTAGTGTGAGCTGTAGACTCACACCAATGTTTGGAAAACAAAACAGGTAGGCTACGTTATTATACGCCCGGAACATGTATTATACACTAAGCTTATGACACCATAACGTTAACGTGTACCAATATCGATCGGCAGATTTATCCCGGTAGGTACTTTGCTAACATACCTAAATCTCAAATATTATTGCATTTGTTTGAACTTAGTCAATACAAATGGGATTCGTCAATCCCAATAGGCCTATTAATAATATTCGCGCTCACTATTGCTAGTGATTAAATGGTTCATAATCAAGGATATCGGTTTAGCAAGGCTGGTACTTAGTGATAATAAAACAATCAAGTAAGCATACAATTTAAAAACATTGTGCTCGGTTATAAATAGCATGTATTTCCCCCAAGGGTTTGTAAAACAATTAAGTAATCGAAAGTGGGGCTATGAACTCACCTTAAGTAAGATAGCAAGTAATGAATGTAACGGTCGAATCGTGAAGGTTTCTACGAGCAACCTATAATAGAATGTCGCGACTTAGAATTTGAGTAATGAATATAACGTAGTGCCTATATATATATCTTGCATTTATAGTCCATGATGTGGTATGATGTATATTGTAAGTCTTTGAAAGAAATGATTCATGAAACATGTATGTTTATATATCGTTTACTACCGTTCGGGCCGACATAATTCAGAAGTCATGTTAGTAAGCGTTCGAGGAGCCAGGACACTTTAACTCGTAAATCCACAACTCAACTCGACGGCTTACATAATGAACTCCTCACATGAGGCTCCCTACTATTGTAGTAGTTGATGAAATATATAGATATAAGTTTTGATCCGAAAGGTTACATGTCCGATATTTGAATAAACTTAGGAAAGTTTATTAGTACATGAAGATTGTTATTAGGGTATGTTTCATAAGTCTTGAATGACCATTTTCTCTTGGTAAAATCTCATGGTTTCCTTTTAAATGAAGTAGATCCAAGTTGCTTGTTCAAGTTAACGCCAATACTTTGTTTCATGTTTTCGCCTAAGTAATCTTACATGGTCATTTCGTCATGGCCTAGCCATGACCTTTGGTCCTTGTTTCAAGGTCATGAGACACAACCTTGGCTCTAGCCATGGTTGTGGTCTTGATTATAGGTCATAAGACCTCTTGTTCCTTTCAAAGTATAACCATAATCTTGTGACTTTCGCCTAAAAATGGGCTGTTTAGAATTTGAAGAATTTTATCACTCGAAAAGTGTTTTTAGGTCTCGAGCTTCTTTATTCCTGAACGAAAACGGCGTTCCGGACAACTTTCGTGTTTTAACTTTTTGATGAATCGGACCAGAAGTGGGACTTTCAAAAAGTCAGAATGCGATTCAGGAAGGTTTAGGCAGTTTTGCCGGAAATCTTTGATAACTTCAAATCGCCATAACTTTTGACTCGTATACTCGTTTTAGGTGGTTCAAATTGCTATGGTTTCCTTGTTAAGTCCTATACTGTAATATGTAATAATCCAATATAAAATTTTTACCATTTTGATCAGGTTATACCAACAAAGTCACTAGTTTACTTGTTTTATGAACTTGTCTTATCAATCAATAACAATAACTTGTTTTGGTCATTTTTATACATCATGGACATAACTACAAGACATAATATAGCACAAATAATATGTAAATAACATGAACATGATTATTTAACAAGAATCAAGTTAGGGTTTGGCTCACAACTTTTGGCTTTCAAAGATGAAAGGAAGTTAACATGTAAGGATAGGACTTTGATAGACTTGCTTCAACCCTTTTTCTCTTCATGCAATCTTTCTACCCTTGGTATTCTTGAAAGAGATGCAATGAAAGTTGAGGTGAATTGAGTGGATTTAAACTCAAGAGAAATCACCAAGTATATTAGGGATTGGAAGAGTTTTGGTGAATGATATTCTAACTAGGGTTTCTACCTTGTTTAAGCTCTTGATTCTTTTGGATAATACTTGGAGTGAATTAGAAAATGGAATGGTGTTTGTGTGTGTGTGTTGTGGACGTTCAAGGAGAGGCAAGGAGGCTTTATATGGCCTTGAGGAGGTTAGAAGTGTTGACTTGTCAACACTTGATCACCAAGTTTAACACATGGATGCAATCTAAGAGTACTTAGCATGAGATCATGCCACAAGTGTGAATCCTCCCCCCTAGAGGCGGTTCACAACCCTTGGAGAACAAGTGTGGACTTTTGATGGTATTATCCAAGATATCTAGTTAGTTTTGACTCCGGGAAATGCCAATCGTAAATGATTAAGCCTCAAAACGTAAAACCGGGTGTCGTAAAATTATGGAACTTGAAAGTATTGATAAACATGTCCATATGTCCCATAATAAAATATAAAATGAGTGGTAGGTTCCATTTGGGTGGTAAACCCTGCTAAAAACTGGAAACACGGGTCTAAAACGCGTAATACGTAAAACGTACGAATATTGCGTAAAATTGAGAAAAGTAAAATGTTACTTTTCTAATAGGATAAAAATGATTTAAAATGACTTATAATGTCTAGACTGGGCTCAGTCTAGTGTCGATTGGTATTAAATGTCTTTTAGACATCAAACCGTAAGCCTAAAAATCACGAAATGACTTATATCATCAAGGGATGATTTTTGGTCAATGGAGGAGGGAAAAAATATGTTGACTTTTTCTAATAAGTTGAAAACTCAAATTGTCTTAGAAACTCGTTTTGTGGTCTAACGGTTAATCGCCCAAACGGTTAAGCGTGCTCATGTGAGATTAGTACAGGCTTGGGTGACCTGCTGGGAAGTCTTTGGTCATGTTTTTCTCAGTCACGATTAATTCTCAAATAAATCATGAGTGTGTCAAACATTTTTCTGATGTGGGGTCACCTGACGGGGTTGAATTTCGTTGTATGTAGAATTTCTGAATGACGTTTTACCCTAAAACGTGTAATTCCGTGTAATTCCTTAATAACTTTCACGAAAATGAGCTTATGAATGTCAAACTTTTAATTTGCCATGGAAATGATTTATCACTTGAGAATATCAAATAAAAATCAACTTTCGGGAAAGTTTCGGGAAAAATGAATAGTAAAAGTGAATAGTGAAATTTTTCGGGAATGGTAATTAACCTGAAATTGCGAATTGTTACAGTCTCTACCCCTTACGGGGAACTTCGTCCCGAAGTTCTATGTGTGTTATATGTTGGAGTGGTGTCGATGAAAAGGTGTGTGGTTACTTATGAGGACCAAAGTCTGGAATTACTAGTGATGTAGTTTGATTTGTCTCAGAATATGGTGTGTCAATAGAGATTGATAACATGCTTGAATATCAGTAGAGATCCATATAATAGTCGAATATCAAAGAAAATTGATGTAGCAGTCGATTATTAATAGAAATTGATATGGTAGTTGATTATCAAAATAGAACTTGATATAGTTGTCAAGTATCAATAGCAATTGATATAAGAATCGAATCATGGAATAAGCGTTGAACATGTGGTTGGACCAAGTCCTGTTTGAATTGTACGGCTGCCCATGCATATGGCTACATGGCTTCACAATGAGTTCGGTATGACTGCCCATGCATATGGTTACATGGCCTCGCAATGAGTTTGTTTGTTATTGCACTATCATTATGAAAACCAAAATGTAAATCTCGTACTAATGGAAATTGGGATAGTTGTTGCAATCATAGCCTAGTAGGTAATCTGTTGTTGTACCTAGTGTTTATGTCATGGTTTGAAGCGATGTCGGTGAAAA